>CM062818.1:1637402959-1638002959 GCA_031772625.1 Pinus tabuliformis | reverse complement strand
GAGGAGTAGAACTATAGATGTGCCTAAAACTATCAAACCAAAGGATGCCAAGCAGCCAAAGAAAGTAAAAGATAAAGTTGCGCTCACAGAATCCTCTGATAAAACAGACCCTAACCCAAGAGAAGTTACTGTGGAAGATATATCAGATGTACAGCCCACAAAAAATCAGACATTTACAAGCCCGCCCACAAAAGCAAAACCAAACAGTGTTCGTGAAATTATTACTAGAAAAGAGGTATTTCAAAACAACATTCAAAATCAAGAGAAGATCATTGAAGATCCAGCTGAAAAAGAAAAGTTTGTTGTCCACAACACAAAGCTGCAGACAAAAAAACCCTTCAATTTAGAAACAGAAATTGGCAAGCTGAAAATAGCTATTCCTCTTTCTGAATTGGCCAAACATGAAGTATACAGACAGCAAATCAATAGGTCCCTCCAAATACCAGACAATAGGGATGCTGTAAATGTTTTAGATAATCAACCTGAATTACTTTTTGGTCCTGAAGTTAATGGAAAGACATCAAATGGAGGAGTTCCACCTTTTTATGTCAGTTTAAACATTCATGACAAGGTGTTACATAATGCAATGTTTGATTCAGGAGCCTCCCATAACCTAATGCCTAAATCTGTGATGGAAAAACTAGACCTAGACATCACAAGACCCTACAAAGATTTATTCTCATTTGATTCTAGCCAGGTCAGGTGTCTAGGACTAATCAAAGACCTTTGTGTATCCTTAGTCCAATACCCAACCAAAACAATTCTGATGGATGTGGTGGTAGCTGATATTCCACCCAAATACAGTATGCTTTTATCAAGATCATGGGGGGCCAAACTCCAAGGATCCTTGCAATTGGACATGTCCTATGCCACTATTTCAGTCTTTGGACAGCCAAAGAGATTGTACCGTGAAACACTAATGAAATATGTGGTGAGTAGTCAAGAAAAGCCCCAAAACTTCCCCATCTATTCAATACATTCCGATATGGACTCATTCATTTTATATAATGCTAACATGTGCCCCAAAACTAATGCCAAACTCCTGATAACAGCACAACCAGAAAGCATGAATGAACAATCTGCTGATCCAGATCAAGAAATTGTCAATATGACTAATGCAATAAAGAAAAATGACACATCATATGATTCACAGGAACCCAATTTTCCCACTAAACAAATTTCCAAAACTCTCAATGCAAGTCATAACCAAGAAATCTTATGGTATTTGGAGTTTGATGGCTCAGGAAACAAATTAGGAGCAGGGGCACGGGTTTGGATGCACAACATGCAGAATAATCATGCAGAAGGTCATGCATATAGATTAAATTTCAGGTGTACAAACAATATGGCCGAGTATGAAGCCCTTTTGTTAGGTCTCAAACTGATTAAGATTCTAGGGGCAACCAAAGTTCCAATTCTATGAGATTCAGATCTGATCATACAGCAGATGAAGGGAAATTTTGTCACAAATGATCCTAGGTTGAGGGCTTACAGAGGTGCAGCCATTGAAATACTTAACACTTTCTTAGAATTTCAGCTCACCAAAATCTCAAGAAAGTGCAATTTACACGCACATAGCTTGGCAACCTTTGCCAGCTCATGCAAGCTATCATTTGAGCCCAACCACAATTTCACTGCTGAAATCAAACATAGGCCTGCAGTCCCAGGTAATGTTGAAAATTGGCAAGTCTTTGAAAGTGATACACAGATAAATAACTTCCTGAATTTGAAGGAAGAATTCTCCAGCATGGACATTGATACTAGCACTGTGGATGATCAACAACAGACAGACAGAATTGAACAAAATATATCAGCTGAAACAGCAAGTCTGATTTTGCAACCAACTACTTTTAATTACAAGAATGTACAACAACTGAAGCTAATAGATTTTGATGAAATAGTTGAGGGAGAAGCTAAAGTAATTGATCTAAAGGACAATTTTCTGCCCACAGGTTTAACCCCTTTGGAGGATTTATTCGATTCAAATGACATTTCAAGGAAGCCAAAAATACAACCACTGAATGTTGAAATTGAGGACTGTAACATTGGAACCTCACAAAATCCCAAAATGATAAAACTCTCCAAAGCCTTGCCTACTGATCAGAAATTGAAATACATTGACTTGTTTAAGGAATTCCAAGATGTGTTTGCCTGGAGTTATGAGGACCTCAAGTCCTATGATACTTCAGTTATCCAACATACTATACCTTTGAAAGAAAATCAAAAACCGTTTAAACAAAAGCTTAGAAGGGTGAACCCAGTCCTTCTTCCCTTAATTGAAAAGGAAGTTAAATGAATGTATGAGGCAGGAATCATAGCTCCAATTAGGTTCTCATAGTGGATTTCAAATCTAGTGCCTACTAGAAAGAAAACGGGAGAGATAAGACTATGTGTTGACTTAAGAAATTTGAACAAAGTCTCTCTCAAAGACCATTACCCCTTACCAAAGATGGACCATATCCTACAAAGGGTAGTAGGAGCCTCTAGGATCTCATTGTTAGATGGATTCTCAGGATTCAATCAGATTTTAGTACACCTGGATGATCAAGACAAAACTGCCTTTACAACACCTTGGGGAACCTTCAAATATGTGAAAATGCCTTTTGGGCTTAAAAATGCAGGGGCCACTTTTCAAAGAGCAATGGACATAGCCTTTGCCAAAGAAATCCATGATTTCCTAGTTATATACCTGGATGATCTTACTGCCTTTTCAAAATCAGACCAAGAACACTTAGAACATTTGAGGCAAGTTTTCCTAATTTGCAGAAAATATGGCATATCATTGAATCTGAAGAAATCATTGTTTGACCTAGAGGAAGGCAAGCTCCTAGGTCACATCATTTCAAAAGATGGCATTAGGATCGACCCGGATAGAATTCAAGCTATCCTTCAAGTGCCTCATCCAAGAAACATCAAAGAATTGCAAGCTTTTCTAGGGAAGATTAACTTCTTGAGAAGATTCATTCCTAATTTGGCCGAGCTCATAAGACTGTTAAACAATATGCTGAAGAAATATTCTAAAGTCAAGTGGACCATGGAAGCCAAACAAGCCTTTGAGGACATCAAAATAGCTTTGAAAAATACACCAGTCCTCAAGAGTCCGAGGTTTGATAGAGATTTCGTCATTTTTTCCTTTGCCTCTGAGCATACAATTGTTGTTGTCCTACTGCAAAAGGATGACCAAGGGTGTGAGAAGCCCATTGCCTTTTTCAGCAAAGCTCTGAGAGATGCTCCTTAAAATATCAGATCATGGAAAATCAAGCCTATGCCCTGGTAAAGGCCATCAACGATTTCAGAATTTACATTCTATACTCTCATGTGATTGCCTATGTCCCAAATGTTGTGGTTAAAGACATTTTAACTCAAGAAGGAATTGAAGGCAAAAGGGGCAAATGGATTGCCAATATCTTAGAATATGACATTGAAATCAAGCCTACAAAACTGATAAAAGGAGAAGGGCTAGCCAAACTCATGACTGAAACCAATTTCCAAGCCCTTGATATCAATGAACTGGACAACGAACAGGAGATGGCGACTCCACAGATCAAACAAGCCTTTTTACAATCCCCTTGGTATGTTGATATATGTTTTGTATTGCTAAACCTGCAAGCTCCTCCAGGGTTGTCTAGATCTAAGAAAAGATTCCTCAAAATGAAAGCATCAAAGTTTTGTATCATAGACAATGTTTTGTTTTGGAAAAATAATGAAGGAATTTTACTCAATTGCCTAACATTGGATGAAACTAACAATGTCCTCAAGGAATTTCATGCAGGTGACTGTGGAGGACACTTATATTGGAAATCAACAGCTGATAAAATCCTAAGGGCTGGATTTTATTGGCCCTCCCTGTTTGCTGATGTGAAAAAATTTGTAATGTGTTGCCATAAATGCCAGATCTTTGAAGGCAAGAGAAAGCTGTTACCTTTACCACTCAAACCTATTTCAACTGAAAGACCATTTCAACAATGGGGTTTAGACTTCATAGGTGAAATCCACCCTTCATCCTCTGGCCAACACAGGTGGATCTTGACTGCCACAGACTATTTTACCAAGTGGATAGAAGCCATCCCTTGTAGGCAAGCCAATGACTCCATTATCATGCAATTCTTAGAAACCAACATATTGTCCAGATTTGGCTATCCAGAAAAGATTATTACAGAAAATGCTGCTGCTTTCAAATCCAAAAGAATGATCAACTTTTGCTACAAGTACCACATGACCTTGGGCCATTCCATAGCCTATTACCCTCAAGGCAATGGCCTAGCTGAGTCCTCCAACAAAAGCCTCATCAACATCATCAAAAAGGTCTTGGAGGAGAACAAAAAGAATTGGCATAAGAAGCTGGTAAATGCACTATGGGCAAACAGATTGACCACTAAAAGATCTATTGGTACAAGTCCCTATGAATTGGTTTATGGAATGGAGGCCAGATTTCCTTCATCTTTTGGAATCCCTGTGATCAAGTTACTACAAGAAATACAAGCAGAGCCTAATGATATCCAAAGAAGGATCAATTAGACTATTCACTTGCAACAGACAAGAGAATAAGTATATCAGAGAACCCAGATCCTACAAGATAAACTCAAGAATATCTTTGATAAAAGAACAAAAGCTGAAGATTTCTTCATAGGAGATAAAGTGTTGAGATGGGATTCTAGGAGGGAAGATAAAGGGAAACATGGGAAATCTAATTTTCTATGGAAAGGACCTTATGTCATACATGTTGTACAAGGTAACAATACCTATTTCTTGTGTAGTTTAGATGGCACAAATACGGAGGAAGGCCCAGTCAATGGGCGAATGCTCAAGCATTATTTTCATTCCATGTAATCAGCATAACACCACTGTGTATTGTACATGAATATTCGTATTTCCAGCAGTTTTTTATTTTTCACAGCAATCAAATAAGGAACAACATGCAGCAGATTTTGAGGAAAAGTCAAGGAATTGTACCATTTTGATATATATTTTGAGTCTATCATAAGAAATCAAGAAAAGCACTTGGGAAGTATATAGATGATGATCAATACTCAGAGAAACTAGTAAAGGCAGAGCTGTAATTTTGTACAGATTAGCTCAAAAGGTACTACATGCAGGTTACAAAGGTTCAGAACATTGGTTCTCAGCATAAGGAAGTTTCAGACTGCAGCAAAAGTTGAAAAAATAAGGCAATTTGACCTGTTGTTCTTGGTCTTTCACAAGGAAAGTCCATCCCCAAGTGGAGCCACTATTAGGTTCCTATACCAATAGATTTCATTTTTCATGATTGACAGTGGAAGTGCCAAATATGTTCATCTTTTCATACTGCAAAGGTTCCATATTTTGTAAAAGAATTAGAGAGGATTAAAAAATGTAAAGAGGGTATGCCCTAAAAGAACAATCAAAGGGAAAAAAGGGTGAATTGGTCAAGAAAAAGTAATAAAAATGAACCCCAAAGAAAGACCAAGAAAGTGGCCAGCCAAAGTGCCACTGCTAGCTAATTTGCAAGTTCACAATGTGCAAAGTATTGTTGTTTATCATACTTGATGGGTGGCCCAACAGTTCAATCTGGACCATTCCAACTTTAAATTGCTTGTTGTAGAATAGAGAAAGAATATCTGTCCAAACAGTTCAAGCTTGGCAGATCAGTAGCTAGGTAGAGAAATTAAGGAGCCCAACTGCTTAATCTGGGCCCTTGGAAGGAATAAGGGTGGATTTAGATAGGAGGACAGTCAAAAGAAAAGAGGATAATCAGGGTCTGCAAGTCTAATTGCACCCATTCAAAAGGAAGAAAAAATGTTAGGTGTATTAGGCTGGGTAAGTAGTTTGAGGTTGCAGAAGCAAGGTTTTGATCACCTCATGTATTGTCAATTAGAGCTCATATCATCAATGACAGAAGTGTCAAAGCAGTTATCTGGTGGTAGAACTTTGGAAGCATGTCTAATTCCCCTTTCAACCCCCTAAAAAGTCTCTTACTAACACCCCCTTAAGGGCCTTAGGATCTACCCAATAAGTCCTGCTTTCACTTCATTTTTGTCAAATACTAAATCAAGTTTTGGGTTTTCTTAAGGAAAAGAAACCACATTTCTTGTGTAAAAATCCTCATTCCAGATTCCATTCATTTATTATATCTAAGTTTTCCTTCATAAACTTAGCTTCATGCCCCTACACTTTCACTTCACAAGGTCATATTAACTCCTAACTCTATTATCTAGCTCCCTAGATCACTTCCTTACCCCTATTATACAAAAATTATATAAAAACCCAAAAATATTAAATATTCCCACCCCATGGCACTATAGCCATATAATTTAGTCTTGGGAAATAATAGTCCATTTGGGACTATTATGAACCCTTCCGTGTCCTAAATCCGGAATTAGTTTAGCCTCTGGTTAAGTTAACAACCATAATAACCCCTTCTGAAACCATAGTTCATTAACCCCTCTGCGCTCATATACATTTTCGGGTTTCTGTTTAAATGTTTAACTAAACACTAAACTCTACCCCCGGCGCATACCCATAAAACCCATATTACCCAAAGTCTAAACCTTGGCGCATATATTATAACGATTAAATATTCAGGCGGGTCCCGTACGTTAACATCCCGCCAGCTCGCAGTTCCGTCCACCGTCAGATCGGGCCCTCCCCATCCGACAGCTCTCGTTGATATCGGAGTCGCCCCGACGTACGAGGATTAGCTCCCAATGGAGGGCAATTTTGCCGCCGTACGCGAGGACGCGTGGCACGTTCTAATTGCATCGGGCCCGCGCTGACACTTACCACTCTCGTACCAAAGGCGGTCTGATAAAACCGTTTACCGCCTTCTGTCTTTGCGCCACGTCCCCGTGACATCACCTCCGCGTCAACCCGTCGCTGCTCCGTGTCGCCGCCACCTCATCTCCCTGCGTCCCTACCTTATCACCGTGTCCTGTGCCACGTTGTTGCCCCAGTCAACTGCCACGTCACCCTGTCGTACCCAGGACCTGCCGATGACATCATGCTTACGTCATCGCAGAAAAGCGCCAAAATGCTGCAAAAACCCAAATTTGCGTTAAAACTCACGAAAGTGTCATTTTTGTTTGTTTTTTATGCAACTAAACGGTGCCAGTTCTTGCATGAAACTTACGTCTAGTTCACATTCGACGTTCCCGTCAGCCACCCAGGCGTACTCGACCTACAACCCGACCTCTTCGGCCTCCGCCTGCAACTCTTCACCACAGCAATCTCTCGAAAGAACAGGTATTTACCCGAAAAAACGCCCGTAACCCTGTTTTTCATAATTTCTCTGCAAAATTTGCCAATACACCTAAAAATTCACCTGGAAGACGTTGGCACCCGCGAGCTTCTCCTCTCTGCCCCACTGTATAACCTGATTTGCGACCAAAACCCGGCAACTCTGTTATCCCCTGCAAAATTTCCATTAAACTCGAAATTCAGCTCCACTTCTCCCTCAAAACCACTGAAGACTGTCTGCAAAAGTCCTTTTTTCTCCCTTTCAGGTGAACTTAGTGTAGAGCCCTGCACAGTCTTCATTTCATTGAGTTTTACTCATCAATAACATATCTGCACAGAACTTAAGACTGTGAGTTCCTTGCCCAGAAAACCATTATCATAACTCTGTTCCTTGTTGAAATACAGACCTAATCCAACTGTAATCATAGTCAAAACATGGAGGCCCCAGTTGCCCTCAATATTGCACCACTAAATGCACCCCATAGACAGTTAGAATGGATTCCACTGGCAGATAGAGACTATCAAATTGCTGATATGGAAGGAGACAAGCCTCATCTTCAGGCTTTCTGTGAGATAAGGAACAAATTCAGAAACAAAGATGACCCATTGGGAATATGGGAATCCAACATGCCCATGTACTACTTGCCCTCAGTAAATGTCTTTCCTGACCTCATCCATCAATGTTGTTCCAATTATGAGCCCTCTCAAAGGGCATTGATGGGCCCTGCTGGTAAAGTCCTCTTCTACATTACTCCTCAGTCTATCAATGAGATGTTGCAATTCAAACCAACTCAGCCTTTGGTCCCCCTTTCCATGAAGAATCTGCTAGATCAAGCCTCAAAGTTGCCCTCTGCAGAGATTGACCGAATTGCTAAGTTGTTTATGCCACCAGACTGTTACTCCAGATTCACAATCCCCTATCTCCATGTTGCATTTATTGAGGAGGGAAAAATTCTCATAGATATGATCTCCTACATCCTAGGATTCAGAACAAGTGAAATTGTGGACAGCACTATCTTTGCCTTGATGTCTATCTTCACTCTAGGACAGCCCCCTGCTGTCCAGTATGATTATGCCACCTTCATAGATGATAAGATTCATGAGAAATTCATGAACCTAGAAAGGGAAAGGGTATTCAAATACACCTCATATATCTATCATTTGATGCTATATTATCAGTCTGAAAGTTTCCTAGTCTTCCTCAAAAAATTGGATGCTAGGGGGAGAGGAGGTCAGTCATATTTTGGTCATCAGTATTCCATCATGTTAGTTACTCCCCATACACATATTGTGAGTTCATTGACCTTTTTTTCTATCCAGCTACCTGCTTATTATCAACAGATCCTCCTCCCAGACTCACGGATGAGATGCAAAAGGTTCTACAGCTTTCCAAAAGCTACTGTATTGGTGACTGGTATTTTTACCAAAACCACACAATAATCAGGGTTTATGGTTGTGAATTAGCCCCCTACCAACTACCAAAATATGTCCCTATGAGACTCTTTGCCTTGGAATACTTTCGGCAATTTGGTAATGCAGATATGATTCATTTCCATGGCAAAAGAAAAAAGGCACAGCTGAAAATCAGACATCAATTGGGCCCCTTTATTTTCAATAAGAGAGAAGAAGCATGGAAGGATGTTGACCAGATGCTGGGAGAGAAACTTAAGCTCAAACTAAGTTTCGTTTGGTCACCATATGATCCCAATCACTTTATAAGCCTTAGAAGAATCAAATATAAGCTTGCAGGATATGTACATTACAATATCCCTCAAATTGAACAATATGCCAATCAACAAGAGTGGGTAGAGGGCACATTAGTGGAAGAGCTTATTGAAGAAGAGATAACAGAAAAAGTAATAAAGAACCTGGAAAAATCAGTTGACTTGGAATCTTTTGGACAGGTCTTTTTTACAGCTCCTTGGAACCTTGGAGAAAGCACCTCATCTGCCACGGCCCCCCAGCAACCAGCTCAAGAATGTGCTCCACTACCAGGGACATCTAAAGGAAAAGCAGTGCAGCATTCAGAAGAGCAAGTGCACAATTTAGAGCAGCAAGAAACAATGGCAGACCGGCCGGTTTCTACATATGAACAGGGTCAAGGGCAAGACCCTTTAACTCAAGCAAAAATGACTAAAATTCCTGTGTTGCAGACACCTCTTAATGAGGAAAGGGCAAAAAAAAGGGATAGACAAGAAGAAACCCCTCCAGGGACATCCACTGAGCAGCAAGGAGAAAAAGGACAGATATTAGATCCTTTTTCAGAAGAAGAAATGCCAGAGTGGCCCACTGAACAGCAAGTTCTCCCAAGCATGGAGACATCGGCCAGCTCCTTTCAGCAGGAGCAAGAGAGACAATAGGGGGTGGAAGTAACATCCACCAGGAAACAGAGCTGACAGGGCTCTGACATTAAAAAAGCATTCACTGATATCAAAGCTAGGAATGAGCCAGTGAGATTACAGCTGTGCAACCAGCTAATAAGGATGGCTCCCACCAATCAACAAAGGCTAATGGCAGCCTATGACATCTAGGAAGGGAAAATGACCCTCGGTCACTTCAGACCTACAACTCAGCAAACCCAATCAGCTGCTGACTATATTAGAACCAATGTGGAAGTGTTCGCCAAAGATATCCATCCGATGGACCAGATTAAATTTCAAAAGTAGACCGGGGAGATGGTATATTCTACTTTAGCAGATAAAACATTGTTAGCCCATAGATTACAAAACTCTTTGCACAATACTGCTACCCAACTAGAGTTGGAGAAAGCTTCATCACAGGTGTTACAGGGAAAAGTGTCTATGCAGAACTGTTAATCCCACTAAGGCGGGTAGCTACCTTAGAAACAAACAAGGTAAAACTACTTTCGTTTTCCTTTATGAAAGATAGATGAGAGAAGAATAAAGGAGACCAACCTCTGTCTTGCGCTTGGTTCCTTGTTTGGTTCCTCTCTCTTCTAATAGTCTTTTGCTACTTGCTTTCTTGTATACCCAGCTTCACAGAGTACCTGTAGAATCAAAGCAGCATAACACTATACGAGAACATGGATCTATTATCATAAACAATCTAGGATCAAATGTAAATTGACCATACAAATGCACAAAACATAAATTACACAAGAGTATGGAGGAAAACTTGAATAGCTTTATTGATAATCAAGAAAGAGCCAAGAGAGTTACAACCAGTTGTTCTGACCCAGCATCATCCTCTCAGCAAGTAAGCCCTTCTTCACCTCATGCAAAGCTTAGATCACCCAACACTATGATGTTGCCTCAAGAAACCAACAGCAATTCCTTACAAGATGCAAAATTCCAGCCTCTGGATCTCTGGGATGAGGGATCCATATATAGATGTCTGCAAGGGAGATGAGTCAGCTTGTGATTTGATTAGTGTCTTCCCTCTGATAGTTCTTGCTTCCACTTGGAGATTGATGATCTCTTACTCATCCCTGGTCGAATTCAGAAAGGCAAGTGTCACAGGAGAAGTTTCTGGAAGATTCCATGCTTCTCCACCTCGCGGATTGACACTGCCATTTGTCTCTTCTTGCCCATCGCACCCCATAGAAGGGCTTTTTGAAATGAAACGCACCCACTATGTGTATTTAGGTGAGATGCAACGCACTTTGCCTATGGAGCAGGTGAAATGATCTAGTTTTAACCAGTTTTGAGTAGTTTTTCATGGAGAACTTCTAGGAGAAGCTGTAATCAGTTGACCTTGGTCCTTTAGGGGTTGGAACAACACTTTTAGGGACTTAGGAGCCCTTGGTTTATGGACATTTTATGCTTGGGGTTGCAGTGCCCAAAAATGTCTATAACAGTTGCCCCCTAAAGCATGAGGTCGTTAATCTTTTTTGATGTCGGGTGAAATGCTTTATCATGAGGATCTGAAGTTCTTTCAAGCTGGAAGGAGACCTGTAATAAGATACAATACAATACATTATCTTCATAATATTTTCATGATCTAGCTGAGGCGGGAATTCCCATGCTCAGCTTTATAAATTCATTTTCATGTACATAGGACAGACAATCTTCTGAGTGTAGACTGATGATTCTGGTAGAGTCATCATCCCTTTGATTGGATGATTATCTGTGCAGCAATTATGTACATTTGATGTCTTTATTTTCCTGAATATATATCGCAGCCCGGATGGATGAAACTAGATATGGGGTCTTCAATCTCGTTCGATCTTCACTCAAAGTGCAAGTCGATCCATGTGAGAGATGTTCTGAAGTCGAACATGGAAAGACATCGCCTGATTACCAGCCAATGATGTAAGCTGTCAACAGGCGCGAGAGGAATCACCGATAATGATAATGATCCTCAAGGTACTGTAGTACAATTCACGTGGTGTGAATAAAGGACTTGGCGTCGAACACCACGCAAAATATTTCGGTCGAAGGCCATTGATGTAAACCTGTCGCCGGAAGTGAGAAACTTGCCATTGAGGCATGCAAGCTTCAAAGTACTGAAGGGGGTATTCCTAGATCGACTTCTTGGATAATGAGCTGATGTCAACAAGAAGCGATCCGTCATAGGAATGCCTTAATGAGTCCCACATCAATGACATGGAATGGAGCAAATGATTTTAATGGAGGTGAAAACGGTCTGGTGATATAAGGTTCAGGGTGGCGGTCATGAAAGAATGGAGCGTAAATGTATTGCAGTGGGCGAGACACAGGTGAATTCTCTGAGTGACTTCTCTTGAACATATCGGCGACACTGACATGATGGATTGGTAGCATTAACCCCAAATGTGGATGGTGTGATGTGACCATGGTGATGTGACCGGTGAATGAAACAACCCAACCCAACTTGGATGCGGAGTGAAAGTGTCATGTTCAAGAGCGACTTGCTACCAACAAAGTTTCTTCAAGTTTTCTTCCCAATTTTTCCCCAGTCATTGCTGACCAATACCTCTTTATTTTTTTCAAGCTTGAGGAGCATAACATATGCTTGTTCTATAATTTTCCCTTTGGGAAAACCCATCGCTATGTTTTAACGAGCCTAGTGACAGTGAAACTCGTTCTTGTCTGCTATGGACAAGTTTGTCGCTATTAGGTTTTAACGAGTTCAACGACAAAGATAACTCGGTCCTTTTCAATTTTAGAGAGTCTGAAAAGGGACATAAAGGAAACTCCAAAAATCATTTTTCGTCATCTAATCCCTTAAGTCCGAAAAAGTATAAAACAATACAAAATGGATGAATTTTCGATACTTTTAACGAGCCGAACAAAACAAGCGCTCGATCTTTTTGTGCAATAATCCCTCAGGTCCAAAAAGATTAAAATCTAAAGGATGGATAGCACTTCTGGTCCCTTTAACGAGCTGGAGAGGCTAATGGCTCGACAATCTTTTCATATTTTACGAGTCAGTTGAAAAGAGCGTAAAGGAGACTCGTCTTTCAGGAACGAGTGATAAATTTGGGTAGCAGTCGATTCCAGGTAAGGTTTGGAATTTTCCAATCACGGCAGTGTTACAAGGATGGCTAATGGGATCACTCTTCGTAGATGTTCCTCAAAAGGGGTAAACAATCAAGTGGAGGTGAATGATCGGCCAATACAAAGTGGAGGTGATGATGAGAACATGACCAAGGCTTTAAAGGCTGAAGTACTACATTCACGACGGTTATTTACCAAAAATTGGTTCATTTTTTAATGAGCTTAAACGTTGGGGGAAACATTTGCTCATTTCTTATGTTTATTTTTTAACGAGCATGAAGTCCGCGTTAAAACTGCTCGATGTGACAGTCATTTCTTGACTTTACCATTAATAGCTTTGTTCTTTCAAAGATTGTACTGCATGCTCAATTGCTTCATCAAACTAGTTAGAAATGAACAATATATGTTTGAAAAATGAGTTAGGACACTAATATTTTACTCGAATTACGTAAAAGTAATTTAAAAGTGCTTTTACCTCTCATTTTACCATTTCATTTGAACTTTGGCTTGTTGGAGCTTTGGAGGTGCTTTTCCCCCTTGATTTTCATCAGCTGATTCCGGGAGATTCTGTGGACGATTTTCGGCGCCGTCTGGACCAGGTAGGAGCTAAACCTGAGCTCTTTCATTTCATCCTTTCCATTTTGCATTCTGAGCCTGATTTCTGGTTTTTCTGAGCCTCTAGGGTTTGAAAAACTCGCCCTGGCTCCATCGCACCCTTTATGCATCGAAAGGTGCGTTGGATGTTAGCCTGTCCACTGGCCAATTGACATGCAACGCACCCAGAACACTACTGTAGGTGCGATGAGCGCAAGGAAGGAAATTTATGCACAGTTTTCAATGGAAATTCTTGCTTGTTTCTCACCAAATGAGGATCTAACTCTTCTCTTGTTTGTTTTCAGAGATTTATTGGAGCAAAATGACCATTACATGGCGAGAACATGAGCATGAAGAAGATGACATGCTTGCTTTACATGATCCGGTTACAGTAAATGCATTACAGAACTGTGGCCTGTTGAAGTTTTTCCGCATTTCTAGCATGAGACAACAAATCAACTTGCTGCAGTATTTGCTTGATGCTTGGGATCCTACCAGCCAGGTGTTCCAGATTAGGGGCAAATCCATCCCCTTTACCGTAGTGGACATCTATTTTTTGACCGACTTATCGAGGCGGGGTGCCCCCATCTCTTTATCAGGTTTGGCCTGTGGAGGTGAATCTGTGAGAGATTATGTTTGCAGGTATTGCAGAGAGGGATCTCAACCAAGTAAAGACGGCAAGATCATCATCCGAGATGTCACTGATAGGTCTTTGAGGACCATTCTGTTCACTTTTGGTAGGATGGCCAGTGGTGCGGCTCTTCATGTGGCCAACCGATCTTATATGCAGTACGCCTTGGAATGTCTCGAACCGAAGGTGTTCAACTAGTGTGACGCAGTACTCCTTGTGATGAAAGAATAGTTGACCAAGGTGAAAAGCGGGAGATTGAAGAACTTTGGATACGGTTCTATTTTGACCGCCTTCGCCTTGGAAAAGATACCACTGATGCAGCCGCAGTATATTGCACTTGGTTTACCTCCACCGACTGAACCACGTATGCAGATATGGGTCGACCAGATGTCTAGGCATGTTGGTCAGTCTCAGATTTCCTTTTCTGATACCTTTTTCAGGTGGTTCGATCGTCAGGAGATGGTTTATTCCGAGTATCCAAATGCTGGTATGGACTTCCGAGGTGACCCAGATTGGTACTGTCGACTGGCGAACAGTGGGGTTCCATTGGTAAATTCTTGACCATATTTCTGTTTATCGTTTTTCTTTTTATAATGTCCTTGTGCTTTATTCTATCAAGACTTAATCAGAACTCATGTGCTCATGCAGATGTTGGTCCCGTTCGGCCAGTAGTATGCCTGAGAGTGCCAGCTGCCGCTCCAGCAGGAGAGGCTGTGGGAAGGGCTATCCTTCACGACCTTGATGTGGCCGAGACTCTTTCAGCATTACAGGATCAGGTCGAGGGCCTCACCCTCGGTATTCCAGATGTGAGGACTGACGAGCTGCCTTTGAGGTTGCAGTGACATACTACTAGCATGCCAAGTCGATGGACTAGGCTTTTGCGCAATGATTACACAGGCGGTGACTTGTTATCACCAGCATCATTAGACTAGGGTGCCCCCTAGCGTTTTGAGTTTTGGGTCATTTGACCAATTTTGTCTTGGTTACAGAACATTATGTGTAAACCATAAACAGTTATATATATATTTTTGATTTTCGGAGTTTTATTTTGGTTACATGATCCTGATGCAAATATTGATGAGATGCTTCTTTTTATAAATGCTGCAAATTCTATCTAACACATAATTTGCCAATGAGTCAATTAATGTGTTTAAGCTTCTGGAAATATGCTGATATTGAATAAAATCAAATTGCCTTTCCAAAATCTTGACCCTTAGGAACATGCGATAGATAGCTGGATTTCGGACGGAGTAGATACCATTGAGCTATAGTATGACGAGCTATGAGTCTAGCCTGACGACCAGTCGGCGTATGCCACGTGTGATGGCATCAGAGAGAAGTTCTGTCAACGCGCTATATTCAGCGATGTTATTCATTGATCGACCAATACATACCCCTCTGAAACTTACTAACTCACCGCTTGGATCGAAAATGGCCCAGGCCGCAGAAGATAGGTTCCGCGAACTACGACTTGCTCCGTCGGCATAACCGACAAATGATTCCAATAGGTTCAACATCTGCGACAAATGTAAAAAGCGGATTTACTTGACCAAAACAAATACTTTAGCGAAAAAAAAAATGTAACAAAAGCATATAGGTTACCACACTGAATCATGCATAGTAACGCTTAAGGTACAACCCATTACGAGGTTGTGCCAGTGGAATTCCGTCATAATCCATTAACTCGTAGGCTCCTTTTGCTAACACTTTCTTAACAATATAGGGACCCATCCATAAAGACTTGAATTTACTTGCTCCCAATTTATCGGATTCTTGGTCATAAAGCAAGACCAAGTCACCTTCTGAGAAGACACGAGGTTTGACATTCTTTTCGAACTACGCCTTGACTCGTTTCTTATGGGCTTCGTTAGCCAAAGTGGCATCACGATGGGTTTCATCCAATTGGATTAGTTCCAAGAAACGAGCCTCTTCTTCTGAAGTTCTGGGGAGAAGGTCGATTGCAAGTTTGAGGGACGAGATTTCACACTAAACTGGTAAGATCACTTCTAGGCCATACACCAGTTGGAAAGGTGTAAACCCGGTCGCATTCCTTACCGATGTTCGGTATGCCCACAAGGCTGAGTACAGGATCAGGTGCCAACTCCTTTTGTGAACTCCAATCATCCTTTACAGCATGCGCTTCAGGACCTTGTTGATTGCTTCAACTTGTCCGTTGGCTTGCGGGTAATATGGAGTAGAGCTGTCATGCGACAACCTTAATTTGACAGCTAATTCGACCATCATGTGATTGCAAAAATGCGATCCATGATCTGTGACTATAGCCTGTGGGATGCCGAATCTGGCGACTACATGATTGAAAAAGAAGAGGGCAGCTGTTTCACCAGTGTTATCTAATGTAGGCATCGCCTCGGCCCATTTGGTAAAATAGTCAACTACGACTATGATATACCCATGCCCCCCAGTCGAGGTGGGGTTACATGTCATGAAATCGATGCCCCATTTGGCAAATGGCCCAACAGCAACTATTGGTTGTAGAGGTGCTGGTGGTCTTCTGGTTTTGCTATCGAAAATTTGACAGGCATGGCAACTTCTGACTGTGGTTATGTAATCTTTGAACATTGTTGGCCAGACGTATCCTGCTCGAAAAAAATTTGCGCCGTAGCGTAACCGGATTGATGCCCCCCACACGTTCCTGAATGGCAATCATTCAGGACTTTTTTGGCCTCCTCATGGGTGAGGCACCTCCTCAGAACTGTATCGACACCACGACGATAAAGTGTATCACCGACGATCATGTAGTCTTTTGATTGGTATCGAATATGTTTTTGTTCAGAGCGGGAGGTATTAGGCCTATATTTTTGGGTTTGGAGATAAATGATTATATCTCCATACCACGGATTGCTTGAAGATATCAGAAACAAAGATTCATCCACGATAATTTCTTCAGATGTTTCATCGTTGGATGACGATGGGAGATCGCATAATAATTCTGCGAAAACCAGGGCTTTCTTTGACTTGGATTTTACAAATTCTAGATCAAACTCTTGTAGAATTGCTATCCATTTTGAATATTTGCCCCCGAGCAACTGTCGCGACAATATATAAGTCATGGGGTTGCAATCTGACAGAATGGTAGTTTTTTGAAAGAGGACATAGTGTGGAAATCTCTGTATCGCTTGAACAGCTGCTAGTGCTAGCTTTTCAAAATAACAATATTTGCTTTCTGTATCATTTAAGTTCTTACTCAAATAATATATAGGGTGTTCAATTCTGTTGTCTTCTTGAACTAAAACCAGTGCGATGGTTGTATCCGCTGTAGCCAGATACAGGTTAAAGTCTTTTTGATAATCGGGAGCATACATTAATGATGCTTTCATTAGGGATTCTTTTAAAGCATCAAAGGAAGCTTGTGCAACCTGATCCCAGACGAAGGGCACTTCCTTTTTCAATAGATGTGTATAACCTTTATCAAGTTCAGCATAATTTGGAATGAACCTCCTCAGAAAGTTTGCTTTCCCTTGGAGTTTCTAAATCTGAAGTAAATTCGAAGGTGGAGGCAAATTAATGATTGCCTGAACCATATTTGGGTCGAGACGAATCCCGCCTTTTGAGACTACAAAGCCAAGTAAACGACCAGAACTGACGCAGAACATACATTTGTGTGGATTGAGTCATATCTTGTAGTGTCGGCAACATAGAAATATCGCTCTTAAATGTTGTGGATGATCAGTTCGCTTTCGCGAATGAGCTGGAAGGTCGTCGAGATATGGTTGAACGATGTTTTTGATGTCATGGAAGGCATAATTCATTGCCCTCTGAAACGTTGCCCCTGCGTTCTTTAAACCAAAGGGTAATTTTCGATATGCGAATGTGCCCCACGGACAAATAAATGCAATCTTTGACTGGTCCTGTGGGTGGATATTTATTTGATTATACTCAGAGAATCCATCCATAAATGAAAAGATTTTGCATCTGGCGCACTCATCAATTATCTAGTCAATGAAGGGTGTAGGGTAGTTTTCTTTTGGACAAGCTTGATTTACATCCCTATAATCGACGCACACTCTAATCGTTCCTTGTTTTTTCATAACAGGAACAATGTTCGATACCCAATCAGTTAGAGGAACTGGGTAAATGAAACCAGCATGAAGGAGCTTTTCAACTTCCGCCTTGATGGCAGCGGCTTTCTTGGGGTGCACCTGCCGTAGCCGTTGTCGTACTGGTTTGACATATGGATACATCTTGATTTCGTGTTCAACGATACTCGAGTCAATGCCTGGCATTTCATTATATGACCAAGCAAAGACATCTCTGAATTCGCGAAAAAGAGCGTTATATATTTCCAATTCTGAAGGAGAACAACATTTTCCAACATAAAAATTCTCTACAACATCTGTTTTGGTTGAGATATTTATGGTGATAGTCTCTTCAATGTTGGACAAGTTTCGCTCAAAATCCACCGTGTTTACAGTATTTGATAGGAAATCAAAAACTGAGGGATGATGAATGTCATTAGGAGTATCTTCTTCACAATCCGGAAGAAGGGAATGATGGTGGTAATCTTCCCATGGTGCCCCTTCAATTACCATTGGTTGAACAATTCCTTCGTCGGTGTAATGCACTCGCAACCAAGGATCTAAAGGGGTGCCATATTCCTTAGACCTATCTATCCAAACGCTTGATGGGCGTTGGTTTGGGTTTGCCTCCCATGTTAGGAACATTGATTGCTACAATATTTCCATTGGGCTTGGAGGCAATACCTGTGTATGATCCATGTTTATATCGTTTTCTGAGATCTTTTTCAATCGAAGATATCATATTGCAGGTTCCTACTGATGCTACTTCTGCCAGATTTATTGGAGGTGGAAGGGCCAAAGTTCCCATTAATATAGGGTCTTTTAGTAGGCCTACTCCGATATTTTGAAGCGAATGGGGGCTTCCATGGATCATTGGAATGCTTCCCGTAACTTGAGAACCATTAGGGAGGAAGGTTTGTTGATCGACGATTCTAATCCCTCCTTGAAAGGGAAACGCAATCTTCCTAAAATAGGTCGACACAATAGCTGCCATAGCATATATCCATGGTCTTCCCAGTAGGATGTTGTAATCGAGGTTTCCGTCGATTACTTCAACATCTATTTCTACTATTTTCCCCCCTAGTTCAACTTGCAAGTTACTTAGAATACCATATGGGGTATATGTTCATCCGTCGAATGCTTTTAATGTCGTCGAAGATCACGACAAGGTTGGAGATCCTAAAGTTTTCCAGCAACTCATCGACATAATACATGTAGATGCCCCTTCATCAATAATTGTTTGATGAACAGTTTTGTTGAGGGCTTTCACTTGAATGAGGAAAGCTAGTTGAGCTGGTAACTGAGGATCGTATCCTTTATGATTAAAGGACACAAGATTGGAATCCTTTGGGTCTATCCCACCGATGGCTGATAATAAAGCCTGCTTTTGGGATGGGCAATTTTGCAGTACCTCAAGTGTCGACATAGCGGATGGCGATTGGGCCAAATCTTCCACTATATTATAATGTTGTGCTACTCTAGCACGAGGATTAAATGTCGACTTGTGTACTACTCCCTTTGGCGGTTTTATTTTCAGTTCAGGAATGATGGGCAGCACAACTTCTGTCGAAGTTGTTGTCGAACTACTAGGTTGATATATATCCTTGTTGTTCGACAACTGTGGATTCCCATAATCTTTGTTCCTTGTCGATATCAAAGCATCATTTTTCTGTTTCGAAACTGACAACATTAGCACTTGAGACGGGGAAGCATTTCCACTATCAAGCAGATTTGTCCCTGGATTCGGAAACGGATCAGTTAATACTGTTGAGGTCTTTGTATTCTTGAAGAATTTTTTAAGCTCAGCTTTATACAGACAATCTGATGTCCAATGATCCTCATCGCATATAAAGCATGGATGATTTGGTTTCCTATTTCCAGAAGGGTTTGTAGAAGATTTTTCAAGTGATGATTCCTCCTGTTTCTTCTTCTTCCCTTTGTTTTTCTTCTTGCCTCCTGGTTGCTTGGTTTCTTTGCCTTTATCTGTCGAGACGACATTTACTTCTGAGGCAAGAAGTTCTTCTTTTGCATTTTGACTGGAAATCTTACGGGCCTTTTTAGATGTAGCCTTTGTCGATTTCGTGTCTGTTGCGCCAATCACGCCATCGCCGGCATGAGAGTCATTGTTTGATTTAGGAGGAGGAGGGACCAAGAATTTCGTTCTGGGAGCGTCAGATATTTTATCATAGAGCGTGTCAGACTGAGTGTAAATCAAGTCTAAATATTGTGCACGAGCAATAACTTGCTCTTCAGTGACGACTCCCCCTTTTTCCACATCTTCTGTAATGGAAGGTAACAAAGACTTAATAAACCATTCAGCTAAAAGCTAATCAGGAACATACATTTTTACCATTCTACGACGACGTCGCCACTCATGAATATGATCAGATATGTGAGTGGTCGTTGTTTGTTTGAAATTGGTAAGAAGTTCTGTTCCCGTTTCGTACCTTATCGGTAACTGAAAATGGGTTAAAAAGGTTGTGGCTAGGGTACTGAAGTTGTCAAACGAAGCTCTGGGCAATTCGATATACCATTTGGCTGCCGGACCAGTTAACGTCCTCTGAAAAAGGCGAAGCCTAATAGAATCATTGTTTAGGGTGTTTGATGAACACCACCGATGAAAGGTCATCACATGATTCGATGGATCTTCACCCGGATTTCCATTAAATTTAGGAATATCTGACGGAAGTTTATGTGGAATCGCTGGCCACCAAGGAGCGTAAGCGATTGGATCGTTTGTTAACCGATTTAGGTCTGGTAACTCTAAACTCACCACGAAGGGTAACTATTAATTCATGTTAGGCGAAGCATACCCAGGATAAGATGGAATCGCCTGAGCAGTTGGTCTTTGCATACCAGCATAATGCATTTGATGCTGGTAACTTTGGTAAGGTTGGTGGGCATAACCATTGTAGAATGGTTGATTTTGACCGTTTTGAATATACGGCTGCCCACTATTTGCAAAGATTTGTTGCTCAGATCCTTGGTATACTTGTTGGAATTGCGGTTGTTGGTATTGCACCAACCATGGTTGTGAAGCCATGTGCTGTTGCCCGATACTAACTGTTTGACCAAGATGAGGGGTAATTGTACCCGTTTGGGCCTGTGTCATTCCACCAGTCGGCGATTGTGGTTGAGTCGCAGGGTCAAGAGGCTGTTTCATTACAACCTGAGAAACCTGAGGTTGGCATACAACAGGCAGCGCTTGTATTTGTGACATCGTCACAATAGCTGGCGTAGTTGGTATATTTGACATAGGAAAACATTGTTGCATCGAATATACAACTCTTGGTTGTTGAGGTAGTATCAGTACCCAACCGCTAGATGCAATTCCAGCATAACCTGAATTTTGTTGTGAACTCCCGTATGGCTGTCCTCTCGGAGGAGACAATGAAAGGGTATACTGCCCCCCATACGGCGGTAATCTGGTACTTAAAGGAATGGTTTTCCCTTGAGGACCGGACTACCCAAATTGACATCCCGAAGGATCAATTTGTTGAGACTCAACATAAGAGTTTCTGGATACTATTCCAGATGAACAAACAGGAACGGACCATACTATCGAAATAGCCCCTGAGTGGGCCCCTTCTAGCGATTGAGAGCTAGTTGGGATAGATGGTATACCGGCGAACATTGTTGGAGTGATAGCAGGAAGTTTTGTCGTCGCTGTGTCAGACGACACAGTCCTAGATGTCGACGGTTGTTCAGACATTTCTAGTCTATCCAAAAGATTACCTAGCGATTCTACAGGAGCTTCCGCTGGCGGTAGACTAATTTCTGATGAAGAAGGATATAGAGTGATCCCGACTCCAAATTGCGATGGATTACTAGATGGAGGATCCTCCACAATCTCTTCTATAGCAATCAGACCAAGTGGAAGAGGTAGATCGTCAGGTCCGTAAAATATTTCTGGTGCCGAAGAAGGTATGGAATCTGCAGCGACAGATGTTTGGGGAATAACACTCTCTGAACCGGTTGTAGATGAAACTGGTTCAGTCACACAAGTGTTTACCTTCAAACTAGGATCAGAGCTACTGTCCCTTGGTGGCTGCTGAACTTCTTCTATAAAGGCAGGGATACCATAAATGTTTGGAGTAACCGGAGCCTCTGATGGTGTTGGAACACTTGTTCTAACTTTACCAGGAGATTTGGAACCGGTTAAACGAGTTTTCTTTGTTCGTAATAGTTTTGATTCCAGAGACAAAGACGATTGACTCGTAAGCCTCCGCGAATGACGGGGTTTCAATTGACTTTCTTCCACAATTGCGGATTACTCGATCAACTAAAAATCAAGGGGAAGTATGTTTCTGAATTAGATGAATTTTAGACGCTTTGACACAACTTGTTTTTTCAGTTTTTAAGAGTCGAGAAAAAACAAAAGATGACTCTAGTCACCTTCGATTTTTAATGAGCCTGAAGTGACAAGTGCTCAGATGGACCTTTTCCGTTAAGGAGTCTGAAAAGGAACGAAAGGGACTGCTCTAGAAATCTAGGCAGAGGGATTACCAAACCAATCGCAAAACTGCAGAATACTTTTTACGGTATGGCAGTCAATCTTCCCGAATGCTGTGTTCAGTGCATTGCGATCGATAGGGCGGCAAACACGGCTTCCTATGGATAAAGGATTAAGCCTATTGTGGTCTCCCAAAATATACTTGACGGTACGTGGGAGCACAAGTCCGTACTGGCACTTATCTTCTCAAAGTGGAGAAATCACCCAACCAACAGTGAGAACAATAGTTACCAGGCTTTACGACGCCGGAATACGTCTCTAGCCTAGACTTCTAGATGTTGTGCATTAGGTTCCAAAGCGTTGTTAGATTCATTAAATTTATTTTATAGTTGATCTTGCTTAAGAAATTTGCCTTTCAGGTTCACCGCGTGATGTAGATGTACAATTCCTAAAATGCAATCTAAGATGATAAACAATCTTTTTATCTTCTTTGTGCAATGAAAATCCTAGCTACTAAGGAAAGAAAGAAAGTATTCTTTCAACAAAGAGCAAAGAGCACACACTATATGCACTGTCCTAAATCAAACCAATCAAACAGTCTAAATGCAAATGCACATGCATGTATTTGTTTTCAGCCTTCTTAATATGTGAATGATAAAAAGAAAGCTAATGCACAAATCTAAATTATTTTTCAAAGTGACAATTACTAACAAGTTTCTTTTCAAAATCAAAATGGAGACAATGACAACACTTTGCGATTTGGAAATGAAAACTTGCTTTCAACACTAGAAAAACTAGTAATTCAGATCAAATACAATAGTAACAGGGTAATCGACTATCAAGAGCAATCAGACTCTCTTCTATGACTGAAAATGACACTTGCAACACTTTCAAATCAAGAAACGACAGTAATATTACGTTACTTTTTTGCAAAGGAGAACTGAAAATGACTCAACAAATACACAAAAACATTTACAGTTCTTTGCACAATGGAGGCGGAATAACAGCAAGGAAAGGGGTTTCAAACAGAGGTGTACTGACTACAGGCAGCAAAATTCTTGAATAGATCTGAAAAGAGTGAACACAGAAACCAAAATTTAGGAACAATGCCTAGTCTGATCAGCGCACCTATAACACAGTGAATTTGAAATGCAACGCACCTTCTACACTCGGGAAGTGCGCTGAATTTGAGATTCACATAACAGACAGTGTGCTGGACCAGGGACGAGACTTTGCTTGGGTTCCAGGTCACAGTTTGCAGTTCAGTTCAGGGATTTTGGCCAAGCAAGTGGTAATCAGTAAATCAATCACAGGGGTAGATCCAAGGAGGTTACTAGAGCCACCACAAGGGCAATTAGAGAGTTTGTAAATCAGTTGTTTAATTCATAAACAAGACCCAGAGATTGACTGAAGCGGCATTTATCTACTTTGCATTTGCATAGCAAATGCAGTTCGAAGGCTACCTGGCTCAACTTCAGGCTCCGTCTGTAAGTTTATAAAGTAAACAAATGTAGATAAACAAACAACCTAGTCACTCCCCAGCGGAGTCGCCATTTTGTTACAGGGAAAAGTGTCTATGCAGAACTGCTAATCCCACTAAGGCGGGTAGCTACCTTAGAAACAAACAAAGTAAAACTACTTTCGTTTTCCTTTATGAAAGATAGATGAGAGAAGAATAAAGGAGACCAACCTCTATCTTGCGCTTGGTTCCTTGTTCGATTCCTCTCTCTTCTAATAGTCCTTTGCTACTTGCTTTCTTGTATACCCAGCTTCACAAAGTACCTGTAGAATCAAAGCAGCATAACACTATACGAGAACATGGATCTATTATCATAAACAATCTAGGATCAGATGTAAATTGACCATACAAATGCACAAAACATAAATTACACAAGAGTATGGAGGAAAACTTGAATAGCTTTATTGATAATCAAGAAAGAGCCAAGAGAGTTACAACCAGTTGTTCTGACCCAGCGTCATCCTCTCAGCAAGTAAGCCCTTCTTCACCTCATGCAAAGCTTAGATCACCCAACACTATGATGTTGCCTCAAGAAACCAACAACAATTCCTTACAAGATGCAAAATCCCAGATTCTGGATCTCTGGGATGAGGGATCCATATATAGATGTCTGCAAGGGAGATGAGTCAGCTTGTGATTTGATTATTGTCTTCCCTCTGATAGTTCTTGCTTCCACTTGGAGATTGATGATCTCTTACTCATCCCTGGTCGAATTCGGAAAGGCAAGTGTCACAGGAGAAGTTTCTGGAAGATTCCATGCTTCTCCACCTCGCGGATTGACACTGCCATTTGTCTCTTCTCGCCCATTGCACCCCATAGAAGGGATTTTTGAAATGCAATGCACCCGCTGTGTGTATTTAGGTGAGATGCAACGCACTTTGCCTATGGAGTAGGTGAAATGATCTAGTTTTGACCAGTTCTGAGTAGTTTTTCATGGAGAACTTCTTGGAGAAGCTGTAATCAGTTGACCTTGTTCCTTTAGGGCTTGGAACAATGCTTTTAGGGACTTAGGAGCCCTTGGTTTATGGACATTTTATGCTTGGGGTTGCAGTGCCTAAAAATGTCTATAACAACAGGCCAAGGACAATAGAATCAAGTCCTTGGAGGAGATCATCATAGAGCTGGGACATGATCCCACTGATCCCAAGGGTGTGCAAGCTTTGATAAAAAAGAAAGATGAAGACATAGCCGCCCTTAGAAGACAAATCAAGCTTCCAGCTACACTGCATCCTCAAACTACAGAGGTAGCACAACAAAAGGAAGAGTAGGATGTGGTAGCTATGCTTATGACCTTACATAAAAGGTTGGTAGAGAGAGAGAGTGCCTTGGAGGCATCATTACAGGGAAGACAAGGAGAGTTGGCCTCTCAGCCAATTCAAACAGCTCAGATTCTCACAGTTGCTCCTCCTACGACCCCCACCACAGTCCCTCTCACTACCCCAGCATCAGAAGCAGGTACTTCAAGCTCAGCACCAATTTCAGCAACTACTACAACACCTGCAGAGCAAGGCACCAGCTTGAGAATGGACAATATGATGAAAGAAATAGAAGCCCTGGAATTGCAAACGACGGAGTTGAAAGAAACCAAGGAAAAGATGACTAGAATTGAGGAAAAATATGACAAGTCAAAGCAGGATGTAGCTGAGAAGACAAGGGAAGTGAAATCCCTGGAAAAAAGAATAAAGGAGCTGGAGAAAGAGCTTACTTTTGATAAAACTCTAGCAAATATCAAGAAAATTTTGTGGGCCAAGATTGGCCAATCCATTACAGACCAATGGCAATCCATTGAAACCATTTAAGAGCAAATGGATTTGATAAGCTTGGCTCAGTTTGAAAACCAAAAGGCTAGAGCATCTTTAGGAAATATGCTCGAGCAAGCTAATAGAATGATCCAATTTCTGAATACTCGCACCAAAGGGCAGTTGGCAGCAATGGGAATCAGGAACAGGACTGAAACTATCTTACTAATAAAAAGGGTGTTAACCCTTAGGAATTTTGTGCAGACATTGGAAAGAAAATGCCAAGCGATGCAAGCAGAGTTGGATGAGTTCAGAATAAAGATCACAGCATTACAGAGCAGAGGGTTACCTAGCCTAGTAACCAGTGCTGGAAGACTGCTGTCACATGAGCATTATGCCAACAGGGTGAACAATTATGCTTCCAATCAAATCACAGCTTCCTCAAGCACATCAGAAGAAGCAGGGCCTCCATTTGGACAGAGTGTCTTTGATAAATTAGAAAATCTATTCTACATTGCACATGAGATAAATCATCTCTTTGAGACCCAGCCAAACTTTTATAGGTACATTGAAGCTGATGAGACGCTGATCAAAATACAAAGGCATCAGCTACCTACAGAGGATTGGTGGAGAGGAATGATGGAGACATTGCTCAGGTGATTTTGATTATTAATTCTTATTGTATGCTACAGGTCAGCACATACAGATGGCATGCTCCACCTGTCAAAAGGGAAGAAAGGGCAGTGCAAGGCAGAAACAGAATGACCACTACAGCTCAATAAATGCAAAGAAGCCGAGCACCCATGATGAAGACAAAGACAAAGTCAGCAACGTACCAGCATCAGGACAGCACACGCAGAATAAATGCGCAGCAGGCAGCCGACTCATTCAGCCCAGAAAGTCAAAATTTTCTGACAAAATGGACAGCTAGCAAGCCAATATTAACTGTAGCGTTTAATTCTTCATTTACTCCCTTGGAAGAGTTGGTGATGTAATTTATTGCATGAAAACTCATCATCTAGATATTTTGTATCTTATTTTTGTATATATACCTCCCCATAGAACGTATTTGGGGTTGGTTGGTGATTCTCTCTAAGAGCTACGCTGTAAATTTTCAGACTTTTAATACAAATTGCTGGTGAAGTTCATGGTCTCTGCACTGTCTGGATGTGAAAGTAATGAACTGTGTTCTGCTACAGAATTCTTGTGTCGTTTAATGGAACAATAAGTTATTCTAAACCGTGTTTTGTCTTTCTGTGTTTGCAAATTTCACATATGTTTCATGATCTTAGTAACAGAGAAGAAGAATAGCTCAGGACTTGTTTGAATACACCCTCTGCTCAATCTCTGTTTCTAATTGTGTTTTCTTCAGAATTAGTCATAAATATGAATTCTTAATTGCTCATGTTTGCACTGATTCTCTCATTATGGATGTTGTTTAGGAATTCTTAACTGCTCCTAGATAATATTCTCACACTTTCCCTCTATCAGCATAGTGAAAGATCCTTGACTGCCTTTCATTCCCTGATTTCATGCCATCGATTCCCAGATTTGAAGAATTGTTCCATAGATGCCTGTCTGGCTCTGTAGCATTACCTTTTCCACAAGAAACACTTACAGCAGTACACCATCATTGACTCCATTGCCCAATAGTCTAGACTGTTCTGAAACTGCATCCCAGTTCTGCCTGAAATCATCATCCAACCAAATTCAAAACAAAACTCTGTACATCATAACTAGCCTAAAATTACACCAAAAACAAAGTTAAATTATAAAGAGAGAGCCCTCTCTGGTTGCAGGTAGGCTAGGATCTGCAACTAAAAGATTGGTTAGTGGTTACCTCGGTTGTATTCCCTTAGGAGCCAGGGAACAACCTGAGTGATAACAAAAGACAACCTTAGGCCATATTCCCTCTTCCATTCGCTCAATTTTTTTAAATACCTTATGACTTGCACCATAGTAATTGCTTCAATAGGAGCAAACCCTATTTCACTTAACAAGATAGCATACGGAACTGAACTTTTAATTTTGAATTTCTTTGTAACCAAACGCTTCTGAATTTATTTGTTACCACTGCATGTCAGATGTACCGCTAGCCCACATTTCATAACCATAGAGAATCATCAAAATCACTAGAAGCCCAAAAAGAGTTTGAGTGTTTTTCCAGTCCCATATCTCTACCTCTCAAGATAGCAAGAAGACAAATAGCTACATCAGTTAGGGCTTCATTTTATTTTCTCGCATAACCTAGTGAGTGTTATTCATTGGCATGTATTTATTAAAGGCCTCGACCTAGTTCCAATTCCACTCCATCCTGCAGGGTGTAGAGGATTGCAAGCCTAATTTCATGAAGAGTAATTTGGGGATGATCACCTTGACCTGCTCAATGACATGTCTATGAAGATTGGCTACCTTGAACTTTTTTCTTCCTAGGGAAAGAGACACATTCCCATGTATGTGCATCAAAAATGTCTTTGATATTGTTAATGCCTATTTTGAAAAATTAAAGGACCAAGAACCATGTCATCTTAACTTTTATTTCATAAAGTAGGATAAGGAAACCATAAAGAGTGATCCTTCAAAATAAACCAACTTCAAAGCCTTGGTATTTCTAGTCCAATCTTCTAAGAAACCTTATGGTCCCTCCAAATTCTCCAAGCAATAAAAGTCCCTTTCACATTCACAATGGTTGGGTTAATAGACAAAGTCTGTAAATTTATACTCTGTGGGTATGATCTCTGTTGTTTTGCATCTGTAGCAACTTGCAGGAATTGAAGCAGTTAGGCACCAACTTCGTGTAAGGGTTATGGTGGTAAAGGTACTCTTAGTATAGGCTCACCAGATGAAGGGCCTTCAAAACTCAAATAAATAAGAATAAAATTGAACTTGCAGCAAATATGTCAAACGTTCACATAGCTAGGACTCCAAAGCCGTACATGTTTCCTGCTTGACAAATCTTCTGCAAATATTTATGTCTAAGATCCACTTTATTTATGGGTGCATTTGCGGAAACAATTTTTGTACCATGCAATTAGCCTACTTGACAAATCTCCAATTTATTTTTACAAAAATATAAAATCTTTTAATATTATTTTCTGCAAATATTTATGAATATGATATGTACCATGCAGTTAATATGCTTGATAAATCTCCATTTTTTTCTTAAAAAATATAAAATCTTTCATTTGAATGTTACCAAACTCTAGTGTGGACAGATTAAAAGAAATGGGATTGGAAAAAGGATGGGGATACAATGCATAGAATCTCTTGGATATGATTCATTTGTTGTTGGAGATCCTTCAGGTGACTGATCCGTTGACTTTGGAAATTTTTCTAGGAAGGATTCCTATGTTTTTTTAATTTTGTGATTATTTCACCTCGTGGTTATTTTGGGAAAGCAATTTTAGGAATGCCATACACTGGTGGATAGGTAAAAAAAACCTTTATAATTACAACGCCCATTCCATGATATCTTCCATTTATTATTTGATTGTATTTTGAACTTTTACTTTGATTTTGTTTTATCTTTTAACTATAAAATTGAACATACTTGGTATCATGTCCATTTAAACAACATCCAAAACTTGAAGATAATATTAGTATTATAGTTGTTTTGTGTTAAAAGATTTTTAGATTCAAAGTTTATAGATATAAAAGATAAAAACAAATGTCAATGTCTTCATTTAATTGTTACTTAACTCTGGTGTGGGAAGGTTATAGGAAATGTTGTTTCTGGGAAAACTAGTGTCTTGTCGAATGACTAACCCTCTAGGTTTGGCAGCTACCCTAGAAACAACAGTTTAAAGCAATTCAATGATTTTTCCTATGTGTAACAGATAAGAGAAAGATAGTGGAACCAACCTGGAACTTTCACTTAATCCCTTGCTTGATCTCTCTCTCCTTTGGCAGATCCTGTAACTCCTCCCCATACTTAACACGCTTGGAGAGTACCTACACAAGTACAGCAACAAAGAACCATCAAAGCATCGCGATCTATTACAACATAAACATTACAGAATTAGATATAATGAACAAATGATAGCATTGACAATTGTACAATCATATGGGAGAAAACTTGAAGAGATTTATTATTAGAAAGGAGAATTACAACCTAGTTGTCTGATCCAGCGCCATCCTCCCAGCTTCAATCCTTCTTCACCTCATGAAATAGCAAGATCACACCAACAAGAATACAATGCTCTCTCCTCAATTACAAACTATCAGCACTTACTTGCAATTAAAAAAATTCCAACCTCCTGATCTCTTGGATGGGAGATCAATTTATAGATTTTTGCAAGGGTGTGAGTCATCCATGGGGTTTGATTAGTGTCATTCCACTTGTTACAATTGGTTCCACAAGAGAGGGGATTGGAGATGGTTTCCTAGTTCCCTTGTTCATCCTTGGGTGAATTCAGAAAGGCAAGTGGCACAGGAGAATTTTCTAGAAGATTCCATGAGCAACCAACTAACAAATTGTCCCGGAAATTTGTCCATCCTCGCCCATTGCACCCTATAGAAGGCCTAAATAGTATGCATCTCACCCTGGTAGTGTACCACTCAATATGCATCGCACTTTACCAATGGAGCAGTCAGTATGGTTCAATTTAGGCAATTTCTGGATGGTTTCTCAGATGGAACTTTTGGGGAATGATGTATTCAGATGACTATGTTCCTTTAGGGTATGAAACAACTCTTTTAGGGATTGATCAAGCCCTAATACATCGACATATAATTTTGCGGTTGATGTGCCCAAATATGTCTATAACAAATGTGATTAGAAAAAGGATGGGGAGACAATGCAAAGCATGACTTGGATATGATTCATTTGTTGTTGGAGATCCTCCAGGCACCTGAGCCATCAACTTTGGAAATGTATCTAGTAGGGATTCCTATGGTTTTTAATGTTGTGATTATTTTACGTCATTGGTTATTTTGGGCGAGAAAATGTTTTAGGAATGCCAGACAAGACATCAGTGAACAGGTAAACAATTTTTTTTATAATTCCAATATCCATTCCATGGTATCTTCTCTTTATTGTTTGATTGCATTTTGAACATTTCTTTTGATTTTTTGTCTTTTAACTATAAAATTGAAAATACTTGGTATCATGTATATTTAAACAACAACGAAAGCTTGAAGATGAAATTAGTATTACACAATATTGATTGAAACCCTTTTAGTTGTTCTGTGTTAAAAAAAAATCATGACCATTAGAAAAGTTTACTTTTGTGTTTTTATTTGAGAACGTGTTGTTTATATACTTGACCAAGTTCATGCGTTAGAGAATGAAATGTTGTTGCGAACAAAATGACAAGGATTAGACTTTATATCTCAGATTATTTGTTTTCACAAGTTATCTACAACTTGAGCATTTTAGCATGTAACTTGGTTGGCATGATTGTGCCTAAGCTTTCCCTAAAGGTTGAATACTAAGTTACTAAGGTGTTATTTTCTATGGATAAAATTAATTTGCTTTGTTTATACAGGTCATCTGGACACAGTGGCCATTATCGCCCAACTGAAGAAAACTTGTTCAAGTTTCTTGCTTTTATGGGGGGGAATGGATTTGACATTGTTGATGTTGAGGTATATGTCATATAAATCCTTTATAGTCTATTTTAGTTTATATTCTAGTGTTCATCATCTTTCATGGCTTACACTCTGCATTGTATCTTCTTTTATTTTCAGAAAATCTACTCAATATTGATGGTAAGAAACAATAATTGAAGAAATAGGAGAACAATAATATTGGAGTGACGATCACAAAGAGAGAGAGAGAGAAGAGAATCAGTCTAGTGATACCCTTACAGCCAATATCCTGCATAAGGCACACACATAGAGACTGATGGTCAAGCCTTCAAGAGTTGGTGAATTCACCTGCAATGCCTTGGAAACACAATGATATTGTTTTGAAATAATGAAACAACAATTTATGTGTAAATTTTAGTCCAACCAATACTAAGTTGGAAACTCATATTGTAATGCTTGACATTTCATATAATATAATTTATGTGGTTGAAATTATTTATAATTGCACTTCATATTTTTAGTATTGTAATTAAGATATGTAACTTTGCGTTTTTATATTAGATAAACATGCACATTGTATGATTTTTTTTAATTTAGTCGCAAAATCATACTAATTAATTTATGTTCATTAATAATGAACACATAAAATCAATCTAAAACTACTAAATTAGTAGTTTATATTGACTAATGATGAACACAAATAAAATGAATATGACTAAATCAATTGTTTATAATGATTATTAATGAAAGTGAATGAAATGAATATAAACTATTGAATTAATCATTTATATAATTAATATAAAACTACCAAAAAAAATATAAATGAATATTGCAAATGATAAATTTGTGATTACAAATGACGACTAAATTTTGCATATATACGACTATTAGTAGCTAATTTACAATATCTTATAACATGACCAAAATTTAGTCATCTTTCTTTGGTAATTAATTAGTTTCAAACGATGACTAAAATTTGTATATATATGACTATTGGTAGCTAATTTACAGTATATTATAACAAGACCAACATTTTGGTCATATTTCTTTGGTTATTAATTGGTTTTCTTGGGTGATCATATAGTAATATATTTTGTTGTATATTTGGTCATTAATTGTGGCAACTAATAACGAAATCAATGACTAAATTAATGCCCAAATTTATGATTAAATATACTCCTAGATGATGAAATTGAGACAACAAATTAATGACTAGGCAAAAAATGACTAAAAGTTGGTTGTGTTATAAGATACTGTAAATTAGCTACCACTGGTCACTAATTGAAAAATTTTCGTTTGTATGCAAAATTTTGTCATTTTTTTAGTAACTAATTAGCAATTTTGTACTAATGTATAAGCTTTAACCACACTTCCTTAGCATACTTACAGTGCATAACCTTTAGAAGCTCGGATTGACTAAGACCAAAGAGAATGACATTCTTGGCTTTAGCATTATTCCATACAATTTTTTACCTTTTGCATCAATGGGAGGAATATCAGGGACATTGTAGCCTACTAGCACTGAAGTCCAAACATCTACTCCCAGTGACATAAGATACACTTCCATCCTTACTTTCCAAAAGGCATAATTTGTCCCATCAAATACTAGTATTCTACTTGAGTAAGCCTCTTGACTCTCTTGCCTAGACATAATTCCATATATATCTACCTTCCATTGGTTTGACTGTTCCTGAAGGAACTTGGCTCTGATACTAATTTTTGGAATAAGGAATTATTGAGAGGGGGGTGAATCAGTAATAGTGAGATTCTTAAATCTTTTTCCTGAATATTCTTTTAGTCCTTTTTATTTTCTATTACTTATTAGAGCATTCATTCATAAATAAAGTGAGAAGAAAGTTTGAGCATTGATATGTTCTTACAAACAATCACATGAGAAGCACACACATTTTGACACTGGTGTTTTCATGTGGAAACCCAGAGGGAAAAAACCACCAAATTGTTGTTTGTTTATGATGTAAGTGAATCACCTACTTAATTACATCAGTTTGTTTGTGAGCACCCACTTAGAGGATGCACCGACCCCTTAGGTTAGAAAGTGCCAACTTTCCAAGAGGCACCAACCTCTTCTGAATGCAAGCTACAACTTGCTCTTGCCACAATTCTACTATTTCATACAATTTTCAAACTAAAAATAGAGCCATATAAGATTATGGAAAATACCAATCAAGTTGATTGCAGAAACAAATTATGCTCTCGGTCCACTGTTGTTACACAAACTCCCTTAGTCTCATACAGTTGCACTTTTCCCTCTGCTCAAAACAACATATTCTCAACACTTTGCCTTCTCTCACACAAGCTCTTTGCTACGCACCCTTCAACTCTGCTCTCGTTGTTTGTCTCATAACACTCTCTCTGCTCTCATTTCTCAACACATCAACAATACACCCTCCACCCCACATTTTTCGATGGAAATCGATGGTTTTGTTCCTCTGATGCACACTAGACAATGTTGTCTCTACTGCCTGTTTCCATATTTTCTGAATGTATCTCAGTATGGCTCCTCTTGTTGTTGTTGTGTCTACTGGATGAACTCTATCATGGAATTTAAACATAAGAATGGGCTCTCGAGTTCTTCACTGACTCCTTGTGTCATCCTCCATACTGATAATTTAATCTCAATTGTCCTAAACACACTATTGTGACTTCTCCACTTATTCATTTCTCCATAAAGCTTGAAAGTACTCAGGAATGGCCACTTTATTCCTCATTTAAATCTACAAGACATGCACAGGAAGTAGACAATTTCCTTCTACATCTATTAATTTCTTCTCTGTGAATCGTTGTTCTCATTACCTTGTCTAAGTGTTCTCTGCGGATCTTGTTGACTCCATAAACCAATTCCGATGAATCACATTTAATCTCTAGCTATCGACCCATCCATTCTTTTAATTATTTGTACTGTTATATCAGAGCCCCAAATATCGTAACTCATACAAATGAAACGTTATGATATCACATACCACTCGATACCTTTAACCCCTTGACGCTTAACTCCTTAAACATTTTCTTTCTCATAAGACCGGGTTATATTGGAGCCCCTGCATATCGTAACTTTTGCAAAGTCCTAGTTGTGTTTTAGCTCCCTCTACTTAGCCCTTAGTTCCTTTGATCTCCACACGACCATATTCCAGATAATATCAGAGTCCCCTTTTATCGTAACTTTTTCAAATACCATTTACACATGAGTTACAAGGTCCTTAACCTCCGATATGATGACCTCCGGGATGACGTCATGCTTTTATCATCTCTCCACGTGGCACCTCCTAAGTGGTGAAATGTGTCACTCTGATATGCCAATTTGAGCAATCAAAAATGCTAAAACAAGCTACCACATGTCCACCGTACTGCCACGTCATGCTGACATCAGTTTCCACCGTAGCCTCTCAGAGCCAAACAAATGTCGCCATGTGTCCTAGCAGAGGAGAGAGAAGGGGTCCTGACAAGACTTAGTTTAGGAACGAAATCCTTTGTTAATTTTGCTACACATCCCTCGACGCTTTTAAAAATATCGGCAACTCAATATATCATAACTTCAAGTGTTAAGAAGTTCTGAGGTTCGTATGGCTTCAACCTTCTGATATTACGATACTTGCCTACCCCGACCTCCGATGCTCTGATGACCTCCAGCTTCCGGTATCCTGATATGCTCTAACCTCCAACGTTGTGATGGCCTCCAGCTTTCAATATCCCGATATGTTCTAACCTCAAATATTCATCCTTCTACTCTACTGACCTTTGATACTTCAGCCTTCTTAGGACTTCCAGACCCTGACTTCAGCAGACCATGACTTTTGATCCATGAGGTCATTTTCAAACTTCCACACACTGTTAGAAATCTCTTTCAGATCACTTCCCAATGGTGAAGGTCTGATGTAGTCCTTGAGCCCATATTCAAACTATAAAATGGATATAAACTATCTATCTTTCTTTTCTCTGGGGATATTGAACTCCCAACCACCATAGTCATTATTTTATGGCTTCTCTAGTAAGCCTACTACTATGATGATTCTCTATAGAGCACTGTAACAACCATGGGATTCCTCCTCGACTCCCAATCACTGTAGTCATCATTTTATGTCTTTTCCAATAAGCATGCTATTGTGATGATTCTCTACCAGAAGCCTGCAGCTACCATAGGATTCCACCTGAGCTTGGACTACCCATCACCATAGTCATCATTTTATGGCTTTTCAATAAGCCTTCTATTATGATGATTCTCTACCAAAATCATGAAGCTACCATAGGATTACTCCAGGACTCTCAATCACCATCCTAAATTGGTTGACATCAATTCCAACACAATCACAACCACTAGCCATCCAGACACTGCCAATCGTCCAACATTAACTAACGGGTCTCTGAGTTAGACTGTTGTCCCACTGCACAACTAACCTTCAACTAAATCCAACAATAGTTAGAGGTCAATTAAAAAAATACAACTAAAAATAACTAACTGGATTACTAAAATTTGGTAATCACACATGCATAACTGAACTCCAAGCCCTCTAACTTGAATTTACTAAGCTAACTGAGTGACAAGAGCCATGTCACACAAGTTAACTACCTCCAAGTTGTCCTACTGATGCGGAAATTTGATTTACTCAATTTGACTAAGGCTAAACTCAAATTGAGTCTTTATTGCTACATTTTTGCAGCGTGGTTGTTTATTAGTGACTTTAGGGGTGCACGTGTGGTGTAGGGGCCACCGCATCCATGATGCCTATCAATAGAACAATCGGTAAAAGTTATAAAAATATATATGTATGGGATTAGAGATATATATGTATGATAACATTATATATATAATAGTGGTTGTTGAGACCTTAGTAAGGACTCCATAAACAAAAGAAATATATATGGAAAAATCGCTCATAAGTAAATAAAGTGAAGTGATGAAGATTTGAGTCTGATGCTCAGGTGAAAATGGGGAACCATAAGCTTAAGTGAATAAATTAAAACCCCTGAAGGGGGGTTAATAAGTAAAATTAATATAAGAGACAAAAAAAATCTCATTCTTCTGACAATACAAGAGGAGTTGCATTAATAGTAGCAGCCACCCAATGGGGTAAGTTGGGTGTGGTTGTTACACTAGTATTATTTCAATCTATTGCTAGTACCCACTCTATCTGTTGCAATGGCATTGGCCAATTAGCATGATATGAGTGATCATATTCTCAGTCCTTGCAATCGAACATATGGTGTTGTTGAATATTTTCCTTTTTTACGTTGAATATAAATATGAGCAATCTAGGAGTTTTGTTCTAGATGTATGATTTTATTGTTTAAATGTTTTATGTCAATGGTAGAATTAATGAATGAGTTATGGAGTCTGTGCAATGTCCCTAGAAAGTGTATGTGTAAATACTTTCATGTTGTAAAATAACTGTGTCACTGCATAAACGAGTGATCTCTATTCCTTTTACTGTTTTATGTTGGAGTTAGTTATGTGCATATGCGATTAAGGCCTATCGAATCTTTATGATTCTAGATAAGCCATATATTATCATGTGTGACCAATAACTATTGTAGATGTTGGGAATATATTAATGCATGCCTTAAGGGTTTATGAATGTATTTTTGTCTAATGGGTTTGTCTCTGACCTATGGAAACTACATCGGTTTGGTTTGGCTTACTTTAATCCATAGTTGAATCAATTTACCGTGTCTCCTTGATGGACCTTAAAAGGTTCTAAAAACCCATCAACATGCTTAAAGTGATATGTCGTCTACTTGTAGACATTGAAAATGTTGGTATCTAAGTTGGAATATTCTTGAACCTTGGGTCACTTCCCCCGTGTACTAGCAGGTGCATCCCTAACTAAGAATATATACATTCAAGAAATTCAATAAAGGGTTAAACTCTCGTTGGAGGAAATGGGATTTCTTAATCCTGATCTCTTGTTGGAGGTGGTTAGGACAGATAGAATATGTGGAAAAAGTCATAAGAACCTACAATTCTTCTCTATGAAGGTTGTTGAGGACTGCAAAAAGGTTGATTGGGGATATCAAGCAGGGGTTAATCAATTCAAATCCCTGTGGCTTGATGATTTTGGGATCTTAGTAGTTTTCTTGTGTGAAGTCATGGGCTGGTAGGCAAAGACCTCCCCTAAGGCTTTAAAGTGGTAGTAACGGTTAGCAATGAGTTTGTTAACATGGGTTTTCCACATGAATTTTAGTTAACTCAACTACTACAGAGGCTTGAATCTCTTCATCTGGACCTCATCACACTCAATCGAAACATGTTGAAAATAGGGAGTCAATCTCCCATGTGATGGACAAAGTGGAAAAGGTGGAGACCAAAACAGAGAGGCAAGATGATGATATGGGTGCATCAGAAGGTAAATAGAAGAACTCAAGGTACAAGTCTACAATTTGGAAAATAATTTAAATGACTCTGCTAGCACAAGTGCATCATAAGTTGAAAAGTGTCCATACTTGAATGAACATGCTCAACCAGAGCAGGTCCAATCACAAAAATGTTTTTTTCGTTTATAAGATGGAATGTAAATTTTGGTTTGTAGGGGGTCAGTTTTGTAAGGTGTATACCTAAAACACACTATAGTTTCTTAGGTTGTATTGAGATCCTTTGGAAAACTTTGATGATATGTTAGATGAGAGGACTCAGGAGGATCTATGGAAATAGTTATGTAAACTTGATGGAAATTTTGTGTTCTAGGTGGAAAGTTGCAAATTTATATAGATACTCATTCCTATTGAAAAACATGTTGAAATAGTTTAAGTACTCATGAATAGCTATATCCGGTAATTACAATCTTGAAATAATCTTGTTGATGGTTTTGAAATGTTGCAATTGAAAAAAAAATTGAAATATCATTGATAGGAGTGCTCTCACATTTTGTTTTCTATTTTTAAGCATTAAGTATTGCACGACAATTATCACTATTGACATAAAACTATAGTCCAGTACCAAAACCTTGTGCTTCTTATTGTTAAAGCATCATATAATGTTTGGTTAACCTTCATGACATTGTCCTTTATGAGACACATTTTCAACTTATTGTGATATTTATTTCTTGTCACAAAGAAATAAATATGTTGAATGTTTATGGCAATTTACATATCTACTGTTTTTTTGAGGTGTTAAACTATTCAATTCCCATTGAGAATGTTGAGAGGTAAATGATGCATGTGTATATCCTAAATGTGTCTCTTTCTTTGATTACATAGAATTTTAATTTACACATGACTTTTGGCTAAATAAATTGATATTGTGGTGCATAATGATATGTGAATGACTATGGTAATGTAACTTCTAGTTAACCTTTCTAATTCTTTGTCATAATGTAGCATTTATAATTTTTCTTAAGGTTTCCTTTTTCGGTTTGTATTTTCGTAGTAGGAATTGTTCTAATTTTATTATATTTTTCTCATGTAGGTTTTTCTTTTAATTTATAGATTGATTTGAAATTTCAGTTGTGGATGAGATGTCAAACACTCATTGTGGAAAATAAACAAAACAAAAAAAAAATCAAGAGAAAGGGATGTATTATAAACCTCAATCCAAGGACCCTCATTCACTTTATGCTTCCAACTCTTTTGAACAACCTATCATTGAAAGAGATGTCAACTCTTGTGAGAATAAATCTATATCCAGATAAATATGAGAGAATAGATTCATCAAGTGGTCAAAGTGAGATAAATGCATTTTCACCACAAATTGACAATGACTATGTCAAAGACTCTTCCTTGGAAAAGCACACAATCCATTCAAGGAAAAAAGAAAAAGAGACTGGAATGGGACATAGGATGAAACTCCCAAGTAGGATGGGTCTTAAAATTTGCATATATTGAACCACTACTTCCAAAAATGAGAATGAGGGTTCACTAATAGTTAGATGCAATATATGTAGTTGCAAACGTAGCAATGAAGTGAAAATTCTTATGAAGTTAGATACGATAAAGAAGCAAGCCATAAAGGTGTATGCTAAGAAAATTGTAAATTATGAGGAGTGTTGATAAATGGCAACAAGGAATTCCAGTTTAATTTGTTCTTGAATTAAAATCGAATTCTATTCTCATAGCAACTTGTAAATAGTTAATTAAGTTTAATTAACTTAATTATCTTAGGAATTTCGAGTTGGAAGTCTTTATGTAGTCATGTATATGTTCTCCCTAAGTTTTAGGGGTCCTGTATGAGTTTAAATTGAATTAGAAATTAGATCACTCAGTTTACCGAGTTAAGTTCAATTAAATTGGTTCCAAACTGTTTGTGGAACTAATAGAGAGTTAACAGTCAGTTGGTGCACTAGTGCATCCACAAGTGTCACTCTAGTTAACGAAAGATTCCCTCATCAGAAACTCATGCATGTCGATTCTAGGAAAGACCCAGTTGAGACTATAGTGCAAGGACAGTGTACTATTAGTTGTATTATTTACTGGAGTGTAAATATCTTGCATGCATCAGAGATTGATCCTATGTTTGGATTATGTAGTTTTGGAAGCATGAATTCCCTTTAAATACGGTTTATTCATCCTAGGAATTACGCAAGAGATTAGGGGCTTGGAGAGCTGCATAACTGGCTAAGTGTTGACCAAGAGCTAGCTTGTGAGCTGAGAGAGTTGAGCATACTTGTGCGGAATTGTTATAGTGAGAACAAGCTTTGTATCTTCACTCATATTTCTTATTTATGCAATACAGATAGTGGGGTTTTGAGCAGTGGCTTTCCCCATAAACATCTTGTGTTATGTGTCATTGATTTATCTTCTTCATGTTCGTATTGATTTCATCAATCTCTTGGCTTTTTCTGGGTGAAAGTAGAAGTAGATTCTTGTCCTATGCTTTAGTACATTGCATGAGCTTCTGAATCTACAAGATTTTCTACATGGTATCAAAGCTGAGAATGGTATACTAGAGGAGATTTCGAAGTTTTGAGTTTTGGATTACAGGTGAAATTCAAATTTGCAATACATACTTCAGATGGCATTCTACGGTTTATGGTTCTAGTATGCCTTGGAAGATAGCTCAAATTTTATAGCCTAGAGGGACAGAATGGAGGTTTTGCTAGAGGATAATGGCTTGAAGGAATTCGTTGATCAAGAAATTCCTAAGCCAGTAGCATCAAATGTACAAAATTTGGTCGAATGGAAGAAGTGTGTGGTGAAGGCAAGGCAGATAATCCTTGAGGGAGTTTGATACCACAGTGTCTCGAGTCTCCATGGCAAGGAAACTCCATATGCTATGTGGAAAACATTGACGGAATTGTATCAGAACATCAGTGACCAAAGGAAATTAGCACTGAAGGACAAACTTCAAAAAATCAAAATGGAAAAAGGTGAGACGATTCCAAAATACTTGACCAAGTTCACTGAATGTCATGATGAACTTGGAACTGTTAGAATCATGGTTGTTGAGGATTATATGGTGAGTCCTTCTCTTCTAGGACTCCCAAATATTTGGCATACTTATTAGGACTTTGTCAATGGTTGGGCAAAGCTGTCGGATTGGGAACGCTTGTGGTCGGATTTGATGCAGGAGGAGATCAGGAGGAACACCAGGGATGGCTCTTCATCAAAGACTGATGATGAATAGAATTGGGCCTTAGCGATTAAGGTGAAGAAGGGGAAAGGGAAATATTCCCATTCCAAATCAGAATCTTATCATGGAGGTAAGAAGAAAGACAAGACGAAAGTTTAGTTCTTTCATTATCATGAGCTCGGCCATTTTGCTACAAATTGTTCAGTCAAGAAGTCCAAGAATAAGTCCTCAGGAGGAGTGGTGGGTGAGGCTTTAGCCTCTCAATTCAAATTGGACTTTTCCCTCATTGCATGCATGGTGTCATCAATGATGGGAAGTGTATGGTACTTAGACAGTGGAGCTTCATTCCACATGACTGGAGACAAAGAGTTATTCAGTGATCTAGATGAGAAATATCTCCATATGCATATCAAGATGGGTAACAATGGGAATTATAGTGTTACTGGATTGGGCACGATTACTTTCCAGAGGGAGAATGGGGCTCCACCCACCTTGAAGAATGTTATGTATGTACCCGGGCTGAAGAAGAACTTGGTATCTGTTTTCATGGTTGAGGATAGAGGCTATGATGTGATCTTCTCAAAAGGAAAGTTGTTCCTTTGAAACATAGCCACGGGTCAAGTAAAGAAGATATGGATTCGGGTGAAGAATCTCTATAAGCTGGAGGTAGAGGAGTGTGTTGCTTTGAGCACAAAAGAAGAAAGGGTGCAGAGCCAAGACGTTGGTGAGTTGTGGCACAGGTGATTTGGCCACTGGCATCATGGTGATTTAAATATATTGCATCAAATCTCTACCGGTCTTCCCAAAGGTACACTTGAGCAAGTTGATACATGAAAGGGGTGTACTTTGGGAAAATTCACCAAGTCTTCCTTTCACGACAAAGACAGACGAGTAGAGGCTATTCCAGAGCGAGTCCATTCAGATGTTTGTGGACCATTCTCAACAACATCCACGACCAAACATAGGTATTATGTTATATTTGTTGATGACTATTCTCGTAAATGCTGGATATTTTTCATGCAGAAAAAAGGATCAAACTTTCACAAAGTTTTGTGAGTTTAAGGAATTGGTGGAGAAAGAGTCTGCAAGAAGGTTAAAGCTCTACAGAGTTATAAAGATAGTGAGTATGTCTCAAATGAGTTTAATAAATTATGTGTTGTGGAAGGGATTAAACGGGAGTTGACGATGTTATCCTCCACAATGTCTCAGGCTAAGAGGAGATCGACAGAAGTAACCAAAAACAAGCTTTTATTTTGGTAGCTATCCCTACCAAACTAGAGAGGGCTCTCTATGAAATCACAACCAAAGTTTGACTGGAGAAGAATAGATTTAGGCTAGGTATGCTAGGCTTAAGTAGGTTTTGCAAATTTAGGGTTTTAATGCTGGATAAGGGATGAAAACCAGGTAGTTAGGTCAAGGGATCAAAGGGTTACAAAATCAAAGATATGGGGGAGCAAGGTAGCAATAATTATGTGATGGATTTAGGGTTTTCCAGTGTAGTGTAGTGTTTGGAAGAAGGAAAAGGTCTTAATGAGCATGTGCACCATGAATTCATTAAGCAAGAAGGAAAATAACACACAATGATATTCCCATCAAAACAAAGCTTTATGTAAAGAATTATGCTTATAAACTTTAAGGAAAACCATTGAAGAAATGATGAATGGAAAGGGAAGATGAATATATTTCATATAAAACTATAACAGAGAAAAAACAACACCACAAACTTACTCCACATGAATTCCCAGATAATAGTTGCAAACTACATCCTTTGATTTCTTGAAAGTGTTCAAGTATAAGCTACAAGAGTTCTCTCCTCTGATGTCCAACATATTATATGACTAATGAAATCATACATATAGACCAAAGCAACATCTCCCTGCTCTCAGGGGTCAAATCCATGAGTCTAGGAACTAATACATGAGTTGTTTGAACCAAAACCCTAAAGACTAGGGAGGTTAAGACAACTCCTCCAATTAAACTTTCACTCAAACTACTCTCATTAATGAAGCCTAAATTTACATTAAAAACATCTTAACAAGCCTTTTACCCATAATTAAATGATAGTGACATCAAAATAAAAAAAAATTACATCATCAAAAGTCGAATCCACCTCACAAAACTGAAGAAAAGTTGTCACAAGCAAAAACACAGCAAAATTAGCCAAAAATACAGCGAGCCTGGAGAAAACGCAGTGAATTTGGGAGAACTGGTTTTTGAAGGCCTTCCTGAAGTCCAAATTCTGATCTTGATGGCTCATTGGAAAGTTGTGGATGTCTTCCACATGATGGATTCTTCAAGAGCTGAAAAAGGTTACTTCTAGCCCCTCAAAATTGCATTCTCCCATAGGTACTCTTAGAAACAGAGTGTGGTCTTCAACAGGATGGCAGAAAGGTGGCTTTTGGGCATTTTCACCTGTCAAAACCTGCTAAAAGTATGCTTCCCTCTAGCCAAATGTGATGTATAAACCATGCCAAATCCAAATATGTAAACAAAAAGTGATTTGGAGCTCCCTAAAAAAAGTCCATGACTGTGTCAAAATGTGCAAAAATTTATAAAAAACCAAAACTTCTCCAAAACTTCTAAAAATTGGTTTATGAAGTCCTCGGGTAGCATATTATTCTATGAGAGAGGCATCAGCAATAAAATCTAACTTTACCTTCCCTTTTTTCTTGATTAGGGTTTCATTGAGTTTCTCTTTCAATTGCTTGACCTTAACCCTAGCAACCTGATTTCGTGTGTAATAATGAGCAGCCATGTGTCTTTGCAACCTGTTTTCTTTGTTAGCCTTCTTGAGAAGCTTCTCCAAATTAAAATTCACCTTTTCAAGCCAAAATTATCTATTCTCATTGATTTCTACTGCAATTAGGTTAACTGAAGTCATCTACTCTCTTTGTTGTTGAAGTGCTCTTTCGAGGCCTCTAGTCCTTAGCCTTTTCCTTGTCACCTACTCCTGGTGTTCATATGAATCATCTGTATCCATCACTGCATTTCCCTTTATATCCTCTTTTCCAACATCAACCTCATACTTTTCCAAAAGTAGTTGCTTTACCTTCAATTGTTGATTCTCCTGCTCTAGGAATGAAATCATGAAGTTTGCCTTTGATAAATTGTTCTTGAGCTTTTCTATCTCAACATCTTTCTCCATGATGACCTATCAGTGATGGAACATCCAACTGAGTGATGGAAGTGACCGAACCATGAAAATTTTGAAGGATTAGTAATAGACCTAGACACACTAGCCAATGACCAAATTTTATTTTGAAAACCTAGTGAAATGATAAAATTTGACTTGAGACCCCTAAAAAAACCTTGTAAGAGAATATTTGATCACTAGTGATAGGAAGAACTAACTGACACTAACATTGGATCCAACTGGGGATGGAAACTCCTTGGAGGTGTCAAGAACACTGTTGACCAGGTAGCCTTATTCATTGGGCATGGAGTTGAAAATTCTAAAAGACTAAACTCAATACTAAAAGTTGAATGACAAACTGAAATTGACTACAAATTGAACTTATTGATGGCATCATATCATCGAGACTTGAGGGCTTCAAATCCTGATGACAACCACCCACCTGCTGAAGACATATGTACAATCATGTGAAATGATCCTTCCAGTGTAACCAATCCAACAAATGGCTACTTACTTGAGTCCTACTCACACTTTCCTTAAGCAGGCAGAAAAAACAAAAGCTAGGCCACTCCAAGTGTCCATTAAACATGTGTACATGATCCATAAATATAATAAAACTCATCTCCCTTGATGACTGCAGCAACTTGACAAAAGGATCCTAAAACTCGTGAATGACTACCTTTTCTTGATGATCAACAACGAGAAAAGAATCTTCTTCCTTTTAGACATTGGTTATTTTATAAAATGAAGTTTGTCATTATCAAGCGAAACAATGTAAACTGCAAATTTTTGGATGAACTTTGTAATGAGACTCTTGCTAAACAAGATAATGAAGCGAGTTCCCTAATCAAATTCATGTCATCTTTGTTTTTAAGCTCATAGTTAACTAATGGAGAAGGACTTTGAGTACAGATATCATCCACAACATCAACTATTGGATCAAGGAGAACTTGAGAGTACTGCTGCAACTTATCATACATTGGTTCTAATGAGGCTACATGATTTCCTATAAACTCTTTATTTTCCACACTTTCGGCTGCATTTTCAAACTGAACGTTGCTTGGTAACGGTGATTGTGGACTGAAAAAAGGTTCTATATTACAAACAACATTCTCAACAACTTCAGGAGAAGGTTGCCAACTATTGTTAACTTTCTTATTTGCTTCCTTGGTAACCTTGTAGTGTTCTAGCTAGGGTACTAGACTCGACTATATTAATTATCGACCAGGATGCGTAAGCTTAGAGGCATGCGTCTAAAGTATATAGACATAAAGAATTGTTGACTAGGTGGTTATGATGTAGGTCACAGGGCTTCTTTACGGAAGACTCGAATATGTCACCTATCATCCAAACACTCGGTCACTCTACTAATATACCTGATTACAATGCTATCATTAAATGCATTTACCAATTCACACACTGAAACTAAACACTGTGTATCACTGCAGCAATGATCTTAATCTCCTTACGAAGATATTACACATAAAACCCTTGTTCAGTAAACACCCAGTATTCACTAATATTTATACAATATCAAAATATACAGAGGTTATAAAGGAATTGTGAAGTGAAAACAAAGTTTATGACAGTGCTTTGAAAAGACACACAGGGATCGAATCCCTTACAGGACGCACTTCCAGATCTCAGTGATGATTGTTCAACATTACCATAAATGCAAACCAACCATAAGCGCAAACCATATACATTCAATGGAAATCAAAAGCTATGGAAATCGAAACCCAAGTAATTGTAACTGCTGTGCAAACCATTTAATACCTATTGAAATCGAAATCAAACCATACGATAACCTAAGTGAAAATAAAATGAAAGAACAGTATACCGGTTGAGTGCAGGGCCCGTCCGCACTCCAGAGGTACACTGGACTATAATCGACTGAAGATCAAATCAATGCACGAGACACCAATCGGAACTGTAACTGGTTCTTAGTATTAAGTTTCAAAACAGAGTCTTTGGAATGATACAACGATTAACCTCTATCCATTACTTGGACTGTATTTACATAACCATGTCATTAATGAATGTACATTCAGAATTCGGCTGTTTCCGCTTTTATTACATCGAGTTTTTTTTCAAAATGTTTCTATCCTAACTAATTTCAAAAAGAACAAAAACTAAATCAAGATAGAATGAGCTGATGTTTCTGCCTTTGTCGCCAGTGTGCCATGCTTTGACCTGAGTTGACCGCGCATGTAGGAGGGTCGATTCGGCTGTATGATAGGTGTTTGTCCATCCTTGGACATTCTATTTTTCACCCATGCCTTTCGCTCCAGTCCAGCTGCTGTGACACATGTCAAACAATGAGCTGATTACAGGATGTTGAAACTTCCTGTAACCATTTCACCAAAAACTTCTAATTCTTCAACATAAGATTCCTAAATCAATTTCTATGCATTTTAATAACTATAAGACTATTAATAATTAATTTTCAAGGATTCTAAGGAATATATGATGAAAAGGAATGGGTAAATGACATGTTTTTAGGAGGAAAAAGGGGTCTTGGGATGATACCAACATCTCTCCCCGACTTAAGGAATTAGCATGTCCTCATGCTATCCCCGAAGTGCTTCCCTTGAACTCTGTCCCTGACTGGATCTCTGCTGCCTTGAGCAATGTGTCCACATTCTTTTTCACCTGGTTTTCCTTCTGACCCTTGAGCTCCTGCTTTAACTTTTTGTATTTTTCTTTGAGGGTCTTCTTCTGATTGTACCACTTAGTGGCCCAGTTAGAAATCTCAGTTTGCTCAGCCTCCAGTTCACTGATTCTCTCCTTCAACTTTTCATTCTTCTTCTGAGTTTCTTTACTTTGCGCCCGGAGCATTTCATTTTCCCTCTTGATAACTTTTTCTAACATATTAGCTTCCATGAGCTCTTCCTTTAATTCTTCAATTTGTTTTTCCAATTTCTTTTGTCTCTTAATGGGAGGTGGTGAACATTTTTCCTGCTGATTATTGCTTTCTACCTCTACATCAACTTCTGGTCCTGGTAGTGAGTGGTCACCACTCTCAACATCCATTTGTGCAGGTGCATTGGATTCAAGCTGGTCTTCTTGCAACTGGGCTTTTGGTGTCCTCCTTGTTCTCCGTGAGTAAGTGGTGAAAATTTTATCTTTCTCGGCCCTCTTAGCATCTTCCTTTTTCATGTTCCTGGTCCTTATGCTGCCCACAGGTAGAGGTGCCTTGCTGGCTTTGGATACTGGAATTTCTTCATCAATGTCCTTCATGAATCCTGAATCCTCTTGCACTTCTTCTTTATCTTCTTCATCTCTAATTTGATTAACAGCAAGGAATTCTTTCCATGGTTTCCCTCTTCTGTGCAATTCATGCTCAATGAGAATTTTAATCAAGCCAAAGTGATACAGGCTCTTGTCTTCATTCCCCTTCTGCTTCTGAATAGTCTTGGACATCTTGGTTAAGCTTTGTAACAGAAAATATGGTACACTGATAACACATTGTTTCTTCAAATGGAGGAGTAGTTTAATGTGGTATAAATAGACAATACTGTAGCGGCCTTCACAGGTTATGAATTTTTTAAGGATGTAGACCATCTCATCCCAAGGATGCATCAACCAGCTTCTTGGAACACCCTTCTTCCAGTTCACTGATGAGACTCTAGATCTAGACATAAACTGTGTCCACGATTTTTCTTTAAATTGCTTGGTTTTAAAATATTTCTCCCCTTCTGGACTAATCCCTATTGCCTGAGCTATAGTATCCTCTGAAACCCTGAATGAGAAGTTACCTATCAGGGCTTTTTCTCCATTGAAGGTGAAGGCAAATTGCTTGGTAACTTCCTCATTGCTTCCATGGAATTTCTCTAGGAATGGTAACCACTGTATTTCTCTAAGAATTTCGATGCAATCCTCATGATATTGTGAACTGTCGAACACACTCGGTTCGACCCTATTAGTCATGGTGGCAGAGGGTCGTGCTTCTAACCCTTCTCTGTTTATGTTCTTACAATTTTAACAAAGAAATTTCAAACTGGTTACCTAGTATATCGCTTTCCTTAGTCTTCAATATGATGCTCGGTTGGTCGACTGTATGATGACTGTGGTGGAAATCGCAACAGGGTGGTTATACTTTCTCTTTACGCGCTCACTGCTCCCATTCCTCACTGAGTAAATCGGACCCAAATGATAATAATCGAACCTAAATCATAATGCTTCTTCTGGCGCTCACTGCTCCCGATTATACTTTGAAAATTATGGGAATCAAGTGCGAGAATGACTGTGGGATAACCGGCTGTACTCACTTCACAGCATATTCATTCATTTGAAAACAGAGGAGTGCTGTACACTTACACAGATGTCACCACAAGAACGCTGGGAGCATGTATATATAATGCTGGGTATGGTCTCGGGAAGTCCCTTGAATCATTGGGTACGTTGGGTGGTGGAATTATGATTTGGCTGTGTGGAATGAAATAGATAGGCCGCTTTACATTTGTCCCTTTCCTTTATATTTAAAAACATAATCCGCTCTCTGTCCCTTGTATTTAAAAACATAATCCGCCACGTGTCCCATTCCAGATGGCATTCGGTCGGATGGAGGATGTTGGTATGACTGTGGGATGTATGACAAGGTTGATGTATTGATAATGGGTTTTGGAAGTATGAATGGGTTGATGTTATGGGAATGATGAGAATCGGTGGAATAAGGGATGATAGGAAATGTAGATGTCCTTGAAATCAATCATAACAGTTTACAGTTATCAAAGTTACATTAAAAATCAATCTTAAGAAATCAAATGTTTAAGAACAAGAAACATATTACTCTTTTGTCGGTCATTGTTGTATTGACATGCTGAGTAGCTAGTCCCTTTTTGACTGTCCTTTTGCTTGTTGTAACAGGTCCTCTAAGGAAGATTGAATGCACAGGTCCTTTGAGAAAAATTTGAAGATATAACAGGTCCCTTGAGAAAGATTGAATGTAACAAGTCCCTTGAGAAAAATCGAAAATGTTCATGCAGCTCCTTATATTGATACAGGTTCACTGAGCTTGTGCCTTTGATGGAGTCTTGATGCCCAAATCCTTGTAGAAACTTGATGAAATTCTGTTGAAGTAGCCCTTGGTGTCAATTTCTTTAACAGGTCCCTACTGAATGTTTTAAACAGGTCCCTTACTGTTGGTGTTGGTAGCATAGTTGTCTGGACAAAACAGGTCCCCCTGCATAATGTTTATAACCAGGTCCCTCTGAGATAAAACAATGACAAAACAGCTTATTTATTGAAGTCTGGAATGCTGGAACAAGCTGCTTTGGAAATTTACAGTGAAGATATAGAATAAGAAATCTTTAAGAATTTACAATGGAGAGATAAAAGAACAAAGTGCTGAGGCCTCTCTCCCCGACTAAAATTTTGACTTGTCCTCAAGTCATGATTCAGCTGATAAAGCAAACTGTAAACAAAAGAAAGAGAATTCATACCCGCCAAAGACTGGTTTTCAAGTAGGAATTCGAGGTTAGAGTGTGCCAGAGACTGGTTTTCACATCTAACCCATTACTTTTTTTATATTCTTTTTTCAATTTTTTTTTTTTTTTTTTTAGTTTTTGTTTTATATATATTTTTTTTATATTTTTTTATTTCTTTTTAACTTTGAAATTGAAAGGAAATGAAACTAAGGCAGTGATACTGCAGCTGAGGGTTGCAGTACCTCAACCTCTCTTTGCTGAGATAGTGTATGGAGAAAATCTTGCTTGCTGATGGGCTTGGTGTAGAGCTTCAGGCGATGACCATTGACTGTGAAGGAGTGACCTTCTCCATCAATAGTTTTGAGCTTGACTGAACCATTGTCATAAGCCTGAACAATTTCGTAGGGGCCCATCCAATGGGTGGTGAACTTAGCTTTATGATCTCTGAACTTTGAGTCAAAAAGCAAAGCCCAGTCACCTTCCTTAAACTGCTTCTTCTTAATATTTGCATCATGCCACTGCTTCCTATGTTTTTGCATGAGGATGGTGGTTTCTTCTGCTTGCTGCCTCATCTCATCCAGCTGGTTCAGCTGCTGAATTCTTTCTTTTTGTGCTTGGTCCAAATCAATTTGTAAATCTGCAGCCAGTTTAAAAGTGTGTATTTGGAACTCAATAGGAAGCATTACCTCTTTACCGTACACCAACTGATATGGTGTAAATCCTGTAGTATCTTTCCAGGTAATTCTGTAAGCCCAGAGTGCTTCTTTGAGCTTCTCCTCCCAGGTTTTCCGGTTCATTGCAACAGTTTTTGTAATGATGCCTTCCAAGGTCTTATTTGTGGATTCCACCTGCCCATTGGCCTGTGGATGGTAGGGTGTACTTTTCCTATGCTTGATTTGGTATCTGTCTGTGATGTCCTTCACTAGCTTTGAGGTGAATTGAGTACCTTGATCAGTGACAATTTCCCTTAGTACTCCATACCTCACAAAAATCTCCTCAAAAAGGAAATTGACTACTGTGTGTTCGGTTGCTCTAACCAGTGCTTTTGCTTCAGCCCACTTTGTGACGTAATCAGTGCATACTAAGATGTACTTCTTACCATTGGAGGTTGGGTTAATGGGTCCTATAAAGTCTAGAGCCCACTTGTCAAATGGCTCTAAATGAACTTGGGGCTGAAGGGGCATCTCATCGGTAGTTGTGGGCCTACCCATTCTTTGGCAGCTGTCACAACTCTTTACATACTTCTTGGCATCCTTGAAAATGGATGGCCAGTAGTATCCAAGAGTAAGAACTTTGAATGTTGTCCGCTTCATTGCAAAATGCCCACCACACGGTTCATCATGGCAAGATTTTAAAATATCAATGACCTCATCATTTCTTACACATCTCCTAATTATCATGTCAAAACCAGTGTAAAATAAATTGCCATTAAGCCATGAATATCTAGCACTTTGTTTGACCAGTCTCTTCCGTTCCTTTGCAGTAAAGTGTGGAGGTGTCCTTCCTGTAGACAAATAATTGGCCAAATCAACATACCAAGGAGTTACTATGGAAATTGCAAATAAGTGTTCATCTGGAAAAGAATCTTCAACTGGAACAACCTCACCTGGATTTTGTAGTCTAGAGAGAAAATCTGCCACCTGGTTCTCTTTGCCTGGTCTATCTAACATTGTGATGTTAAATTCCTGTAACAATAGTAACCATCTGGTAAATCTGCCACTAGTTATTGGTTTATTCATCAAATGTCTAATGGCCGAATGATCGGTATGTACAAAGACTTCATAACCAGTTATGTAATGTCGGAATTTATTCACAGCATAAATAATGGCAAGTGTTTCCTTTTCTGTAACTGTGTAGTTGAGCTCTGCAGGTGTTAGATTTTTACTAATGAAATAAATGGCATAAGTACAAGATTCCTCTTTTTGGCCTAAGGATGCACCTACTGCAGTGTCGGATGCATCTGTAAAGATATGAAATGGTAGGCTCCAATTAGGCCCTCTCAAGACTGGTGCGATGGATAGTTTCTTTTTGAGCTGTTCGAATGCTTGTTGGCAGTTCTCATTCCAGTTGAAAAGTACATCTTTCGTTAGAAGTTTAAACAAAGGTAAAGCTATCTTACTAAAATTTTCAATAAATCTGCGATAATAGCTTGCATACCCAAGGAAACTTCTTACCTCTCTTTGATTCTGTGGAATTGGCAAATCAGCAATAATCTGGATCTTGGCTGGGTCAACCTGGATGCCTTGAAAAGAAATATAGCGGCCCAACACTATCCCTTCATTTAACATCATAAAGCACTTTTCATTGCTGAGGGACAGGTTAGCATCAATACATCTTTTCAAAACTCTCTCAAGATTTTCTAATGCATGTTCAAATGAATTGCCATATACTGAAAAATCATCCATGTAGACTTCAACACAATCATGAATTAAATCAGTGAAAATAGCTAAGACAACTCTCTGAAATGTAGCTGGAGCGTTACAAAGTCCAAATGGCAAAACATTGTAGGCATAGGTGCCCCAAGGACAGGTGAACGTGGTTTTGTCCTGGTCTTCAGAGGCTATCCTGATCTGGTTGTAGCCACTGAAACCATCAAGAAAAGAAAATGATGATTTGCCAGCTAGGGTGTCTAACACTTGGTCAATAAATGGCAGTGGGAAGTAATCTTTGAGCCTTGCTTTGTTCAGCTGCCTGTAATCAACACAAATGCGCCACTTACCATTCTTCTTGGGTACTATCACCAATGGGGATACCCACTGACTGTCAGAAATAGGATATATAAAATTAACTCTCACAAGTTTTTGCAACTCCTCTCTGACAATATCTTGGAGCATGGGGTTCATTCTTCTCTGTGGTTGCCTCACTGGTTTAATGGTGCTATCTGTATAGATGTGGTGAGTACATGTGTCGGGGTGAATCCCATGCATGTCGGTATAGTCCCAAGCAAAGGCTTTTTGGTATTTTCTCAAGAGTTTAATTAATTTCTCTTGTTGAGATGAGTCTAGGTGATTGCCTATGTTCAAAGTTTTCCCTGGACTGATCTCTATGATCTGACTCGGTGTATTGGTGATGGATTGAACTGGAAAAATGTCGTGAAATGTAGTTTGCAATGATTGGATAGAGCATGTTTCTTGAAAGTTTTGAGCCAAAAGTAAATCTGCAGCATGATATTGTTCATTTCTCAAATTTTCAGACATATCAGGTTGAGAAAGAAATAATTCTACCAAATCATTATTGTCTTCCTGGAAATCATAGATTTGGTCAATGCTAAAAACAGATTGTACTTCCTCTTTATCATTAAATTTATCATCAAGCCACAAGTTATGTGTTACTGCTGGTGATTGTGCCGATGGATAAAGGGTGAGTTGTTTTCTTTCGGTCCCCCTTGAAATGATCATGTTGCCTGATCGACATCCTATAAATGCATCAGCAGTCGCTAACCATGGTCTACCTAGGATGATAGGGTGTCCTCCTAAATTGGATTTGGGTTGAAGGACTAGGAAATCCACTGGGTACTCCCAAGAGTCCAGTGAGACAATGATGTCTTCCAAAATCCCTTCAGGAATGACTTTGGACCTATCAGCTAGTTCTAGAACAATCGTGGTATGTTGCAAATTCATGAGCTGGAGTGTTCTCATGGTTTCAAGAGTCATGACATTGATTGCGGCTCCAAGATCTATCAAAGTGTTTGGAATCCGTATGTTGTTAATGATGGTGGTCACCTTGGGAATGCCAGGATCAACATACTTCTCCATGGAGATGGTATTGGTCATAAGGCCTGCTAAATTTCCTAAAACATGAATGGTTTGAGGATCAAGTCTTTTCCTAGCAGGCTTCTTGAGGCACATGTCTTTGATGGCTTTGGTATAGATAGGAATGTCTTTTATAGCTTGCAGCAGTGGGATTTTTATGTAGACATTTTTAAGTTCATCTAAGACATCGAATTGTGGTGTAGACAATGGTGGTTTTACTTGGACCAATCGGTCTGGAAAAGGTCGATGCAATGGTTGCATCTGTTTGTCTTTGGTATCACTGTTTGGTTTTGTTTGATTTGTCATTTCATTTTCTTTTTCTGAGTTTTCTTCTTGCTTATCTGTTATTGGAGAATCCTTGTGGAGCACCCTACCAGACCTCAAATTAATGTTTTGCAAAGGCAATGTGGAATATGAGGTTCCTTCCTCTATGTTATAGGCTGGCCTCTCTGCTCTATTATTCGGATTTGGGACTGTTTGAGCAGGAATTTGAGTGGGTCTAGGAGGTTGTGAGTTAGCTGGAAATTGCAGTTGTGGTGCATTTATTGGTGGAGGAGCAGGCAGTGCTTGTTGAGGAGGTTGGGGCTGATAGACAGCTTGCTGATATGGCTGATATGGTTGAGAATGTGATGGATATGGCTGTTGGTATTGCTGATATGGTTGTGAGTAAGGTGGGTATGATTGAGGATATGTATTATAAGATTGGGAGTACTGATGAGATGGTCTCCATTGGTTTTGTGGTTGGTTCTGGTGCTGCCATGGCATGGGTATATTCCATGAGTTTTGTGCATACATTTGATCATTCATAGGAAATTGCAGATTTTGATTTGGAAACATACCTTGGGTTGCTGGCCGTGGCTGCCATGGTCGCTTTGTGCCCATGTAATACACGTTTTCCATCTCTGTATTGGCTGCCATATTACAGTTTTGCAAAATTTTAACTTTAGGACAGTTAAACATATCATGATGTTCGGTACAGAAAGCACAAACTTGGATATTCTCTAGAGGGCAATCTTTTAATGCATGTTTCTTTCGGCACTTTGGGCAGAAGATAGCCATGATATGATCTTCATCTTCTTGTTTCTTTTTGGCTTTTAAAGTGTCAATTTGGTTCCCTAGAGTGCTTAACAAATCTGTTTTAAACTCTTCTAAAAGATTCCCTATCTCGGCCCTAGTGACACTTGCAGAGGCAGATTTTGTGACCCTTGATGACAGGCCTCTCTTTCCCATTTTAGCTTTACTCCTTGAATACTTTTCGCACAACTCAGCGATTTCTTCAAAGGGTAAGGCAGAAATGTCACCTTTGCCCATTAAGTTGAGATCATCCATGTATTCCTCTCGGATACCTTTCAAGAATATTGTGCGGACCAGATCAGGAGGCATAGTTCGGTGTTTAGATTTTTGTAAGTTGTAGACAAACCATTCTAGATATTCCTCTAAGGTTTCATCCTCTTGCTGACTCATTCTAAAGATATCATCTTTAGAGTCTTTGGATCTGCAATAAGGCTGATATTTCCTTAGAAATATTCTCCTCATACCGTCCCAATCAACTATAGCATGCTCACCTAACCCCATGAACCATTTTAAGGCTGATGCCTTTAGTGTGGCTGGGAACAATCTAAGCCTATGGGCATCATCAGTATAGCCATAAGTTTGACATACAATGTCAAACTCGAACAAGAATGAGTCTGGATCCTCTGAGGCCATACCATAGAAATTTGGTAGGACGGATGGGGGTATGTTTTTCATTTTGATCTCCTCATCCTCCTGTGGTTCATGTATAGGGAACTTAAAAGTTGATTCTTCTTCATCTCCTTGGCGTGGGACTGATCCAGATCCTTCCTCAGCCATTCTAATTGGTCTTTCTATGTCAGTGTCACTTGGTGGAAAAAGGAGGAAGGAAGATTGTTCGGTAACTGTACTACTTTCTCCTTGTGTAGAAGATTTAGGAAAGTGCTTCTTCTGCGATTTATGTGTGAATAAAGTTTCCCTCTCAATAAGAGTAAGTTTCTGTCCTGAATAAAATTTTTCTGCCAATGTCTGGATAACTTCTTCAGCTGGTGTTGTATTCCCTAGAGAGTCTGCTCCTGATGATGATGGGTTAGCTTTTAGATGGTGGGGGGTTTTTACAAATCTCCCTTGACTGTCTCTAAATCTAGGCATAAATGAACATGATTTCTAACTGTGTTTTTGTTTATTTTTGTGTGTTGAAAATTTTTACGCCTCCCCGGCAACAGTGCCAAAATGTAGTGTTCTAGCTAGGGTACTAGACTCGACTATATTAATTATCGACCAGGATGCGTAAGCTTAGAGGCATGCATCTAAAGTATATAGACATAAAGGATTGTTGACTAGGTGGTTATGATGTAGGTCACAGGGCTTCTTTACGGAAGACTGGAATATGTCACCTATCATCCAAACACTCAGTCACTCTGCTAATATACCTGATTACAATGCTATCATTAAATGCATTTACCAATTCACACACTGAAACTAAACACTGTGTATCACTGCAGCAATGATCTTAATCTCCTTACGAAGATATTACACATAAAACCCTTGTTCAGTAAACACCCAGTATTCACTAATATTTATACAATATCAAAATATACAGAGGTTATAAAGGAATTGTGAAGTGAAAACAAAGTTTATGACAGTGCTTTGAAAAGACACACAGGGATCGAATCCCTTACAGGACGCACTTTCAGATCTCAGTGATGACTGTTCAGCATTACCATAAACGCAAACCAACCATAAGCGCAAACCGTATACATTCAATGGAAATCAAAAGCTATGGAAATTGAAACCCAAGTAATTGTAACTGCTGTGCAAACCATTTAATACCTATTGAAATCGAAATCAAACCATACGATAACCTAAGTGCAAATAGAATGAAAGAACAGTATACCGGTTGAGCGCAGGGCCCGTCCACACTCCAGAGGTACACTGGACTATAATCGACTGAAGATCAAATCAATGCACGAGACACAAATTGGAACTGTAACTGGTTCTTAGTATTAAGTTTCAAAACAGAGTCTTTGGAATGATACCACGATTAACCTCTATCCATTACTTGGACTGTATTTACATAACCATGTCATTAATGAATGTACATTCAGAATTCGGTTGTTGCCACTTTTATTACATCGAGCTTTTTCAAAATGTTTCTATCCTAACTAATTTCAAAAAGAACAAAACTAAATCAAGATAGGATGAGCTGATGTTTCTGCCTTTGTCGCCATTGTGCCATGCTTTGACCTGAGTTGACCGCGCATGTAGGAGGGTCGATTCGGCTGCATGATAGGTGTTTGTCCATCTTTGGACATTCTATTTTTCACCCATGCCTTTCGCTCCAGTCCAGCTGCTGTGACACATGTCAAACAATGAGCTGATTACAGGATGTTGAAACTTCCTGTAACCATTTCACCAAAAACTTCTAATTCTTCAACATAAGATTCCTAAATCAATTTCTATGCATTTTAATAACTATTAATAATTAATTTTCAAGGATTCTAAGGAATATATGATGAAAAGGAATGGGTAAATGACATGTTTTTAGGAGGAAAAAGGGGTCTTGGGATGATACCAACAAACCTTATAGTTTGCTCTTATTATTTCGAAAGAAGAGAAACACAAAGGTAAGGAGTCTTGGTCAAGAATTTCATGGTATTCTCCATGCCCAACATCAAAACTGAAATATTGTTGATTTCTAATCTTAGGAAATTTTTCTCTCAGTAATTGAAAAGAAGTAAAACATAAAGGCAAAGAACTTTCACCTGATTTTAAATTTTCTAGATTCTCTTCATTATTGTCATGATTTATATGCATAGACTGAGAGTTACATCTGAGTTGTTGTAATGAAGCTTCTTCCTCCCAAAAAAACGTCGTTGATTTCCTTGTAGAGTCAGCCTCTATTTCAACAACATAATCATCATCATATTGATCATACTTGGGTAACTCATCATTATAAGGAATGACGTCAAACATACACATTAGATTAGTAGATTGATCCACCACAGGTTGATCTACAGGTCCATCTTCATGACTTTCCATAAATGAATGCATAAAACAATCACTTTTTGATCTATGGTAACTGAGATTAGCAGCAGAATGGTTAGGGTCAGCAACCTCTTCTTCTTCTGCAATAAGTGGGACATGGTGTTTTTAAATAGCAAGTTCATCTCTCATGATGATCCTTTGCATCATTTCTTTCATTGTGCTTACCAAAATGTCGAGCTTCACTTTTGAAGATGTTATATGTTCCTTCTCTATGTTCTCCCTCACTTCTTCTTTTAACTTTGACCTTTTGACCAGCAAATTAGCTTCCACAGCTATTGCACTATCATGCATTTCTTCGAGTGTGGCAGTGTTCATTTCTCTCAATTGAAATGCCATTTCCAGATCAAAGGCATCCGAGTAGTGTAAAAGAGCTAAACCAGGAAGTCGTTTTATATCAAGAGGCATTGAATGGTATACTTGATTGAATCTAGCTGAAAAGTGTTGCACTGTTTCTCCTGGCTGTCTTTCCAAATGATTATATTCTTCTAAAATCAGAAAAGGATTTCTCTTGATCACCCATCTATCAAGGAAGACTTTCACAAACTGATGAAATTGAAAATGCTTGCAGCTAGTAAGTTTTTGAACCATTTCTTGGCTTCACCTTGGAAAGATAAAGAAAAAATCCTGATACTGACATCGTCTTCTTCAACCTCAAAAAGGTTGAGAAATTTTTCAAAATTCTGAATGTGTTTTTCAGCAGTGATGTTACCATATTCTCCATCAAACCTGGGAAGATATTTGAAAAAAAAATTAGGGAAATCATGGAGTATAAGAGGTAATATTAGTGGCTTGTATCTATCTGGAATTTTACAAGGTATAGGAGTATTTACATAAGCTATAGATTAGTCTTGATCTCTTGAGGCTCCTCAGGTTGAAGATGGTCATCATAAAATTTGGAAGAAGGGTCCTGATCAAGATCAAAAAATTTATTCACAATATTCAAAGGAAAGGAATCAAACGCAAGTCTGGGATCTTTTCTCAAATACAATATACTCTAGAAAACCTTCTTGACATTCTCAGGGAAAGAAAATAAATAATTTACAATAAAGAACATGAAGTCTTGGATGAAAGTCCAATTTGAATACCCGATCTTCCCATATTGTCCTTGCATGTTTCTGTTGTTAAGTTTCATCCTCCAGTGGAGTCTTTGAATCAAATTTGAAACTAATTTAGAGTCGCCAGGTGAATGATTTCAGCCTTCATATGTGTCTAATCGTTGTCCACCATCAAAAAATCGGATATGATCCTTGTCGTTCTTTCCCAGGGATGATATGATATTTCATTTCCCCAGCAATGGCACCAAAATGTTATCCTCCACAATGTCCCAGGCTAAGAGGAGATCGAAGGAGGTAACCACAAACCAAGCTTTCTATTTGGTAGCTAGGCCTACCAAACCAGAGAGGGCTCTGTCTATGAAATCATAGCCAAAGTTTGACGGAGAAGAATAGATTTAGGTTAGGTATGCTAGGCTCAAGTAGGTTTTGAAAATTTAGGGTTTTGATGTTGGATAAGGGATGAAAACCAGGTAGCTAGGTCAAAGGATCAAAGGGTTACAGCAGCAAAGATATGGAGGAGCAAGGTAGCAATAATTTTGTGATGGCTTTAGGGTTTGTCGGTGTAGTGTAGTGTTTGGAAGAAGAAAAAATTCTTAATGAGCATGTGCACCATGAATTCATTAAGCAAGAAAGAAAATAACACACAATGATATTCCCATCAAAACAAAGCTTTATGCAAAGAATTCCGCTTATAAAATTTAAGTAAAACCACTGAAGAAATGATGAATGGAAAGGGAAGATGAATATCTTTCATATAAAACTATAACAGAGAAAAAACAACATCACAAACTTACTACACATGAATTCCTAGATAATAGATGCAAACTACATCCTTTGATTTCCTTAGAGTGTTCAAGTACAAGAAACAAGAGTTCTCTCCTCTGATGTCCAACCTGTTATATGACTGAGGAAATGATACATATATACCAAAACAACATCTCCCTACTCTCAAGGGTAGAATCCATGAGTCTAGGAACTGATACATGAGGTGTTTCAACCAAAACCCTAAAGACTAGGGGCGTTAAAACAACTCCTCCAATTAAACTTTGACTCAAACTACTCTCATTAATGAAGCCCAAATTTACATTAAAAACATCTTAACAAACCTTTTACCCATAATTACATGATAGTAACATCAAAATCAAATGTTTACATCACAAAAGTCGAATCCACCTGACAAAACTGAAGAAAAGTTGTCACTTGAAAAAATGCAGCGAAATTAGCCAAAAACACAGCGAGCCTGGAGTAAACGCAACAAATTTGGGAGAACTAGTTTTTGAAGGCCTTCCTGAATTCCAAATTATGATCTTGATGGCTCATTAGAAATTTGTGGATGTCTGCTACATGATGAACTCTTCAGGATCATAGTAGGAGCAGCAAGGTCAATGTTGCATGATCAGGGCCTACCACTACACTTGTGGGCTGAGGCATGCAAGACAATGGTTTATGTTCATAATTGTAGCCCACATCGGATACTTGAGATGAATACACCGTAGGAGGCTTATTCTAGTAAGAGGTCAAATGTTGGTCACTTCAAGATTTTTGGGTCATTGGTATATTTCCATGTGACCAAAGATGCACGGAAGAAGCTTGAGCCGACATCAGAGTTGGGGATATTTGTGGGGTACACTGATACACCTCACAACTATCGGATGTACTTGCCAACCAGCAAGATGATAGTGGTTCACAGGGATATCAGATTCAATGAGGAGAATTCCATGTGAGTTTCCCTTAAGAGGGAGCTTGAGCTACATGAAGATGAGGAGCTTTTAGCTCCTAAGGTTGAGGAGCCTCAGATTGATGTGGAGTAGCCACATGTAGAGGATTCGAGAGTGGAGACATCCACTTAGGAAGAGTCTTCCAGAGAGGGAAGAAAGTAAACTAGAGAAGCTGACAGATTGTTACATGACGCACGGGAGAATGTGGGAGCACCCACTTCTCAGCACAGGAAGAGGAGGTCACCTGAGAGGTGTTGAAATATGGCAACAAGAATATTCCAATTTAATTTGTCCTTAAATTAAATTGTGAATTAAAATCGAATTTGGTCTTAACGGTTACTTGGAAATAATTAATTAATTTATTTTAAATTAATTAGTTGGAGAGATTCAAGTTAGAAGTCTTTCTGAAGTCATGCAAGAGTTATCCCTTAAATTAAGGAGATAAGATTGAGTTATATTTGAGTTGTAATCAGGTAACTCAGTTTACTGAGTTAAGTTCAGTTAAATTAGTTCCAAACTATTTGAGGAACTAATAGTGAGTTAACAGTCAGTTGATGCATTAATGCACTCAACTAGTGCTACTCCAATTAATTGAAGATTCCCTCATCAGAAACTCATGCATGTCTATTCTGGGAAAGACCCAGTTGATATTAATGTTCAAGGATAGTGTAATATTAGTTGCATGTTTTTTCTCATGGAGAAAACTCATGCATGCAGTCAAGGATTTATCCTTGAGGATTATGCAGTTTTGAAGGCTTGTTTTTCCACTTGGTAATAGGCTAATCATCCACAAGGAACAGCGCAAGGAAATAGGAGCTTGGAGGGCAGAGAGGAAGGTTGGAGAGAAGCCAAGATTGCCAATGAGCATCTGTGAGGATTGTACTGAGATCTGGATAGCTATGAGAGCTAAGGCTTTTGTAAAATTCCTATGTATTTCCACCATGTATGATAATACAATAGTGTGGGGTTTTTATTTGAGACTTTCCCCAAAGTATTTTCATGTGTATTGTGCCATTGATTCTTCTTCTTCTGGTTATATTGTTCAGATCAATCTTTAAGCTTCCGCAAATTGATAGTAGAAGTAGGTTATAGTATTCTGCTTTGATTTATATTGCATTATTGAGTTAACCTATCACGGATTTTCTACATGGTATCGGAGTTGTGAATAGTATACTAAGAAGAGAATTTGAAGTTTGAAGTTTGGGTTGCAAGTGCAAATTGAATTCATATCATACTTCAAGGTTGACCAATGGCGTTCTATGGCTTGAGAATCGAGTATGCCTCGGAAGGTAGCTCGAATTACATAGCATGGAAAGATAGAATGGAGGCTGTAGTAGAAGACAATGGCGTGAAGGAATTCATTGATCAAGAAATCCCAAAGCCAGCTTCAACTAATGCACAAGAGTTAGCTGAGTGGAAGAAGTGTGTGGCAAAGGTGAGATGGATCATTGTTGAGGGAGTTCGAGACCATATTTTCTCGAGTCTCCATGGGAAGGATACTCCATTTTCAATGTGGAAGACATTGAAGGACCTCTACCAGAACAGTAGCGACCAGAGGAAATTGGTGCTCAAGGATAAGCTGCGAAGAATCAAGATGGAGAAGGGCGATATTATTTCCACATATCTAAACAAGCTCACCACCTGTAGAGATGAGTTTGGCAGTGTGGGAATAACTACTGTCAATGATGATATGGTGAACCTTGCTCTCCTTGGCCTTCCAAAGAGTTGGAATAGCTACCAAGACTCCATGAATGGAAGGGAAAAATTGCGGGATTGGGAATGACTGTGGTCAGATCTTATGCAGGAGGAGCACAAGAGATGGTTCTTCATCCAAGAAGGATGATGAAGAAAATCTGGCCTTAGCAAGTAAGGCAACGAAAGGGAAGGGGAAGGCTTCCCATTTCAAATCGAATTCTTCTCATGGAGGGAAGAAGGGTGACATGTCTAAAGTAAGATGCTTTAATTGTCACAAGATGGGACATTATGCAACTAATTGCCCATCAAAGAAATCCAAGAAGGGATCCTCGGAAGGATCAGAAGGTGAGGCATTAGCCTCTCAGTTCGAAATGGACTTTACCCTCATCGCATGCATGGTGTCATCGCTGATGAGCTGTGTCCGGTATCTTGACAGTGGAGCCTCATTCCACATGACCGGTGATAAAAATTTATTCATTGCCTTGGAGGAGAAAGACCTCAAGATGCACGGTTTCTTTTCAGAGGGAGCATGGAGCTCCTCTCACCTTAACAGATGTGATGTATGTGCCTGGACTGAAGAAGAACTTGGTATCAGTCATGATGTTGGAGGACAAAGGCTATGATGTTGTCTTTAGTAAAGGAAAGGCATTCCTAAGACACATAGCCATAGGTCAGACCACGAGGATAGGGATTCGGGTGAAGAATCTCTATAAACTAGAGGTAGATGATTGTGCAGCATTGAGTATGAAAGTAGAATTCATGCAAAGCCAAGACATTGGCGAGTTGTGGCACAGATGGTTGGGCCATTTGCACCATGGGGATTTGAAGATAATGTAGTAGATATCTACAGGACTTCCCAAAGGTAAACTTGAGCAAGTTGACACATGCAAAGGTTGTACCTTGGGAAAGTACACCAAGTCTTCCTTTCATGATCGAGACAATAGAGCAGAGGCTATCTTAGAGTGAGTTCGTACTAATTTGTGTGGACCATTCTCGATGGCATCCACAACGAAGCAAAGGTATTATGTGATTTTCATTGATGACTATTCTCGTAAATGCTGGATTTATTTCATGCAGAAGAAGAACCAAACCTTCAAAAAGTTTTGTGAGTTCAAAGCTTTGGTCGAGAAAGAATCAGGGAAGAAGATTAAGGCCTTGAGAAGCGAGAACGGTGGAGAATATGTCTCTCAAGAGTTTAAGGACTTCTATGTAGCAAAAGGAATTAAACGAGAGTTGACGGCACCTCATAACCCACAGCAGAATGGGGTGGCCGAGAGGAAGAACAGAACTATTGTAGGGGTAGCACGGGCAATGTTGCATGACCAAGGCCTACCACTTCACTTGTGGGTTGAGGCATGCAACAAAGCGGTCTATTTGCAGAATAGAAGCCCGCATCGTATACTTGGGATGAAGACACCAGAGGAAGCTTTCTCTCATAAGAGACCAGATGTGGGTCACTTCAGGATCTTTGGCTCATCGGTATATTTCCATGTGACAAAGAATGCATGGAAGAAGCTTGAGCCGATAGCAGAGTTGGGGATATTTGTGGGGTACACTGATACACCTCACAACTATCGGGTGTACTTGCCTACCAGTCGAAGGACAGTGGTTTGTAGAGATTTCAAGTTTGATGAGAAGAAGGCCATGCGAGTTTCCCTTGAGAGGGAGCTCCAGCTACAGGCTGTGGAGGAACTGTTGGTTCCTAAGGAGGAGGAGACTCAGATTGATGTGAAGCAGCCGCATGCAAAGGTTCCAGGAGTGGAGACATCCACTCAAGTAGAGTCTTCCAGAGATGGACGGAAGCACACAAGAGAAGCTGACAGATTGTTGGAGGATGCGAGAGAGAATGTGGGAGCACCATCTTCTCAGCGCAGACAGAGGACGTCACCTGAGAGGTACACTGGATACATGGCCCTTGGTAGGGAATGTGTTGAGACCGAGCCATCTTGCTTTGAGGAAGCAGTGCAGCAACCGATTTGGGTTGATGCTATGGTGGAGGAATATGACTCCATAGTTTGTAACAGTGTTTGGGACGTGGTTCTGAAACTGGAGAACAAGTTAGTTGTGAGTTCCTGTTGGATTTACAAGGTAAAGCAAGCTGCTAATGGTAGTGTGGAGAAGCATAAGGCAAGATTTGTTGCCCGTGTCTTTTCACAAGTTGAGGGGATTGACTATGATGAGACTTTTGCTCCTGTCGTAAGGTACTCATCTATCAGATCTATGTTGGCACTATCAGCACAAATGGGTTGGAAGATCCATCAGATGGATGTGAAGACTGCATTCCTCAATGGCCAGATTGAGGAAGAGGTGTACATAGAGTAGCCGAAAGGTTTTGAGACCTTCGATCGTGAGTCGCATGTGTGCCGACTCAAGAGAGCGTTGTACGGGCTTAAGCAAGCACCTCGTGCTTGGTACACCAGGATAGATAACTACTTCACCGGGTTGGGCTTCACAAAGAGTGAAGTGGATGTGAACCTGTACCACATCGTGGTGAAAGGTAAGTTGTTGATCCTCGTACTTTATGTTGATGGTCTCATATTGACTGGTGATGATCATTTGATCGTGTCTTGAAAGGAGGACCTTGCAAGATAATTCGAGATGAAAGACATGGGTCTCATGCATTACTTCCTTGGCATGGAAGTGTGGCAGAAGGATGGGGAGTTGTTTGTGTCTCAGGGCAAGTATGCCAACGAGATACTCAGGAGACTCCACTTGGAGAAGTACAAGCCCATGCAGACTCCTCTAACAGGTAACTGGAGGAAGGAGATTGCTACTTCAAGAGAAGTGGTAGAGGCTATTGTGTACAGGCAGCTTGTGGGTTCACTGATGTACTTAATGAACACACGACCAGATTTGTGCTATGCGGTGAACCAGCTGAGTCAAGCGATGGTTTAGCCTACCAAGATGTTTTGGAAGGCGGCAAAGCATGTATTGAGATACATCAGAGGCACATCTCAAAATGGATTATGGTATAAACGGACAGAGGAAGTGAAGCTACAGGGCTTCACTGATGTAGATTGGGTAGGGAGTCCATTAGATCAAAAGAGCACATTAGGAGGGATTTTCAACCTTGGGTCAGCGGCAGTTTTTTGGTATAGCAGGAAACAGAGGTCAGTTGCACTTAGCTCGACAAAGGCAGAATACATGGTTGCAATTCAGGCAGCATGTGAGGCCATCTGGATGCGGAAAATCCTAGTTGGTTTGTTTGATCATAGGATGGATCCAACTGTGATCTATTATGATAATCAGAGTTGTATCAAACTCTCTGAGAATCCAATAATTTCATGATAGGTCCAAGCACAGCGACGTCTAGAATCATCATCTCAGAGACTGTGTAGCGAGGAGGATCATGTTGCTGCAGTATATTTCCACAGAGGAGCAAGATGCTGACCATTTGACAAAGGCATTGTCAAAGTGTAAATTTGAGTTCCATAGAGACAAGATCGGGGTGGCAAATAATCCCTTTCTTGTTGAGAGGGAGTGTTGAAACATGGAAACAAGAATATTCCAATTTAATTTGTCCTTAAATTAAATTGTGAATTAAAATCGAATTTGGTCTTAACAGCTACTTGGAAATAATTAATTAATTTATTTTAAATTAATTAGCTGGAGAAATTCAAGTTAGAAGTCTTTCTGAAGTCATGCAAGAGTTATCCCTTAAATTAAGGAGATAAGATTGAGTTATATTTGAGTTGTAATTAGTTAACTCAGTTTACTGAGTTAAGTTCAGTTAAATTAGTTCCAAACTGTTTGAGGAACTAATTGTGAGTTAACAGTTAGTTGATGCATCAATGCACTCAACTAGTGCTACTCCAGTTAACTGAAGATTCCCTCATTAGAAACTCATGCATGTCTATTCTGAGAAAGACGCAGTTGAGATTAATGTTCAAGGATAGTGTACTATCAGTTGCATGTGTTTTCTCATGGAGAAAACTCATGCATGCAGTCAAGGATTCATTCTTGAGGATTGTGCAGTTTTGAAGGCTTGTTTTTCCACTTGGTAATAGGCTAATCATCCACAAGGAATGGCGCAAGGAAATAGGAGCTTGGAGGGTAGAGAGGAAGGCTGGAGAGAAGCCAAGATTTCCTATGAGCATCTGTGAGGATTGTACTGAGAGCTGGCTAGATGTGAGAGCTAAGGCTTTGTATAATTCCTATGTATTTCCACCATTTATGATAATACAATAGTGTGGGGTTTTTTTATTTAAGACTTTCCCCAAAGTATTTTCATGTGTATTGTGCCATTGATTCTTCTTCTTCTGGTTATATTGTTTAGCTCGATCTTTAAGCTTCCGCAAATTGATAGTAGAAGTAGGTTATAGTATTCTTCTTTGATTTATATTGCATTATCGGGTTAACCTATCACAGATTTTCTACAGGAGCTACACTGGATACATGGCTCTTATGGGCGAATGTGTTATGACAGAGCCATCTTCCTTTAAGGAAGAAGTGCAGCAGCCAGTCTGGGTTAATGCCATGGTGGAGGAGAATGACTCCATAGTTCATAACAGTGTTTGGGATGTGGTCCTGAGACCAGAGGACAAGTTAGTGGTGAGCTCCCGTTGGCTTTACAAGGTAAAGCAAGTTGCAGATGTTAGTGTGGAGAAGCATAAGGCTAGATTTGTGGCCCATGGTTTTTCACATGTAGAGGAGATTGACTATGTGAGATCTTTGCTTTGTTGCAAGGTACTCATCAATCAAATCTATATTGGCACTATCATCACAGATGGGTTGGAAGATACATCAGATGGATGTGAAGACATCCTTCCTTATTGGCATGATTGAGGAAGAGGTGTACATAGAGTAGCCTGAAGGTTTTGAGACCTTTGACCGTGAGTCGCATGTGTGCTAGATCAAGAGAGAGTTATATGGGTTGAATCAAGAACCCCATGTTTGGTACACCAGGATAGATAACGACTTCACCAGGTTGGGCTTCATGAAGAGTGAAGCGGATGTGAACCTGTACCACATAGTGGTGGAAGGTAAATTGTTTATCATCGTAGTTTATGTTGATGATCTCATACTGACAAGTGATGATTAGCTGATCAAGTCTTGCAAGGAGGACCTTGCAAGAGAGTTTAAGATGAAGGACACGGGGCTCATGCATTACTTTCTTGGCATGGAGGTATGACAGGGAGATGGGGAGTTGTTTGTGTCTCAGGGAAGCATGCCAACGAGATACTCAGGAGATTCCGCATGGAGAGTAGAAAACCCATGGAGAGTCCTCTAGCAGGTAACTAGAGGAAGGAGGATGCTACTTCAAGGGAGGTAGTGGAAGTTATTATTTACAGGCATCTTGTGGGTTCACTCATGTACTTGGTGAACACACGACCAGATATGTGCTATGTAGTTAACCATCTTAGTCAAGCAATGGTTAGGCCTACCAAGCTGTATTGGAAGGCAACAAAGCATGTGTTGAGATACCTTAGGGGCACTTCTTAGTATGGATTATGGTACAGACAGATAGAGGGAGTGAAGCTTCAAGGCTTCACCAATGCAGATTGGGTAGGGAGTCCATCTAACAGGAAGAGCACATCAGGAGGGATCTTCAGTATTGGGTCAACGGCAATTTCTTGGTACAGCAGGAAACAAAGATCGATTGCACTCAATTCAGCAGAGGCAGAGTACATGGTTGCGAATCAGGTAGCATGTGAGGCCATCTGGATGAGGAAGATCATAGTTGGCTTGTTTGTTCAGCAGATGGATCCAACTGTGATTTACTGTGATAGAGTTGTATCAAACTCTCTGAAAATCCAGTTTTTCATGATCGGTCCAAGCATATTGATATCCGATATATTCATCTCAGAGATTGTGTATTGAGGTGGATTATGTTGTTAGAGCACATTCCCACGAAGGAGCAAGATGTTAACATTTTGACAAAGGCATTTTCAAGATGTAAATTCGAGTTTCACATAGACGGGATCAGGGTAGCTAATAATCCCTTTCTTGTTGAGAGGATGTCTTGAGAAATGGAAATAATAAATTCCAGTTTAATTTGTCCTTGGATTAAACCGAGAATTAAAATCAAATTTTATTCTCATAGCAACTTGTAAATAGTTAATTAATTTTAATTAACTTAATTAGCTTAGGAATTTCGAGTTGGAAGTCTTTATGTAGTCATGTATATGTTCTCCCTAAGTTTTAGGGGTCCAGTATGAGTTTAAATTGAGTTAGAAATTAGATCACTCAGTTTACCGAGTTAAGTTCAGTTAAATTAGCTCCAAACTGTTTGTGGAACTAATATAGAGTTAACAGTCAATTGGTGCACTAGGGCATCAAGTGTCACTCTAGTTAACTAAAGATTCCCTCATCAGAAACTCATGCATGTTGATTATGAGAAAGACCTAGTTCAAACTAGAGTGTAGGGACAGTGTACTATCAGTTGTATTATTTACTGGAGTGTAAATATCATGCATGCATCAGAGATTGATCCTATGTTTGGATTGTGCAGTTTTGGAAGCATGAATTCCCTTTAAAAACAGGTTATTCATCCTAGGATTTACACAAGAGATTAAGGACTTCAAGAGTTGCAGAATTGGCTAAGTGTTGGCCAAGAGCTAGCTTGTGAGCTGAGAGAGTTGAGCATACTTGTGCAGAATTGTTCTAGTGAGAACAAGCTTTGTATCTTCACTCATATTTCTGATATATGCAATATAGATAGCGGGGTTTTGAGCAGTGGATTTCCCCATATACACCTTGTGTTATGTGTCATTGATTTATCTTCTTCTTGTTCATAATGTTTTCATTGATCTATTAGCTTCCACTGGTTGAGAGTAGAAGTAGATTCTTGTCCTATGCTTTAGTACATTGCATGAGCCTGTGAATCTATAGGATTTTCTACAAGGAGAATTTTCAAATGGAAAACTTCGAAGAAACATTAAGGGTATTGGTAGCCTTTAAGCCATAAGATAATATATATATATTGTTGGGCCTCTTTTCCCCAGTTGGGATTTGACATTATTAACAAGCATTATCAAAACCAATCAAGGGCCAAAAAGGAGAAGTTGCTAATGGTGAAGAAAGAAATGTAGTGTTTGTTCAAGTCAAAAAGGGGCCAAGATCAGTCCCTAGATGACTCGCCTAGAGATGACATGAGATCATTGGTTCAACCAAAAAATGCCAAGAAAAAGACCAAAGCCAATGTAGACGAAATTCATATCAAGATGTTGGTTCACGTAGGTGATAGGGAAGAGTTCCATGTATGTTTAGTCAAATTTAAAGGGGGGAATTAAATTATAAACTTGAATTTGTGAAAGAGTCAAGGTTGTTAAGTCAACAATTATATTTTTGGGCACATTGTATTGGTGACCCTTGGTATTGAGGCCACAAGATCACATGTATTTAAAGCCTTTAAAAGGCTTGGGAATTATCCATTGTAATAGCTTGGCTACATTTACGTGAAGTATAATAATATATTTACTATTAGATGGTGTCTCCTTGGTTGAATTTTTCCAAGGTAAATCACATATGCTATTACTATGTGCATAATTATTAACACGAATCCTAACAAAAATATGATCAAAATAAAAAACAAAACCCTGTAATGGCCTTTAAATGTCAAAAAAGTCACATTTGCCATTGTTAGAAAATTTAACAATGAGACAACAGCAAAATTTAATTCCCCAAATACATAAGTGAAAGTGATATGTTGAAATTGTTCAGAAATATATTTCAACTAGTGAGAAATTTCTAACAACCCCAAGTTAATAACCTAGTTTTTGTAATTCATCCAATTAACCTAATATCCAAATACCTCCAAGATAGAGATATTCCTATCCACTTTAAAAGTGAAAACAGTGCTTTAAATTCTAAACTATCCCTAGTTGTTAGATCCCTAACCTAAACAAGCTTTGCTAGCTAAGAAAATTGAGCCCAAAGATATAAAATCACCTTCCTAAGCCAGCAATGATACCTATATCATAAAAAAAATTGCAATGATATCCATGTCATAAAAATACAAGCTCCATAAGCTAATAAGCCGCCAAACATAAAACAGATAGTAAAACCCCCCCAAAAAAGTAAATAAATATCATAACAGAAATTATCACAATCCTAAAGTTCTTGACAATACACAAGTATATTACAAGACAGGCTTCAATATCAGTAGGACTAATCCATATATTTCTAAATCAGTCTAAATCAACATTTTACATGGAATCCAAATTACCCCCTTCAGACAAATAAACAGAACCAAACAACCCACTTCAGATAAAGGAAGTTGTAAGACATGGGGTGCTTCAGTTTTCATGTCAAACTTAAAGAGGTATAGAAAAGGTAGTTGTAAGAGATGAGTTGCTCTAGTTGTCCTACCAAAAACCATGACAAATAATGTACAAACAACCATAGGTAAATTCCATAAATACCCTGATAGAAATTAAGAAGAATCTGCTACCAATAAGTCTTTATGGTTGGCCATAACGCTTAACTATTGCAGCCATGCCTTCTACAATTCCTAGCATATGCATGCTGCTAAGAAAGATACAAGTGCCAAAAAGGTAACATCAACCCATCTTTCTCTGGATGAATTCTGCTGCTAAATTCACATATTTCTGAGCTCCATTAATACATGCCTTCATCGGTGAACCACTCAGTTTACCTGTAAGGAAAATTTTAGCCTCACAAGATTCTCTAATTTATTTAATTGATGCTCCTTGTTTTCCTATAACGTGTCCCATTTTATCACTAGGAACATCCATAACTTGTAGAATTTCTTCTTCAGGAGTCTGGCCTCCATTTATTAGATCATATGGTATAGGAGGAAGAGGATTCCAATCATTGAGATTGTTATTGTTATTATTGACACATAAACAATGACAATACATTGATCCTCTCACAGCAAGTCGCCGTCAAGAATGAAGTTCCAATTTTTCAAATGTTTTTTATAAATGTAAAGGAGATAGCGAACATCATCTGTAGCTGACTTTTGCATCAAACCTGTTAAGGGTCTCTACTCTGAAAATTATGGAACTTCTTTGAGTTGATTATGCACTTCTTCCTTCTCGGGGACACTTCACACCACAATAATCTTCTAGAAGGTCAACCAAAGATATGTACTTATTATCAGGAGGCCTCTTTCTGCCCTCTTGTTGCTCAATAAGTGAATATGCAATCTGGGTGTCAAATACATTATTTAATTTGATCCCATGCTAGAAATACAATGCCTCGATGTCACATTTGCAATTATGAACAACTTTTGTAACATGAACAGATTTGCAAACCTCCATTAGTAAGTTTCCACCCTCAACTGCATCAACGAGATCAACCAGATACACACCATCCTCAAATGCAAACTACATGAGACAAAGGCAACCATGTTGAGATAGTTGAACACCCTCACAATTGAAGTCGATTATAAGTTTCCTTTCAAGAGAAGGTTGAAGAAATGCAGGCGGAAGTTGTGATGCCTTTGTGACAATATGCATAGGTAAATGTGCCAAACGATCCTTCAATTCTTCCATATTATGCTTTGGCACTGAAGGATCGGGCTCATGCTACTCTCTTCCTGCCACTATGGAGGACCAACACCCCTAAAACTACATATGTAACCCATCAACCAATAGGAAGAAAATGAAAGGTCAAGCGGCACCCATAAACTAATGGGAAGATGAAAGGTCAAGTGGATGACTGCATTTGTATTTCATTGTTAAAAATAAATGACACTTATGTTTCATTTGTCAAGGCCAATATTTGTTTAAGAATATTTATATAAACTAGAAATCACCTTAAAAGGTGCAAAGTGGCGCTGATAGGAGTGTTGAATTGAAAAAGTTGTATTTTGGTTTCCAATGCGGGACTAGTGGCATTGTGTGGTAGAGAAAAAATAGATAGCAGGGCATGCAACATTTGGGCAAGGTCTGTCAACACTTTGTGATCATGCATACAATGTGAAGAGTGGGCTTGCCTCGTAGTGCTAACATTGGAAAGTTTGATAGACCATATGTGCATGCATTCATCATTGGGATATGTTCATGGCAAGAAGATCTTCCCAAATGCTTATATTGGAGATTTTGATAAACCATATGTGCCTGTATTCATCATTGGGCTATGTTCATGGCAAGAAGATCTTCCCAAATCATTTATTCCTTTGGTGTACCTTTGCACCTTTAAGGGAAATTTTTAGTAAATATTAAAAAACACTAAATTATAATAAGTTTCACAACTTTAATTAAAAATATAAATTACCCATACCTCAATTTAAGGAAAAAAAAAAGAGGGCCAACTCGAGCTGGGCAATTTTTTTTCAAAAAAATGATATGCCCTACCACCTATCCTCTTAATAAAAAAAACGGTTTCCTTCGGAGTAAACATGTCCATTAAGCGTTGTGCTATGTTACATATAGATTCATCTATTTACTATTTGCATGCATGAACATATTTGATGCATTGAATCTGATTTATACTAAATAGTTTAGAAATAAATCAGATTCTTACAGCATTGGATAGATCCATGGGTGATTTAAAGGAATATATTTCCATTATCCAAAGGTTCTCAGCTGAGCTCTAGTATTAAGGATTAAAAATGAGCATAGAATTAGTCACTAATCTTTGTTTTCCTATGATCCTTTATTTTGGTTGATGCATAGAATTAAACATTGTCATGCTTGTCTTGCTCTATGTTGTAATTAGCACCTTTTATTCCTTCTATCCATCTTGTAATCAAATTTATAATACATTTCACTTCTCTGATTATGTGATCATACTTGAACAATTCTCTGCAAAACATATATGTTTCTCAAAATCTGATTGATATGAGCTATAAGAGCAAAACAGTCTCTCTTCATGCATAATAGGTGTTGTCTTATACAACATAATTGTTGCAACATGAGCTTGTTTAATTGAATAATAAGATCAAAATATATATTCATGACTGAGACAAAGGACTCTTGTCCATGGTATCAAAACACTAAAAATTTCCACTACATTCAATTAATAAGAAGCAAGTGTATTTTTTACAAAATATATTTTGGAAACCTTAGATTTTAGGATTTTGATTGTTTGTCAATTTCAAATGTTTGCAATACGAGTGATTGCTTTCATAATGCACATAAATGATCTCCTCCACTATTTTTCCTTTACACAAAAGGCAGGGAGTTTTCCAAGGTCTCACACATTCACCTTCCAGACTATTCCCCAATGGTTTGTCCAAAAGTTTTGGGTATCTTTACCATGGCAGTTGAAGATGTCCCTAACAAAGCTAAGAAAGAAAAATTACAAGTATAATATTGAAGATGCACTTTTCAACTACACTCCATATTTTGTGAAATATAAACCATAAATATTAGACATTATTCCAATCTGCAACATCATGTAGCCATTCCTCGTGGCATTGATTTTAATCTACTTATATGCTTCCATATTGAACAGGTACACAATTACAGGCCTCTCCCTTCATGTGCTATTGAAGAGAAACAATTGACCATCAAGAAAGGAAGCAAGAAAAAGTGACCAGAATGCCAAGAAAAGACAATGATAATAGGGGCAAAATTGCAACAAAGTATTTCACCATGCACCTTGGTTTACTTCTTGAATCATTTCAACCACCTTTTCCATTTTGGGTATTATCGTTTTTGTGTTGTCAGTGCAAAGCAAGACCATTTTGAGTGCTGCAAGCATTTGTTGTCTCCAAGCAAAGGACATTGTGCTCAACTTGGCATTAATATTCTATTCAGAACTCTCTTTCCTGGAAGATGCATTGTGAACCAATTTGACCAAATCCATTCCCTCACCGAAGTCTTCCTCTTTTGGGAAAAATCTAGTGCGATTTTCAAGCAAGATCACTCCAAAGTTATATACATTTCCAACCATTGTCACTTGCATTGTATATTCATACAGAAGGGTATCTTTTTGTTGAACCTCTAGTTGAGGATCATTCAAATTTAAGAAATACCCCTTTTCTCACTTTCTTATTTTCACTGTATATAAAATCATTTGCAATAACCACCAGTTGGAATGCTTTGTATCTACGTTTATATGCTTAGAGTATATAAAAGAAGCTTTTGTGATTTGAAATGATTTGAGTTTCTCCTTTTAAATCTATCACATTGAAAAAAAGATTCATACCAACATTTATCAAGTGTGATACATCTTCAAAACAAATGAATGATGAAACATACTTGATGGTTCAAAACTTTAGCAAAAAAAAAAAAATCATTGATTTTGATTTTCAGAGAACCAAACTAGGTTCATACATAATTTAATACTTTGTAACAAAAACCTATGGCTTGAAATCCCACACCATAACTTGGAAAAATTGTGCCATAGAGCATGTTCAAAATCGAAACAAGTTAAGAATAATAACAATAAATTGGTTTTTTCTCCGAGGACATGGTGTCATTTTCCCACCAACCTCAACATTTGAGACACTTGATGTTTGGGTAAGGCAGCTACAATAAAACATTGTGGATGGTTGAACCAGTGAAAAATGAAATTGAAAGGGAATGGTCACCCACAGTAAGACATGAATACTAGAAGGGCAAGACAAGCTGCACCAATCAAGTGCAAAAGAATGAATATATAGTTTTGGAAATGTATAATGATGCACAGGAATTGTAGTATACCTAGGGGGGATAATATGGGGTACAAAGAGAGGTACCCAAGGGAATAATATGATGTAATGATTAAGGATGATAAATAAATGGGCCATAGTTTATAAATAAATGGGTAGCCTGCATTATGCAAGGGACCACAAGTAGTTAGGAAATAATGTGATAAGCCCATGGTATTGGATGTGTGGTATTTAGAGACACATGGTATTGTATGTATGAAGCCTATATAGAGGCTAGAGACTCCCCATTGAGGATTTCAAGTATTATTGTATTGACAAGTGTATGGCTTGTGGAGTGATCTCCTTCCTTAAGGAGTAGTTGTATGGTGTTACCCTACCTCAAGGGTTTTTATATTAATAAAGAGAAGCATTTCTATATTTTGTGCTTGTATTTCTCTTGGGATTATTTGTAGTTATTGTGCATATTTGCAATTTTAATATATTTTCAGGTTAGAGGAGCAATGTTGGAAGTTGCATATAGAGCTTAACCTAAAGAACATAAACAAATATTCCAATTAGAAGAACCTCATGGCCACTAATTCGAGCAACTAGGTTGAAAGTAGCTAGAATATGGATGAGAATATAATTTGTATGTAAGTGTAGGAGGAGGTGAATTTGAGTAGCCTTTAGCAGCAAGAAGAGAACAAACATCCTAGACCCTTCCATATAAAAACGCAGGTCAAGAATACAAATATTAATACTATGTTCAACTCGAGATCACAGGAAAATCTCATTACAATAGAGTTAGTAAACAAATTGGGGTTCGAAGTTCGTGATCACCCAAGCCTATATCCATTGGGATGGGTGAATATGGATGCATAAGTGAAGGTAACTAAATATTGTAAAAACATATTTGCTATAAGTGTTGATTAATAGAACTAGATGTAGTTCCCCTTGATGTACGTGGAGTGGTGTTTGTAATTCCTGATATGTACATTTGGGATGCAATATTCATGCTAATATCCAACTAGTACTACCTCATCAAGGATGTAAATTCCTTCACCATCAACAGACACAAAAGAAAGTCCAAAATTTCACTAGTTAGTGTTAACCAAGCTAGAAACTGATCAATTCTAGCAAGAAGTATGTTTGATTGTTTTTAAGGGAAAATCAACCTATAAAAGAGTCAATGAGATTAAAGTCATCCCTGGAGGGGTGTACTAAGAAACTAAAGCAACAACTAGAATATTTGATACATGAATACATGGATGTGTTCCAATAGCTTAAATGGATAGCACCCAAGAGGGAAGTGGAGCACAATATCCAACTATCGTCAAACTCCCCATTACCAAATATTGGGCAGTACAGGAAGTTTGTTATAGAAGAAAGTGAGGTAAATAAGTGCTTGTAACAGCTATTGCAATGGGTTTCATTTGACCAAGTACCTTTCCATGTGGGTCACCCATCATCATTGTGGCAATGAAGGATGGAACTTAATGAATTTGTATTGATTACAAGGCGTTAAATAAAATTACGCTAAAAAACAAGTACCCCTTGCCCAAGATAGATGGTCTATTAGATCAATTGCAGCAAGCCAAATACTTCACCAAACTGGATGAAAGTCATGGTATCACCAGGTTCGAGTTAGAGAAGAAGATACTTGGAAGACCGCCTTCAAAACCAGACAAGGTTTGTATGAGTGGTTAGTCACGACGTTTAACCTATGCAGTGTGTCAGTTACATTTATGAGGTTAATGAATTATATATTGTAACCTTTTAAAGATTCATTTGTTATTGTTTATTTAGATGATATACTAATTTACAATGTTGCTTGGGAGGAGCACATGTCACAATTAATGTAGGTACTAGAGACATTAAAGAAGCACTAACTGCTAGAATATCTCAAGAAGTGTGAGTTTGCACAACATTATTTGGTGTATCTGGGGTTTGTGATAGGTGGAGGAGAGTTGAAGAAATATCTTCCCAAGATGAATGCCATATTGAAGTGGCTAGTTTAAACTAATGTTTTTGAGCTCAAGAGTTTTGTTGGGGAAACACAGTCCCTGAGGAAATTCATATCCTTATTTTCAGATGTAGTAACACCATTCCACGTTGTAACAATAAGTGGCAAGAGTTTCCGGTGGGGAAAGGATCAGTAAAGGGCCTTGGAGGATTTAAATAAGAAAACCAATCAAGCACCGATTCTAACATTACCAAACTTGCAACAACCCTTCAAAGTGGAGACAGATGCGAGTGGGTATGCTATGGGAATGGTCTTGATGTAGGGAGGAAGGTTTGTTTACTACCATTTTGAAGTATTTCGTAGCGTGGTTCTCAACTATCTTATATATGACAATGAGCTCTATGCCCTAGTGTAAGTTCTGGAAAAAGTGGATACACTATCTGATGGGAAAGGAAACAATAATCCACACTGATCACTAGCTATTATACTTGTGTATTCCTAAAGGTGAACGAATGCAACTGATTAGAGAGGCTCACACCTCCAAGGTTGCAGGGCACTTTGGTGTAGGAAATAGAATGAACAATTAACATAAGTATGTGTATTGGCCCAAGACACAAGAACAAGTAGCTAGGTTCATAAGAGGATGCATGATTTGTTGTATCAACAAGCCTATTAACAAGAAACATGGTTTGTATCATCCCTTTCATGTACCCACTCATCCTTGGGAAAGTATTTCCATAGACTTTATGGGAGGTTACTAACAAGGAAGAGACATGAAAACTTGTTCGTGGTAGTTGACATGAGAATATCTTTATATAAATGGGTAGGTGATTCTTCACCTTCCCCATGACTCTTCCAACTCCCTATGACTCTTCAATCCTAATGACTTTTCCTATTCTAATTGACTCTTACGTGACTTTTATCATTTTATATTTTTGTGACAAAATAATATTTACAATATGATGCAAGAGAAATCATGAAGTTTACAAACATACTGTGATCCCAGTTCCTATTTTTCTTGGAGAGATAAAGATTGTTGTTGGAAATTCAGAGCTTATATGGGTTGTTGAACAAGAATTGTTCCCTCTGCTTGCAGTGATTGGAGTTCCATTTACTTGTTTCTTCCACCTACGTTAAACAAGTGTCATTTACAAAATTTTCATCATTAGTCTACACATAATTTTTTTGCAACACTTTTTGGGGAATGTGAAAGGTAGTGCCTTTGAAATAACATCCTTGAAGATAAGACCAAATCGTTGAGAAACTCATAGTTAAATCTCTTTAGGCCACACTAGGAACCTCGTGAAAATGAATCAACTCTATTATCTTTTCTATTATATGACATTTCCTTTGAAATAAAAGTCCTCAAAGGATGTTAGCAACTGCAACTACTAATCCTTATTGTGTGATATGATTTATGATGCTTGGTTTACCTTCTCATGATGCTAACATATGATGATTTGTTTGCCTCTTTTGAAATCCATCATCCTTTTGGAGCTTGAAAAATCGACATTTTTCATTATCATACCATATGTGAATATTAATGTTGAGGTCTCTCAACCATATTATGGAGAAGAAATCTTGTCTTTTCTTTAAATTTTGTGGCCATGTTCTCGATATTAGGTAAATCCCTTTCAGTTATGTTCACTAATTAAACAACAGGTTTCACGCTCAACATTGAAAAATATTAGTATCTCAACCTCAACAAATTCTAATAACCAAGTTTGACATATTTTCTTCCTCCAACCATAAATTTGTAGCTCCTTAGTTATCACCTCTAAATTCCCTATACGATTCACAACATCTACTTCATGAATAACATTTGGATCTGTAACAACCCTGGTGAAAATTTCATGTAATAAAAGTTAAAAACAATAACCTCAAATGAATGGGACACTTATTCCAAGCTGAATGTTGGGAAAGACATCCTAGGGGGTGTTCATTTGGTTTTTTATGGCTAAGGAAATTGGCAAAGGCAATGGCTAAGGCTTTGGAAAGGAAAAAAGATATTTTTGGCACAATTATTTATGAAAATAATGGAAATTAGGAGAAAAAGGAGGTGAAAGGTCATAGGTTTCATGTGAGGAGAAAAATGAAGGAAAATAATGGAAAATGAAGAAATTATAGGCCTCATTCATAAAAAGGCTTATGAGGGTCAGTTGGTAACCTTCTGTTAGTTTAGCTTTAGAGCTCTTTCATTATTCTCTATCTCTCTCATACTCTTGGACACTTAGATTTCTCTTGGAGTGCTTTGGCATTGGAGCAAGAAAGGCAAAGAACGCAAGATGAAGCAAAGATCAAGCAAGGAAAGGCAGGATCAAGCAACTACAGCAAGCTTCATTGCATGTATCAACTTGCATGTGTATTTTCCTTGCTAAATTTGGCATGATGGGATTGCATGTGTTTATTTTCTACCATCGCATGGGTTTTGCGAGGTGTGATAGTATTTTCAGCATAGCCTTGCCATTTCCTGATAGTTTTGATGAGATGGGTTCTCTCATTCGGTTTATGTGGGATGGTCAGATTAGATTCGAAGCTGAGTGGGGTGGATATCCGAATTGACAAACACATGGTGTAGTAGTCCCTAAACTGGATTGAGGATGCATGAAGCCACTAGCCTAGTAACCCCTGAACCGAACTGTGGGTTGCAATAAAGCCAGATTTTGTGCCTCTGTGGACCTAGGAATCCTTTTCGGTGAATGGCAGGATATATGATGAAGCCAAGAGGTGGATTTTCTCTCCGTTGGGCCTAGTGATTCTAGGATGGAATGCACAGTAAACCCTAGAGAGTATGTCTCGGTGTAGGGTCTAGTGATCCCTAGATCGGACTTCGGATGCACAGTAAAGCTTGACAGACTAAGAGGCACTCAAATTCCTCACGGTGTAGGCAGAGAGCTCTAGTGGCATCCACATTGATTAGTGCTTTTGATGTGTTCTATGAGTCCCACATTCATGCTTGGAATATGGCACGGGGATGATTGGCTGAAGAGAGACTTGGCTCAGTCAATCTATGGTCGAGTGGAACGTGGTAGTCCCATCACTGGTTGGTTCATTGCATTAATTAATGATAAATTCATTCCATTGATTTTCATGTGTAGATTTACTGGTGTATATATGGATTTTAATGTTTGATATGTTTATTGTATTTCTATTCCTATTATGTTGGTTATATGTACATTTTATGACAGCAACTATGTATGGCTCTCAGCATGTTTTTACTTGTATGTGAATGGATAATGTATCTATGACCTAATAGATGAATATGCAGCAAATGAAATGAGGAAACAATGGTTCATAGTGATTCTCATATAATTATGAGATCCCTACACTTAGTTCTATCAGTTACACCTGTAGGTTACATATTGATAACATGTTTGACAAAATGCCTATCATGGCTAGTAGGGGTCTGGTTAAGGTCTTGTTGAACCTATTGCTTTTTCTTCATTGTTTCCTTGTACTTTATCCGGTTTTGAGCTATCATTCCATTCAGGGCAGTGGCCTTGGATCTGGGCTAGAAAAATTGGCTTAATTCCTGGGTTTGCTGGCATAGAACTGGCAAGTTTGGTCCACAGTCACTGGCAGGCAGGCCTATGAGAGAGACTTTAGGTCTCTGATCGCCATCTTTCCCATAGCATGAGAGAGACTATGGCTTAAGAGGTCCAGAACAGCAGTGGGACCCAAGGACAAGTTGTCTCAGTGGCTGAATTATCCTCTGAGGATTTTGTTGATGATGTTGGATGACTGTGTGTGATGTTCCGTCAATTCCACTTCCTTAAGGTCACCTAGAGGGAAAATCTGATCATAGTAGCCTCTCGTCTCATGTTTACCCTGGTTGGCATGGTTACTTAGGTGGATGTGGGAGGAGGGTGTTACAGAGTGGTATCAGAGCATGGTTCAACTCTCGGATTGGATGGGTTGAATGTGTTAGTCATGCATGCATGTCAGTTGCATGTGTGTATCTTACACTTATATATACTTGTTGCAATTGCTTGATGTTGGATTTGGGTTGTAGTATGGTTATCATGGAGAATTTGATGTTGATTTCATGAAGAGTATTTGACATGAGCATCTGACTAACTGCATATGGTTATTTGTCGCTTACATGTTGATTTTATGTCGCTACTTACATCCTTATATGGTAGGTTACATTTTGAATATTTTGATTACATGTATCAGTCTTGTAGGTTGATTGCAAGAACTGGTCAATTATGTTTGACTACATGATGCTTATTTGTAGTTGGCTAGGAATTGCTTATGCATATTGTCAGTTGCACGTAGCAATGTGTATAATGGAGTAATGGTTGTTGTCATGCATGAGGTGATAGCATGCATTGTTGACATGGCCTTACATTCATGACTGGATCCTAGTTAGAGTGATGATTATGTGTTGATACAATTACTTGTGAATGTTTATATGATATTATGTCTATGTTATACATGTATCACGTTGATTTGGTGATCTTGCAGACAAGGTATCATCCCCAAGCTATACTAAGGTACGTTGGTTTAATGTGATTTGGTTTATTTGACATATTATGCATTGCAGGAAGAGAAAGATCAAATGGATAACAAGGTGGTAGATTATGTAGAATCTCCTTATGCATTAGATGAGCAGCATAGTGTGGGGCATACTTCTGATTTGACTGATACATTGAGAATCTTGAAGGAAGATATAAGGAGTTGTAAGGCAAATAATGACCGAATCATACAGGAAAAAGAGAAGCAAGCAAAGGTCAATGTTATACTTCTTCAGAGTTTGTCAGAACTATAGTGACAAGGGTCGTGTTGTATCAGCCATGCACATGAGGATGGGACTAATGGAGCATATGGTAGTAGATCTCCTGCTAGACACAGGTCAGATAGATCTGACACAGTGAGAAATGGTAGGTTGTTGGACACTCCGAAAAGGAGGGGCGATGAGCACAGGTATTATTCTAGTTATGGTTCTGATAGACATCATGATCATTGGTGTTATCATCTTTACAGGAGGAATGATAGGGGATACTTACCAGATGAATTCAAGAAAGCAAAACCACCTAATTTTGTTGGAGATGTGAAGAAGTGGAAGATGCATAGGATTGGATACTTAGGATGAACAAATTCTTTGAGTTGCATGAGTACACAGATAACATGAAGGCTAGAATAACTATCTTCAGCTTGAAAGGTAAAGAAGACATATGGTGGGAAGATGTTAAGCAGGTTAGAGACATCATGATAGATGACTTGAGTTGGCAGCAACTCAAGAGACTTTTCAGGGAGAAGTACTTGTCAGAAAGGTACTATGAAAGTAAGGAAAAAAAATTCTATGAGTTAAAGAAGGGATCAATGACAGACAAATAGTACAAGACCAAGTTTCTGGAACTATTGAGGTATGTATCGTATCTTACCGATGAGAAGGCTAAAGTTCAAATATTTTTCAGTGGTTTTCCATTAGCATTTAGAGATTAGATTAAGTATGATGAGCCTTGGTCACTTGAGGAAGTTATTGGGAAACTAAAGCATTTCTATGAGAAATCAAAACGTAAGAATGAATCTCAACATGGATGGAAGGGAAAAGACAAAGGTAGAGGTAAATGGAAGCCTAAGAGGACAAGGCCTCAACATGCAGATGGGAAAGAAAATGTGGTTTTGCAAAAGAGATTTAATGCAACTAGACAGGGACATGGGTCACAACAGTAGCAGCATAGAGGCGAGGGCACTGGTCAGTTGGAGTGTTGGACATGTGGTGAGGAACATACTAGGAGAGATTGTCTGCAAGATAAAGGCGAAATTCCTAAGATATACAGTGCACAGGAGGTGAAGACTATTGGGGATGTTGGCCAGCGTATTCCACATATCTATGCAGCAGTGGACAATGGGAAAGAAAAACACTAGGCATATATCATTTAGATGGATGGTAAGCTTCGTGATCAATTTATTTCTATTTTGATTGACCTTGGATCTAATTATAGCTATGTTAGTCCTGACTTGGTGGATAAGTGTGGTTTGAGTAAGGAATTGCATGCAGAGTCTTGGTTAGTGTAGTTGGCTACAGGTACAAAGAAGTGAGTTCATCATTGGGTAAGAGCTTATGTATTTGATTTAAATGGTATGCCTATAGTAGCACATTTAAATGTGTTACGTTGGGATGATACAGTATGTTGTTGGGCATGGATTGGTTTTATCTACATAGAACCAAGGTTGACTGCTATGACAAAGCTATTGAGTGTGTTGATGACAATGGAGAACCAAGAGTCTTACAAGGTAAGAAGAAAGTCACATCAATTAGGATGGTGACAACTATGCAATCAAAGCGTAGCCACAGGAAAGGGTGCAAGATATTTGTAGTACACATTTCTAGTGATAAGGGTAAAGAGGTTGAGGATGCAGACATGTTGAGCAGGTACCCAGTTTTGCAGCTGTTCAAAGATGTATTCCTTGAGGACATTACAAAGTTTCCACCTCGGAGGGAGGTAGACTTTTCAATTGAGTTAGTGCCAGGGGCAGCTCCAACATCGAAAGCACCTTACAGGATGAGCACACTGAGTCGGTTGAGTTAAAATTGCAGTTGAAGGAAATGTTGGACAAGGGATAGATTAGGCCAAGTGTATCACCTTGGGGTGCACCGGTCATGTTTGTGAGGAAAAAAGATGGTACCCTTAGATTATGCATTTATTACAAGCAGTTGAACAAAGCGACTATCAAGAACATGTAACCTTTTTCTATAGACATTTTTGGGCACTGCAACCCCAATCATACATGTCCATAAACCAAGGGATCCTAAGTCCCTAAAAGTGTTGCTTCACACCCTAAAAGAACAAGGTCAGCTGATTACATCATCTCCCAGAAGTTCTCCACAGAAAACTGCTCAGAACTAGTCAAAGCTGGACCATACAGGCTGCCCTATGTAGAGGGTACGATGCATCTCACATGCTCAATGTAAAGGGTGCGATGCATACTAGAAATCCCTTTTGTAGGGTGTGATGAGCGAGAGTAGACAAATGGCAGAGACAGTTTGCAAGGTGGATCGTCATGGAATCTTCCAGAAACTTCTCCTGTGACACTTGCCTCTCTGAATTCGCCCAGGGATGAGTAAGAGATCATCAATCTCCAAGTGGAACCAAGAACTATCAGAGAGAGGACACTAATCAAAATCCCAGAAGTTGACTCACCCCCCTACAATCATCTATATATGGATCCCTCATCCCAGAGATCCAGAGGCTGGAATTTTGTATCTTGTAAGGAAGTGTTGTTGGTTTCTTGGTGGAATATCATAGTGTTCGGTGATCTAAGCTTTTCATGAGGTGAATAAGGGCTTTCATGCTAGGAGGATGATGCTAGGTCAGAACAATTGGTTGTAATCCTCTTTGCTATTCTTGATATTAATAAAGTATTCAAGTTTTCCTCCACATTCTTATATGTTTGATGATATATGCATTTGTGTGGTCGATATATATCTAGTCCTATATTGTTTATGATTGTAGATCTCTGTTCTTCGATAGTATTATGCTGCTTTGATTCCACAGGTGCTCTTTGAAGCTAGGTAGACGAAGGAAAACCGGCAAAGATCTGTCAGAAGGGAGAGGAACCAAGCGCAAGACTAAGGTTGGTGTCCTTTGTTCCCCTCTTATCTACTTCTCATAAAGGAAAGTGAAATTAGTTTTAGTTTGTTTGTTTCTAAGATAGCTACCAGTCTTAGTGGGACTAGCAGCTCCGAGAGGACACTAGATTTCCCGATAACAAAATGGCAACTCCGCTGGGGAGCGAATAGATTGTTTGCTTATCTATATTTGTTTGCTTTATAAACTTACAGACGGAGCCTGAAGTTAAGCCAACTAGCCTTCGAACTGCATTTGCTATGCAAGTGCAAAGTAGATCAAGGCTGCTTCAGTCTATCTCCGAGTTTTGTTTATAAATTGAAAAATCGATTTGCAAACATCCTAATTTCCCTAGTGGTGACTCTAATAACCTCATTAGATCAACCCCTGTGATTTATATTTACTGAACATCACTTGCTCGGCCTAAATTCATGAACTGAGTTGCAAACTGTGATCAAAAGCCAAGAAAAGTCTCGTCCTGGTACCATCGCACCCTCTCTTCAAGGAAATCAGTATGCATCGCACCTCCTATGTGTAGTAGGTGGGATGCAGACTGGATTCCCTGTGTAACAAGTGCGATGATCAGAAAAGGCTAATTTTTCCTACAAATTTGGTTTTTCTTCACTCCCTTCAGCTCTATTCAAGAGTTTTTCTATCTGTGATCAGTATACCACTGTGGAAACCCCCTTCCTTTCCATTTTTCCGCCTCCATTGTACAAAGAATTGTGAATTTTTTTATGTATTGTGCGCCATTTACAGTTCTCTTTTACAAAGAAGTAGCATAATCGAACTGTCGTTTCTTGATTTGAAAGTGTCGCAAGTGTCATTTTCAGTCCAAGAAAAGAATCCTATTGTTCTTGATAGTCGATTATACTGTTACTTTTGTATTTGATTTGAATTAGTAGTTTTTCAAGTGTCGAAAGTAGTTTTCAATTCAAAGTAGCAAAGTGTCATCATTATCTTCCTTTCGTTTTTGAAGAGAAATTGGTTAGTATTGTCGCTTTGAAAAGATAATTCAGATTTGTACTTAGCATTATTCTTGTCATTCACACATTAAGAAGGCTGAAAAAAATACATGCATGTGCATTTGCATTTAGACTGCTTGTTGGTTTGATTTAGGACAGTGCATCTAGTGTGTGCTCTCTGCTTTATGTTGAAAGAATATCATCTCTCTTTCTTTATTAGCTAGGATTTTCATTGCAAAAAGAAGATTAAAAGATTGTTTATCATCTTAGATTGCATTTTAGGAATTGTATATCTACATCACACGGTGAACCTGAAAGGAAAATTTCTTAAGAAAGATCAATTGTAAAATAAATTCAATGAACATAAAAACGCTTTGGAACCTAACGCACAACATCTAGAAATCTAGGCTAGAGATGTATTCCGGCGTCGTAAAACCTAGTAATTGTCGCTTTCATTGTTGGTTGGGTGATTCCTCCTCTTTGAGACGACAAGTGCTAGTACGGACTTGTGCTCCCACGTACCATCGAGTATATATTGGGAGACCACAATAGGCTATATTCTTTATCCATAGGAAGCCGTGTCTGCCGCCCTATCGATCGCAATGCACTCAACACAACATTCGGGAAGATTGACTGCCGTACCGTAAAAAGTATTCTGCAGTTTTGCGATTGGTTTGGTAATCCCTCTATCTAGACTTCCAGAGTAGTCTCTTTCATTCCTTTTCAGACTCCTTAAAGGAAAAGGTCCATCTGAGCACTTGTCACTTCAGGCTCATTAAAAATCGAAGGTGACTAGAGTCATCTTTTGTTTTCTCTCGACTCTTAAAAATTGAAAAAACAAGTTGTGTCAAAGCATTTAAAATTTATTTTAATCAGAATAATTCACCATTCCCGCGTTGGTCTTAGGTTGAGGAAAATGGAGTCCACCAACCAAGGATTTCCCCTTGGAGGAAATCCTAGTCCTTTCTCCTCTTGGGAGATGTTGGTGCACCTCATATGGCCACATTGTCGCTTCCAGGATTGATGATTGGCTTGCCAATATGGCTCTTCTCGACCTCCGTCATTCAGAACACCGTGATTCCTGAACAATCAAGTCAACAACTAAATGATACTAAAGCTACCCCCCAACCTTCTACTTCGTCTGATTCTCCCTCTCCTCCTTCCTCTTTGCTTGATGAAGCTAGTAAAGCCAAAAATCAAGTAACTAAGAAGGAGAAGAAGGGGAAGGAGAAGAAAGATAAGAAGAAGAAGGAGCCAAAGGCGAAAAGGGGTAACCGGGCATCGTCTAGTGAAAATCTACACACTGCACCATCCAAGCCTAAATCTCCATGTGTCATTTGCAAACAAGACCACTATCATCGAGATTGTCCTTGTATCCCTCGGATCTTAAGGGACTGGTCTCCTCTATTGCACAATCCGGTGTCATCAACCTCTGAAGACCATGTTGAAAGTACACCTAGTGAAAGCAAAGCATTTGGATAGAAAAGGAAATGTAAATTTCCTTGTAAACTATGTGAAGGTGATCACGTCGTCCACCGTTGTCCCTTCCTAGACGAAGCTAAAAGAGTCTTGGATAACCGTCCTGCTTCACCGCTATGGCTTCCTCCTGGATACAAGAAACTCTTGTCGAGTCCATCACTAGTTGAAAATCCAACTGACATGCCATTTTGGTCAATCGAAGCATCTGTCATTGAAGATAAACCCGCTGAACCCATACTAGACAAAAGTCAAAAGGTTGAGGCGGCAGTCGACCCAATCTTATCTTCGGAAGGTCCATCTTCAGATGATACAATCACCGAAGAGAATGAGAACGACACCGTTCAAATTCTTTTCGTAAACACAGACTCCAATGAACATAGGGGAAATCTACCCGTTCCTTTATCGCAGGAAGGAAGTTCGTCAGAGTCATATCCGGTCGTCTATTCGGTCCCACCTCCAAGCAACCTAGTTGTTTCCTTCGATTGTAAGCAGACCCCGTTTACCAACTAGTGTACCATTCCGAATCATTGTACAAGATTACAAAATGGTCATGGTCGGTACCATCATAGATGAAGGGGCTTCTGTGAGTATCCTTTCCTCAACTACTTGGAAAGCGCTTGGTTCACCATCACTTATGCCTGAGATGAGAAATCTGACAGGCTTCGACAAAGGAACCAGTCGACCGTTAGGGATCCTTCCCAATGTGCCCATAACGTTGAGAAGGAAAATCATTTATATGAACGTAATGGTAGTCCAAGGACCTCTAGATTATAATCTACTCCTTGGGCACAACTATATTTATAGCATGGGAGCCATTGCCTCCTCACTCTTTAGAGTAATGTGTTTTCTGCATGAAGGCCGAGTGGTCCAGCTCGTAGACCAGCTTTCGTTCCCCGGCTCACACATAGCTAATAGTCAAATGCCATCCCTAAATGGTATTTTCATGCAAGGAATGTCTCATAAATCTCTGGTTCGTCCACCTGAAGAGCGCGAGTAATTCGGAGGACATGACTAAAACCCAGGGGGCATGCACCCTGGTCTGTTTTGGCAGGAAAACCTTGGGTATAGGGTAGGTTTCCGCGGAGGATATATGACTAGTTTGACAAACCTGTCCGTTTAGGAAAATGGGATTAGACCGGAATAAGATTCCTTCATCAAAGTTATGTGAGTGGAGGCGACCGTGCCACTCACTTTTGTCTATTTCGGGAGACATCGCCAAGGAATTGTTTTGTCTGCAACGCGTATGGAGCAATCTTGCGAATGCGAGAGCTTTCATATGGTAGCCTGGAAACTCTACTTCACTATGCCTGGGGGCATGCAAACCTTTTTGCCTGAAAGTAAAGAGCGACCATTTATTTTCTTAGTCTGTAGTTTCTCAACCCTTTAAACTCGTAGGATTGGTCGTTCCTAGCTTACATAATGAAAGGATCCAGAGCAAAGTTTCGAATGGTGCAAGCTCCCTAAAAATTGAACCTATCGATGGGACATCCTTATTATACGACTGGCAGGAGCAGTTTTTATGTGGAGTTCAAACTCATTAAAAATTAAACCTAAGCAATGAGCAAATGTTTCCCCCAGAGTTTAAGCTCATTAAAAAAAAAAGAACCAATTTCCGGTAAATAAACATTGTGAATGCATTATCATCAACTTTTGAGCCTTGGTTGTGTTCTCATCATCACCTCCACTCTGTTTTAGCCGATCATTCACCTCCATTTGATTGTTTACCCATTTTGAGGAATAGCCGCAAAGAGTGATCTTGTTAGCCATCCTTGTGACACTGCCATGATTGGAAAATTCCAAACCTTACCTGGAATCAACTGCTACCCGAAATTATCACTCGTTCCTCAAAAAACGAGTCTCCTTTAAGCTCTTTTCAACTGACTCGTAAAATATGAAAAGATTGTCAAGCGATTGGCCTCTCCAGCTCGTTAAAGCTATCGGGGGTGCTATCCCTCCTCTAGATTTTAATCTTTTTGGACCTGAGGGATTATTACACAAAAATATCGAGCATTTGTTTTGTTCGGCTCGTTAAAATTATCGAAAATTCATCCCTTTCGTATTATTTAATACTTTTTCAGACTTAAGGGATTACATGACGAAAAAGGATTATTGGATTTTCCTTTATGTCCCTTTCAGACTCTCTAAAATTGAAAAGGATCGAGTTATCTTTGTCGTTAAACTCGTTAAAACCAATAGCGACAAACTTGTCCATACAGACAAGAACGAGTTTCATTGTCGCTAGGCTCGTTACAACATAGCGACGAGTTTTCCCGAAGGGAAAATTATAGAACAAGCATATGTTATCCTCCTCCAGCTTGATAAAAATAAAGAGGTACTGGTCAGCAATGACTGGGGAAAAATTGGGAAGAAAACTTGAAGAAACTTTATTCGTAGCAAGTCGCTCTTGAACATGACACTTTCACTCCACGTCCGAGTCGGGTTGGGTTATTCCGTTCACTAGTCATATCACCATTGGTCCATCACACCATCCATATTTGGGGTTAATGCTACAAATCCATGTCAGTGTCATCGGTATGTTCAAGAGAAGTCACTCAGAGAATTCACATGTGTCTCACTCGCTGCAATACATTCACGCTCCATTCTTTCATGACCGCCACCCTGAACCCTGTATCATCATATCGTTTTCACTTCCAAAATCATTTACTTCGTTCCGTGTCGTAGATGTGGGATTCATTAAGGCCCTCCTACGATGGGTCGCTTCTTGTCGACATCAGCTCATTATCCGAGAAGTCGACTTAGGAACAACCCTTTCAGTACTTTGAAGCTTGCATGCCTCAATGGCAAGTTTCTCACTTCCAGCGATAGGTTTACATCAATGGCCTTCGACCGAAAGATTTTGCGTGGTGTTCGACGCCAAGTCCCTCTTTCACACCACGCGAATTGTACTGTAGTACCTTGAGGGTCATCATCATTATCGGTGATTCCTCTTGCGCCTGTTAACAACTTACATCATTGGCTGGTAATTAGGCAATGTCTTTCCATGTTCGACTCCAGAACATCTTTCACATGGATCGACTTGTACTCCGAGTGAAGATTGAATGAGTTTGAAGACCCCGGATCTAGTTTCATCCATCCGGGCTGCGATATATTCAGGAAAATAAAGACATCAAATGTACATCATTGTTGCACAGATGATCATCCGAATCAAAGGATGATGGCTCTATCAGAATCATCAGTCTGCCACACAGACGATCATCTGTCTTATGTACATGAAAATGAATTTATAAAGCTGAGCACGGGAATGCCCGCCTCAGCTAGATCATGAAAATAATATGGAGATAATGTATTGCATTGTATCTTATTATAGGTCGCCTTCCAGTTTGAAAAAACTTCGGATCCTCATGATAAAGCATTTCACCCGACATCAAAATATTAACGACCTCATGCTTTAGGGGGAAACTGTTATAGACATTTTTGGGCACTGCAACTCCAATCATACATGTCCATAAACCAAGGGCTCCTAAGTCCCTAAAAGTGTTGCTTCACACCCTAAAAGAACAAGGTCAGCTTATTACATCATCTCCCAGAAGTTCTCCACAGAAAACTGCTCAGAACTGGTCAAAGTTGGACCATACAAGCTGCCCTGTGCAGAGGGTACGATGCATCTCACCTGCTCAGTGTAAATGGTGTGATGCATACTGGAAAGCCATTTTGTAGGGTGCGATGAGCAAGACTAGACAAATGGCAGAGACAGTTTGTAAGGTGGATCATCATGGAATCTTCCATAAACTTCTCTTGTGACACTTGCCTCTCTGAATTCACCCAAGGATGAGTAAGAGATCATCAATCTCCAAGTGGAACCAAGAACTATCAGAGAGAGGACACTAATCAAAATCCCAGAAGCTGACTCACCCCCCTGCAATAATCTATATATGGATCCCTCATCCCAGAGATCCAGAGGCTGGAATTTTGTATCTTGTAAGGAAGTGTTGTTGGTTTCTTGGTGGAATATCATAGTGTTCGGTGATCTAAGCTTTTCATGAGGTGAAGAAGGGATTTCATGCTGGGAGGATGACGTTGGGTTAGAACAATTGGTTGTAATCCTCTTTGCTATTCTTGATATTAATAAAGCTATTCAAGTTTTCCTCCACATTCTTATATGTTTGATGATATATGCATTTGTGTGGTCAATATATATCTGGTCCTATATTGTTTATGATTGTAGATCTTTGTTCTTCGATAGTATTACACTGCTTTGATTCCACAAGTGCTCTTTGAAGCTGGGTAGACGAAGGAAAAGCGAAAAAGATCTGTCAGAAGGGAGAGGAACCAAGCGCAAGACTGAGGTTGGTGTCCTTTGTTCCCCTCTTATCTACTTCTCATAAAGGAAAGCGAAAGTAGTTTTAGTTTGTTTGTTTCTAAGATAGCTACCAGTCTTAGTGGGACTAGCAGCTCCAAGTGGACACTATATTTCCCGATAACACCTTTGCCAAGGATTGATGACTTGTTCAACTAGCTGAAGGGAGAAGCAGTGTTCTCGGAGATTTACTTGAGATTCAGTACCATCAGGTACACATGAAAGAGGAGGATATTTAAAAGGCTGCATTTAGGACTAGGTATGGGCATTATGAGTTTGTTATTGTTCCATTTGGCTTAACTAATGCTCCAGATACATTCATGTGATTGATGAATAGTATGTTGCATCCATATTTGGATAAGTTTGTTATTGTGTTCATTAATGATATATTGGTATATTCTAAAAATGAGGAAGAGCATACCAAGCATTTGGAAGCAGTATTGAGGTTGTTGAGCGAGCATCAGTTGTATGCTAAGCTCAGTAAGTGTAGTTTCTTTCAAACGTAGGTACACTACTTAGGGCATGTGGTCTCCAAGGAAGGCCTTGTAGTATATCCAAAGAAGATAAGGGCCATCATGGAGTGGGTGGATCCTAAGAATGTGGATGAGATGAGATCTTTCATGGGTCTGGCAGGCTATTACAGGAGGTTCATCGGGAACTTCTCACATATTTCTTATCCTATCACATCATTGCAAAGGAAGAGTAAGAAGTTCGAACGGACAGAGGAGTGTGAGGCTAGCTTTGAGCAACTTAAGCAGTTGTTTACGTATGCACCATTAATACATATTCCAGATCCAAACAAAGAGTTTGTGGTATGCACATATGCTTGAAAGAGAGGACTTGGTGGAGTCTTTATGAAGGATGGATAGGTCGTATGTTATAAGTCCCAGAAACTCAATGAGCATGAGAAAAACTATCGAACACGTGATCTTGAGCTAGCAACGATTATACATGCATTGAAGATGTGGAGACATTATCTTCTTGGGAGGAGGTTTGTACTTATGAGTGATCACATTAGGTTGAGGTATTTGTTTGACCAGCTGAATCTGAACGCCAGGCAGGCTAGATGGTTGGCAACAATCAGCGAGTTTGATTTTGAGATTAGGTACATCAAAGGTAAGGAGAACAGGGTGGCAGATGCTCTCAATAGACGAGTACAGGTGCATCATTTGGAAGCTATGAGCTCCTATGAGACAGACTTACAGGATAGGATCTTGCAGGCAGGAGGGAAGGATGTCGGTATATGGAGATTGAGCCTAGGTTGCAGCAGGGTGATAATATAGGTACAAGTACAGGTCAAGGTACATTTACAGGTACAGGTACAGGTGCAGGTGCACAAGGCATGGACTATTGTCTTACAATATATGGATTGGTCAGGTTCCGAGATAGGATATAATTATCGAATAGTAGCAAGCTCAAGAAGGTGATCTTGAGGGGATTTCGTGTGAAACCATATTCAGGTCACTCAGGTTATTAGAAGACACTAATAATAGTGAAAAGATATTACGATTGGCCAAACATGAAGAGGGATGTAGCAGAGTTTTTGGCTAGATGTTTCGACTATCAATGAGTGAAAGAAAAGTGTAAACATACAGGTGGACTGATACAGTCGATTATGGTTCCGGAATGGAAATGGGAGGTCATTTCTATTGTCACCCTCTGAAAAGAGAGTTCCATTTGTGCAAAATTTGCTTTTTAAACTCTAGCCGTGGTGACCCATTTTTAACTCTAGTCGAAATCCCTTTGTCTTTCCAAATCTAGTCGGTAACAGGCAACTCACAGTCGACCCACTCCTTGCTCTGGAGAATGAGAAATTCTAGCAGTTAAGGCGAAAGCGATAGAAACCGATCGAACAGCAAGAAAGACACATCATGGCAGAGACGCAGCCTGACTAGAGGCCATAACAGGAACAGCTGGGAGATATTTTCCTCACCATCAGTCAAATTTCCTTATATTTTTCTGTATTTCTTGCATTTTAAAGAAATGGATCAAATCCCAATTGTAACAATTTTGGGCAGCAGAGCCATTGCAGGCCAAGACAGCTAGTCAATCGGACAACTGGCCCTAGTTGAGATATTTTGTCAAAGTTGATTCAAAGCCCCCCTTCTCTGTATAAACAAGGGGGAGAAACACTTAAAAGAGGCCCAAAATTATGCACCCGAGTGGTCCTATTTCTTGGGTTCCATTTTGGTTCTAATTGCCTGTTCATGAGGGATCAAAGCGATAGATGCTGAATGTAATGGACTGGTTATTTGGACCCTTCAAGTATTAATGAAACTCCTCGGTGATTCCAAGCAAATCAACGCGCAATATGTTTTCCCCTCTGTAATATTATTCCATATATGTTTTTATGTCTCTAAACTAGTGTGATGAAGTTGTCGGTTAATACCTTGTTCATGATTTTATATGTGTTACCAAGTAGCAATAGTATCTGTGTTAGCTACATATTTACTTAAGTACCTGTAATGTGCACATATTTTGTTGGGTCCCTATAGTACTAGTGATTACCCCATTACTATTGTAGTTGTACCCCTTATTAATATTGTTGTGCCCCTATTATCCCCATATTGTTATTACTGTGCCCCATAGAATCCCTCTATTGTTATTTTTGTGGCTTTATATTATTATTGTTAGGTCGGCTGGGTTATATTATGACTCCTTAGACTCTTATATATAGAAAGGAGGTTTTGTCATTTGAATCCTCCAAGAATTGTTCATTTTTATAATGTAAAGGAGGTTTCCCCCTCGAAGAGGCTGAATTCTAAGGCGTTGATCTATCTTTTCTATCTTTTTCTTGAGCTGGTTTCATAACATTTGGTATCAGAGGTTTGGATTCTAGGGTTTCGCTGCTCCAAAAAGGTCATCGTGGCATTTTCTCTATAACTTTTTTTCTGCGACGTTACAGAAGTTGCAAAAAAAACCCATTTGAGAAGAAATCGCACTGAACCTCGAGTCCAAATTTCAGAGTTGTTCACGCTATATTTGCGGAGATATGATCTGAGGAAGTTGGTCTTTTTGCAGACTCCTAAATTACATTCCAAACAGGTGACCTAGGGAAAAGCATCATAACTTTCTCTCTGGGGATCGGATTGAAATTTCGTAAGAAGGTACAGAAAGAGGACGGACTATAGTTTCTTGTATGCATTTTTCAGATCCAAAGGTCGAAACAGTGACTCGTGTCACGTCATACAAGTTCGCTCTACTGAACTAGTCTATAATCAAGTCACTGTGGGAGATTTCGCATAACTCTTCCTTGGAGAATCCAATTTGGGTCATACTTGTGGCATTGGAAAGAGGACACAGAGGGCTACTGTAGATCATAAATTCAGATCTAGATGATTGGAAAGTACATAGATACATCAGAGGCAATATCGAGCTCTTACAAAGTGAAAAAAGGTGTGGAGATTTTCTTAAATTTTTGCTTAAGCTTGGTTAATTAAAAGGGCATAGTAGAGCATTATTATCGGTAACTGATGCCCCGAGGAAAGAAAATGCAAACACCTAGTAAGGAACCTGAAAGCTCTAGCATGACTCATGAAGAAGAGGAAGAAATGCAACATGATATATCAAAATTACAAGACCAAGTGCAACAACTGTCCCTTGCACAAAAAGGAACAGAATCTAAGATGGATGGTTTAAAGAAAGGCGTAGAAGCTAAGATGGATTGTTTAAAGAAAGGTGTAGAAGCTAAGATGGATGATTTGAAGATAGATTTGAAGACAGACATGGAAGAATTGAAGATAAATATGAATAAGTTGCTACAAGAAAGGGTCACTAATGGTGAAAGGGTAGTAAAGGAAACTCATGATGAGAAAAAAAGAAATGTTAATCATGATTCCATAGACTCTAATGTTGGATCAAAGACCCACCATATTCCAAAAATCGATATGAGGAAGTTTGATGGCAAGGATCCCGCAACATGGATATTACAGATGGAGCAATTTTTCGATCTCAATAATGTGCAAAACACACAAAAGGTACGTATTGCAACTTTATATTTGGAACCAAATCAGTTTGTATGGTATCAATGGCTTTGCTCTCGTAAACAATTTATCACTTGGGCAATTTTTACGGAAGAATTGATAGCACATTATGAGGATACAAAAAGCAACACTTTTTTTAGCCAATTGATAAGTCTCAAACAAAAGGGTTCAATAATGGAGCACATTGAGGAGTTCCAAAAATTGAACATAAGGGTAAAAGATATTCCAGAGGAGCATAGGATTGATGTGTTCATAGGGTCTTTAAAGGATAATATCCAACATGATGTTCGCCTTTGGGAACCTGATTCATTAGAGAAGGCATTCAGGTTAGCAAGAAAAATGGAAAGCAAAATTATGGCAACTAGGAAGCATACCACTCACAACTATAAAGACGGAAGTGTTGTTGCCCTAGTCTTCCACAACCTATAAGGTTGACACCACAACAATTGGAAGAAAAAAGAGCAAAAGGGCTTTGTTACAGTTGTGATAGCAAATACACTAAAGGTCATAAGTGTGCTGAGAAGAAATTATTCTACATAGATTGTGAAGAGGAAGAAGAAAAGGAGCAAGAAAGGTCAAAAGAAGAGGATATACTCCAGGAACAAAGCCTAGATAAAGAAGAAATAAATCCGACCATATCTTGTAATGCATTGGCGGGAATTACCACTCCTCAAACCATCAAGATAGAAGGACAAATCAAGAAGAAAAAGGTAATAGTGTTGATTGATTCAGGAAGCACCCACAATTTTATTCATTGTAAGGTAGCAAAAGAATTGAATTGCTTCCTATATCCAGCACCAGAGTGTCAAGTGATGATTGCAAATGGAGGAACAATAAATTGCTCTGGAAAGTGCCATAATATCAAGCTATCCATGGGAGAATATGTATTGACTAGCCCAATGCTTTCCATTCCAATGGGAGGTGCTGATGTTGTACTAGGAGTCCAATGGCTACAATCCTTGGGTACAATAGCTTTTAATTTTCAAGAACTTTTCATGAAATTTTCTGTGGAAGGAAAGGAAGTTGAATTAAGGGGTATTGCAGGGAAACCAGGAAAGATAATCAGCTCTAATGGTATGACAAAGCTTCTAAAAAAGGAACAAAGAGGTGTAATTGCACAATTATGTTCGCTAGATGTTTCCACATTGGAATCATCTATTTCTCCAGATCTCCAAAAAGTCTTGGACAATCATTCCAAGGTATTTGAGACTCCCAAAGGTCTCCCACCTATGCGTGATCATGATCATGCTATTCATCTGATTCCAGGAAGTGTTCCTCCAAACATCAGGCCGTACAGATATCCCTATGCCCAAAAGAGTGAAATTGAACGTATGGTTGCAGAAATGCTAGAGGCTGGTATAATTCAACCAAGTCAAAGTTCTTTCTCTGCTCCAGTAGTATTGGTGCACAAGAAGGATGGATCATGGCGCATGTGTCCGGATTATAGGGAGCTCAACAAGCTCACTATTAAAGATAAGTTTCCCATTCCTGTCATTGATGAATTACTGGATGAATTGCATGGATCAATTTACTTCACCAAGTTGGATCTTCGTTCAGGATATCATCAAATCAGAATGAAGATTGAAGACATTCCGAAAACAGCATTTAGAACTCATGAGGGTCATTATGAATTTTTGGTCATGCCTTTTGGCCTTACCAATGCACCTTCAACATTTCAAGGTTTGATGAATTCAATTTTCAAACCATTCCTTAGAAAATTTGTGTTAGTATTTTTTGATGATATACTAATCTACAACAAGTCTTGGAAGGATCATGTTGAACATGTTGACAGGGTGCTACAACTATTGGAGGAGAAACAATTATATGCAAAAAGATCCAAATGTTTCTTTGGAGTACAAGAGGTGGAATATCTGGGTCATATTGTATCTCATGAAGGAGTTAAGGTAGACCCTAGCAAAATTAAAGCCATTAAGGAATGGAAAATCCCCACATCCATAAAGCATCTGCGAGGATTTCTTGGGTTGACAGGGTATTATCGCAAGTTTGTTAAGAATTATGGGAGAATAGCAGCACCTCTAACAACATTATTGAAGAAAGATGCATTTTCATGGACTCCAGAAGCAACAAAGGCCTTTGAACATCTTAAAGAGGCAATGTGCCAAGCACCGGTCTTAGCTACACCGACTTCACAAAAACCTTTATTGTGGAATGTGATGCTTCAGGAAATGGAATTGGTGCTGTTTTAATGCAAGATGAAAGACCCATTGCTTTTGAAAGTCGTCCAATCAAGGGAAAGTTTTTACACAAAGCTATTTATGAGAAGGAAATGTTGGCAATACTCCATGCACTTAAGAAATGGCGACCCTACCTAATGGGAAGACACTTCAAGGTAAAAACGGATCATGATAGCCTTAAATACTTTTTAGAACAAAGATTATCCTCTGAAGAGCAACAAAAGTGGGTCACAAAGATGTTGGGTTATGACTTTGAAATCATCTACAAAAAAGGGAAGCAAAATGTGGTGGCAGATGCACTCTCAAGAAAGGATGAGGATGTGGAAGCATTGTTGTGCGCCATTTCTATTATCCAACCAGATTGGATAAACGAAGCAAGGGAGGAATGGAAGAATGACGAAGAAGTGTGGGCACTTATTCGAAAGTTACAACAAGATTCCAGTATGTCTGATACATTTAGCTGGCAAAATGATTCGTTATGGTACAAAGATCGCTTATACCTCTGTAAGAATTCCCAGCTAAAACAAAAGATTCTTATGGAATTGCACACTTCTCCCTTAGGAGGGCACTCAGGATTTTTAAAAACTTACCACAGGGTTAAGAAGGAATTTTTTTGGGATGGCCTTAAATCAGATATTCAAAAGTTTGTGGCGGAATGTTTGGTTTGCCAACAAAATAAAGTTGAAACAATTAAGACACCGGGTCTATTACAACCTTTATCCATTCCAAGCCAACGTTGGGAGGAGGTTTCAATGGATTTTATCACAGGTTTACCCAAGTCTGAGGGAAAGAGTGTCATCATGGTGGTAGTTGACAGACTTACCAAGTATGCACACTTTTGTGCATTATCACATCCATTTAAAGCCAGTACAGTTTCTACTGCATTTATGGAAACAATTCAAAAGCTACATGGAAACCCAAAGATTATTGTAAGTGACAGAGATCCCATTTTCACTGGAAATTTTTGGACAGAATTATTTTCTTGTCTTGGTACTCAGTTAGCTCATAGCTCATCTTATCATCCTCAATCTGATGGGCAAACTGAGATAGTAAACAAATGTTTGGAAGGATATCTTCGTTGCTTTGTATCTGATAAACAGACACAATGGGTCAAATGGTTGCCTCTGGCTGAATGGTGGTATAACACTTCCTTCCATACAGCAACAAAAATGACCCCATTTATGGCACTTTATGGGTATCAACCACCATCCATCACATCATATTTAAGAGAAAATTCTAAGGTTCAAGCAGTGGAACATCACATCGAACATCAACAACAAGTCCTCCAACTCTTAAAGGATAACCTCGTGTTGGCACAGAATAGAATGAAACAACAGGCAGATCAACATCGCAGTGAAAGAAGTTTTGATGTAGGTGATTGGGTATTCCTACGGCTACAACCATATAAGAAAATGTCCCTCAAGCAAGCTAAGAAGGATAATAAATTATCACCAAAGTATTATGGTCCGTACAAGGTGTTGCAAAAGATTGGTACTATGGCATACAAATTGGAGCTTCCTGCAGCTTCTCGATTGCACCCAGTTTTCCATGTTTCATGTTTAAAGAAGGTTATAGGTGACAAGCTCCCAGTTCAAACAATATTGCCAGAACTTGACGAGGAAGGAAAAATTATATTGGAACCGGAAGCAGTCACAGAAACAAGAACTCGACAGCTACGAAATCGATCAATTTCAGAGTATCTTATCAAGTGGAAGAACTTATCCGCTGAAGATTCCACATGGGAGGATGAGAATTTTATGCAGAAGCATCCAGAACTACTCAAGCATTGAGGACAACACTTTTTTGAAGGAGAGGGGCATGTTGGGTCCCTATAATACTAGTGATTACCCCATTACTATTGTAGTTGTACCCCTTATTAATATTGTTGTGCCCCTATTATCCCCATATTGTTATTACTGTGCCCCATAGAATCCCTCTATTGTTATTTTTGTGGCTTTATATTATTATTGTTAGGTCGGCTGGGTTATATTGTGACTCCTTAGACTCCTATATATAGAAAGGAGGTTTTGTCATTTGAATCATCCAAGAATTGTTCATTTATGTAATGTAAAGGAGGTTGCCCCCTCGAAGAGGCTGAATTCTAAGGCGTTGATCTATCTTTTCTATCTTTTTCTTGAGCTGGTTTCATAACATATTTTCTTAATATTTTCGATACAAATGTGCCCATGAGTATATGTCTTGAAGCCCTGACTAGCACTCGACTCCTTCCACTCTTTCATCCCCTCCCTCTTCCATGTTTATGTTGGAACATTGTTACTTAGGATTCTGTTGGCAGCCCTATGCATCGACTTCCCTCATTTCTCTCCTCCTCTTCACCTTTACTACAACTACAATATTAAGATGCCCGTTGTTGTGTGTCGGCCACCAGAACCAAAATTTTCTCTCTGAGGTTGGCCCAATTTACCCCTTGAGCATTCAAACCCATGCATTGGTTTGAGTTTGCCTTCATGAAGGCCAATTAAAGCCCCTTTTATTATCTTTTGAATAACATGACAATTGGAGTGCACCAAAAGTCCCTATGGATAATCCTCCAAGCACTCCTCTATTTAAGATGTCATAGGCACTGGTCTACATTCAACCCACAAGTTGTCTCTAGGAATCTTTCTATGTCTCCCAAAGCACTCGTGCTGTAGGTTCCATTAAAAGTGACAACATATTTCTAGCACCATTGTCGGGGAATAAATTAGAATATTTTTCCTTGGGTATGACAAAAATTTTACATTCCCTCTGTTAGGTGAGCAAGGGAAGTGTGGGTTGAAGATCTCTCACCTTGGCAACTCCAATGTTTCAACTTTTTGGTAAACATCCTAGTGACTCCACTGTCCATATCTCTATTTGATCGCCTTGGATTTCAAGCAGCCTCATGCTCACTCTAATGCTAAAGCAGCCGAAAACTTTCCCTACCTTTGAAACTAAGATCACTCTACTAGGGGGTTTTCAAAATGGTCATTCTTTCATTCCTGGCCAATTAATTTGCCCCACTAGAATTTTGTTCTATTGCTGGTTATCCCAATCATGTCCTTTGGTTTCATGAATGGAATACCTATTTGCGTAGATTCAGTGGAAACACAAATAAAAGGTTGGACCAGCACCTTAAATACCTTCATGAATGCATGGAGCAATAGGGAATTATTTTTGATGATGCACAAATGAAATTGTTCATGTACTCTTTAGAAGAAGATTTTAGAGTTTGGTACAGAACAATACCTCGTGGCAACATATCCTCCTTAAAAGTTTTTCATATGGCATTCTATCATTATTGAAAAATATTATATCCACTGAATGCTCTGTTTGAAGATTTCTACACACATTTTGATGTTGTAAATATCCCTAAGGGTAATGACCCTACTGAATATGTTTATGGAGCTCCGCTCCAAAGAAACATCTACTTGCATCAAGAAGCATCACCTAATGAGCAAGAAAGAGAAGAAGGAAATATCATCGAGATACAAATAAACCCTCAGAGGTCTTATTCAGCTGAATTTGATGTTTCTCCTTCCTATGATGTATATGACTCTGATGGAGAGTCAAGTGATGCAGAGCCACAACAATCCCAGTCATGGGAAGCTGCATAAGAAGAGGAAGCCCACTAGGAGGTCAGCAAAAAGGCTCCAGTTTACAATGCACATCCTTCACCTAGAGAACACGATCAAGAACCCCCTCCGATTTATGAGTCATATTATTCAGAAGAGGATGAGATAGTCGTAGATGTTCAAAGGAGGTGGTTTACCAGCAAGTGGGGAGCAAGCTTCCAGCAACAAGTTTTTCTTGAAAAATCTAAAGCTGAGGATACAAATAGTGTTTGTGATTGCCCTTACCAAGAAAATATCGGTCAACAAACTTTGCATGAAAATAAATCAACTGCAAACTTTCCTTGTCAATTCTATGACCCTATAGCTGATTACATGACCACATTCTTAGGTCGGCAGTAGAGGTTATTTCTGGAGTATGCATCAAGTCCTTTGTCTAAAGATTTTTCATGGTGCATGCTTATTTTAATTTTTAAATTTCAGCAGCATGGAGGCATAAGGTTCAGTACTCTAATGCTAGCCTGGCTCCATTGGAGGGTTGAACTCACTTAGGTGAATTGAGCCATGTACATAAATAAGCTCACTCGATGAACATTTAATTTCTAGTTGTTAGAATTTATATTTCAACATTTCAGTTTGGTGAGGAAAGGACTCCCTGCAAACAAGGTTCCATGGAGATTTTCTGGTTATATAGCTTCATTATATATTTTGACTCCATACCCAATGGTGAAGGCTACTAGTCTGCAGGTTCTCAACACCTTTCCAGCAAGGCATTGTCCCCAGTTGGATCCAATGTTTTCACCCTCTGAAAAGAGAGTTCCAATTGTGCAAACTTTGTTTTTTTAAACTCTAGCCGTGGTGACCCATTTTTAACTCTAGTTGAAATCCCTTTGTATTTCCAGCTCTAGTCATGTTTCCCCATTTCCCTTTGAAATATCTTAAAATCATTCATAAAACATACCAAAGGCCTTCTAAAAGGCTGGGACCTGCAAAAATTTATCGCTATCGACCCATTTTCCTTTGTCATACACCTCCGCTTACGTCCCTTTTCCTTTTGCGACTGCGATATCGCATATCGCAAAATTTCCCACTTACGACAATAAAGTCATGTCTCCCCTCACCGATTGTGATAACTCTTCCCCCCGTCGATTGCGATATCGTAATTGGGGATTGCACAAATCATGAATCCCTCCTCCTCCGATATCGCAAAGTTCTATCTCCCCTTGTCGATTGTGATATCACAAAATTGTCGTCATCTCTCCTCCGTCGATATCGCAAGTCCTCCACGCCGATTGCGATATCACATAAGTATGTCACCACTCCTTCGACGATATTGCAAGTTCATACTGCTAATTGCAATATCGTAATTTTTGTCTCCCCTTGCCAATTGCAATAAGTCCTCCCTTTCCAATTGTGATATCATAATCGGGGATCGCTCAAGTCATAAGTTCCTCCTCCGCTGAAGCCCCTTCAAACTTGCGATTGCGATGGATGTGATATTTTATATATTGCAGTTTGTTACAGTTTCAGGTCCAACCCATTGACAAAACATTATGGAATATGGTAAAAATCCCTCCCCTATATTATGATTGTGATACCAGCAGTCCAGGATCAACGACCCAGACTGAATCGTCCCGGATCTACGGCCCAAATCAACGAACATTAAAATATTTATTTCGCTTCCGCTCAGTGGGATGGCGAGGGTATTTTTCGGCGTATATATTGACAGCTGAGGTATTAAATGAAGGTAGGGATCAGTTGAAGAGCGATGTGGGCTAATCGTATGGAAGCCTCCGCAACAAGAAACCCATGACAACAATGGCCTCAAAATTGAATTCGACTATTTCACTACACATCTTCGAAGAGTAAATTAAGGTATGGGGACTCAGGAAGATTAATGGCTCAGCATGGGGCTCCACTCAGATACACAGTGAAGGACTTCCAAGACATTCTCCACTTCTAGTCAATAATGGGAAACTCACAGTCAACCCACTCCCTGGTCTGGAGAACGCGTGATTCAGGAAGTTAAGGAAAAAGCGACAGAAACGGCGCCTAATAGCTGGAAAGGCACATCATGGCAGAGACGCAGCCTGACCAGAGCCCACAATAGGAACGGTTGGGAGATATTTTCCTCACCATCAGTCAATTTTCCTTATATTTTTCTGTATTTATTTCATTTTAAAGAAAGGGATCAAATCCCGATTATAATCATTCTGAGTAGCAGAGCCATCGCAGGCTGAGATAGCTAGTCAATCGGACAGCTAGCCCTAGCTGAGATATTTTGTAAATTTTAATTCAAAGCCCCCTTTCTTTATATAAATAAGGGGGATAAACACTTAAAAGAGGCTCGAAATTCTGCACCTGAGTGGTCCTAATTCTTAGGTTCCATTTTGGTTAGAATTGCCTATTCATGAGGGATCAGTGCGATGCATGTTGAATGTAATGGACTGGTTATTTGGACCCTTCAAGTATTAATGAAACTCCCTGGTGATTCCAAGCAGATCAATGTGTAGTATGTTTTCCCCTATGTAATCTCATTCCATATATGTTTTTTTGTCTCTAAAATAGTGTGATGAAGCTATCGTTTCTCCCTTGTTCATGATTGTATATTTGTTACCAAGTAGCAACAGTACCTATGTTAGCTACAGATTTACTTAAGTACCTATAATTTTCATATATTTTCTTAAGAATTTGGATACAAATGTGCCCATGAGTATATGGCCTGAAACCCTAACTAGAGCTCCACTCCTTCCGCTCTTTCATCCCCTCCCTCTTCCATGTTTCTGTTGGAACGTTGTTGCTTAGGATTCTGTTGGCAGCCCTATGCATCTAATTCCCTCCTTTCTCTCCTCCTCTTCACCTTTACTACAACTGCAATATTAAGTTTCCTGTTGTTGTGTGTCAGCCACCAGAACCAAAATTTTCTCTTTGAGGTTGGCCCAATTTACCCTCTAATCATTTAGACCCATGCATTGGTTTGATTTTACCTTCATGAAGGCTAATTGAACCAAGCCACTTTTATTATCTTTTGAATAACGTGACAATTAGAGTGCACCAAAAGTCCCCGTAGATAATCCTCCAAGCACTCCTCTATTTAAGATGTCATATGCAATAGTCTACAATCAACCTAGAGGTTGTCTCTAGGAATATTTCTATGTCTCCCAAAGCACTCATGTTGTAGGTGCCATTAAAAGTGACAACAATTTCCATGTACTTCATCACAGGGTTGTCGAAGACAGTGAAGTAGCATGATTCCATCATGGTCATTGTGGACAAGTTAACAAAGGTTGCACACTTCACTCCGGTGAAGTCTACATTCTCAGCTAGTGATGTGGAATAGGTGTTTATCAGAGATGTGGTTAGACTACATGGTATTCCAAAGAATATTGTGTCATACAAGGATGTGAAGTTCACTTCCAAGTTTTGGAAGGAATTATTTGTAGGTTTGGGCACATAGTTGGCCTTTAGCACAGCTTATCATCCGCAAATAGATGGACAGACAGAGATGGTCAACAGGATATTAGAGGACATGTTGAAGATGTATGTGATACATCAGTAGAGGAAGTGGGAAGAGTATCTCCTTTCGGTCGAGTTTGCATACAACAATGGTTATCATGAGCCTTTAAGGCTGAGTCCTTTTGAGGCACTGTATGGGCGGAGTTGTAACACTCCTATCAGTTGGAGTGATCTGGTTAGCAGAGTATTGCTTGGAACAGATATGTTGGCAGACATGGAACAGGAGATGCAGGTGATCAAGAAAAATCTAAAGGCAGCACAGGATAGGAAGAAGAGTTATGCAAAAAGGAATAGGTTGTTCAAGGAGTTCCAGGCTGGGTAACAGGTGTACTTGCGCATCAAACTGAATACGAGCTCCTTGCAGATTGGATCATGTGCCAAGATGGCACCACAATTTTGTGGACCTTTTAGTATCATTGAGAGGATTGGCCCAGTACCCTATCGACTTGCCCTACCTCCAACAGTGAAAGTCCGTGATGTTTTCCAAATATATTTTCTTAATAAGTATGTTAAGGATGTTGATCATGTAATTGACCAGTGTGTATTGTCGGTGGAACCAGATGGAGAATTCCAGCCGAAGCCTTAGTGTATATTACAAAAAAGGTGTTCATGCTTCGGAACCGAGTAATCGAGTAAGTTAAAGTGTAATGGAAGCATTTTGGGCCTGATGAAGCTACATGGGAGATGGAGGATCAAATGCGGGCCATGCATCCTTCCTTGTTTGCCAGTTGAGGCAAAGCAACTTGACATGGTGGTTTGGTATTTGCTTATGGTGGTTGTTGGGTGTGGAGCATGATTATCATCCTAATTTAGAGGTCTTTGTTTTAGCCGGATGTATACCCCAGGAAGATTGTACACCCCTCCATGTGGGGGGTGCGGGAGGGACTTGTCCCCCCCCGGGGGTTCGGGGGGGGGGGGGCATCCCCCCCGGCTGGGGCGTCCGGGGGCCAGCGGTCCCCCAGTGGGGGTTTCAGGGGCAGCACCTCCGAAGTTAAAAACAGATGTAAAATTGCCTTGTAAAAGTATAGTAATTTCTAGTCAATCTGGGTCATTCATTAGGCGGATGATCTAACGGTAGAATTTATTTTTAGTTTAGGGTTTTTCCCTAGAAGCTAACCCCTCCTTTTTGTATGAGGGTATTGTATTGAGGCTGTTGAATATATGTGTATTCTTAGAGCGAGAAACAGATAGGTGAGATTGTGAGAGAAAACAAAGGATATTACAGTGGATCTATTGTAGGTTGTGTCTCTTCATTTTGCTGGATAATAGAAAGGAAGCACTGACTATTCGGGGTGGACGTAGCCCAAACTGGGTGAACCACGTATATCTATGTCTCTCTGGTTTTATGTGTTTGTGTTTTTCCGCATATTATATGTCTTGCATTTCTCTGTCATATATAATATTTTTCTAACAACTGGTATCAGAGCCGAAGGTCTATTTGGCTTATAAACTCATAGGAAAGAAGGGTTTCTCGTTCAAGTGGGAGCAATGGCAGAATATGGTAAGTTTAGGGTCGAGAAATTTAACGGCCAAAACTTCCCGCTGTGGAAGATGCAGATTAAATATTATCTGTATCAGAAAGATTTGTACCTACCATTGAGCGAAAAAACAAAGATGCCGACAGGTATGACAGATGAAGAATGGAACATTCTTGATAGAAAGGCACTCAGAATAGTATGGTTGTGCCTCATAGCGTCGGTTGCCTTCAACATTTCGAAGGAAACAACGCCAAAGGGTTTGATTTAGGCATTGGCAAAACTATATGAAAAACCCTCGCCCTCAAACAAGGTATTTCTTATGAAACGGTTATTTAATATGAAGATGTTGGAAGGTGGATCTGTTGTAGACCATTTAAATGATTTTAAGACAGTTACAAGTCAGTTAAGTTCTGTAGGGGTAAACTTTGATGATGAAGTTAGAGCTCTGTTATTCTTGTGCTCATTGCCAGAAAGTTGGAATGCTTTAGTAATGGCCATTAGTAACTCTATTTTTGGATCTAGTACTTTAAAGTTTGATGATGTTGTCGATGCTATCCTTAGCGAGGAAATGCGACGGAAAAGCTTCTGTGAGACATCGGGTAATGCTTTGAGTGCAGAGTCTAGGGGAAGAAGAATGGAAAGAGGAAAGAGCTCAGGATATCACAGTAAATCAAGGAAAGGCATATCCAAGTCCAGATCAGGGATAGTGTGCTGGAAATGTGGAAAGAAAGGACACCTAAAGAAAGACTGTAGATCTCGGAAGGGAAAATAAGGAGTTGCACAGTAAGAAAACAATCATGAAGCAAATGTGACAGGTGAGGTGTTACAAGATGCTTTGATTCTTTCTTTTGAAAATATTATTGATTCCTGGGTGGTAGATTCAGGGGCCTCATTCCATGCCACACCTAATAAGAAATATTTTCATGACTATGTTCAAGGAGATTTTGGACAAGTCACAAGTCCAATTGGGTGATGATAAACCCTGTAAAATTGTTGGAACGGGTAAGGTTCTTGTAAAACAACAAAATGGAAACCAATGGCTACTAAAGGAGGTAAGGCATGTTCCAGATCTGAAGAAAAATCTAATTTCAACAGGGCAGTTAGGCGGTGAAGGTTGTGTGACAACTTTCACAGATAAAGCTTGGAAGGTCACCAAAGGAGCCCTAGTAATAGCAAAAGGTGAAAAGGTTGGTACATTGTATTTATGCAATGGTATTTCTAACTCTGTTAATTCTTTAACTTCCAAAGGAGCAGATGTAACATTATGGCATCATAGGCTCGAACACATGAGTGAGAAGGGGATGAAGATTCTTCACTGAAGGAATTTGTTGTCGGGTTTGAAGAATTTTGATTTGGACTTCTGTGAGAATTGCATTTATGGAAAACAAAAGATAGTCAGATTTCTCAGAGTTGGGAAAGAAAAGAAGAGTGAAAAATTAGAGCTTGTGCATACAGATGTATGGGGACCTACTCAGGTATCATCTCTTGGTGGCTCTCGTTATTATGTTACTTTTATTGATGATGCAACTAGAAAAACTTGGATTTATTGTATTCAGAATAAATCTGATTTATTTGATAATTTCAAGAAATGGAAAGGTTTGGTTGAGATTGAGATAGGAAATAAATTGCAGTGTCTCAGATCAGACAATGGAGGTGAATATTGCAGCAAAGAGTTTGATAGGTACTATTCAGAGCATGGAATTCGCAGAGAGAAGACAGTTCCAAGAACACCACAAGAAAATGGTGTGTCAGAAAGGATGAACAAAACAATAATGGAGCATGCAAGGTGCATGAGATTGCATGCAGGATTGCCTTTAGAATTTTTGGCAGCTACTGTAGATACTGCTATTTATCTAATAAATAGAGGGCCTTCAAGTTCCTTGGATGGTGGTATTCCAGAGGAAGCATGGACAGGTAAAAAGGTAAACTACTCCTTTTTAAAGCCTTTTGGTTGTGAGGCCTTTGTCCATATTAATAAAGAAATTAGAACAAAGCTTGAGGCAAAATCAAAGAAATGTACCTTTATTGGATATGGTGTTAATTATTTTGGCTATCGCTTATATGATTATGAAAATCACAAAATCATTAGGATCAGAGATGTAATATCCAATGAAAAGGTCTTGTATAAGAATCAGTTGCAGGAAAAGAAACAGGAAAAAGAAAACAAGGAATACACAGTTCTTGATGGGATCACTGAAAAAGTAAAGGTGCCTAAAAATAATAATAATCAACAACCACAAAAATAGCAACCACCACAATAGCAACAAGCACCCTAAACACCTGAAAGTGGTGTTAGAAGATCTACCAGGATAAGTATACCTCCTGAACGATACTCTCCTTCATTATATTATTTATTGTTGACTGATTCTGGTGAACCCGAATGTTATGAAGAAGCAATGCAGGTTGAAAGCAAGAAGAAGTGGGAGCTAGCCATGGAAGAAGAGATGGACTCCTTAATGCATAACCAGACTTGGGACTTAGTCAGGTTGCCTGCAGGTAAAACTACATTGCAGAATAAATGGGTTTACAGGCTGAAGGAAGAAGATGGAGGAAAACAGAGGTACAAAGCTAGACTTGTGGTGAAGGGGTTTGCATAGAAGAAAGGTATTGATTTTGATGAAATATTTTCTCCTGCTGTTAAAATGACTTCAATCAAAACTATTTTAAGTCTAGTAGCAGTTGAAGATTTGCATCTTGAGCAGTTAGATGTAAAGACAGCCTTTCTCCATGGGGATTTGGAGGAAGAGATATATGCAGCAACCATAAGGATATGAGGTAAAAGGGAAGGAGAAACTAGTGTGCAGGTTGAAGAAGAGCTTGTATGGCTTAAAACAGACTCTAAGGCAGTGGTATCTAAAATTTGACAAGTTTATGTCTGAACAAGGTTATACTAGATGTCACTCTGATCATTGTGTTTATCTAAAAAAGAAAAATGATGGCAGTTATATTATATTGTTATTGTATGTAGATGACATGCTTGTTGCAGGGTCTAACATGTAGGAAATAAATGTGCTCAAAATAAAATTGGCAAATTCATTTGCAATGAAGGATTTGGGAGCTGCAAAACAAATCCCTGGTATGAGAATAACTAGAGACAGGAAAAATCGCAAATTAACATTGTCTCAGAATGAGTACATACAAAAGGTGTTGAAAATATTTAATATGCACAATGCAAAACCAGTTAGTACACTTTTTGCTAGCCATTTCAAACTTAGTAAGGAGATGTTCCCAAAGACCTAAGAAGACATGGATTATATATCTAAAGTTCCATATGCATCAGCAGTTGGAAGCTTAATGTATGCAATGGTCTGCACAAGGCCTGATATTGCACATGCAGTGGGAGTTGTAAGCAGGTACATGAACAATCCAGGAAAAGAACATTGGATGGTAGTGAAATGGATTCTCAGATATTTGAGAGGTACCACAAATCAAGCATTATGCTTTGGTGGTTCAAACATTTCTCTATAGGGATATGCTGATGCAGATATGGCAGGTGACAGAGATAAAAGGAGGAGCACTACAAGATATGTATTTACTATAGGTGGAATAGCTGTCAATTGGGTTTCAAAAATCCAAAGTGTTGTTTCACTTTCAACAACAGAAGCAGAGTATGTTGCTGCTACAAAGGCTAGTAAAGAAATGATTTGGTTACAAAGGTTTATGGATGAATTGGGTAAGAAGCATGATATGGGCACGTTATACAGTGATAGCTAAAGTGCCATTCATCTTGCAAAGAACTCAACATTTCATTCTAGGACTAAACACATACAGCTCAAGTACCATTTCATACGATCAGTGTTGGAAGATGGAGAGTTGAAGCTAGAAAAGATACACACTAGCTAGGATCCTACAGATATGCTAACAAAAGTTGTAACCAGGGAGAAACTGAGAATATGCTCAGTTTCAATTGGTCTTCTAGGATGATGAAGATGAGAAACAATGAGGTCCAAAGAGCAGTCATTGTCCAACAAATGAAGCAGCGGTGGAGTTGCTACAATCATTCTCCAAGTGGGAGATTGTTGGGTGTGGAGCATGATTATCATCCTAATTTAGAGGTCTTTGTTTCAGCCAGATGTATACCCCAGGAAGATTGTACACCCCTCCATGCGGGGGGGTGCAGGGGGGACTTGTCCCCCCTCGCGGGGGTTCGGGGGAGCCATCCCACCCGGCTGGGGCATCTGGGGGCCAGCGGTCCCCCAGCAGGGGTTTCGGGGGCAGCACCCCCGAAGCTAAAAACATATGTAAAATTGCCTTGTAAAAGTATAGTAATTTCTAGTCAATCTGGGTTGTTCATTAGGCGGATGATCTAACGGTAGAATTTATGTTTAGTTTAGGGTTTTTTGCCCTAGAAGGCAACCCCTCTTTTTTGTATGAGGGTATTGTATTGAGGCTGTTGAATATATGTGTATTCTTAGAGCGAGAAACAGATAGGTGAGACTGTGAGAGAAAATAAAGGATATTACAACGGATCTGCTATAGGTTGTGTCTCTTCATTTCTCTAGATAATAGAAAGGAAGGACTGGTTGTTCGGGATGGACGTAGCCCAAACTGGGTGAACCACGTATATTTGTGTCTCTCTGGTTTTATGTGTTCGTTTTTTCCACATATTATATGTCTTGCATTTCTCTGTCATATATAATATTTTTCTAACAGTGGTTTGGTATTTACTTATGGTGGTTTATTATATGATTTATGGTGGTTCGATATATGCCTTGTGATGGTTTTATATATGTTATATGATATTTTTATATGTCCTTAGATATGATGACTATTATATGTTTGATATATGTTTTGGTATATGATTTGGCATATGTTTTGGTATATATATTTTTGATGATGTTGTTATATGTACACCCGTGTATGGATGTAAATACCGTAACGAGCTGTGTTATATAGCTCCACTATGCGGTATGGGTGTCATGTCATTATTGTTATGTTATAATGATGTTATGATGTCATGTGGATTGGCACTCAGCAGGATGATCATTGTAAAAATCGTAATGAAAAGCTCCACTATGTGCTATGTTGTCATTTTGTCATGATATTATGTCTTGAGCAGATATTTCATTGTAAATATTACATCGAGTTGTGTTATAAAGCTCCATGATCAGTATGTCTTCTTTCAGCGAGTTGCTAAGGTATATGTGCGATTGAACACCGAGGACGTTGTCCCCCAAGAGTGAGGGTTCTATAACAGCCTTGGTGAAAATTTCATGTAATAAAAGTTTTAAAAAAAAGTTAACCATGGATGAATGGGACACTTATTCCAAGCTGAATGTTGGGCAAGACATCCTGGGGGTGTTCATTTGGTTGTTTATGTCTAAGGAAATTGGCAAAGGCAATGGATAAGGATTTGGAAAGGAAAAAGACATTTTTAACATAATTATTTATGAAAATAATGGAAATTAGGAGAAAAAGGAGGTGGAAGGTCATAGGTTGCATGTGAGGAGGATGTAGAATTTCTTGTGGATTCACAAGCTCATGCAATGTACTAAAGCACAGGACAAGAATCTACTTCTACTTTCAACCAGCGGAAGCCAATAGATCGATGAAAACAATATGAACAAGAAGAAGACAAATCAATGACACATAACACAATATGTATCCGGGGAAATCCATAGCTCAAACCCCCTACTATCTATATTGCATTAATTAGAAATCCAAGATGAAAATACAGTGCTTATTCTCACAAGAACAATCCCTGCATAAGTATAATCAACTCTTAGCTCACAAGATATCTCAAGCCAAATCCTTAGCCTTTTACGCAGCTATCCAAGCCCCTATTTCCTTTCGCCCTTGGTCAAAGAATTTGGATGAATACAATATGCTATTCTCAACCTTGAGCTTAACCTGCACAAGTATTTCCTATCCTCTGCCTAATGACTTCCTTTGGCCAATACTTAGCCAAATTTCCAAGCCTCTAAGCTTCTAATTCTTTGCCCAATTCCTAAGAGAATTAGCTTGTATTTAAAGAGAAATTCATCATCCATAATTGCGCAATCTAAAACTAGGTCCGTCTCTAATTGCATGCATGATATTTACAACTCAGTAAATCATAAAACTAATAGTACACTATCCCTGCACTCTAGTCTCATCTGGGTCTTTCTCTGAACTGACATGCATGAATTTCTGATGAGGGAATCTTCAGTTAACTGGAGTAACACTTGTGGATGCACCAGTGCACCAACTAACTACTAATCCTCTATTAGTTACACAAACATTTAGAACTAATTTAACTGACCATAACTCAATAAAATGAGTTATCTAATTACAACTCATAAATAAACTCATTATGGAGCCATAAAACTTAGGGAGAACATATACATGAATTCCAAAAGACTTCCAACTCAAAATTCCTAAGTTAACTAAGTCAACTTAACTTAGTTAACTATTACAAGTTGCTATTAGAAAAGAATTACAATTTTAATTCACAATTTAATTCAAGGACAAATTAAATTGGAATATTTGGATTCTATTTTTAACATTTCTTGTTTCTATTTTCAACACTCCCTCTCAACAAGAAATGAATTCAACTCGATTCTGATCCTAAACCTTTGGAATGTTTTGCATGCAACACTTCTCTCAAGTTTTGTTGCTACAACAACTCCAGAAACAACAAAAATCATCCAACCTAAATCAGTATGATGCATCTGTCATCAAAGTCTTTGACTGTTATTGCCTTTGTCGACTGAAAACTCTGCACTTTTGTTGACTCTGCCTTTTTGCATTGTTGTTAACCCTTCTCTGTGCTCTTCAATATCTGACTACTCTAGCCTATGTCACTCTGATCTCTAACTACATCAATCCCATTGATTCCTCCCACTACTATGTACTTTGGGCTCCCGTAGCAAGGTATGATCCATGAGATAAAACCTCTCAATGGACCATGCCCAATTTCAGCCCACTTGGGACTATCACTTCACATCACCCCACCTCACACCTAGAGGTATGGCTGCGTGTGATCCCTCTGCCCACCTGGCTTGAAATTTCCCCCTACTGGAGGTCTCTGCATGAGTGGATGCCTCCACTCAGTCTCCTCTCAACTTCTCCAATTGTGGCTACTCCAAAAATTTTGAGATTGATTCTTCTATACTTGAGTGGAACTCTCCACTCGGTGTCCTCTCGACTTCTCTAGTTGTGGCTACTCCACAACTTCCTAAAGCTGCTTCAGAGGCTTCTTCTGGGGTTGCACATTGAGAGGTAATTTATTCTCCCTCTCAACCACCAAGTCTCTAACATTTGCCTTGCTCCTCAAGGCTTTGCATGCTTCTTGAACCTCAAGAGCATACAGGTTCTTGACATGTGCACTGATTTGTTTCACATGTCCCATGGCAATGTGTCTAAGGAAAACCTTTTCCTTACTAAAAATCACGTCATAGCCATGGTCTTCCAATACCGCGACTGAAATAAGATTATTCTTTAGTCCTGGAACATACATCACATCTATGATCCTGAGAGGGGAGCCAAACTCCCTCTGAAAGGTAACTGTATCGATCCCGATAGGTCTATACCTCCCGTCATCTCTAAACTCTATTCTCTGCTTGAGATCCTTCTCCTCAAACTCACTAAAGAGATCTTTGTTCCCCGTCATATGGAACGAGGCACTGCTATCAAGATACCACACGCCTCCCATGACAGTGTTGTCCATTCATACGATGAGAGTGAAATCAAGTTCGAATTAAGAAGCTAGAGCTTCACCTACTGCCGCTACTGTTAGCTCCTTCTTGCTTGCTTTCTTCTGTGGGCAGTTCTTGGCATAGTGCCCGTGCTCATGACAGTGAAAACACTTGACTTTCATCAAGTCCATCTTCTTTCTGCCCTCCTCGCCTTGGGACTTCTTTCCCTTGGCCTTCTTTTCCTTACTCGCTAAGGCAAAATCCTCTTCCACTTCCTTCGAAGAGGTCCCATCTCTGGTGTTCCATCGAAACTCCTCTTGTACCAAATCTGACCACAATCGTTACTAATCTGGTAGCTTCTCCCTCCCATTGACAGAGTCTTGATAACTATGCCAACCCTTGGAAAGTCCTAGATAGTTAGGTGCACCATATCATCCTCGGAAACAGTGATTCCAGCACTGCCAATCTCATCTCGACAATGAGTGAAATTGATCAAGTAATTTGGAATTGAGTCATCCAGCTCCATCTTAGTTTTTCGAAGTTTATCTTTTAGTGCCAACTTCCTATGGTCATTGTTATTCTGAAAAAGGTATGTCAATGCTTTCCACATAGCATACAAAGTCTCCTTCCCATGAAGACTTGAGACAATGTGGTCTTGAACTCCCTCGAGTATTATCTTCCTCGCCCTTGCCACACACTTCTTCCATTAGGCCATATCTTTTTCTTCCGATGTTGGTGGCTTAGGAATGTCTTGATCAATGAATTCATTCAAGCCATTATCCTCCAAAACGACCTCCATATTGTCCTTCCAGGCTATGTAATTTGAGTTTCCATCCAAGGCATACTCGAGCCGCAAACCTTAGAATGCCATCTGTCGATCCCGAAGTATGAAATGCAAATTCGAATTTCACTTGTAACCCTGAACTCAAAACTTCGAAAAATCCTCTAGTATATTGTTCTCAGCGCCGATACCATATAGATATTTCTACATATCTAGCTCCGATACCATGTAGAATTTCCTATAGATTCACAAGCTCCTGCAATGTACTAAAACACAGGACAATAATCTACTTCTACTTTCAACCAATGGAAGCCAATAGATCGACGAAAACAATATGAACAAGAAGAAGAAAAGTAAATGACAACACAATATGTATCCGGGGAAATCCATAGCTCAAAACCCCTACTATCTATATTTCATTAATCATAAATCCAAGATGAACAATGCTTGTTCTCACATGAACAATCCCTGCACAAGTATAATCAACTCTCAGCTCACAAGCTAGCTTAAGCCAAATCTTAGCCTATTCTACAGCTCTCGAAACCCCTATTTTCTTGCGCCCTTGGTCAAAGACTTTAGATGAATACAATACTCTCTGCTCAGTCTTGATCTTAACCTACACAAGTATTTCCTATCCTCTGCCTGATGACTTCCTTTGGCCAATACTTAGCCAAATTTCCAAGCCTCCAAGCTTCTAATTATTTTCCTGAGAGAATTAGCCCGTATTTAAAGGGAGATTCCTCATCCATAATTGTGCAATATAAAATTAGGTCCTTCTCTAATTGCATGCATGATATTTACAACTCAGTAAAGCATACAACTGATAGTACATTGTCCCTGCACTCTAGTCTAAATTGGGTCTTTCTCTGAACTGACATGCATGAGTTTATGATGAGGGAATATTTAGTTAACTGGAGTAACACTTGTGGATGCACCAGTGCACCAACTCACTGCTAATCCTCTATTAGTTCCACAAACAGTTAAAACTAATTTAACTGACCATAACTCAGTAAAATGAGTTATCTAATTACAACTCATAAATAAACTCATTATGGACCCCTAAAACTTAGAGAAAACATATACATGAATTCCAAAAGACTTCCAACTCAAAATTCATAAGTTAACTAAGTCAACTTAACTTAGTTAACTATTACAAGTTGCTATAAGAAAAGAATTACAATTTAATTCAAGGACAAATTAAATTGGAATTTTTGGATTCTATTTTTAACATTTGTTGTTGTTATTTTCAATAGAGAAAAATGAAGGAAAATAATGGAAAATGAAGAAAATAGAAGCCTCATTCATAAAAATGCTTCTGAGGATCAGTTGGTAACCTTTTTTCAGTTTAGCTTTGGAGCTCTTTCATTATTCTCTCTCTCTCTCTCATACTCTTGGACACAGAGTTTTCTTGGAGCACTTTAGCATTGGAGCAAGAAAGGAAAAGAAGGCAAGAGGAAGCAAAGATCAAGGAGGGAAAGGCAGGATCAAGCAGCTACAACAGGCTTAATTGAAGGTATCGACTTGCATGTGTATTTTCCTTTCTAGATTTGGCATGCATGGAATTGCATGTGTTTCTTTTCTACCATGGCATGCGTTTTGCCAGTTGTGACAGTATTTTCAGCCTAGCCTTTCCATTTCCTGATAGCTTTTATGAGATGGGTTCTCTCATTCGGTTTTTGTGGGATGAATGGATTGGATTTGAAGTTGAGTGGGGTGGACCTATGAATTGACAAACACATGGTGTATTGTTCCATGAACCAGACTGAGGATGCACGAAGCCAGTGGCCTAGTAACCCCTGAACCAAACTATGGGTTGCGGTAAAGCCAGATTGTGTGCCTCGGTGGGCCTAGGAATCCTTGTCGGTGAATGGAAGGATATACGATAAAGCCAAGAGGTGAATTTTCTCTCCGTTGCACCTAGTGATTCCAAGATGGAATGCACGGTAAAGCCTGGAGAGTATGTCTCGACATAGGACCTAGTGATTCCAAGATAGAATGCACAGTAAATCCTGGAGATTATGTCTCGGCATAGGGCCTAGTGATCCCTAGATTAGACTGCGGATGTATGGTAAAACCTGAGAGACTATGAGGCACTCAAATTCCTCATGTTGTAGGCAGAGAACTCTGGTGGCATCCACATTGATTGGTGTTTTTGATGTGTTCTATGAGTCCCACATTCATGCTTGGAATATGGCACGAGGATGATTGGTTAAAGAGAGACTTGGCTCAACCAATCTATGGTCCGGTGCAACGTGGTAGTCCCATCATCGGTTGGTTCATTGCATTGATTAATGAGAAATTCATTCCATTGATTTTCATGTGTAAATTTACTAGTGTATATATGGATTTTGATGGTTGATATGTTTATTGTATTTATGTTCCTATTATGTTAGTTATATGTACATTTTATGACAACAGTTATGCATGGCTCTCAACATGTTTTTACTTGTTTTGAATGGATAATGTATCTATGACCTAATAGATAAATATGCAACAAATGACATGAGGAAACAATCGTTCATAATGATTCTCAGATAAGTATGAGATCCATGCACTCAGTTATGTTGTTTACACCTGTAGGTTACATATTGATGACACGTTTGACAAAATGCTTGTCATGGCTAGTAGGTGTCTGGTTAAGGTCTTGTTGAACTTATTGATTTTGCTTCATTGTTTCCCTATACTTTATCTAGTTTTGAGTTATCATTCCATTCTGGGCAATGGCCTGGGCTATGGGCCTAAAAAAGTGGCTTAATTCTCGGGGTCGCTGGCACAGAATTAGCAAGTTTGGTCCACAGTTGCTGGCAGGCAGGCTTATGAGAGTGACTTTAGGTCTCTAGTCACCCTCTTTCCCATAGCATGAGAGTGACTATGGCCTAAGAGGTCTAGAACAATAGTGGGTCCGGGGACAAGCTGTTTGAGTGGCTGACTTGTCCTTTAAGGGTTGTGTTGATGATGTTGGATTACTATGTGTGATGTTCCGCCGATTCCACTTCCTTAAGGTCACCTAGGAGGTCAAATATGATCATAGTAGCCTCTCATCTCACGTTTACCCTGGTTGGCATGGTTACTTGGGTGGATGTGGGAGGAGGGTGTTATAGGATCATCCAATACTAAACAAGAAAAATTACCTTCATTTCCTTAATGCTAGAAATAAAATTATTTCAAAGTCCTTGTCCTTGGTGTGTTCTCGTGCCTTACGCCTATGGATTTTATGTCTAATATTACTTTTTAATACATTTTGTTTCTAAAAAACCAACATATCTTCAATCCACCAATCTCCATTTGAACAATCTTGCTAACAATTCTCACTTAACGACCTACCTAACCTATTATAATCCATATATGATAGACTCGATATTATATGTTCCCTATAGGCCCTTTTAAGTAATTACATCCACACATTTACTCAAAATTTCCAATTCCTATGCTAGGAGAAGCAGATCCCACAATTGTCACAGAATTTTCAAGGTAGGTTCGCACCATCACGTTGGATTTGATGGCAAGCTTGAAACAAATTGGCCTACTGGAATTATCTTCTTGGTCAAACCATCCAACCTTAAATGTCCAGACCTTTGCAAGCATGTTCTCACGTATCCATTTAGTTAGTGGTTATTCCATAGTTGTAAAGTTGTAATGTCGAAAGATATTTAGACGGAATGAAACAAGGCATAAATAAAAGAACACCAAGGCATATGACCTTAATTTTTATTTCATTTCTTTTTTAACACACTCAAGGGCTTTCAATGCCATCCATATTGTTTGTTCTCTTAAAGGAAACTCGAGGTCCTATGTTTGTCTCAATGAAAGGGCATTGCTTTATCTGTCTTCCTTCCAAATTAGAGGTTGATTGTTCAAATTCTTTTCCAGGTGATCGAATGCTTCTAGAATCTTTGCATAAGTGCTCTGCAATAGTCAATCTGATCAATAATAAATTTAAACCATTTGTACAAAAAGTAGGTTATATTATGGTATGTCATTCATTTGTCATTCGACAAGTGTTGCTTCAGTCGAGCGTAAACTTGTTGGTGTCCCAAAATTTTTAACTAAGACTAGTATATCATTTTTCTATACTAATTCTTGTCCAGGACATATACATAACTTCCTCAAGTGACATAATTCCTTCAAACCAATCTCCTTTACAAATACTTGTGTTGTTTTTGATATTTTCATGCTAATTTTTTTGGACCCTAGAGATTGATTTGAGTGCTTCCCATATCCATCATGATAGAATTCTTGGACAATAGTGAAGATAACGTGGGTAATACATTTGTATTTTAGGGTCATCAAACCCCCCATTATTGTGCCACAACTTCTTAATAGGAAGGCAGGTAGTCACTTGTTGACATGCGATGAACTAGCACAATCAACCTTTCCATTTTGCGACTGAACACAATTGGCCTCCCCATTTTGCGATTGAAGTCACAATTTTCCTTGTTACTTAGCAATTAGAAGTTATTTACCTTGCTAGTTAGTGAGCAGCCACAGGGAATCATCGTTGTTTGTGAAAACACAGTGAGGAGGTGTCCCTTGCTTGATTTTTTTCCGCAATTATCGCATTCTTTCCCAACTCTTTATGACATGGCCATATTCTTGCCCAATTATTTGCACTATAGTTGCATCTTCTCTCAAGTAATCATGATGTATCAAATGGTATTCCTCTAATTGGAACAATGATTCGGTGAGGCCACTGAAGGGTATCTGATACAATTGAACCCACTACATCTTTAATAACATTTGAAAGTCTAGGAACAACTGTTTTTTTTTCACCCTGGAAAAAATCGTAATTTTATTGATAAGACAAAATCAAATGTCGTCGAAGCTAAAAAGAATATGCATATGGTCTATTCCTATTTTCACAGAAAACATAAAAATACAAAATACAAAAAAGATAAAAATCTATTCTTTTCTCCCTTTCTTTTTCTCCACCTTTCGCCATCCTCCAGTATTGGGAGTGGCAAATATAATGGATAACGGATTTTCATTTGTACTTATGGGAGAGTCCTTGTCAGAGTCAGATCCTTCTGATGCATGAGTTCTCTTGTTGCCATATATTTCCATTAGTTGGGATTCTTGTTGTTGCAAAGGGTTGCTAAGTTCTTTGTCCTCCTTTAGTGTGTTTTTTGGACCTGTTGAACATCCATTTCTGCTTTATATTATGTTGTTTCTGCTTTTTCTGCTTCTTCATCCAAGGGGGTTGTATATTGCCATCCTTTTGGATTTTTCTGTTGCTTCTTGTTCCATTTGGGGTTTTTTTTTTTTCTTGAGGACATGCACTATGGAGGTGGCCAGTTTGTAGACATCCACAACATCGGAAAGCTGTATTTTCGTAATCTAAAGATTGTGTCCATTGTGTATTATTGAATTTCAAAATGATGTTGTCTGGTAGTCCCTAGTTGAGATCTACTTCAATGCAAATCCTGGCAAATGTAAATATTCCCCTTGTAAGTCTGTCCCCGTCAATCTTAAGGAACTTCCCAGGGAGTTCCCTATGGATATTAAAAAATTATGGTGCCAGAAGTGTAATGGAAGGTTGTGCAACCTAACCCAAACTGGAATCTTTGTTACCACCATTGTATTGGCATTGAATTCTGGAAACCAAAGGATCATGAGGAGACCTGCATTACCCCAGAAGCATGGTCCCTTGTTGAGGATATGTTCCCTTTCCTATTATGTTCTGAATCTGACTATAAAAACCCCTTTGGGGCATAAATATATTTCATAGTTTGGTGACCATGCAGCATGTATCCATTAGTGCAAAACATCAGATTTAGGCCAAAAACCATTAAATTTGCATATAACTGCGTTGGAATAGATATCTGTGTACAAATAATTTACCTCAGGCATTGTAATGGTGAGAGTGGGATTCTCAGATTTCTGTTCTACAATGTAGGGCCCTGGTAGCTCGGGCAGTGGTGCTGGTTTGGTTTGTGCTTTTTCCTTGCCTTTGACTGCATCCTTAAAAGAGCTTGTGCTCTTTGAGTTAGTTCCAGAGCATCCACCCCTCATACGCAAGTTGATCATGATGGTCGAGTCTGTGTCAATTCCATAATCCTGGAGTGTGTGGTTATCTTGTAAACTGAGACCTGAGTGGATCAGATTTTGCCTGCATGCTGGTATACCTAGGTGGTTTTGGATTTTATACTTTAAGTCCTGGATCCTCCTCCCCTTCCAGATCCTCCAACAAAGATGCATGCCTTCCAGTGTTTTGATGAAAATTTGTATCAGATCCGCCTCTGTTGAGTGTGGGTCTGTCTGAGGAAGGGCTCGATCTATTGCCCATGTGCCCGGATCTGTCAAATCTAAGCATATTAGTGCTCTGTCTGGGTCGTGCTTCACCAGATCTGGGCTATCTGATGATTCTGTGCATATCAATGCTCTGTATGGTTCTTGCATCAGAAGAAAGCATGGAAGACTAAAGAAAGAGAGCCCACTACCCTGCAGATCAGCCTTCATGGAAGCATCAACCTGGGGCACATTCCGCGCCATGGATGTGATCAAGGCAATCCCTTCTTTAGCAGCCGCAATGGTATTAGCAATGGGAGCATTGATGACCAAGCACCCAAACTTAGTGGCTTCCTGCAGATCCACATTGTCTATACCCACACTCATTTTTCCGATAACCTTGAGCCTCCCGCTCGAGGATTCGGGCACCTCACGGGTCACTTTGGTGCCGCTACTCACGATGAGAGCATCGCAGAGCGAGATCTTTGTGCAGAGCTCCTCCTGTGATACATTGTAGGAGCAGTCCACATTGGCCTCCCTTTGAAGCAGCTCCAGAACTTCTTGGCCACCAAAATCGTTGGCTTCGCCTGACCATCAGAAGAGACGGCCCGCGGGGACAGACTTTTGAAAACGGGAAATATTTTCGAAGGTATTGACAGTGTGTTTTGCAGGGTTTGCCCTAGGAACGTAGAGCCATTATGAAGACGACAGAATATAGGATCCCTGATCTCCGTCGCGTATCGACCCCAGGGCCTCTTCCTCAAGCCCCCGAAGTGAACTCCTCGTGCTCCATTGTCGTCTCTTCTGTTGCTGTTGGGAGCCATCGCCTGCCGGTGCCAAAGGGTTTCTGCGAAGGGTATGCTCAACAATTTGAGAGATCATACACACTATAGTGGAAACCTTGAGATCATTTAATATGACTCTTTGGGCTCTGGTTCTACACCTTCTACTTCAAAATACCCTTTTAGTTTTTGGATAGAATTTCTCATAGCTCCTTTTCCTTAGAGATTCACTGTTGAAAAGGCAAACTCTAAACTCCCTGGGATAGATACTTTGTAATCACTTGGCATCATTTAATACTTCATTTCTTGCAAACTATATAAATATCTCCTTGGGACGTCCAAGATAATTTAATTCTTGTGTTTCTGGTTGTAAATAATCCATTCCGAGGAAACAATCCATAGGACTCTTTACCAACCAAGCTTGCATTTGAAAGGGAAGATACACCTAAGAAAACATTGTGTAGGCAGTGACCTTTAGTTTGGTGATTTCTTGCAAGACTCCTTCCATAACATCAAGAAATAGAGCTCTAAGGTTTTGTATGCATTACTTAAACTTTTGCTAATAGACATAAAGAGAGTTAAAAAGAGCATGACATCCCACATATATTACTACTTCGATTTGAAGCAATTGGAATACCCACTTAACACCTTCCTCATTGGATGCCAATGCAATGAGAATGTTTAGAAAAGCTACAAGCTAGTATGGTATTTCCCAACAAAAGCATAAAGTACCATAAAGCTTCATTCCCTTATGTTGACTTTGGTTTAGATTAATCTCTATCAAAATCTCCAAAAGAAAAATGAAACGTTGAGAGTGAGCATCATTAGCCTATTGCATATAAAACAGAAATAACAGGTAAATGCTCTATATTATTTGGTAGTTTGCTTTCTTTCCCAGCTATCTTCCATGTATTTGAAACAATTGGACATGGTGTACCATTTGGAGGCCAAGGATAAGTTGTCCTTTGCTTATCATCTCCATACACTTCTATTGGTAACCTCTCAACCATATAGTTCAAATGGTATTCTCTCCTTGATATATTGTTTGCTTGAGAATTCCATCACCCTTGTATGCGTCAACAATGTAAGTTTAGGGCAACAATTATATGTCAAATTAAAGGACGGTATAGGAGGCATGCTAGAAGGACCATAAGGTAATTGTGGGGGAATTGTGCATAGGATGTGTTCTCCTTTTCCATAGTAGTAATGCCTTGGTCCCATATTTTGATAACCTAGCCTCTTTTTGGTATGTGAGTGGGGAGGTGATGAGCCTAGGTATTGCAACAATAATGCTGCAACTCCCAGGGCTACCAGCTTTACTTATCAACCCATGGTTCGTACAAACTTGGAGGTGATAGTGCTATATGCACAAGTAGAAGTGAAGGTCTTGCTTGTTGCCACTGTTTATAGAGTCAGAAGAAAATTTAATTCTTTGATGGAAGGAGAGCAAACCTTATTCTAAGAGAGAGTTACCTATATTGTAGTAATGAAGAAAACAACATGAAAGGCTAAACTTGCACCATAACCTAACTTAATCAACCAAACAGCTATGCTAAGTAGAACTACTAATTTAACATTAACCTAAGGCTAATTATCTATGTTGCAGGAGTAAAAACATTAAAACTAGAATAAGGGTTAACAAAGAAACTTAGGCTAAACCAGGTTTCAGGAGAAAAAAGTGATCGGAGGTCAAAATGAGTGAAAGGAGGGTGTGAGGGAGAAACAACGCACGAGAACCATTGGATCAGTCGAGTGAAAGGAAATGAACGGCAGAGATTTGATCATGGAAGGTTATGTAGGTAGATGGGTGAACAGGGTTGCTAACGGGATAGACGGTTGAGATCTTATCGCGAAGTTTTTAAGTGAAGGGATGGACAGATCAGGCGGGGTTGATCAACGGTGGAGATCGGCCAAGCTAGTTGGCAATTGGGTGAAGCAACAGCCATCAGATCACGCAAGGCAAATCGGCGGTGGGGGATTAAAGTTCATAAAGTGAATGCTGGACTCCACGCAAGGTAGCAGTTGAAGAAAATAGTGAATTGGATGGTGATTTTGAAGGTTTGTTGGTGATCAGGCGGCGAGGAAGCGATGGAGGGAGAATGTGCTGGAGGAAGTTTCAAAGGAAAATAATAGAGAAAACCAGCAAGGGTATACAGCTAACTGCATTCAAACAGTGAACTCCATAGCATATGCGAGAACCATAAATTGTGTTTTTGGGGTTTCTAGCGGGTCTTTGCTTCAAGTCATGGTCCCAGAGGGAGGAGATGAGGGTGAGACACTTGTACACAACCTAATAGTAATCTTTTCCTCTAATCTGACCTGTGAATTAAAAAAAACACAAATGACAGTAAACTACAGCAAATGCAACTACTAAAATAGATGAACAGAAATAGGAAGCTATTCAAATAAAGGAGTTGTGGCTGCTTGGGTCAGGCCCTAACCTAAGAGCTTCAGCCCTCGAAGTTTAACTCAGAGCTGGCTTAAACAGAACTCATCTTCATTATAGAAACCATGGATTACAAAGCAAATTCACAAGTATTTGCAATTCAAAAATAAAACAGAGTTTTACAAATGAAGTCCGAAAATCCTAGTGAGGTCCTAAGCCTCTCTATTTATACATATGAAGTCTCCAACAACTTCCTCTCAAATTAGGGTAGTTTGGCTCCCAACTCAAAATAAATTGTTTTCTGTCCTTTTCACTTGCTTGGTTGTCTTTTAGTCCTCATGATGTGGCTATTTGCACTCCGAGATGGTGGAGGAATATTTGAATGGAGGGGTAGTAGATGAGGAGGATTAACCTCCTATAATTCCTCTACCTTGTCCCATTCGAGTCTTGACCAAGGTCTTTGCTATAGTTCTTTGCTTTTATCCTTTATACCTGCATTTCTCCTTGCTTTTATCCTTTATTCCTACATTATATGCACATTAGACCACAAAGCCAAATATCCAACTCTAACTCATTTCATAAACAAAATATAATCAAAAGTATGCAATAAGTTGTGAGAATAGTTGGTTTGACTAAGCTAGGAGGTGAATTAAGGCCAATTAAGGCCCATATAATTACTCAATAATGAGGCTCATCAACACCCCCTGCTAAAAGTGTTTCTCATCCTCTTAGCAACTTAGTGGCTCTGGTATCCTCTCTCACATCCCATGCTTCTGTTGTGGCTTCTTCTTGTTGTTCATAGAAGCCTACTTTCCTTTCTGCTTCTTCCCACTACCTCTTTTCCTCTTCTTCTTTTCTCTGATCTTCAAACTGTGTGGCAGTGTGTTCTATTTTAGCAGGCATATATATTATCATCTCTTAGCAGCTTAAATATATCCTCAAAATGTGAAATTGCTTGCCCTTAGGCAGCAAGATATCTAAGTGCCAGATGAGGATCATTTGCAATTAGATTATGGGTGCTGAGTAGAGCCATGGGATTTGATTGTTCAGCTCTGATTGAAAGAGGTTCATTTTGCTCTCTGGCCAATATTCTTTCATCTCTGCAACCCTTGACTTCTCATGGTTTAGCCATGATGCCAAAGCCATTAATTGTAGATCTCCTAGCTCTGCATTAGGATCCCAATTATTCATGTCTGTGAGGGCCATGTTATGCAAGTAAAACTCAACCATTTTGGCCCCATCCTTTAGTGCACTTTGATCACAAAGATCAATAAACTGTCTGCAGTCCTGAAATGGCATGGTGCTCCTTTGTGCTAGTGTCTTAATCTGAAATTGCAACCATTGTTCTCTGAGGTAAAGAGCATAGGATTTAGCTGGTATCCTACACTGGATGGCCTCTAAGGAGAGGTTGGCCATACATGCTAGTTGGTTTTCCTTTTCCTGCAATTGTCCTCTTTGTTTTTCTTATCTTCTTCCTTTTGTTGTTCTTTCTCATCTCCATCAGTTTCTTCCTATGTTTCAGCATCATCCTCCTTGTGTTTCAGCATGGTCCTCTGTATTAGTTTCTTCTTTATTCATCTCATCCCATCTAGCTTTGTATCATCTTCTTGTTTTTCCTCCTCTTCACTGACAGAAGGACTAACATCATAGATGAGGGTTTTGATGTCATCCTCTACTGGTAAGTCTCTGAAGACTGACCATTTCATAGGGATCTTGAGGTTTTGTAGGGCATCCTCAATGAGGATTCTGATCAAATCATGGTGAGCCAACTGTTGGGAATTCCCTTCCTTTACTTTGTTGTTGGAGTCTATGAGTGATTGCATCAAGAAATAGGGTATGTTGAGTCTTTGGTGAACTGGTGTTTCTACCCCAAATCTTAATTCTTCAAACATTCTCAAATGGTTGCCATAACAATATTGTATCTATGGACTCTTGCATTCTCTTTTGACTTATTAAATAATTTCCTTTTTGCCACCTTTTCACTTATAAACCAACCACCTCTTAACCTTTACAACTTTTGATCAAATGATGCATATGAGTGAGTGACTAGGAAACTTACCTATGTTCTTGATGCCATGTTACAATTGTCAAAGATCAGAGGTGATGCTGATGGTCATTCTTCTTCCTCCTCTGTTGTCTGCTAATGGTTTATTAGCTTTTGCAGGTGTTGATGACTGAAGATCTGATGTTGTTGTTGCTGTTGTGGAGCTCTTGGATTTGATGTTGTTGTTGTTGTGGAGCTCTTGCATTTGATGTTGTTGTTGCTGCTGTGGAGCTCCTGGATTACCACTTGGCAATGTTTGGTGTCTTCCTTAGGATTCTTGATCATGTTGCTAGATGGTGTTGTGAGGATGTTGTAATGAATGGACAGAGGGAGTAGGAGTGTATGTGGATGCAGGGATGATGGTAATGGTTGAGGTGATTCTGTTAGAAAACACAATCTTCACCTGAATGGAAGCAATGAAGTAAAAACAATAGAATTGATGGAGGGATGCATTGGTAAGGAGTGGAGGAGATGAAATATATGTGAGGCAGGGTTCCCTTTGGATCTTCTCTCTGCTCCTTAGTTGTCTTTCTCACCCACCTGCACATAACAATTATGGTTTTTTTTCTTTTATGTATATATATATATATATATATATATATATATATATATATATATATATATATATATATATATATATATATATATATATATATATATATATATATATATATATATATATATATATATATATTTAAACAAAACACCTAGGCTGCCTCAGAGAGGTTTTCACCCTAGATATCTGCCCTAGGCACCTCAAGGAAGGTTTTCACCCAGGGATCTTCTTATCCTTTTCATTTTTCTCATCCTTGGGCTGCCTCATGAGGTTTTCAACCCAAAGATGGGACTCAGGCACCTCATAGAGGTTTTCACCTGAATCCTTATTCTTTTTTCCTTTTTCAGTGACCGGATGAGGGAGGAGTTGGAACTTGCTCCACCGTCATCACTATCTTATTAATGTTGTCAATGAACTCTTGTCTTGATAAAGGCCTCGTGTACATTTTCAATCTGTGTCCATTAACTAGCAATGGAATGGCTTCTTCATCAATAGTTCTGATTTGCATTCAACCATTGTCATGGCATCTTTCCACCACATAAGGTCTGAGAAATATTGTCCTTACCTTGCCCTTGAAATCTTTAAACCTGGAATCATATAACAATGCCCAGTCTCCTTCTTGAAATTGCTTCTCCTTGATGTGCTTGTCATGCTAAATCTTCCTCTGAAGCTGAACTATCTTTGTATGTAGGAGGGCTTGCATTCTGAATTCATCTAAGCCATTCAAATGGGACAGTCTTTCTTTCTGTGCATGACTGAGATCCAGATCTAGTTGGGCTGCCATCCTCAATGTATTATATTCAAATTCAATGGATAGAAAAGCCTTCTTCCCATAGACTAGCTCATAGTGTGTAAACCCAGTGGTGGTCTTCCATGTTGTATTATAGGCCCAGGTGGCCTCAACTAGTCTTTCTGCCCAATCCTTTTTGTTGTTGTTCACTACCTTGGTTAGGATGTTCTCCAGTGCTCTGTTGGTCACCTCCACTTGCCCATTAGCTTGTGGATGATAAGGAGTGGAAATCCTATGCTTGATTCTGTGATGCTCGAGCAGTTCTTCAATCATGCTGGAGGTAAACTGGCTGCCTTGGTATGTGACTAGCTCTCTAAGGTACCCAAATTTGTAGAATATATTCTCCCTTAGGAACTCAGCCACCTTTTCTTCTGTTGCTACCTTAATTGCCTTGGTTTCAGCCCACTTAGTCAAGTAATCAGTGCAGACAATAATGTGGTGTTTTTTATTTGAAGGAGGATTGATAGGCCCAATGAAGTCCATGCCCCACTTGTCAAATGGCTCGAAAGTCACTTGAGGTTGTAGGGGAATTTAATCTTTTGGAGTAGGCTTTCCCATCCTCTGGCACCGATCACACTGACTAATGTACTTCCTCACATCCTGATGAAGAGTAGGCCAATAATAGCCTGCTTGCAACACTTTGAATGTTGTCCTCTTTGTTGCAAAGTGACCTCCACAAGGCCCATCATGACAAGTCAGAAGGATGTCAAAGACTTCCTCTTCCCTTACACATCTTCTCAAGATTTGATCTAGGCCAAGTTTAAACAGATTGCCCCCAATCTAGGTGAAGGGGGGCACTTTTCCTGATTATCTTGCTCTTTTCTCTAGAGGGAAAGTTTGGTGGGAACTGTGCTGATACTAAATAGTTTGCTATATCAGCAAACCATGGGGAGAGTACTGAGATAGCAAACAAATGCTCATCTAGTAACTGATCATCCACCATTCCTTCTTCACCTACAGGCATATTCATCCTAGATAGAAAGTCAGCAACAACATTCTCCTTACCAGGCTTATCAACAATAGTTAGATCAAACTGTTGTAATAAAAGTAACCATCTTATGATTCTAGCATTTACATCTGGTTTGTTCATTAAATATTTAATTGCAGCATGATCAGTATGCACAAATGTTTGATAGCCTGTAATATAATGCCTAAACTTTTTCAATGAATGCACAACAGCCAAGAGTTCTTTTTCGGTCACAGTATAATTTAACTCAGCCTTTGACAGGTTTTTACTGGTAAAATAGATGACATAAGGCAATTTATCCTCTACCTGACCTAAGGCTGCTCCTATGGATTTATGTGAGGCATCAGCATGGATATGAAAAGGGAGGACCCAGTTTGGGCCTCTTAGGATTGGTGTAGTGATTAATTTACCCTTTAGAATGTCTAGGGCCTCTTGATAGCTTTCTGACCATATAAATTTGGAATCTTTGGCCAATAATCCGAACAAAGGATAGGCCAATTTGCTAAAGTCCTTTATGAAACTTCTATAGTATCCAGCTAACCCTAAAAACTCCTAACATCTCTCTGGTTTTGTGGAGGTGGGACCCTTTGGATGATGGCTATTTTGTTTGGGTCCACCTGTAGTCCTTGCTGAGATATGGAATGACCTAGCACAGTCCCTTCAATCATTAAGAATTCGCATTTTTCTAGACTGAGAGACAGGTTCATTTCAGTGCACTTGCATAATACTTTGCCTAGGTTAGTTAGGGCCTCTTGAAAATCATAGTCGTAAGGTGTAAAATCATCCATATAGATCTCTACAGCATCATGTACTAACTCAGCAAAAATACTCAAGACTGCTCTTTGGAAAGTGGCAGGAGCATTGCATAAGCCAAAAGGAAGGACCCTATCAGCAGAAGTACCCCAAGGACAGGTGAATGTGATTTTATCCTGGTCTTCTGGGAAGAATTGGATTTGGTTGTACCCACTGAATCCATCTAGGAAAGAAAAGAACTTCTTCCTGCCAGGCCATCTAGCACTTGTTCAATGAAGGGTAGGGGAAAATGATCCTTCTTTGTGGCTTTGTTCAACTCCCTATAGTCAACACAAATCCTCCACTTACCATTCTTCTTGGGAACTAACACTAAAGGAGAGACCCACTCAGTATCAGAGATAGGGTAAATGAACCCTGCATCTAACAGTTTTTGCAGTTATTCTTTGATGATGTCTTTAAGGGCTAGATTTATTCTCCTTTGTGGTTACCTAATTGGCTTACAACCTTCCTTGATGTATATGTGGTGAGTACACACTGAGGGGTGTACTCCCTTCATTTCGTTATAGCTCCAAGCGAAGGCTTCTAGGTTCTCTTTCAACAAATTGCATAGTTGTTCCTCTTCTAAAGTAGAAAGAGATGGATTAATCTTCAAGGTTTTCTCTGGGCCAAATTCTATAGTTTTGACTCTGAGTGGGTTGGAATCGGCCAAGCATAAGTCAATTTGATGATTATTCAATGTTTCCTTTACTTCTTCTTCTAAGGGTAATAAACTAGGAGTTGGACTTTGGAGCAGGTGTTCAATTAAGTCATCCTCCTCTTGTTGTCCTCCTCCTATGATTGCTTCCATAGCATAAAGTTGGGCAGAATAAAGCTCATCTTCTTCCTCCTCCTCTAACCATAAAGGTAAATCATGCTCTAGAGAAGGTTGAGCAGGAGGGTATAGGACTAATTGTTTGGACATATGCCCATTCTTGATGGTCATATTCCCAGCTCTGTAGCTAATGTAAGAATCATCTGTGGCTAACCATGGCCTCCCAAGGATGAGAGGATAACTAGTAAGCTTAGCTATAGGCTGGAGAACTAGGAAATCTGCAGGGTATTCCCAGGAATCAATGGAGACCATCACATCCTCCATAATTCCCTCAAGGGTGACTGTGGAACGATCTGCAAGTTGCAGCACTGTTCTGGTCTTTCTCAATGACCCTTGGAGGTTGAGTTTGAGCATGGTGTCCTTAGTCATCACATTAATGGTATCCCCAAGATCAATCAGAGCATGTGGGACAATGGTGTCATTGACGTGCACATTTACTACAGGGCTTCCAGGGTCCAAATATTTTGGACATATTACCTGCACCAGCATTAAGTCAGACAATTGTCCAATGACATTAATGGTAGGGGCACCCCTTTTTCTTCTTCCTATATCCTTGAAGCACTTCTCCTTAATCAATTTATTGTAAATAGGCACATCTTTGATTGCCTGGAGAAGGGGGATCTTTACACATAAATTTTTCAATTCTCCCAGAAGTTCAATTTCTTCTGGGGTAGGCTGGAGTGGTTGGGTTAATCTTTGAGGAAAGGGTGGATTTAATTTAAGGTTGCTTTCCTCTCTTTCTTCCTCAACCTTCCTATGTGGAGAAGGAGGTTGGTTGTCTGGGAGAATTCTCCCAAGTCTTAGGTTGATCTCCTGGATTTCTACAGCATAAGTTGGGTATGATGTCTCTCCACTGTATGCTTGTTGAGCCTGCCTATTGTTTGGGTTCGGATTTGGTTGGGCAGGCATTTGGGGTTTCTTAGGTGGAGCAGAGTGCAGGAGTTGTGGTTGGTTAGGTGGTGGAGGCAATAGGGCTGGAACATTGTTAAATTGGGGCCTCCACCCCTGGGGTGGGGTATTCCACTGATGTTGTGGCTGAACATAAGGTTGAAATGACTGGTTGGCTGGCTGGGATTGATATTGAGATGCATAGGACCAAGGAGGGGGTGTAGACCAGGAAGGATGAGCAGGGGGTCCCCAAGAAGGTATAGCTGTGGCTTGGTTGGGGTTGTAGTATGCATGGGATGGCCCTTGCATACCCTGTTGGTATGGTCTAGGCCCAGGAGGTCTCCTTTGGTTGATGTAGCAAAGTTGCTCAGTGACCCCTTCAGCTCCTTGATATACAGCTTTGAGTCCACATAAAGAAGGGCACTTGTCTGTGGAGTGGTTTTATTCACAAACTGAGCAAATATGAATATAGTTTAATGGACATTCATTCCTAGGATGCCTCCTAGTGCATCTAGGAAAAAAAATGGCCAAGGCTCTCTCTGCTTCCTCTTGCTTCCTTTTGATGTTCATGGTGTCCAATTTCAAGGCAAGGGTTTGCATCATGTCACTTTTGAAATCTTCCAGCATATTTCCAATTTCACCTTTGATGGATAAGTTAGAGGATGATGTACTGGCCATAGGTTGACTACCCCTACCCTTTTTCCTGGTTGTCCTAGAATGGTTTCTAAAGACAGTCTTAATGTCCTCATAGGGTAATTGGTAGAAATCTCCTCCTGCTATCATATGTAAGGTATCCAGAAGATCTTCCCTTACTCCTCTAAGCAAGACCAACTTTAGTGACTCAAAGTCAAGTGTGCACCTGGCCCTTTTGTAACTAAGCTAGAATCTTTCTTCATAGTCTTCTAGGGATTCATCCTGGCCTATCATCATCCTAAAAATCTCTTCTTTAGTATCCTTTGACCTGTAACAATCCCTATATTTGTCGTTAAAAGTTTGTTGCATCTGAGCCCAAGTTGTGATGCTATCTCCAGGTAAACCCATGAACCAGTGCAATGTTGCATCCTTGAGGGTAGATGGGAATAGTTTTAAATTTTTCTCATCAGTTGTATAGTAATAGGTTCGGCATATAACAACAAATTCAAATAGGAAAGTGTCAGGGTCCTCTGTGGTCAGGCCATGGAAATGAGGTAGAGCAGATGGGTTTACATTCTTCATCTTAGTGTCCCCATTGGTTTCCCTGATGGGGAAGGTACTCTCAATTCTCTCTCTATCTCCCCTGTCATTTTGGTTTCCAGCCATTGGTTCAGTAGGAATGGGTTCTTCCTCTTCTTCTTATTTTGTAGGTTCCCCAAATAGGTAAGTTTTCTCACCTAAAGGGTATTCCAATTCACCATCACTGAAGAAGAGAGAAGGTTTCTTGTTGGATGCAGTGGGGGTATTTGACAAGAATTCTCTTGAATTGTCCCTAATCCTACGAGGCATGAAAGGAAATGTTTTTGGGTTGGTTTTTTGTAAGATTTTGTTAAAGATAGAAAGCACTTGCAGAATGGAAAGGAAAGCAGATAATGACAACTAAAAGAAAGAAATAAACTAGATTACTTTTGCAGAAATAAACTAATGGAAGAAAGTTGAAGACTAGAAGTAGAAGAAAAGAAAGTTTGGAGACTAGAAATAGAAGAAAGCAGTAATTACTTCTACTTAGACACCTCCCTGGCAACGGTGCCAAAAAGTGATGAGCCTAGGTATTGCAACAATAATGCTGCAACTCCCAGGGCTACCAGCTTTACTTATCAACCCGGGGTTCGTACAAACTTGGAGGTGACAGTGCTATATGCACAAGTAGAAGTGAAGGTCCTGCCTGTTGTCATTGTTTATAGAGTCAGAAGAAACTTTAATTCTTTGATGGAAGGAGAGAAAACCTTATTCTAAGAGAGAGCTACTTCTATTGTAGTAATGAAGAAAACAACATGAAAGGCTAAACTTGCACCATAACCTAACTTAATCAACCAAACAGCTATGCTAAGCAGAATTGCTAATTTAACATTAACCTAAGGCTAATTATCTATGTTGCAGAAGTAAAAACATTAAAACTAGACTAAGGGGTAACAAAGAAACTTAGGCTAAATCGGGTTTCAGGCGGAAAAAGCGATCGGAGGTCGAAATGAGTGAAAGGAGGGTGTGAGGGAGCAACAGCGCACGAGAACCATTGGATCAGTCAGGTGAAAGGAAATGAACAGTGGAGATTTGATCGCAGAAGGTTACGTAGGTAGATGGGTGAACAGGGTTGCTAACGGGATAAATGGTTGAGATCTTATCGTGGAGGTTTTAAGTGAAGGGACGGAAGGATCAGGCAGGGCTGATCAATGGTGGAGATCGGCCAAGCTAGTTAGCGATCGGGTGAAGTGAAAACCGTCGGATCAGGCAAGGTAGATCGACAGTGGGTGCTTAAAGTTCATAAAGTGAATGGTGGACTCTACGCGAGGTAGCAGTTGAAGAAAATAGTGAATCAGATGGTGATTGTGAAGGTTTGTTGGTGATCAGATGGCGAGGAAGCGATGGAGGGAGAATGTGTTGGAGGCGATTTCAAAGGAAAATAACAGAGAAAACCAGTGAGGGTATACAGCTAACTGCATTCAAACAACGAACTCCATAGCCTATGCGAGAACCAGAAACTATGTTTTTGGGGTTGCTAGCGGGTCTTTGCCTCAAGTCATGGTCCTAAAGGGAGGAGATGAGGCTGAGACACCTGCGCACAACCTGATAGTAATCTTTTCCTCTAATCTGACCTATGAATTAAAAAAACACAAATGACAGTAAACTACAGCAAATGCAACTACTAAAACAGATGAACAGAAACAGGAAGCTATTCAAATAAATGAACAGAACCAGAAATCTACTTAACCAAATGAATCAGAACCAAAACTTCTTGAGTAAATGCATCAGCAAACCATGAAACTACTTAACAAATAAACAGAATAGAATTCTACGCTAGAATAACAGAACAATAAAGAGGAGTTGTGGCTGCTTGGGTTGGGCCCTAACCCAAGAGCTTCAGCCCTCAATGTTTAACTCGGAGCTAACTTAAACAAAACTCATCTTCATTATAGAAACCACGGATTACAAAGAAAATTCACAAGTCTTTGCAGTTCATAAATAAAACAGAGTTTTACAAATGAAGTCCAAAAATCCTAGTGAGGTCCTAAGCCTCTCTATTTATACATATGAAGTCTCCAATGACTTCCTCTCAAATTAGGGTGGTTTGGCTCCCAACTCAAAATAAACTGTTTTTTGTCCTTTTCACTTGCTTGGTTGTCTTTTAGTCCTCATGATGTGGCTGTTTGCACTCTGAGCTGGTGGAGGAATATTCAAATGAAGGGGTAGTAGATAAGGAGGATCAACCTCCTATAATTCCTCTACCTTGTCCAATTCAAGTCTTGACCAAGTTCTTTGCTATAGTTCTTTTCTTTTATCCTTTATACCTGCATTTCTCCTTGCTTTTATCCTTTATTCCTGCATTATACGCACATTAGAACACAAAGCCAAATATCAAACTCTAACTCATTTCATGGACAAAATATAATCAAAAGTATGCAATAAGTTGTGAGAATAGTTGGTTTGACTAATCTAGGAGGTGAATTAAGGCCAATTAAGGCCCATATAATTACTCAATAATGAGGCTCATCAGGAGGCAAGCACCAAATATTGTTTCTCAAATGTGATGTAGAAACCTAGACTTTGCATGGCACATATTCCTCGAAATATGGGATATAGTACCTGTAGCCCTGCATCTGAAAATCAAGATCATTTTGACCATTAGTCGAAGCAAAGGCTCAAACAAGCAACTTTTCAAGGTGCATGATTTTCATGTCAGTAAACTCTATATGGTATGAATTGGGCTATGACGGTGGAGTCAATGCTTAAGTAAGCCATGTCAAAGATTCATTCAGGGATTTCATTTGGTAATGGTTGGACCACTCTAAAGAGTGCATCCAAGCAATGAAATAGAACATACATGAAACTTGGAAAAGCAAAGGGGCACAAAATCTTGAATGCGTATGGTGAAAATTTTGGGGGGTATTGTAGCAGCTACAACACAATCAAAAGCATCCGAAGACTTGGGATGAAAATCTAGTATATATACAACACTCTTATAATAGAGCAATCCACACTTCTACTAGTAAGTCCCCATTTGAAATATGTTTTATATATTTTACACCTTCACCTTTGTATATTGTGTGTTGGCAACAAGGAAGAGTTAGGGAGGATTTTATAGGGGATGCCTTAAGGGCAGAAAAAATTGGTGATAAGATTAGGAAAATCCGTATATAGGTATGAGAGACATTACAAAAGTCATAGGAAAAATACAAGGTGAGGCATGATCAATAGAGGACAAAGAAGTCGTTATAGGTGGGAGAAAAAGTATGATTACAGTTGAATAAGGAGAGGCTACAAGATCCTGGTAAGAAAACTGATACTTTGTGCTATGGCCCCTTTGAGATACTAAAAAAGGTGGGAGATAATTGTTATAGACTCAGTCTATCCCCATACATCTACATTTAATCAGTGGTAAATTTAGAGAATCTGAAACTCTATCAACCCTCCATGCTAGATCATGAAGAGGAATAAGTCCTACCTTCTGTAGAGGAATTAAGACTAGATGCTTAGGTAGATTTGATAGAAGATACAAATTTTCAAAAGAGGTCCAAAATACAAGACAGGGGTAGCATGACCTTTGGAATACTGGATTTAAAGGATAACTTCCAGGAAAGGCTAATGGTACACTCGAGAAAAGGTGCCGGAAAAAATTCCTCAACTCATTCAGTAAGAATATTTTGGGAACCAAAAGTCTCCCAAAATGGGGAGGTGTGATATGGATTGGATCATTATATTTTTTTCATCCATGTCAATGCTTGCAAAGTGGAAAAAGTGGAGGAATGAGCTCATAGGAACATTTTTATCTATGGGACCAAGTTTGGAAAATTAAGGTTTGAAACCTTCTAAGAGTTGTTCGATGCATCAAATAATTTTTTTTGGGGTAAAACTTTGTCGCTTGAGCATTACATCTTTCTATGATATACTAAACATAGAGACCTTTCTAGCGGCACAAGAATCACCTTAATCAGAGTCTTTATGCAAAATTCATTCCACTCAAAGTTTGACCTTCCTATTTTAACCACCATAATTTGAGAGGATTACATGTCAACCCCCATTATTCAAAGAAAATGGGCTAGCCACATGATCATGGTGAATAATATTCTAGAAGAGTCCATATAATAACTCTAGTTAGGAGTTGAAGGAGTCAAACTTAACCACTGGTAGGTGATCGGGTTGTGTTATAACTAGGCCACTAGGAAGAAAGGGGGTTACATTCTATTCAAGTGCATTTTATTCTGTAGATGAGAAGAGTAACCAAGATTGGATATAGAGGGAGAAAACATAAAGGATTTGTGCATAGTAGCAACCCATGGGCCACAAACCTTACTTCTTTGTACTTGCATCCATTTTCCATTTAGAGAAAGAGAGTAGAGTAACCTCATCTTCTAGTTGGGTTTTCTTCGAAAGGGTTTCCCAAGGTATATTTTGTGTTCTTATGGTTGTGAGTGGTTGTACTTTTTTGTGTTCTCTATTTTTTTTATTTTACATATTTCATGTATGAAATTGTAACTTAATAAATCCATAAATCTAAGGAAAAATAATCTGCATGGTATAGATTTCAAAATTTTAAGTATAATTTTATTGGATATGTTGTGACAAATTGTCTAGTGGAATATCCAAGACAATTTACGGATCATATTGGTATCAGAGTAGGTTTCTTTGGGTGTATTGTGTCAAGTTGCAAGGATCGAGATCTGTTAAGACTAAATTCATAAAACCCTAGTCATGGGCAACAAATCGATGAATAGCACCCGTGATCCCATGAAGGAGAGGTTAGTTGATGGAAGAACAACTAACTATGTTCATAAGAGGATGCATGCTTTGTTGTACTACCAAGCCTAGTAATAAGAAATAGGGTATGTATCAACCTTTGCATGTACCCACTCATCCTTATGAAAGTATTTCCTTGGACTTTGTGGGAGGCGTACCAACAACTAGGAAGGAACGTGACTACCTTTTCATGGTAGTTGACATGTTCAACAAGATGTGTATTATGATGCCATGTAAAAATACTATTAGTGGGAAGGGGGTAGAATTTTTTACTTTGGATAGGTCTGGGTGCACTTTGGGATACCGAGGAGCATTGTTTCAGAGAGGGGCATTAGATTTCTTAGTGTGTTTTGGACTACATTGTGGGAGAAGATCGACACAAAGTTGAAGAGGTCTGCAACATTCCGTCCACGAATAGATGGGCAAACAGAAGTACTCAATAGTAATTTGGTGCAACATTTGAGGGGATACAATTAGAAGTATTCAAAGAATTAGGATGAAAATATGGTATATATACAACACTTTTATAATAGAGTAGTCAACACTTATATTGGTAAGTCCCCATTTGAAACTTGTTTTGGAAATTGTTACACTAAAAAATGTCACCATGACTATTTGCAGTTAGTATGGCTCCATCAACTGTCATACTATCCTCCTTGGCAAGTCTCATGCCTCTGCTTTCCATGTCAAACTCCAAGAAAGAGAGAAAAGTCATTTAAAGTCAATTGTCTCTGGGTACGCAATTTCTCTCAGCCTTACCTGCGTGTACGCAACCCAAGTTCACAACACCTGCATACTTGTACGCTCTGTCTGTAAAGCAATGGGTGCGTACTCCTGTAAAGGTCAAAAGGCGCAAGTTTCACCCCAAAAAAGTTACTTGTGGTCATTTCTAGAGCATTCTAGAAGCTTGTTTGACCTGTATGGAGCGCCTCCAGATGGTTCATGTATCCCTATGGAAGAGGAACTTATCCCATCAAGAGGGGAGCTAACCCACCCAAAGAGGGGCTTATCCCATTGATGGTGGACCTGATTAACTTCCTCTACAGCACTATAAATACATGCATTGGGCCAGAGGGAGGAGAGGTTGAAAGCTGAACATTCCTAAGGGTAGATGCTGCTGAGATTAGGACTTCCTTGTAGAAGCTTGTGAGGAGAGATTGTCATCCTTTCTTGTTTCATTTGGAAGTGGGTGAGCTGGTCAAAGTAAAGGAAAACTCTTGCTGGACCCTGGGAGGAACTTGCACAACACCAAGGCTCAGGTTGTAATGGTTTCTTTTGTTTCCTATTAATACAAATAAGTCCATTCTTCTCAACAATTTGTTATTTATGAGTTGTTTCATATACTCCTTGGTCTGTATGTTAAATATGTTTTATTTTATGAGATATTCAGGTGCTATTTAATCGTTTGATTGTTAGTGAATGCAGGTTTCGAAGAGAAGGAGGAGCTCATCCGGATCGACGAGGCTGGACTACTACAACAGCGTTGGACTACAGGTAGGATCTAAACACTTGATTTCTTATATGGTAAATGCATATTTAGAGAAGGATTGTTCTTAATTGTCTTGTTTGTCACTAGAAAGCCTTAAGCTTCTAGGGAGGTTGGTTTTGTCTGCAAAATTGACTCTTTCCGCATGACAAAATGGCGACCATACTGGGGAACTCCATTGATGTGAATGATTTTTCCTTTGTCTGAAACTTTGATCTGAGAAAAGTCTTTTTCTTTCTAGTTTTTGGTTGTCTGACTGTGTGTTTGGGTGAGCTAGCTTAGGGTTAAATTAGATTTTAGTTTTTCTTAGTTTTGCTAGAAGTATGCAGCCTCTGAGTTCAACACAGTGCGTACTTGTATGCACTGCGACTGTGTGCATAGAGCGTACCCGCACCTGTGTAAACAGGTTGCCTGCGTACCCTGTCAAAATTGAGAAAATTTCAATTTTCTCCTTTTTTGCCTCTTAGATTTTGCTTTTAATTTGTTTTTTCCACCCAGATCCACTAGTTACCTACCAGAGATCTTCATCTGAACTTGTTTCGTCAGTGTCAAGTGTTTTAGTGGAATTCATAGAGATTTTGCCTTAGGGTTTGATTTTTACATTGGTCCTGTAGTGATTTTGGCTTTAGAAGTCGTAAAACCTTGGATCTCCCTGGTATTTGCAGTCTTCTTAGGAGTCGGACCTTTCATAGAATCTACCCTTGTGAGACATCTACCTTTGTTTTGTCTCTTTGCCGAATCTCGGAAGAGTTTGTTGATTGAACTGTGAATTTCATTTTACAAAAAAGAACAAAAGATTTTATGTTTGTTTTTGACTAGTTTTTTATTCTGCATTGACTAGTCCTTAGTTAGATCACGACTGAGTAAAACATCCTGGGATCATACTTTGTAGGTTTTGGCCTCATTAGATTTGCTTATTAGGTGAATTTCTTTTGATTTGCTTTTAAGTAGCTTTGATTTGATAGATTTGTAAAGGTTTGCTTTTTGATTTTTAAATGCTTTGTTAAGTAGGAAAAAATCCAAAAATCTCCTTTGAAAGAAAAGTTTGCTTAAGTGACATTTGAGTCTTTGAATGAAAAGGGCATTTTCGCAAAATAATTAGTGGTCATGAGTTGCATGTTTTGGAAAAGATAAAGAGATTGTTTCTTTGATTTTCATTGCCAAGAAAGTTGTCTTTATAAAAATTTTGCATTCTCCAACTCTCTTAGCTAAGGAATTCATTGAAAAAGAGAATTAGTACAAATCATCCTAAGTGCATCTTTGTAGTGGTTTGAGTCGAGTCCACACACCATCAGTTTCATCTCCGCTACCTTTTGTCTTAAAGAAAAGCCATAAAAATTAACGCTTAAAGTAAAACCAACTTAGTAACTTTTTATTTACTAGGGCTCTGAAACACCAATATAGATCAGGCTAGTGTCTTGGAGTAGGAGAGTAATTAACTCTCCAAGACAGCAAAACCAAACAAGTAGCTTATCTTGTGGTAGGATAAATCCAACTGTTTCATTTGTACTCTGGGAAAGCTCCTCTTAAAGGAGAAGCATGAGACCGTGTCTGAACCAGTGAGGGGATCAATCCTCCTTCATTGGGAAAGACGCTAGATACGCACGTATTACAAACGGTAAACCTCGGATTATTGTCGAGGAGCCTGGGGTCACTTGTCGGTAAACCTTGGATTATTGTCAAGGAGCCAGCAAGGGGATTGAGCTTGTTACTCTGCCCTTGCGTGCTATCGGGTCGTAGACTGTTCCCCCAGGTATATTTGTTGTTGTTGGTAACCTTAGTGACCATTATCTTTAGGATTCTACCCGAGGTGATGGTGGAGGGAAGATCCCACTGTACCTGGAGCAGACGTCGGCTAGACTCACTTGGATTTTCCGGGGGGTTCACTTCACTCGAGACGGTTAAAGTGGAGGAACTTGTGCCGGTCTATTCATTAAGCAGGTTGTCGGGGTAACTGTTCCACCCACCACTTCTGTACTGAATTCGGCGATGTTGGGCTTCATCACCAACTAGTGTTTTCAGTCCGGAAGGCTACTGTTTGTGCATGGTTTGACGCCCTAGATTCTTTAGGCGTGTGATTCAAATTTGTTTGGTTCTTTAGAGACTTTAGGTGGTTTGCTTTGAGATTTTTACTTTGTTTGCGTGTGCGGTAGTTAAAAGTTTTTAACTGTGGCGGAATTACCGAGACAGTCCCGTAGACTTCGGGGCCAGTCTCCTGAGATTGTTTCCGTGGCCGAATTGTTGAGGAAGTCCCGTAGACTTCGGGGTGAACCTCCTCAAGACGTCCCGAGTCATTACGAAGGTTTGAAAGTCCTTGTAACTCCTCCTAGTGGCAGTAGAGTAGGTTCACCTGAAGAAGGAGAGTCTTCATTGGTAGTCCATCCAGATTACCAAAGTCTAGAAACAGGTTATAATCCTGAAGCTGTTGCAGTTTCCGAGCTTGCTGGTAGTTTTTCATCTACTAGTGATATAGGCGAAGAACCTGAAATATCTGAACCTGTTACTCCAACTTCTAGTGTTCCTGATTCACCTAGGATAGAAAGAGTCATAACCGAAAATCTTCCTTCTGGTTTGATAGCTATTGAAGAACTTGCTCCAGAAGAAGAAGTAGGCGGCCCTATTCTTGAAGATCAACCTACTATTGATCTAAGAGAGCGTGAATCTATCTTTTACAGTCCACCAAGAAGTACTATTTGGTACCTTTCGTTAACTAATTACTTAGACAACTCAGGGATAAGTTTTTCTCCACCTCGTACTCCTTATCCACCCGGAGGTATTTATACTCCTGTAAATATGTCTAGTCAGTCGTCCGTGTTTACTCAACCCCCTGAATCTTTCTTGTATGGTGGTCCTTCTGTTCCTACTGGGTATCAGTCACTTTCTGGTACTTTTGCAGGAGCATCTCCTCAACCCATTGGACATGGGTCATTAGTTGGAAACAATGGTAATAAACCGTTGGGTGTAGGAGACATTTATATGATGTCAGGTTCAATTCCCGATTCTCAACCTCAAAGTGGTCAATTACCGCCTGGGGGGCAGCCTCAATTAATGCCTAGGGGGCAACCTCAAGGATAGTATGTACCCATGGTACAGTATATTCCTCAAGGTCAACCCCAGCCTCAATATGTACCCCAAGGTCAACCCCCGTATCAATTTATGCCTCAAGGTCAACCCCAGTATCAGTACTTACCTCAAGGGTATATACCCCAAGGTCAGTACTCGAGTCAAGGTTATCAACCACCTCAAGGTCAATCTTACGTTCAAGGTATGGGAAATGTACCTATCAATTATCAATCCTACCCTCAATCCGGTTATGGATCTCAATATCCTCAACCTGTCATGGGTCAATACCCCGGAATGAACATAGTGTGGGATCCATCGCAAGTTCAACAAGTGTTGCAGCCAAGTGTACAGTTGTCATCTCAAACTGGACAACCTGTGGTTTCTGGTCCACCCCAGCAACCAGTCTAGTCCAATGTTCAAACTTCTGTACCTTCGGTAGTTACTCAGTCGCCAATTGCACCTAGTACTCCATCTCAAACATCCTGATTCAGAGTTGAATTTGGGAAACATTTCCCAAACTATTGCCATTGACATTTCAGTCAAAGCTGGAATTGTTGAGAACATTCATATAGGTGCCTCGTGTACAGATGACGAGATTCAAACTTACAAGGCCCTATTTCAAGAATTCTGCGACGTGTTTGCCTGGTCCTATGAGGAAATGCTAGGAATTGATCCCTCCATTGTTGTTCATGAGATCAAGACTTACCCGGACGCTAAACCCATTCGGCAACGTCTGCGTCAGATACACCCTCGGAAAGCGGCTGCAATTAAAGCAGAAGTTGAGAAGTTGTTGAAAGCAGGTTTCATTTATCCGATCCCGTTAATGGATTGGGTATCAAATATTGTTCCGGTTAACAAGAAGCAGGGAACAATAAGAATATGCATCGACTATAGGGATATTAATCGTGCTTGTCCAAAAGACAACTATCCCACACCCTATATCGATCAAATAATTGATGATTGTGCCGGCAGTGAAATATTTTCCTTTATGGACGGTTTTTCCGGTTACAACCAAATCAATATTCTATCTGCCGATCAACCAAAAACGGCTTTCATTTGTCCTTGGGGTACATTTGCTTATTGCAAATTACCTTTTGGGCTTAAGAATGTCGGAGCCACTTTTCAAAGGGCAATGTCTTATGCGTTTCATGACATCAAACACATTGTGCAACCGTACCTCGATGATTTGCTTGCTCATTCATTACATCGAGCTGATCACTTTGTCCATTTACGAGCAATTTTCATGAGGTGTAGGCATTATTGAATACGTTTGAACCCACACAAATGTGTCTTCTATATAGAAGTGGGACGATTGTTGGGGTTTGTAGTTTCAAAAGCCGGCATTCGCGTCGATCCCTCGAAGGTCGAAGCTATCATCAAATTGCCTCCCCCTTCGAGTCTTCGCCAACTCCAAAGTTTGCAAGGGAAAGCAAACTTTCTACGCCGATTCATTCCTAACTACGCCGAGGTTACAAAAGGTTTTACACGGTTGTTGAAACAGAACGCTCAATTCTCTTGGGATGAGATAGCTCAGCAATCTTTTGATGCACTTAAACACGCGTTGACCCATGCACCGTTGTTGCATCCTCCCAACTACAACCAAGACTACTTTTTGTACCTCGCTACCTCTCATTCCACAATTGGGATGGTATTAGTTCAGGAAGACGAATTCGCAACGGAACATGTGATATATTATCTTAGTAGGACGTTAAATCCCACTGAGCTAAAATATTCGCATGTGGAGAAATTGGCTCTGGCAGCCATTCAGGCTATCCAGCGTTTTCGTCATTACATTCTTCTCCGTAAAACTACAGTCATTTCGGATTGCAACCCTATGATCTACATTTTGACTAAATAATTGCTAGGGGGCAAGTACTCTAAATGGATCGTTATCCTGCAAGAGTTCGACTTAGAGTTTGAAAAATCTAAGTCTAAGAAATCTTTAGTCTTTGCAGAGTTGATGTGTGACTTCCCGCGTGCTGACACGGAAACTGTGGCAGAGGAACCCATTGCGGACGAATCTTTGTTTCTCATCAGCACTTTAGATCTGTGGTATGGGGATATAATCATCTATCTCCAAACCCAATCCTTTTGGCCTGAAGCTTCTAAGACGGAACGTCGGAAAATTCGATTCCAGTCCCAACAATACAAAATTATTGGAGATACTCTTTATCGCCGTGGGGCGGACTTGGTTTTCCGACGTTGCTTAACTCTCGAAGAGGCAGAAAGGGTTTTGAATGACTGTCACTCTGGGGCGTGTGGCGGTCATATGTCTGGGTATGCCACAGCTCAGAAGATGTTGCGTGCTGGCTATTTCTGGCCGTCTATGTTTAAAGATTGTATAATTGCGGTCCGAAAATGCCACAACTGTCAAGTGTTTGATCGCAAGATGCGCGCACCACCAGCTCCTCTCCACCCTATAATTTTCGTTGGTCCTTTTGCCAAATGGGGTATCGACTTTATTACATGTAACCCTCACTCGACCGGGGGGCATGCGTATATCATCCTTGTGGTTGATTATTTTACTAAGTGGGCCGAGGCGATGCCTACATTCGAGGCAGACGGCAAGACCGCTGCAGTTTTCGTATTCAATCACATTATTGCTAGGTTTGGTGTCCCACAAGCGATAATCACTGACCATGGGCGCCATTTTCGAAACATTATGATGACAGAACTTACAGGCCAGCTTGGTTTGCGCCACGATAGCTCAACTCCTTATTATCCACAAGCCAACGGTCTGGTTGAGTCCATCAACAAAGTTTTGGTCATCATGATCCGACGAATCATTGGGATTCATCGGTCGAATTGGCACAACATGTTATTTTCCGCGCTTTGGGCATATCGAACTTCGGTGAAAACATCAACAGGGTTCACTCCTTTCCAACTAGTTTATGGTTTGGAAGCCGTGCTACCCATTGAATGCGAAATCCCATCACTTCAAATGGCTGTCGAATTACTTCCAGCTACTTCCGAAGAGGAGAAGCGTTTATTATACTTAGCTCAATTAGATGAAACTCGACGCGATGCTGCATTAGCAATCGAGACTCATGCAAAACGAATGAAAGCTCAGTATGATCGAAATGTGACCCCTCGAAATTTTTCGGAAGGAGACCTAGTGCTATTGTATGATCAAGCTAACGATAAATTAGGTGCTGGAAAATTCGTTCCTATGTGGCATGGACCCTACATTGTTAAGCGAAAGCTAGCAAAAGGGGCCTATGAGCTGGTTGACTTTGATGGGGACTCTTTGGGTAAACCCAGAAATGGACTTTACCTAAAGAGGTACTATGCTTAAATGGTGGGTGCGAAGATTTTCGTTAGGATAGTTAGGTTAATTTTCTCTTTCTAGCTAGTATGTTTGTTAGAATAGACAGTGTGCTTAGTTTAGAAAGTGTGTTTTTCGTCGTTATTCTGCTTATCTTGGTTTTACCTTTGATGTTGCAGATGTCGATGCCTCTCCAAACGTACATTGGATTTGCTGATGGTGCTTGTCGTAGTACACGGAATATCTCTTCCGCAGCTTGGGTTATCTATTCGCCCTCTGACGAGTTAGTTTCTATGCATGGGGTGAGCCTCGGTCAAACAACAAACAACATTGCAGAATACAGTGCAGTGATTGAATTATTATCTGAATCCATTTCATTTGGGATTCGGAGTTTGATAGTGAGGTTAGATTCTGAACTCGTTGTATTACAGCTTAATAGAGTTTATGCCATTAGAAATCCAGTGTTATTAAGGTTATTTTTGAGAGTGCGTCTTTCAGAACGTGAATTTGATTACATCGAATATCAACATATTCCAAGGTCTTTTAATACATTAGCAGATGCAATTGCTTCTTGAATGTTAGACAGACATTTGCAATAATCATACATGTAAATTTAAAAACATTAACATTTAATCACACATCTTTAACAAGATAAGCTGGTAATAATGATATATATAAATAGGAGTGTGTGTCAAAAATACATCGTCTTCGATCATAGGTCGCAAAACACCTTATGATCGGCAAAAATGATAAGTACAAAAAACCAAAATGTCACATGTGTCTACAAAAGTGACCATCCAATCACTGGTGGTGCTCCCTATACGACACCACTGCACGGGCTACCCTACACAAGAACCTCCTAAAAGGTCCTGGGACTGTGTCTACATAGCGCTGAAGTCTGATAGGAATATCATCTATAGTGGTCTCTAGTATATTCGCCGTCAGATGCTCTAGATCCTGCTCCAACTCAGCTAAGGTCTCTGCAGCCGCATCCTGTGGGACCGGTGCCGGTGCAACTGGTTGTCTCCTCTCGAAAGGCCGGAGATTGGGTGGACGCCGTGGACCCACATCTGCATTTTGAAAATATTTACTGTCAGTTTTGAGACGATATATAAAAACAAAAAAAAATACATAATTTAAAAATTTGTGAAAAATGAAGTACCTCTGTCGTCCCATTGTTCTCCCTGTGGAAGAACCATGTCCGGATCACCGCGAAAATCTACTCCGGCATAAGGAAAATCCTGGATCGCAAAGACCTGGTCCTCCAACCAGTGAAAGTAACCCGCAGGAAATCGGACAACTCCCGCTCCCTCATCAGGATGCCGGGCCATCACCGCAACCCATCGCATCAACTTTGGCTCCCGAGGTGGCCCAACCGCAACAGTGAGATGCTGAGGGATAAGCATCGGAACTCTCTCTAGGGCAAAGCTCACAACTAAAGGCCCATACCCAAAGGTCTTTAATTGCCCGTTCTTTGCCCTAGTCAGTTGGCCCTTCATGTTGGCCAACACAGCATCGCACCAGTTGAAAATGGTGCCTCGGAAACAGTCAATCGCCATCCGCATTTGGGTCCCAGTGGCAATGTGCAAAGCGGCTGCGCCGCAGAGTCTGGTAACTGTAAAGGCAATTACCATAAGTTCAGGTTGGGATATGTATTTGATTTCTATGCCCTTCTCCTGGTTTTGATTGTTGCACCACTCTAGCCGGAGACTAGCAAGGGATTGGCCACCCGGCCTAGTCCCGAACAGAGACAGTTGCTCGCCCCTATTAGGCAAACCAGTGAGAAAATATATGTCTGAGGGCTCTATCTCGAGCTGGTGCCCTCCGATGTAAAAGCATTGTTCCTGGACGTTCCACCTTTCAACCAGCCACTCTAAGAATGGCACCTGGGCCCTCATGCCAGGTATGGCCCAGTACTTGTAGAGACCGCATGCCTTCAAAGCATCAATGGAAGGTTGATGATCTATTGCGGCCAAATCGACATCTTCGTGTTCTCTTTCGCGCCAATCAAGCATGGTGGGCAATCTACACACCAAAAAACACCCATTAGAATTCATTAAATCAAAAATTAATGGTTTATTTTTGAGAGTTGGGGTTTTGAAATTGCTTTGCGCGGAGTACGCACCCCGCGTTCAGAAACAGAGCGGCGGTACGCAGCTGTTCTGAAGGTGGGCTGCGTACTCCGACCATTTTCCCATTAACGAAAATGTCGGGGTATGCAGGTCGCCCATGGGGCACCTGCGTACCCCGAAAGGCGTATCTTAAAACCCCAAAGCCCCCAAAAAATCAAACTAGGGCTTAAAATGAAATTCTAAACGGATGAAAACAAAGAGGAGGATGTTGTGGAATACCTGAAAGAGACGGCGCTCGATTCCGACGATCGGATTCTCCGCAAAATCCACAAGAAGTTTCTTGCCAAAAGCCCTTTTCTCTCCCTCAACAGTAAAATGGTAAAAATGACATGGTAAAAGGTCTTTTTATAGGTTTTTTGGATAAATGAATGCTAGGTTTGTTTATTTTTCACCATGGAGAGATATTTTTCAATGTATTTTTGCCTATCTTAAACAGGTATGAGTAATGTGTTGTTTTTGTGCAGGACAAAAGGACTTTCAGAGAAAATTATCATTTTTCACGAACCAAAACATCAGAGTCATCTTTTAAGCCCTTTTCTGACTCCTAAAACATGAAAAGATTGTCGAGTGTTTCTTTTACACTCGTTAAAACGGAATTAAAAGACGGTCCCCTTATAGCCCTTTTCTGACCGTAAAAACAGGAAAAGATTGTTGGGTTTTTGTGGTTTCAAACTCGATACTGGAAATAAAACGACGTGTCCTTGATCGCTTTTTACTTTTTAGGTCAAAGACACTAATCATGAAAGTACTCCTTGGTCGCAAGATCAAGCGGTTCTCTCAAGTATTATTTTATACTTTTTCGGGCTTGAGAGACACAAATTTACGAAAAAGTTCAACCCTGGAGTCTTCTTTAGCTTTTTCAGACTCTCTAAAATTGAAAAACGCCGAGTTTCTCCTATACTGGACTCGTTAAAATTTCACAGTAAAGGACCTGTTCGATTACAAACAGGAACGAACCACTCCTTCTTAGGGTTCGAATCTAAACTAAGTTGGACTCATCCGAAGGATGAGCTTATAATCAAGCATATGTTATCCTCCTCAAGCTTGTAAAAAATAAAGAGGTACTTGCCAGAAATGGTGGGGGAAAAGAGAGAAGAATGAACCTATTTGTTATCCTTTGTCACAGAAGAACCTTACTACCACTCTTGAACACGACACTTTTCATTCACCTGGGTTGGGAAATCCTTTGTCTTAAAGTTGATTAAACCACTTTGAAAGCCTTCAACCGTTTCTGGGTATTAACTTTGGGTCAATCGTCGCCAAGCCATCTGTCGTGTCGTTATGTGTTCAAGAGGTCTCTGCAAATAAACCATTCATATGCAAAATACTTGTCATCCATCTTTGACCATCCCTGAGTCAGTCCTTACAGCAACATTTCTTCAACTTGAACTATGATTTCGTGTTGTGGGCTTGCCTGCAACGGGTCGCTTTCTATCGACATCAGCACATTATCTAGAGAGATGACTTAGAAATCGTTAGTACCTTGAAGTCTGCATGCATCAATGGCAGGTTTCTCGCCTTTGACGACAGTTTACATCATTGACTTTCGATCGAAGGATTCCATGACGTGTTCGACATCAACTCATTCATTCACATCTCATGGATTGTACTGGGTACTTTGAGAACCATTGACATCACTAGTGGTTTCTCTCACACTTGTTAACGGTTTACATCATTGACTGGTAATCAAGTGGTTTCTACCATGTTCGACATCAACTTATTTATTCGCATGGGTAGAATCGTACCAATTCGGGAAGTAGAAATGAAGACCCTGGATCTAGTTTCCACCATCCAGGCTGCGAGGAGTTTTGTATTCATTGTATAAGTAGACTAACTATAAACAGATGGCTGCGTCCATACTGTGTCTACATGAGTCTATGATTATGATGTACTGTGAAATCATTCCTGTATCAGAGCAGTAGTTAGATTGTTAGTTAAAGTTTTCAATCTGAGTATGGGAATGCCTACCTCAGCGATGATATCATCTTATATATGTATTTTGTGTTGAATATTTGCAGGTTCTGACTAGGCTCTCCACAAGATAATCCTTGAAATGATAAAGTACTTCACCCTTCCTAGATGATTTGAAACCCTAAATCTACTTCAGGCTTCGCACTTTAGGGGGCAATCTGTTACACTAAAAAATGTCACCATGACTATTTGCAGTTAGTATGGCTCCATCAACTGTCATACTATCCTCCTTGGCAAGTCTCATGCCTCTGCTTTCCATGTCAAACTCCAAGAAAGAGAGAAAAGTCATTTAAAGTCAATTGTCTCTGGGTACGCAGTTTCTCTCAGCCTTACCTGCGTGTACGCAACCCAAGTTCACAACACCTGCGTACTTGTACGCTCTGTCTGTAAAGCAATGGGTGCGTACTCCTGTAAAGGTCAAAAGGCGCAAGTTTCACCCCAAAAAAATTACTTGTGGTCATTTCTAGAGCATTCTAGAAGCTTGTTTGACGTGTATGGAGCGCCTCCAGATGGTTCATGTATCCCTATGGAAGAGGAACTTATCCCATCAAGAGGGGAGCTAACCCACCCAAAGAGGGGCTTATCCCATTGATGGTGGACCTGATTAACTTCCTCTAGAGCACTATAAATACATGCATTGGGCCAGAGGGAGGAGAGGTTGAAAGCTGAACATTCCTAAGGGTAGATGCTGCTAAGATTAGGACTTCCTTGTAGAAGCTTGTGAGGAGAGATTGTCATCCTTTCTTGTTTCATTTGGAAGTAGGTGAGCTGGTCAAAGTAAAGGAAAACTCTTGCTAGACCCTGGGAGGAACTTGCACAACACCAAGGCTCAGGTTGTAATGGTTTCTTTTGTTTCCTATTAATACAAATAAGTCCATTCTTCTCAACAATTTGTTATTTATGAGTTGTTTCATATACTCCTTGGTCTGTATGTTAAATATGTTTTATTTTATGAGATATTCAGGTGCTATTTAATCGTTTGATTGTTAGTGAATGCAGGTTTCGAAGAGAAGGAGGAGCTCATCCGGATCAACGAGGCTGGACTACTACAACAACGTTGGACTACAGGTAGGATCTAAACACTTGATTTCTTATATGGTAAATGCATATTTAGAGAAGGATTGTTCTTAATTGTCTTGTTTGTCACTAGAAAGCCTTAAGCTTCTAGGGAGGTTGGTTTTGTAAGCAAAATTGACTCTTTCTACATGACATAAATTTTCCACCACATTTGGATATTGCACATGGAAAGAAAGGAGGACAAGGGGAGGATGTTACAAGGGATGCCTTAAGGGAAGATAAATTTGTTGAGAAGATTAGGAAAATCTATATACAAGTACATGAAACATTGTAGAAGTCATAGTAAAAATAAAAGGTCAGATATGATCAACAAAGATTAGAGAGGTCCTTCAAGGTGGGAGACAGAGTATGGCTATAGTTTAATAGGAAAGGCTATAAGGTATTGGTAAGAAAATCAAGGCTCTGTGATATGGTCCCTTTGAGATGCTGGAAAAGGTGGGAGATAACGCCTCTTGACTTAGTCTATCCCCATACATGCACATTTTCTCAGTGGTGAATGTAGAGAACATAAAACTCTATGAGCCTTCCAAACTAGATTAGGAAGAGGAACATATAGTACCTTCTGTAGAGGATTGTGCACTAGATGCTCAGGCAAAGTTGACAAAAGATACAATTTTGGTAGATTAGGTTGAAAGGATAGCTTATAGGCGAGGCTAAATGGTAAACTCAAGAGAAGGTGGATGAAAATTTTCATCACCTCATTCAGTAAGAAGCTTTTGGGTACCAAAAGCCTCCCAAAATAAGGAGGTGTGATCTGTATTGGATCATTATATTTTTTTTTATCCATCTCAAATCTTTCAGAGTGGAAAAAGTGGAGAAATAAGCTCACAGGACCATTTTGACCAGCATGACCCAATTCGGAAAATTGGGGTTTGAAACCTTCTAAGAGCAATTTTGTAACACCCTCATCCCACATCTACTCAAGTAACCGGCCAACTAGGGTAAATATGCAATGAGAGGCCACTAAAATGGATTCAACCTCCTAGGTGACCTTAAGGAAGTGGAATCGATAGAAACACACCACAAAGACCTGCCACATCAGCAATAGAACTCCCAAGAGCCATTCCAACCACTCAAGTAACCATCCCTTGAGACCAACTGAAGTTTTAGACCATTAAACCCCCAGACACTCCCATGATATGGGCACGCATGCGTCTAGGAGGCTCTGGACGCTCCCACATCATGGGTATGCATAAATTCAAGGGCTTTTCTCCTTGGGCCTCTACTCGCGTCTCCAGGATTCATGCGACTTTGTTAGGCCCAAAGCCCAGGTCACTACCCAAAACTCCATGACACTTTCGGAAATGAATTTACACAACATAACAATGATGCATTTGCAGGAACAATGACAAGGACTAGACTGGACATCTACTAGCCATGACAGACATTTTGTCAAACATGTCACAAACATCTAATCTATAGGTTTAAACAACATATCTAAGCATAGGGGTCTCATACTTACCTGAGAATCGCTAAGAAGCATTGTTCCCTTATATTCTTAGTTGCATTATCATATATTAGGTCATAGATACATTTTTAATTCATTTACAAATCAAAACATGAGGAGAACCATACATCATCATTATCATAATACATGCTTATAACCAGCATAATAACAACATATATATGAAAGATACATCAGCCATAGAATCCGCATATAATCCAATACATTTACACATAAGATACCAAGGAAATAACCTCTTATTAATGAATGCAAAAGCAAACCTGATATGGGACTACGACATTCCACCTGGCCATAGATTGGTTGAGCCAAATCTCTCTTCATCCAATCACCCCCGTGCCATATTCCAAGCATGAATGTGGGACTCAAACCAAAAGAACCAACCAGGGCATCCCAAGGCTAAACCACCTCACCCTCATTAATAGAAACCAGGCTTTACCATAATCCATCTTGTATCACTAGGCCAACACAATAAACATGTAATAACAAGATTTACCATGATCTCCACCAGATCACTAGGCCAAAACAAGCATGGATGCCACCGGATTTCTCCACCTACACCATAAGGAATTTTCCTATCTCCTAATCTCTCAGGATTTATTACAATCCACACAGGATCACTAAGCCCTAAATTGAGATCCACTCTCCAAGCTTTACCACGTATCCAATGGATTACTAGGCCTCATGGAGAGCACCCACCTCTAAACTTTACCATATATCTCGCCATTCACCGATCGAGGATTCCTAGGCCCACTGAGGCAACACAAAATTTGACTTTACCACAACCCACATTCCAGTTCAGGGGTTACTAGGCCATGTGTTCTATTATTCAGAGATCCACCTCACTTAGCTTCGAATCCATTCAACAATCCAGCTCAACAAAACATGAGAACCCTATCACACCATGGCTATCCAAAAATGGCACGGCTAGGCTAAAAACATTGTCACACCTGGCAAAACCCATGCCATAACAGCAAAGAACCAATTGCAATACCATGCATGCCAAATCTAGCAAGGAAATCACACATGCAAATTGATACCTGCAAACAATCCTATTGTAGCTGCTTGATCATGCTCTTTCTTGCTTTCTCCTTCCTTCCTCTTGCCTTCGTTGCCTTTCTTGATCCAATACCAAAGTGATCCAAGAAAACTTCAAGTGTCCAAGAGTGAGTGAGAGAGAGAGAATAATGAGAGAGATCTAAAACTGAATTGACAAAAGTCCATGAACTGATCCTCAAAAGCCTTTTTATCAATGAAGCCTCTATTTTCTTCATTTTCCATTATTTTCCTTAATTTTCCTCCTCACATGCAACTTGTGACCTTTCACCTTCCTTTTCTCCTAATTTTCATTATTTTCATAAATAAATGTGCCAAAAATGTCACTTTTTCCTTTCGAAAGCCTTAGCCATTGCCTTTCTTAATTTCCTTTAGCCATAATAACCGAAGTGAACACCCACTAGGATGTTTTTCCCAACATTCAACTTGAAATATGTGTCCCATGACCGTGGCCTTATATATTTTTACATGGATTTTTTAACCAAGGCTGTTACAGAACCCTCACCCTTCGGGAACACTGTCCTCAGTGTTCAATGACACCTATAACCAGCAAGACCACTGAAAACAAAACATACTAACCATTGAGCTTTATAACATAGCTCGTTGTAGTATTTACAATGACCATTTGCTAAAACATGACAAACATACCATTTAATGGAGCTTTATAACACAACTCATTACGGTATTTACAATAATAACCACATATACATACATACACATTTTCTTCACCCAGCAAATAATCATACTGTTTATGGAGCTTTATAAATCCAACTCGATACAGTATTTACAATGATATACACATATACACATATGCACATTTTCTCAACTAGCAAATAAAAGGATATGATGCCTGCATTTGCAACAAGGGAATCTAGAGGCTCACACCTCCACCTTCCTTCCCAGGAAGGCCAAAATCCACTACCAGAGCCAAAGTCAGCATCAATGTCCAGCACTACAATCTCACACTACATGTCCTCTCAATGAACAGTTACCGACTCATCATTCCAAGGCGCACTCCCAATGTGCATCTGATTCCATCTGGAAATTCTAATGACCAAAATAAATCCATCCCTGTTGTGGGGAAAAGTATCCGACTCGGATGACCCTATCCCTACTCTAAAGGTGACAGTCTTTAGCAACAACTGAAAGTAAAGCTTTAATGTTTTCCTTTATGAAAGTACAGAGAGAAGGAAGAAAAGATTGACCAACCGGTGTCTTTCGTTTTTGTCGATCCTTATTCTCTCTCTTTGTCTCTTGTTCCCAGCTCCTTGCTCCCTTTGCCGGTCCAGCTACACATAGATCCTGCACAACAGAGAGAAGAAAACTACAAGATACATGTACTCATAACTGATGCATGGATTAGAGTGAATCAAATATACAAGTAAATACAATACATCAATGCAATACAAGTATATAGGAGAACATTCAAAGCTTTATTGATAAAAGTAACAGGGTTCTGAGAAGGTTACAACCATCAATGGCTCCAATCCAGCAACACCTCCCCAGCAGCAAGAAATCTCCTCTTCACCTCTATAAAAGCAATCACCCAATAGCTCTAACTGTAAACCAACAGCACTTCCTTGCTTTGCACAAAATTCCAGCCTCCCTAGACCTCATAGAAGAGCTCTATATATAGGAGAGAAGAAGAAAGGATGAGTCAGCTTGAGACTGACATAAAGCTGCCTTGTGTCCTCTCCCTCTTCAGTTAAACTTCAGCTCTTGAGTCCACTTGGAGATCCTTGCTTACACATGGAGATCAAGTACCTCTTACTCATCACAGGGCGAATCCCATGAACCAAGTGTCAGTTTGGAAGCTTCCTGGGCAATTGACACCTTGCAGAATGACTGTGCCACTTGGCCAATCTCGCCCAGCGCAGGTAGCCTTCATTGGTTTTGACTTTCAGCGCAGGTACAAGGAGGAGCAGTTGACATTCAGCGCAGTTGCTCAGTGGAGCAGCTGACATGATCCAAAAATAGCCTGTTTTGAGTGTTTTTCAGGTGGAGAACTGATGGGAAGTGCTGTGGTTTGCTGACCTTGTTCTTCTAGGGGTAAGAACAACATGTTTAGGGACTGAGGATCCCTGTAATTATTGACATTTCATGCTCCATGCTGCGAGGCACAAAAATGTCTATAACAGTTGCCCCCTAAAGTATGAGGCCGTTTATCGGGTGAAATGCTTTATCTAGAGGGTCCGAAGTTCATTCCAGTGCTGAGGAGGCGCCCTGTAATACAATACAATACAATACATTATTTTTCATTCTGTTTTCATGATCTAGCTGAGGTGGGCATTCCCATGCTCAGCTTTATAAATACATTTTGGTACATAGAACAGACGATCGTCTGATGGTAGACCGATAATTCTCTGCTGGAATTATCATCCTTTGAGTAGGATGATCATCTGCTGCAATGATGTACACGACAAATGCTTTTATATTTCCTGAATATGTATCGCAGCCCGGATGGATGAAACTAGATCCGGGGTCTTCAAACTCGTTTGATCTTCACTCTAAGTACAAGTCGATCCATGTGAGAATTTCGCTGAAGTCGAACATGGAAAGACATCGCTTGATTACCGGTCAATGATGAAAACCGTTAACAAGCGCGAGAGGAATCACCGATAATGATAATGACCCTCAAGGTACTGCAGTACAATTCACGTGGCGTGAATAAAGGACTTGGCGTCGAACGCCACGCAAAATCTTCTGGTCGAAGGTCATTGATGTATACCTGTCGCCGGAAGTGAGAAACTTGGCATTGAGGCATGCAAGCTTCAAAGTACTGATGGGGTTGTTCCTAGATCAACTTCTTGGATAATGAACTGAAGTCGACAAGAAGCGATCCGTCAAAGGAGGGCCTTAATGAATCCCACATCAATGACACGGAACGGAGCTAATGATTTTAGTGGAGGTGAAAACAAACTGTGATATATGATTCAGGGTGGCGATCATGAATGGATGAAGGATAATGTATGGCAGTGGATGGGACACGGTTGACACTTTCAGAATGACCCCTCTTGAACATATAACGACACTGATGCGATGGATCGGTAGCATTACCCCAAATGTGGATGGTTTGGCGAAGACCATGGTGATGAGACCGGTGAATGAAACAACCCAACCCGATGTGGAACGGAGGAAAAGTGTCATGTTCAAGAGTGACTTGCTACCATTAAGCTTTGATGTTCTCCCAATTTTTCCCCAGTCATTTCTGACCAGTACCTCTTTATTTTTGTCAAGCTTGAGGAGGATAACATATGCTTGTTCTATAACCTGCCCTTCGGGCAAGCCCATCACTATGATTTAACGAGCTTAGCGATAGGGAAACTCGTTCTCGTCTAAAGACAAGTTTGTCGCTATTTAATCATTTTAACGAGTCTAACGACAAGGAAAACTCGGTCCTTTTCATTTTTAGAGAGTCTGAAAAGGTACATAAAGTCAACTCCAAAATTCCTTTTTCGTCATCTAATCCCTTAAGTCCGAAAAAGTATAAAACAATACAGAAGGGATGGGTGTTCGGTACTTTTAACGAGCTGAACAAAACAAGCGCTCGATCTTTTTGTGCAATAATCCCTCAGGTCCAAAAAAGATTAAAATCTAGAGGAGGGATAGCTCTTCCGGTTGCTTTAACGAGCTGGAAGGCCAAAACTCGGCAAACTTTTCATATTTTACGAGTCAGAAAAGAGCTCAAAGATGACTCGTCTTTTGAGGAACGAGTGATAAACAGGGATAGCGACTAATTCCAGGTACAAGTTGGAATATTCCAATCACGGCAGTGTCACAAGGATGGCTAGATGAAATCACTCTTCTTAGATGTTCCTCAAAAAGGGTAAACACACATATGGGGGTGAACGACCGGCCAAATGACAGTGGAGGTGATGGATGAAAACACGACCAAGGTTTTTAAGGCTGATAAATTTACGATCGCAATGGTTATTTACTGAGATAGGTTCATTTTTTAATGAGCTTGAACTCTGGTGGAAACTTTTGCTCACACTTTTCTATTTTTTAACGAGCATAAATTCCGTGGTAAAACTGCTCGATTCATGGTCAAATTTGATTTTTTACTTTTACTAGCTTTTCTCTTTTCAAATGTAGTACTTCACCATCAATTGCTGCAACAAATTTTGTTAGAAATGGACAACATTTGCATGAAAATGAGATTATAACCCTAATATTTAGCTTTAAACTGTGTAAAAAGTCATAAAAAGGTGTTTTTACCTCTCATTTACCATTTCATTTGCATTTTGCTTGTTGGAGCTCTGGAGGTGCCTCTTCTTCCTTGATTTTCACCAGCTGATTTCGGGAGATTCTGTGGACGATTTTCGGCGCCGTTTGGACCAGGTAGGAGCTAAACCTTAGCCCTTCACTTTCATGGTTTCCTTTTTCAGTTTCATGCACATTTTTCAGGGTTTCTGAGCCCCAGGGGTTTCATCAGGGCGCCCAGGCATCAGCGCAGGTTCTCCTTTCGAAACTTGCGTTGTATTTCAGGTGGTCTTAAGGCAGACTGCCTCTCAACGCAAGGGGGAGACTCTCTGCCTGCGCTGGGCCCAGAAAAACTGATCCTGCATGTGTTTTTTGATGATTTTTCGCCAGTTTTTCATCAAAATTAGGAACTTACTCCTTCTCTTGTTTGCTTGTAGGGAACTTTGAACAAAATGTCCCTTACATGGCGAGAACGAGAACATGAAGCAGAGGACATGGTTACACTCCATGACCTGGTCACGGTGAGCGCGCTTCGGAACTGTGGCCTACTGAAGTTCTTCCGTATCTCTAGCATGAGAGCACAGATTTCTTTACTGCAGTATATGCTTGATGCTTGGGATCCTGTTAACCAAGTATTCCAGATTAGAGGGAAAACCATCCCCTTGACCATAGAGGACATGTACTTCTTGACTGGGTTGTCAAGGCGGGGTGCCCCCATTTCTTTGTCAGGTACGGCTCGAGGGACTTCTTCCACCAGAGACTATATCCGTCAGTATTGCCGGGAAGGTTCACAGCCGAGCAAAGACGGCAAGATCAATATCCGTGACATCACTGACAGGTCTCTTAGGTCCATTCTGTTTACTATTGGTAGGATGGCCGGTAGCGCAGCTTTACATGTTGCCAACAGATCTTACATGCAGCACGCTTTGGAGTGTCTCCAACCGAAAGTGTTTAACTGGTGTGATGCAGTACTTGTTCAGATGAAAAGTCAATTGACCAAGGTAAAGGACGGGAAGCTGAAGAACTTTGGGTTTGGTTCTATTCTGACTGCCTTTGCCTTGGAGAAAATCCCACTGATGCAGCCTCAGTACATCATACTTGACTTGCCTTCTCCGACCGAGCCACGCATGCAGAGGTGGGTTGACCACATGTCCCGACATGCTGGTCAACCTCAGATTACTTTTACTGAGGCCTTCTTTAGGTGGTTCGAGCGTCAGGAGATGGTGTTTTCTGAGTATCCATATGTGGGTATGGACTACCGAGGTGATCCGGACTTGGTGCTACCGGATGGCGAGCAATGGGGCGCTATTGGTAAAATCTCTGACCATGTTACTGTTTATTGTTTTTACTCATGATGTTATTGTGCAAAACTGATCAATCTCTTGGGTGCATGCAGATGTTGGTCCTGTTCGTTCAGCAGCTCGTCCACGATCGCCAGTTGCTGCCCCAGCAGCAGAGCCTGCTAGGCGAGTTGTCATTCGCGACCTTGGTGATACTGAGATACTTGCAGCTGTGCAGGAGCAGGTCGAGAGCCTTACTCGTGGTCTTCCGGATGTACAGATTGACGAGTTACCTTTACAGTTGCAGCGGCATACTATTGGCGTGCCTAGACGATGGACTCGTCTCTTGCGCATGATTGCACAGACCGTGACGTACTTTCATGAGCACCACTAGGCTAGGGTGCCCCCTAGCATCTTTTTGAGTTCTAGGTCATACGACCAATTTTGTTTTGATTACAGCACATCATGTACAAACTATAAACAGCTTTATATATTTTGATTTTCGGGGTTTATTATGGTTTATTTGTGATCCACTTGCATTAGCACCGATGCATCTCTTTTTATATATGTCGTAAATGTCTATCTAATACATAGTTTGCTAATGAATCTGTTAATGTGTTCAAGTTTCTGGAAATATGTTGGTATTGAATTGAATCAAACTCTCTTTCCAAAATCTTAACCCTTAGAAACATTCGATAAATAGCTGGATTGCGGACTGAATATATACCAGTGAGTTGTAGTATCACAAGCTGTGAGTCTAGCCTAACAATTAGTCAGCGTATACCATGAGCGATGGTATCAGAGAGGAGTTCAATCAACGCGCTATACTCAGCGATGTTGTTCGTTGACTGCCCAATACACACACCTCTGAAACTCACTAACTCGCCGCTTGGATCAAAAATGGCCCAAGCTGCGGAGGACAAATTCCGCGTACTACGACTCGCCCCGTCGGCATATCCTACATATGTCTCAGAGAAATTCGACATCTGCAACAAACGAGAAGAGCGGATTACTAAACCGAAACAAACACTTTAGCGAAAACAAAATACAACAAAAGCACTCAAGTTACTATTCAGGCATAGTAACGCTTGAGGTACAACCCGTTGCGGGGTTGCGCCAGTGGTATCCCGTCATAATCCATTAACTCGTAGGCTCCTTTTGCTAACACCCTTTTAACAATATAAGGACCCATCCATAAGGACTTAAATTTTCCTGCTCCTAATTTGTCGAATTCTTGGTCGTAAAGCAAAACCAAGTCACCCTCAGAGAAGATACGAGGTTTGACATTCTTGTCGAACTGTGCTTTGACTCGTTTCTTATGGGCTTCGTTTGCCAAAGCGGCGTCACGACGGTTTTCATCCAACTGGATTAATTCCAAGAAACGAGCCTCTTCTCCTAAGGTTCCGGGGAGGAGGTCAATTGCGAGTTTAAGAGACGAAATTTCGCACTGGATCGGTAAGACTGCCTCCAGGCCATACACCAATTGGAATGGTGTGAACCTAGTGGCATCCTTTACCGAGGTTCGGTAAGCCCACAATGCTGAGTACAGGAGTAGGTGCCATCTTCTTTTGTGAACCCTGATCATCCTTTGCAACATACGCTTCAGGACCTTGTTGATTGCCTCAACTTGTCCGTTGGCTTGTGGATAATACGGGGTAGAGCTATCGTGCGATAGCCCTAGTTTGGCAGCTAACTCAACCATCATGTGATTGCGAAAATGCGATCCATGATCTGTCACTATAGCCTGCGGAACGCCGAACCTGGCGACTACATGATTAAAAAAGAAAAGGGCAGTTGTTTCACCAGTGTTATCCAATGTAGGCATCGCCTCGGCCCATTTGGTAAAAATAGTCAACAGCGACTATAATATACCCATGCCCCCCGGTCGAGGTGGGGTTACATTGCATGAAATCGATGCCCCACTTGGCGAAAGGCCCAACAGCAACTATAGGTTGCAAAGGTGCGGGCGGTCTCCTGGTTTTGCTATCAAAGATCTGACACGCATGGCAACTTCTGACAGCTATTATGCAATCTTTAAACATAGTTGGCCAGAAATATCCTGCTCGTAAGATTCTTTGTGCTGTTGCATATCCAGATTGATGCCCCCCGCATGCTCCTGAATGACAATCATTCAGGGCTTTTTCGGCCTGTTCATGGGTAAGGCACCTCCTCAGAACCGTATCGACACCACGACGGTAAAGTGTATCACCGACGATCATGTAGTCTTTAGATTGGTATCGTATACGCTTCCGTTCCGAGTGTGAGGTATTAGGCCTAAACTTTTGGGTTTGGAGATACACAATGATGTCTCCATACCACTCATCGCTTATGATATCAGAAACAAATTTTCATCCACGATTGACTCTTCTGACGTTTCATCGTTGGACGACGATGGGAGATCGCACAATAATTCCGCGAAAACTAGAGCTTTCTTCGATTTGGATTTTACAAAATCCAGATCAAACTCTTGAAGGATTGCTATCCATTTCGAATATTTGCCCCCAAGCAACTGTCGCGACAGTATATACGTCACGGGGTTGCAATCTGACAGAATGGTAGTTTTCCTAAAGAGTACATAATGTCGAAACCTTTGAATCGCTTGAACAGCAGCAAGCGCTAGTTTTTCAACATAGGAATATTTACTTTCTGTGTCATTTAAGTTTTTACTTAAATAATAAATAGGATGTTCAATTCCATCGACTTCTTGCACTAAGACCATCGCAATGGTCGTATCTGCTGCAGCTAGATACAGGTTAAAATCTCTTTGATAGTCCGGGGCGTACATTAATGATGCTCTTACTAGAGAATCTTTCAGAGCGTCAAAGGAAGCTTGCGCAACCTGGTCCCAGACAAAAGGTACATCCTTTTTCAAAAGACGAGTATAACCTTTGGCAAGTTCTGCGTAATTTGGAATGAACCTCCTCAGAAAGTTTGCTTTCCCTTGGAGTTTCTGAATCTGAAGCAAATTTGAAGGTGGAGGCAAATTAATGATTGCCTGAACCTTACAGGGGTCGAGACGAATCCCATCCTTAGAGACTACAAAGCCAAGTAAACGACCAGAACCGACGCAAAACACACACTTGTGTGGATTGAGTCTTATCTTGTAGTGTCGGCAACGTAGAAATATTGCTCTCAAATGTCGCGGATGATCAGTCCGCTTCCGCGAATGAGCCGGAAGATCGTCGAGGTAAGGTTGAACGATGTTCTTGATGTCATGGAAGGCATAATTCATTGCCCTCTGAAACGTCGCCCCTGCGTTCTTTAAACCAAAGGGTAATTTTCGATAAGCGAATGTGCCCCACGGACAAATAAATGCAGTCTTAGACTGGTCCTGTGGGCGGATATTTATTTGATTATACCCGGAGAATCCATCCATAAAGGAAAAGATTTCACATCCGGCGCATTCATCAATTATCTGGTCGATGAAGGGTGTAGGGTAGTTGTCCTTTGGACAAGCTTGGTTTACATCCCTATAGTCGACGCACACTCTTATCGTCCCTTGTTTTTTCATAACAGGGACAATATTCGATACCCAATCGGTTAGAGGAACCGGGTAGATGAATCCAGCATGGAGAAGTTTTTCAACTTCTGCCTTAATGGCAGCGGCTTTCTTGGGGTGCACCTGCCGAAGCCGTTGTCTTACTGGTTTGACATCAGGATACATTTTAATCTCATGTTCAACTATGCTCGAGTCAATGCCTGGCATTTCATCATATGACCATGCAAAGACATCTCTAAATTCGCGAAAGAGAGCACTATATATTTCCAGTTCTGAAGGGGAACAACTTTTGCCGACATGAATATTCTCTACAACATCAGGTTTTGTCGAGATGTTTATGGCTACGGTCTCTTCAATATTGGATAGGTTTCGCTCTGAATCCACCGTATTTACAGTATTTGTTAGGAATTCAAATACTGAAGGGTGATATAGGTCGTGTTGAGTTTCTTCTTCACATTCTGGAAGAAGGGAACGATGGTGGTTATCATTCCATGGTGCCCCCTCAATCAACATTGATTGTAAGATTCCTTCGTCAGTCCCATGAACTTTTGACCATGGTTCTAATGGGGTACCATATTCTCCAGACCTATCTACCCAAACGCTTGACGAGCGTTGATTTGGGCTCGCCTCCCATGCCTGAAACATTGATTGCTACAATATTTCTATAGGGCTAGGTGGCAAAACCACTTGATAATCCATGACGACTTTGTCTCCTGCGACCTTCGAAGAAGATACCATGTTGCATGTTGCTACAAACGGGATATCCCCTACATGGGAAGGAGGTGGCAACGCGAAAGTTCCCATCATTGTGGGATCTTTTAGCAAGCCTACTCCGATATCTTGCACTGAATGGTCGCTCCCATGGATCATGGGAATGCTTCCAGTAACTTGTGAACCATTAGGGAGGAAATTCTGTTGGTCGACGATCGTAATTCCTCCTTCAAACGGGAACGCGATCTTCCTAAAATATGTCGACACTACAGCTGCCATGGCATATATCCATGGTCTTCCCAGTAGGATGTTATAGTCAAGATTGCCATCAATGACTTCAACATCAATTTCCACTGTTTTTCCTCCTAGTTCAACCTTAAAGTTATTTAGGATACCGTACGGAGTGTACGTCCTACCGTCAAATGCTTTCAATGTCGTCGAAGATCGCGACAAGGTTGGAGATCCAAGAGTTTTCCAGCAACTCATCGACATGATACATGTCGATGCTCCCTCATCAATAATCGTTCTATGAACTGTTTTGTTGAGTGCTTTCACTTGAATAAGGAAAGCTAGTTGCGCTGGTAACCGAGGATCATATCCTCTGTGATCAAAGGATACAAGATTGGAATCTTTAGGATCCACTCCACCGATTGCTGATAACAATGCCTGCCTTTGGGATGGACAATTTTGCAGTACCTCAAGAGTCGACATAGCAGATGGCGATTGGGCCAAATCTTCCACTATGTTATAATGCTGCGCCGCTCTGGCGCGAGGATTAAATGTCGACTTGTGTACTACTCCCTTAGGTGGCTTTATTGTTAATTCATGCGTGAGGGGGGGTACAGCTTCTGCCGAAGTTGTTGTCGAACTACTGGGTTGATCTTTCCCTTTGTCGTTCGACACCAGCGGATTCCCATAATCTTTATTCCTAGTCGAGATCAAAGCATCATTCTGCTTAGAAACCGACAACATAAGCACTTGTGACGGGGAAGCATTTCCACTATCAACCATATTTTGACCTGGGGTGGGAAATGGATCAGTCAACACAGCTGAAGTCTGGGAACTTTTAAAGAACCTCTTTAACTCAGCTTTGAACGGACAGTTGTTTGTCGAATGATCCTCATCGCATATATGACATGGATAATTTTGTTTCCCTTGCCCAGGAGGGTTCGAAGAAGTTTTTTGAGGGGATGAGTCACCCTGTTTCTTCTTTTTCCCTTTGTTTTGTTTCTTCTTGCTTCCTGGTTGATTGGAGTTTTTGCCTTTATCCGTAGATACCGCATTCACCTCCGAAGCAAGAATCTCTTGATTTGCTTTTTGATTCGAAGTCTTACGGGCTTTCTTATTTGAATCCCTTGTCGACTTAGCGTTTGCAGTTCCAATCACGCCATCACCGGCATGAGAGTCACTATTCGATCCGGGAGGAGGAGGGATTGAAAATTCCGGTCTGGGGGCATCGGGTATCTTATCATAGAGTGTGCCCGACTGAGTATATACTAAGTCCAAATATTGAGCACGAGCAATAACCTGCTCCTCTGTTACGACGCCTCCCTTGGCCACATCTTCTGTTATAGCAGGAAGAAGCGACTTTATAAACCACTCAGCTAATAGCTGATCTGGAACATAGGTCTTTACCATTCTGCGACGACGACGCCACTCATGTATATGATCTGATATATGTGTGGCTGTTGTCTGCTTGAAATTGGTCAAGATCTCTGTTCCAGTTTCGTACCTTATAGGTAACTGAAAGTGTGTTAAGAAAGTCGTGGCTAGGGAACTAAAATTGTCGAAAGAGGCTCTAGGTAATTCAATATACCATTTAGCCGCCGGACCAGTCAATGTCCTCTGGAAAAGGCGAAGCCTTATCGAATCATCATTCAAGGTATTCGACGAACACCACAGATGGAAAGTCATCACATGATTCGATGGGTCTTCGCCAGGATTTCCATTGAATTTAGGAATGTCCGAGGGAATTTTGTGAGGAATCGCTGGCCACCAATGGGCATAGGCGATTGGATCGTTCGTCAATCGATGTAAATCTGGTAATTCTAGAGTTACCACGAATGGCAACTGCTGACTCAGGTTTGGCGAGGCGTATCCAGGATACGATGGAATCGCCTGAGCAGTAGGTCTTTGCATACCAGCATAGTGCAACTGATGTTGATATGACTGATACGGCTGGTGGGCTTGGCCACTGTAAAGTGGTTGATTTAACCCGTTCTGAATATAGGGTTGCCCACTATTCGCAAAGATCTGTTGCTCAGATCCCTGGTACACCTGTTGAAACTGAGGTTGTTGGTATTGCACCATCCATGGTTGTGAAGCCATGTTTTGCTGTGCGACACTAACCGACGGACCAAGATGCGGGGTTATGGTTCCCGTTTGTATCTGTGTCGTCCCGGCAGTTGGCGATTGTGGCTGTGTTGCAGGGTCAATGGGCTGTTGCATTACAACTTGGGGTTGACATACAACAAGCATCGATTGAACTTGCGACACGGTTACAATTGCTGGCGTCGTCGGGATACTAGACATAGGTACACACTGTTGCATGGAATATACAACTCTTGGTTGTTGGGGTAACATAGGTACCCAACCACTCGTCGTTACTTCAGTCAAACCTGAATGTTGTTGAAAACTGCCGTATGGGTATCCCCTCGGAAGGGGAAGTGAAAGGGCATATTGCCCCCCATACGGTAACAATCCGGAGCTCAAGGGTATAGATTGCCTTTGAGGACTGGATGGCCCAAACTGATTTCCAAAGGGATCAATTTGTCTAGTTTCAACATAAGAATTACCGGGTATTATACCGGAAGAACAAACTGGAACAGACCAAGTTGTCGTGATAGTCCCTGGGTGGACTCCTTCTAGCTGATGAGGGCTAGTCGGGACAGCTGGTATGCCGGCAAACATCGTTGGATTGACAGCAGGAGATTCTGTTGTCGCTGTGTCATTTGGCACAGTCCTAGATGTCGACGGTTGCTCAGACATTTTAAGTCTATCCAATAAACTGCCTAACGATTCTACAGGAACTTCCTGTGGTGATGGACAAACTTCTGATGCAGAAGGAAAAAGAGTGGCGCCTACTCCAAAATGAGTTGGAGTATTTGCTTGCTGGTCCTCTACGATTTCCTCTATTGCGATCAGACCAGGAGGAAGAGGAAGACCGTCAGGTCCGTAAAAGATTTCTGGTGCCAAAGAAGGGGTTGCTTCGACAGCGACAGTTGTTTGAACAACAAGACTCTGTGGACCGGTTTCAGATGGAACTGGTTCAGTTATGCAAGTATTTGTCTTCAGACTAGGATCAGTACAACTGTCCTTATGTTGCTGTTGAACTTCTTCAATAGAGGCAGGGATTCCAGAAATATTAGGAGTGACCAGAATCTCAGATGTTGTCGGAACTGTTGTTCTAACTTTAATGGGAGATTTCGACCCAGTCAAGCGAGTTTGCTTTGTCCGTACTACTCTCGATTCCGGAGACAAAGACGGTTGACTCGCGAGTCTCCTCGAACGACGGAGTTTTAATTGACTTTCCTCCACGGTTGCGGATTACTTGATCAACTAAAACACAAAAAGGGGAATTATGTTTCCGTATTGAATGAATTTTATTAGACGCTTTTAGACACAACTTTGCTTTTTCATGTTTTAAGAGTCGAGAAAAAGCTAAAGATGACTCTAGTCGCCTTCGATGTATTAACGAGCCCGAAGTGACAAATGCTCGGTTGGACCTTTTCAGTTATAGAGTTTGAAAAGGGCCAAAAGAAACTGCTCTGGAGATCTAGGCAGAGGGTGTGCCAAACCTCTCGCGAAACCACAGAATACGTTTTACGGTACGGGTGGTCGATCTTCGTGAATGCTGTGTTCACTGCATCGCGATTAGTAGGGCGGCCGACACGGCTTCCTAAGGATAAAGGATAAATGCCTATAGGGGTCTCCCAATATACGCGACAGTACGCGGGAGCACAAGTCCGTATTAGTGCTATCGTCCCTCAGGAGGAATCACCCACCTTCGTAGAGATCGACAGTCACTACGTTTAACGACGCCGGAACACGTCTCTACCTAGACCTCTATTGTGAGCGTTATGTTACAATGCGTTTTTAGATTCATTCAATATATTTTAAGTTGATCTTGTTTAGCAGTTTGTCTTTCAGGATCACCACGAGATGTATTGGTACAAATTCCTAAATGCAGCTAAAATGATAAGCAAGCTTTATAATCTTTTTAGCTTTGAAAATCCTAACTACTGAGGGGAGAGAAAAACATTATCTTTCCACACAGAGCACCAAGCACAAACTAATGCACTTTCTCCTAGATCAATCACGCAAACTTATCAAAATATGCAAATGCAAGATGCATGTATTTCTTTTCTTTTCCCTTAATGTTGATGTAGACAAAAAGGAAATTGTCGTATAATTTTCGAATTCAATTTGAAGCGTAAACAAACAAGTTTTGTCTTAAATGAAAAGACGCTTTACAAGCACTTGTTTTGACACTAAAAATGTATGAATTCAAACCATAAAATGAAAAACAAACAAACTCAAACAGCCATGAACAGTAATAAAACTAGCTCTTAAGATCACAAAGACACTTTTACAGTTCAGGATTTAAGAGGTCACAGCTATACTGGTTTGCTTTTCACAATGGGAAACTGTAACTGAAACAAGAAATACTGAAAGAACAATCACAGTTTCATCACACAACTGAGGCGGAATAATGTCAAGGAAAGTTGGTTTACAGCAAGTACAATGACAAGCAATCAGCAGCAAAATAACAGTGAAGACAGGGTTCAGACACAGTGGGAAACCTCAGGAAGACATAGCCTAACTGGGTCAGCGCAGGCTCTGGTCTGTCAGATTGATTCTCAGCGCAGTTCCCGAAGGGAGTACCTGCGCTGAAATGCAGACTGCCTGTGGACAGCCTGCACTGAGACACAAGAGTTGCGTTTACAAGGATTTCCGGGTCATAAAAAGCTCAAAAATGCACTGTTTTTGCTGAAATAAAAAGCTATAGGTCAAGTACAGGCTAAGGGATGATCAAGAGGATGAAAAGCTATCACAAAGAGTACAAGATTCTTTTGTAGATCAGCTCTTCAAATCATGAATCTGCTCAGAAAATGAGCAAGAGTAGCAGCCCCTCTACTTCGCTTTTGATATAGTCAAAAGCTTTTCGATTTGGTACTCTTTTCTTCAGGAAATGAATAGCAAAGATACTACAAACACCAACAAGATACTAGGCTCCCCAGCGGAGTCGCCAGTTTGTTGTGGGGAAAAGTATCCGACTCGGATGACCCTATCCCTACTCTAAAGGTGACAGTCTTTAGCAACAACTGAAAGTAAAGCTTTAATGTTTTCCTTTATGAAAGTACAGAGAGAAGGAAGAAAAGATTGACCAACCGGTGTCTTTCGTTTTTGTCGATCCTTATTCTCTCTCTTTGTCTCTTGTTCCCAGCTCCTTGCTCCCTTTGCCGGTCCAGCTACACACAGATCCTGCACAACAGAGAGAAGAAAACTACAAGATACATGTACTCATAACTGATGCATGGATTAGAGTGAATCAAATATACAAGTAAATACATTACATCAATGCAATACAAGTATATAGGAGAACATTCAAAGCTTTATTGATAAAAGTAACAGGGTTCTGAGAAGGTTACAACCATCAATGGCTCCAATCCAGCAACACCTCCCCAGCAGCAAGAAATCTCCTCTTCACCTCTATAAAAGCAATCACCCAATAGCTCTAACTGTAAACCAACAACACTTCCTTGCTTTGCACAAAATTCCAGCCTCCCTAGACCTCATAGAAGAGCTCTATATATAGGAGAGAAGTAGAAAGGATGAGTCAGCTTGAGACTGACATAAAGCTGCCTTGTGTCCTCTCCCTCTTCAGTTAAACTTCAGTTCTTGAGTCCACTTGGAGATCCTTGCTTACACATGGAGATCAAGTACCTCTTACTCATCACAGGGCGAATCCCATGAACCAAGTGTCAGTTTGGAAGCTTCCTGGGCAATTGACACCTTGCAGAATGACTGTGCCACTTGGCCAATCTCGCCCAGCGCAGGTAGCCTTCATTGGTTTTGACTTTCAGCGCAGGTACAAGGAGGAGCAGTTGACATTCAGCGCAATTGCTCAGTGGAGCAGCTGACATGATCCAAAAATAGCCTGTTTTGAGTGTTTTTCAGGTGGAGAACTGATGGGAAGTGCTGTGGTTTGCTGACCTTGTTCTTCTAGGGGTAAGAACAACATGTTTAGGGACTGAGGATCCCTGTAATTATTGACATTTCATGCTCCATGCTGCAAGGGACAAAAATGTCTATAACAATCCCTAGCCTTCCCTTCTCTGCTACACACTCCCTCGGGAAATCCAGCCACCCCTTCCATGTAGTCAATCACCTTCCAAGTTCCTTGACATCCCCTATCCCGGGTGATCCATCCCTTGGCAAGGCTTCCTTGCATCGGAGGGTCAAGTAACCAAGGCATATAACTACCTCAAAACCATCATACCAGTCGTAGCATGCTCTTGGAAATCAATGGACATTATTGTTGGAAAATACTGAGAGGTGTTAGGATATTCCGACACATAGGATATAGTTAAGTTCAACTTGGTCTAGTATAGAGTTAGGTTAGAGTTAGGTAAAGTGTGTTTCTTTACCGTTGTACATTTTGTAACTTACAATCCGACGGTCACGATATGTAGTGATCCGACGGTTCACTCTCACCTCGGTATTACCGACACTTGATCCGTGGCTTGACACCCGATTGGTCCATGAGTTCTATTTAAAGCGCATGGAGGATCATTGTTCGGGTAATCCGTGCATGAGAGAAGCTTATGTAAATTTTCATTCTTTGATTAATAAATTGCCTGCAGTACCCACGTTGGGACAGGCCGTGGACTGTTTCCCTCCTTGCACTCTGAGGGTTTTAACCACGTCAAAAATACTGGTGTATTGATTTGAGATCTGGTTGTGAGCGGTGTCCTTTTGGTATTCTTTCTGTGGAACTTACCCTGTAAATTCCTACATGGTATCGGAGCTATTTGAGGGCCGCGTCCGTTGGTGATCCAAATCTGAAGCCGGTAGAACTGCATGCGGCTGTCGTTTCCTAGATCTGCTGTTTCTGACTGCTTTCGGGCCGAGAGGACTGCTCTGTTGCGTTCGGAGCATCTGTTCCAGTGAGGAACCCCTTTCGTTTCACGCGAAAAGGTTTCCGGTAGCCCTAGCTGCGTCATTTTTCAGATCGGGAGGTATACAGTGTTTTTTTTTGCAGTTTACTGTTATTTTCTCTCTGCTTATTTCGGTCTCAGTTTATTTAGCCTTTTTTTTTTTTTTTTTAACCGGATCTATACCTTTCATTTCTGCGTATGCTCTTTGCCCTGCGACTCTGTGCGATCTGGGCAAATCAGAAACAGAAAGGAAGGATTTTTCTCATGCGTATGCTCTTTTCCCTGCACCTTAGTGTGATCTCGGAAAATCAGAAACATTGAGAAAAATATTTAGTTTTTCGGCTAAAGCTAACTTTGAGATTTTTTTTTTAAATTTCTAGTTTTTTTGCTAAAGCTAACTTCGAGCCGCAAGGTTCGTTTTTCTTTGCATGTTCGTGTTGGGTCTCTCTCTCTCTCTAGTTTGGGTTTTGTGTTTTGTGTTTTGTAGGGAAAAAGAGCTTTCTCAAGGCAAGCACGCAAACCAAGGCCCCCCCCCCCCTCTCTCTCTCTCTCTCTCTCTCAAATTTTTTGTATAGATCAATTGGTTCAAAGCTATTTTAAGAGAGTAGAGGTCTTGGGTTCAAGTCTCCATTTTGTGGGGGCGGATTTTTTCATTCGCGCACTTTTCCGGCAACGTCAAATTTTTTTTTTCAAAAAGCCATAACTTCTTCATCCGGAAGCCTTTTTCAGAGCCGTTTTTTTTAAAACCGCCTATTTTTTCGAGATCTATCCATTGGAACACTTACTTTCAGCATCTTCAGCTTCAGTTTTTTTTTTTTTTTTAAATGGAAAGTCCATGCCAAGTCATTCTTGACAGCACTAACTACTTCCAATGGGTAGACTACATGGAAGATTTACTTAGAAGTAAAGGTCTCTTCAGAATAGCCACAGACCAAGAGAAGAAACCAAAAGATGAAGACAAGGCGGCAAAATGGGAAAATAGACAAGATCAAGCACGTGGTTTGATAGGGATGTCTATTTCTCCTGATCTTAGATTCCACATTGCAGGACTTGAGACTCCTCATGAAGCATTAGAAAAACTTGCTAAAGTTTTTGGGATTAAAAATGAAATTAGAGCCCATCAACTTGAAAATGAGCTGCTTACTTTGGATCCTAATAATTTTTCTTGCATTGAAGATTTCTTGTCCAAATTCAAGACCCTTAGATATCTCTTGGAAGGTGTTAAAGTTAAGAAAGAAGATGGTAACCTTATTTATTCCATCCTTACTAAGTTGGGACCAGCCTACTCTGTATTTGTTTCCACTTTCCATTCTACAAGGGAAGCTTTCATTTGTCAAGGACAAGACTACAAGGCCCCTTCCTTTGACTCCTTTTGTGATTCCTTAATAAGAGAACAAGAAAAACTCTTACACCTTGGTCTTCTTAATCTTGGAAACTCTTCCACGAAAGCGTTAGCCGCCCAGCAGCAACCAAATTCAAAGAATCCTAAGAAGTCATATCCTCAAAAGAATGGTCCTAAACCATCTCAGCCTCAAAATGAAAGATCATTTCAGCAAAATGATAAGACCAATAAAAACAAATGGAAGAAGACTGATAGACATTGTAACTTTTGTAATCGAGATGGCCACTTAGAATCTAAATGCTTTAAGAAGATGGAAGCCTTGGAAGCCGCAATGAAGAAACATAACATCCATGTGGAGCCTACTTCAACTTCAACTTCCGGAATGGCACTTTCTGCATGTCATTGTCAATCATCTCAGTCTGGTTATGCATTAAATGTATCTTCTTCTTCTTCTCATTCTCATGAGTGGCTCATTGATTCTGGAGCCTCTTGTCACATGGCCAAAAACCAAGCCATGTTTTCTTCTTTAAATGATTGTAACACCAAAAATATATATATTGGTGATGATAGATCTCTTAATGTTGTAGGGACTGGAACTGTTCATCTAGACAATGGTCAGTTTAATGATGTATTATGTGTTCCAACCTTATCCTGCAACCTTCTATCTGTCTATCAGATAACTCATTCAGGTGAAGGTAAAATTGTTGAATTTTCACCTCATGATGTTGTAATCAAGGATCTAAAAGATCCTAAACAGATTCTAGCTACTGGTCTTGCTGATGATTCCAAAAGGTTGTATAAGTTTCACAACTTTGGGTCATCCAATCTTCCCTCAGTATTTGTTGCTCATAATGATGAAGTGAGCAAACTTTGGCATGAGCGATTTGGTCACTTAAACTATCGCTCCCTTCAGCATCTATGTAAAGAAAATATGGTGACAGGTCTTCCTATGGTATCTTGCAGAGATGGTGTTTGTTCCGGATGTGTACTCGGAAAACATCATCGGGACAGTTTTGACAAACGTGCCTCTTGGCACGCCTCAGCCCCTTTACAGCTTGTGCACAGTGATTTATGTGGTCCTCTTCCTGTTGCTTCATTCTCTGGCTGCAAGTACTTCTTAACTTTCATTGATGATTTCTCCAGACGCACTTGGGTATACTTCTTAAAACTCAAGAGCGAAGTATTTAACACTTTTTTGGCCTTCAAAGCCTTTGTTGAAAAACAATCTGGACATCAAATTCTTAAGCTAAGAACTGATAATGGTGGAGAATATGTTAAAAACACATTCATCAACTTTTGCACCGAAAATGGAATTCAAATGCAACATACTGTTCCATACACTCCACAACAAAATGGTGTAGCTGAAAGGAAAAATCGCACCTTAAAGGAAATGGCTAATTGTATGCTGCAATCTAAAGGACTCAGTCTTAGTTTTTGGGCCGAAGCAATTAATTGTGCAAATTATATAATCAATCGCACTCCTACTAAGGTTCTAGAGAATATCACTCCAGAAGAAGCTTGGAGTTCCATTAAACCAGATGTAAGTCACTTTCGTGTGTTTGGAAGTGAAGCATGGGCCCATATTCCAGATGAAAAGCATAAAGCTTTAGAACCTAAGAGTGAGAAATGTACTTTTGTTGGATATTCTGAAGATGTAAAAGGTTATAGACTTATTCCATTTAAGTCCAAAAATGTTATCATTAGAAGAGATGTAAAATTTGATGAAAATAAATCGGCCTGCGAGCCTAGTCCGGCGGATGTGCCACCTCTTCCTATCTCTTCTATTTTTGAAAACATTTCTTCTTCAGATGATGAAAGCGAGGATGATAATCCTCCCCCACCTTCTCAGGATCCTCAACTTCCAAGATGGGTCCGTGCTACTCGGGATGCAGCAGGTGATCTTGCCGGTGATCCTACAGATCAGCGACGTACACGTTCTCAGTTTGAAAGAGCCTCTTCTTTACTGGCTCAAGCTCCAGTAAATCATGATCCTGACACTTTTGCAGAAGCTTCAGGCCATCCACATTGGGAAGCAGCTATGAATGAAGAATATCATTCATTGATGACAAATGATACATGGGATCTTGTTCCTCTACCAAAGGGACGCAAACTTGTTAGATGTAAATGGGTTTACAGAACCAAGTATGGACCAGATGGGAAAGTTGATAAACATAAAGCTCGTCTCGTTGCTAAGGGCTTTTCACAGGTTGAAGGCATTGACTACACTGAAACCTTCTCCCCCGTTGCCAAAATGAACTCTATCCGCCTTGTTCTTTCCCTTGCTGCCTCTTTAAAATGGGAAGTCCATCAGATGGATGTTAAATCTGCCTTCTTGCATGGGGACTTGCAGGAAGAAATCTATATGGAACAACCCATTGGCTTCATACAAACAGACTCCAGCCTTGTTTGTCGACTTAAGAAATCCCTTTATGGCCTCAAGCAAGCTCCTCGGGCTTGGTATGCCAAAATGGATAGCTTTCTTTTAGAATCTGGCTTTTCTAGGTGTCATTCTGACAATACTGTCTACACCAAGAAAGTGGGCAACTCTCTTATCATCCTTGTTCTTTATGTTGATGATCTTATTCTTACTGGTAGTGATCCCAACCTTATAAACCATGTGAAGTCCAGCCTTAAAAAGAAATTTGAAATGACAGACTTAGGACACTTACACTATTTTCTCGGTCTTCAAGTCTTGCAATCCCAAAAGGGTATTTTCCTTTCCCAGTCCAAGTATGCTTGTGATATTCTTCGTCATTTTCACATGGAAGACTGTAAGCCAGCCCCTTCTCCCTTTCAGTCTGGAGTCAAACTTTCAGTCTCTTGTACTTCTCCTGAAGTTGATGCTACCTTATACCGTCAACTTGTCGGAAAACTCTTGTATTTAACCCATACTCGTCCTGATCTTTCCTTTGCTGTTGGCCTTGTTGCTCGTTTTATGCAAAACCCCCGTGAAAGTCATTGGAAAGCAGCTAAAAGAATACTTCGTTATGTTCGAGGTACAGTACAGTTTGGGATTCATTACAGTGCCAAAGCAGCTCCTCTGTTAGTTGGTTTCACTGATTCTGATTGGGCTGGTGACCTTGATGATCGGAAGTCTACTGCCGGTTATGTCTTCACTCTTGGTTCAGGACCTATTACATGGGCTTGTAAGAAACAGGCTGCCATTTCTCTTTCGTCAGCAGAAGCAGAGTATCGTGGTGCCGTGGAAGCTAGTAAGGAAGCCTTGTGGCTTCGTCAGATCCTATCAGAGTTTGGCTTTGAGCAGCAGCATCCAACCACACTTTGGTGTGATAATCAAAGTGCCATTCAGCTATGCAAAGATCCAGTCCAGCATCAGCGCAGCAAACACATTGAACTACACATGCACTTCATCAGAAAGCTCATTCATGACCATGTTCTTGAAGTGCAATATTGTCCAACAGATGATCAGGTTGCAGACATCTTCACAAAGGCTCTCACAGAGGCGAAGTTCACTAAACTTCGATATATGCTTGGAGTTCAGGAAGTTGTCACTAAGGGGGGATAGGCTCTAGTGCCTCCTTCCTTCTCCTATTGTGTCATATTTGTAAATCCTTCAATCCTATCCCAAGTTGTTCTTAAGGGGGGATGTTAGGATATTCCGACACATAGGATATAGTTAAGTTCAACTTGGTCTAGTATAGAGTTAGGTTAGAGTTAGGTAAAGTGTGTTTCTTTACCGTTGTACATTTTGTAACTTACAATCCGACGGTCACAATATGTAGTGATCCGACGGTTCACTCTCACCTCGGTATTACCGACACTTGATCCGTGGCTTGACACCCGATTGGTCCATGAGTTCTATTTAAAGCGCATGGAGGGTCATTGTTCGGGTAATCCGTGCATGAGAGAAGCTTATGTAAATTTTCATTCTTTGATTAATAAATTTCCTGTAGTACCCACGTTGGGACAGGCCGTGGACTGTTTCCCTCCTTGCACTCTGAGGGTTTTAACCACGTCAAAAATACTGGTGTATTGATTTGAGATCTGGTTGTGAGCGGTGTCCTTTTGGTATTCTTTCTGTGGAACTTACCCTGTAAATTCCTACAAGAGGGGGGGTGAATCAGTATTCCTTACTAATTAGCACTTTTAAATATTTTCAGAGCATTAGTTAATCTTCAATTATTATTAACATTTATGCAATAATAACAATAAATAAAAGAACACAGGAGCCACAAAAATTTTAGGTGGAAAACCCCCTTCGGGTCAAAAACCACCAAATGCTTTTCTAATAAATTCTTTAGTATTCAGCCCCAACTAAAATGAAAGCAACAACTTCCTAGAATTCTAGAAAATCATTCTTCTCCAGCTCCCACTGGATGGACATTCCAACACCCAAGATTCTTCAGTAGTCAACTGAACAGATGCCCAAAAACCAAATGAGCTACAACTCACCCTAGCACCACCCTACCACCCCAAAATTTTCACAGGCTTGAACCTGTTGGTGACTTCATGCACCAGCCTAGCACCACCCTACCACCCTATAGAAGAATAAGAGAAGATTGGACTCCCATACCAGGGAAAATGGTCCACTTTACAATGATGTAGAAGAAGAAGACACACTAGACCATAACCCCAACTATGACACCACCACCTAATGATGTTCCTAGACCTCCCGACATTTCCTCTTCAACTCTTGGCAAATAGACACTTGTACAACTTTTACAATGATGATTTTACACTGACTCTATACAATGATACTTTTACAATGTCTGTATGCAGTGTTGCCCACTTGAATACTTCATGTGGTGAACTTCTTGATGTTGTTCTGCACCTTTATTGATGCTCTTGTCATGCTACCCTTTCTCACTCTTCAGAACATTAGATTATGCATTGAGTCTTCTCTTGATGAATATACAATACCTGCAAAAATTCTTCAAGGAAATACCCATGACATGATAATAGAAAAACTTACCTCATCCTGTAGAGCATATGTCAGTGCTAAAAAAAAACAACAAATTAGAATACAAAGAACCTAATGCAATTAAGAGATGAACATGCATATACAGAAGATACATACCTATAGCTTACCTCTGCTACATCATTTTGCTACACCTTGCTCTTTGTTGCCCTAGAAAGTCTTGCTCCTTTGCACCCCTTGACAGCACTTGATCTAGTTTTTCTTAACCTCTAGGAGCACGATATTTAATCTGATGTATCTCTATGATTTCAGATCCCCAATATGTGATCTTCAGTCCTGTAGTATCCCTCTGAGTCTTCTTTCCAATGCCACAAGTTTGACTCGATTTGGACTCTTCAAGGCAAAGTTATTGCCAATCTCTCACAATGACCTAATTATGGACTAGTTCAGTAGAGCAAACTTGTACGACGTGCCATGTGTCATTGTTTCCTCCTTCGGCTCTGAAATTGATACACATAAAAATACAGTCTGTGCACTATCCACCACTTTTTACAGAATTCCAATCCTCTTCTCAGAGAGAGAGAGTTATGACGATGTTCCCAAGGTCACTTCTTTGAGATGAAATTCGAGAGCTTGCAAAAACCCTAACTTCCACAGATCATATCTCTGAAAATATAGCGAACCAAGATCTCAAATTCGATCACGAAATTCATCAGGATTGTGAATCAAATGGATTTTCATTTCAGAATCTAAGACTTTACAAAAATGAAGGTATAGCGAAAATGCCACGATCACTACTTTTGGAGGATATATGAGATTTCTTTTTATAGAGCTGAGAGGGGTTTCTATAGAGAATGTTGGAGGGATTTTAAAATTATTAATTATTGACTATTCAATGACCAAAACCAATTATGAGAGCCATGCCACAACCCCATAGGGTTTTAGCCCACTAACTGGGGTTACTAACTTCAAACATGAATATCTCTCAAACTGTGAAGAATTGCTTGGCGCGCCATATATCAACGGAAACGTCTCGACGAGTAGAATCCATCTAGAAGGTCCTTTACTCAAAACAGAGTAAGTTGTCAAGTGAAAATTCCCTTGCAAGATCAAGGTATCCCCTGGTGCTGCTTGGGTTGACATCAATGACAACCTCAGATCTTCTTTAGATCAACAATCTCCCCCTTTGGCAATGATGACAACACAAGTACTCCCCTTGCGATCAGGGCACCTCTTCCTACTGCCTTCTCTCCCCCTTTAACATCAATGGCAAAGGGTAACTCCCCCTAACACACAACCATCCTACGGACCTGTACACACTTCCACTCCCCCTTTATTTTCTGAATAAGAAAAATCTAATGAGAACTTGGGAGAATCCCAAGCTTCTAGCGAAGATATTCAAATTCTTCACGAGGTAAAGGTTTAGTGAAGATATCAGCAATTTGTTCTTTTGTACCAACATATTCAAGTTTGATATTCTTTTCAGTGACTTGTTCTCTAACAAAATTATATTTTATCGGAATAATTTTTGTTTTGGAATGCATCACAAGATTCTTGGAGATACTGATGGTGCTGGTGTTATCGCAAAATACGGGAATAGGCTCATCAAACTTGACCAGAAGATCTTGAAAAGTTTTCTTCATCTAGAGAACTTGAGTACAACAATTTGCTACCGCGATATATTCTACTTCTGTTGCGGATAATGAGATTGAGGTTTTTTTTTTGCTCAACCATGATACGAGACAACCACCTAAATAGAATGTTGCTCCACTAGTACTCTGACGATCATCAACACTCCCTGCCCAATCTGCATCTGTAAAGGCTTGAATAATGAGATTTGTTTCCCTTGGTATATCACAAGCCATATTTTGTTATGCCCTTTAGATATCGAAGAATTATTTTGACGGAAATAATATGTGATTCTTTTGGTGCTTCTTGGAATCTTGCTACTTGTCCAACTGCTTGCATAACATCTGGTCGGGAGGCTGTTACATATAGAAGACTACCAATCATAGATCTGTACAACCTCTGATCCACATCCTTAGATGCGCCGTCTATGCTCAATTTGCAACCTGTTACCATCGGAGCAAGGACGGATTAATAATCTTCCATTTTGAATTTCTTGAGCATTTCCTTGATGTACTTGGCTTGACATATAAATATTCCTTTCTCTTGGTGAGATATTTGAAGCCCTTAGAAGTATGTCAACTCACCAAGTAAAGACATCTCAAACTCACTTTGCATCTTTGTAGCAAAGTTCTTACTTAGTCGATCATCATTGCTACCAAAGATTATATAATCCACATATACCTCAACGATAGTTAAATTATCTTTATCTATTTGTACATAAATATTGCTATCAGTAGTACCTTTCTTGAACCCTTGTTGATGTAGATATCCGTCAAGACAAGCATACCACGATCTAGGAGCCTACTTGAGACCATAAAGAGCCTTCTTTAACCTGCAAACATAGTATTTTTTTTTATAGTAGAAAACCTTTAGGTTGTTCAATGTAAACTTCTTCTTCTAATTCGCCATTCAAAAATGTTGACTTAACATCCATTTGGTATACTTTTATTTTTCTTGAACATGTATAGGCGAGAAACATCTGGATGGCTTCCATTCTGTCAGCTGGTGCAAATGTTTTGTCGAAATCAATTCCTTCCACTTGTGCATATCCTTTTCAGACTAATCTTGTCTTGATCCTGGTAACCTGTAATCCTTCAACTGTTTTGCTCCCCCTGAACCTTTAATGAAACTACCATCTTGTCCAAACTACCTTCCTGTCAATCGTAGACTTGTGCCATATACTGTTGCATAGACTCCTCCTATTTTCTTTTCCAGACCTTCTTATTCCTGCAATCTCGAGCCATGTGCCCATAATTATGACACTTGAAGCATTCAATGTTGTCCATAGGCAATTCCGTCTCATATTTGCAACCACGAGCGCTATGGCCATAGTTATGGAATTTGAAACATTCAATATTTAGCCCATCTAGCACGTATTCTCTTCTATCAAAATCATCGTGGAACATGTCTCGTGATCCTGCAAACTTGCTTCTAGGGTTTTGCAGATAATGATTGTACCTGTCAAAAACTTCACAATCCCTAACCATATGTCCATAGTTAGCACATAAAAAACAATAACCATTAAATAAACGAACATACCCGGAAGATTTTTCATTCTTCTTTGGAGGTGGTGTTGTAGTGTCTTGTGGTCCTTTGTTCTTGATTGATTTGGTATTGTTTTGTGGAGTTGCAACATTCTTCTTTGAATTTTCACTTTGATCAACTTCCTTCTTAGAACCATCCTACGAAGTTGTGGAGCTTGTACCTTCATCAACTCTAGCTTTACCATCTTTAATTGCCTTCATTTTCGCTTCTTCATCTGTCTTATCTTGTAAGTATTCTTTTTGTGATCCCTTGAGTTTGTTGACCTCATCACGAGTTGCATCAAGCTCTTCTTGCTTTTGAGCAAGATCTTCTTGAAACCATCTTTTCAAGATCTTCCTTCTTTTTTCTGCCTCCTCAACCTATAGCTTGAGAAGAGTGGTCTTCTCTACTTCCCTGTTGACAACCTATATATGTTCCTTCTGCTTCTTATTTTCAATCTTGAGCCTGCTTATTTCTATTGAAGATGTTTCTAATTCCTTTTGCTTTTGGTCAACGGTGGATATGTATCTTTGATCATATTCCTTCCTTTCAATTTCTACTTCCTGCATCTGTTGTGTTATCCTGCTAATCTTTGCAAATGTTGTGTCAAGTTCTTATTGCTTTTGTTGGACTTCTCTCTTGAGGTCTCATGTTGTTGTATTCTTGATTTCTTCCAACTTATTTTGAAGTGACTCTTCAATACATTTGTGTTCTTCAACTTCAATTTTGAGAGCTTGAACTTGTTCTTGAAGAGTATTGGAATGGATCTTCTCAGCCTTGAGCTCTTTTATAAGCTTGATTACCTCCTTAGAAAATTCTTCTATGGTCAACCCTTCTTCATCATACTCAGAAGGATATGAATTTTCAATAACATCTCAACCTGATTTCTTTGTTGAATAGAGATTATGAAGCTTTTCCCAAAGAGCTTTAGCCGTTGAACATTGACCAACTTTTGTTTTCACATAATTTGGAAAAACATTCAAAATTATATTCATGGTCTTTGAATTGTACCTTTTAGCTTCGTCAGTAGATGTGTCTCTAGAAACAATTGATTCCCATACTCCATGTGCCTGCAAAGATACTTCCATCATGGATTCCCATATCCAATAATTATCTACATCAAAATCAGGGGTTGGTACACAGTACTCACTTTATTGAGATTTTTTTGTACCTATACCTTCCTTTGAAATCCTTGTAACCCGCTTCTTTGACTTTCCCATCTCTATGCTCTTAAAATTGACTTCCATCGGTTAAGCTGTTACTGAAGGAAACAAGCTCTCATACCAATTGTTGGAAAATACTGGGGGGTGAATCAGTATTCCTTACCAATTAGCACTTTTAAATCTTTTTATAGCATTAGTTAATCTTCAATTATTATTAACATTGATGCAGTAATAACAGTAAATAAAAGAACACAGGAGGCACAAAGATTTTAGGTGGAAAACCCCCTCTGGGTCAAAAACCATCGAACTTTTTTCTAATAAATTCTTTAATCTTCAGCCCCAACTGAAATGAAAGCAACAACTTCCTAGAATTCTAGAAAATCATTCTTCTCCAGCTCCCACTGGATGGACGCTCCAACGCCCGAGATTCTTCAGTAGTCAACTGAACGGATTCCCCAACACCCAATGAGCTACAACTCACCCTAGCACCACCCTAACACCCTGAAGTTTTCACAGGCTTGAACTTGTTGGTGACTTCATGCACCAGCCTAGCACCACCCTACCACCCTATAGAAGAATAAAAGAAGAATGGACTCCCGTACCAGGGAAAATGGTCCACTTTACAATGATATAGAATGATGTAGAAGAAGAAGACACACTACACCATAACCCCAACTATGACCCAGCCACCTAATGATGATCATAGACCCCAAAGGGTTTTAGCCCACTAATTGGGGTTACTAACTTCAAACATGAATATCTCTCAAACTATGAAAAATTACTTGGCGTGCAATATATCAACATAAACATCTCAACTAGTAGAATCCATCTAGAAGATCCTTGACTTAATAGAGTAAGATTTCAAGTCAAAATTCCCTTGCAAGATCAGGGTAGCCCCTGGCGCTGCTTGGGTTGACATCAATGACAACCTCAAATCATCTTTAGATCAACAATTATTGGGTACAAGTGTCCCACAATGGCCCTGCTCCTGAAGTGCTTTACCTGCATATTATTGCATGTTTCACTTCTTTTCATTGACGCTACTAGTTCTTGTAGTCAGTTTCAACCACCCAATTGATCATTTTCGTGCTTCCTGTACCAAGCACATAACTTCCATTAGATTTAAAATAAATTGAAATAAATTCACATCATACCTCATTAGTAGCTCGTCAATAAGGTACACTTGCAATCCTGTTTACTTCCTATCACAACAAGTCAAACTAACTGTTTGATCAAATCATCATGAATAAACATATCACATCTGGTTAGCTCAAACTCAACCATCATAAATTAAAATCATGAATCACATGAAATCATCATAAACCATAATCATAAATCACATGTAACCATCACAAGTCAGAATCATAGATCACATGCATAATAAACTGAAATAAAATACCAATACTTATCCTTCATTGATCTTTACTTCTGCCTATTGTCCTTATTCCATACGCACATTGGATTGGTTACCATACTTAGCAAACACCTAGTGCATTTTTCCTCAACCATGTACACATACACATAGTATAAAACACACACATATAACCACACATGACATGCAATGCTATGCAATACATGCACCAACACCTGACATACAACACATACACCTACACCCAGTGTACAACACAATACATTACATACTCCTACGTCAAGTATACACCACAACACAATACATACACCTACATCTGGTGTAGAACACAACACAAATACGTACACAGAGTACAACACAATGAATACACATGTCACAATACCACAACTACACAATGCACATACATAGTATTGCATGCCCGCAACACAACATGTACGACACATGCACAATACCACATGTACAGTAGTACCATATGTACAACATTTACACAGTACCATCTGTACACAACACCACTTGCACAACATGCGCACAACATCACATGTACACGGCACCACCTGCATAACATGTGCACAACATCACATGTACACGGCACCACCTGCATAACATGTGCACAACATCACATGTACACGGCACCACCTACACAACATGCACACAACGCAACATGTACATCGCACCACCTGTACAACGTGTACACAATACCACATTTACATATTACCACATGCACATGTACACGACACCACATGTACACAACACCATATGCATGACATATACATAGCACCACCTGCACATGACACCACATTTACAACATGTACACAACACCACATGCTCACAGCACCACTTGTACAATCATGCACACAAAACAATATGTACATAACCCTGCATATACAACATGTAGATAACACCCTATGTACACATCACTGCATATCCAACATGTAAATAGTACCATCTATATCCAGCACTACATATGGAATATACACACAACACCATACATACAACAGGAACACAACATCATATGTACACAATACTACATATATTACATGTACACATCACCATAGGTACAATCATTGAATATACAACATGTACAACATATACACAACAGTAGTACTGCACATCCAAAACCACATTGTCTCTACCAGGAAACCTTGCTTCTAGTGTCTCTCCATCATCCATGCTTATCCTAGCATGTCATAGATCTCACTGCTTTCATTTAGCTGATGTATCCCTCAGAGTTACCTGTCATAACATAAACATAGGCATAATACAATCATACAATATCAATTCATATCCACATGATACTGATCCCGTATATTTGTCGTGACTACTCTCCCCACTTGATTCCTCTTAAAACCAGGAACCTCGTCATGCCATTCACCTACATAAGCAATCATTCCTCCACAAGAATCATCCCTAACAACCTTGTCAGACAATGACATAGATACATAGATACATATACATAAACATTAGCATAAACAATCATGATCCTATTAAACAACAACATACACACACACATATATACATATAAACATTAGCATAAACAATCATGATCCTATCAGACAACAACATACACACACACATATATACATATAAACATTAGCGTTAAACAACCATGATCCATGATGACCCTATCAAACACGACATACATACATACATATATAAACATCAACATAATCATGATCATAACATAATTACCATGTAACACCCTCCTCCCACATCCACCCAAGTAACCACGCCAACTGGGGTAAACATCATAAGAGAGGCTACTATGATCAAATTCGACCTCCTAGGTGACCTTAAGGAAGTGGAATCAACGGAACATCACACACAATCACCCAACCTCATCAACAGAACCCTCATGAGACAAGTCGACCACTATGATAGCATGTCCTTGGGTTCCATTGTTGTTATGAACCTCTTAGACCATAGTCGCTCTCATGTTATGGAAAGGGAGTGACCAGAGACCAAAATTCGCTCTCATAGGCCTGCACGCCAATGACTGTGGACCAAACTTGCCAATTTTGTGCCAATGACCTCAGGATTTAAGCCACTTTTTAAGGCCCAGAGCCAAGGCCACTGCCCATAATGGAATGAAAGCTTGAAATCAATAAAAGTACAGGGAAACAATGAAGCAAAAGCAATAAACTCAACAATACCTTAACCAAACCCCTACTAGCCATGACAGGCATTTTGTCAAACATATCATCAACATGTAACCTACAGGTGTAAACAACAGAATTAAGTGTAGGGATCTCATACTTATCTTAGAATCGCTATAAACCATTGCTCCCTCATGTCATTTGATGCATATTCATCTATTAGGTCATAGGCACATTATACATTCATATACAAGTAAAAACATGCTGAGATCCATACATAAATATTGTCATAAAATATGCATATAACCAACATAATAAGGACATAAATACAATAAACATATCAACCATCAAAATCCATATATATATCAGTACATTTACACATGAAAATCAATGGAATGAATTTCTCATTAATCAATGCAATGAACCAACCGGAGATGGGACTACCACATTCCACCCGACCATAAATTGGTTGAGCCAAGTCTCTCTTCAACCAATCACCCCCATGCCATATTCCAAGCATGAATGTGGGACTCATAGAACACATCAAAAACACCAATCAATGTGGATGCCACTAGAGTTCTCCACCTACACCGTGAGGAATTTGAGTGCTTCCTAGTCTTTCTGGCTTTACCGTGCATCTGCGGTCCTATCCAAGGATCACTAGGCCCTACACCGAGACATACTCTCCAGGATTTACCATGCATTCCATCCCAGAATCACTAGTCCCAACGGAGAGAAAATCCACCTCTTGGCTTTATCATATATCCTGCCATTCACCGACAAGGATTCCTAGGCCCACCGAGGCACACAATCTGGCTTTATTGCAACCCACAGTCTGGTTCAAGGGTTACTATGCCAGTGGCTTTGTGCATCCTCAGTGCAGTCCAAAGACCACTACACCATGTGTTTGTCAATTCATAGATCCACCCCACTCAGCTTCGAATCCAATCTGACCATCCTGCATAAACCGAATGAGAGAACCGGTCTCATCAAAGCCATCAAGAAATGGCAAGGCTAGGATGAAAATACTGTCACACCTGAAAAAACCCATGCCATGGTAGAAAAGAAACACATGTAATCCCATGCATGCCAAATCTAGCAAGGAAAATACACATGCAAGTTGATACCTACAATGAAGCCTGTTGCAGTTGCTTGATCCTGTGTTTCCCTGCTTGATCTTTGCTTCCTCTTGCCTTCTTTTCCTTTCTTGCTCCAATGCTAAAGTGCTCCAAGAAAACTATATGTCCATGAGTATGAGAGAGAGACAGAATAATGAAAGAGCTTCAAAGCTAAGCTGACAAAATGTTACCAACTGATCCTTGAAAGCCTTTTTATGAATGAGGCCTCTATTTTCTTCATTTTCCATTATTTTCATAAATAATTGTGCCAAAAATGTCATTTTGCGTTTCCAAAGCCTTAGCCATTGCCTTTGCCAATTTCCTTAACCATAAAAAACCAAATGAACACCTCCTAGGATTTCTTTCCCAACATTCAGGTTGGAATAAGTGTCCCATTCATTCGTGATTATTGTTTTTTAACTTTTATTACATGAAATTTTCACCAGGGATGTTACAGAACCCTCCGCCTTAGGGGACACCGTCCTCAGTGTTTAATCACTCATATACTTCAACAACCTGCTGAAAGAAGACATATTGCTTACGTAGCTTTATAACACAGCTCGATGTAGTATTTACAATGAAATATTTGCTCAAGAGAAGAACGTCATGACAACATACCGCATAGTGGAGCTTTATATCACAGGTCATTATGGTATTTCCAATGATCATCTTGCTGAGTGCCAATCCACATGACATCATAACACCACGATAACATAACCACATGATAACATAATAACATGATAACATAACCATAATGACATGACACCCATACCACGTAGTGGAGCTTTATAACACATCTCGTTACTGTATTTACATCCATACACATGGGTACATATAGCAACATCAACATAAATATAGATACCAAAACATATGCCAAATCATATACCAAAACATATATCAAACATATAATATTCACCATATCTAAGCAAATATCAAAACATCATATAGCATATACCAAACCATCATAAAGAATATACCAAACCATCATAAACAAATACCAAACCACCATAAGAAAATACCAAACCACCATGTTAAGTTTCTTTGCTTCAACTGGAAAACAAGGAAGGATACATGGTAGGTGCATTACATAATCCAAAAGGAAGTACTCGATAGGCAAAATTTCCCCATGGACAGGTAAATGTGGTCTTGTCCTGATCTTCAGGTGCTACCTGAATCTGATTATAGCCACTAAAACCATCCAAAAATGAAAAATACTTTTTGCCTGCTAAAGTATCTAATACCTTATCAATAAAGGGTAAAGGAAAGTGATCCTTCAAAGTTGCTTTGTTCAATTCCCTGTAATCAATGCAAACCCTCCATTTATCATTCTTTTTAGGTACTATAACCAAGGGAGAAACCCATCGGCTATCTGAAATTGGATAAATGAAGTTTACATTAAGTAACTTTTGGAGCTCTTCTTTCACTATCTCCCTAAGGTTTGGATTCATCCTTCTTTGAGGTTGTCTGATTGGCCTACTGTTTTCCTCAATGTAGATGTGATGAATGCAAGTCTTAGGGTCAATACCTTTCATATCGGTATACTCCCATGCAAATGCAGTAGAATGTTTTTGCAAGATTTTGGTTAGCTCTTCCTGTTGTGATTTTTCCAAGTTTTTGTTGATATTCAATGTTTTTCCTGGAAAAATCTCAATGGCAGAACTACCAAACTCTTCCATAGATAAAAGAGACATTTGTCTAGATGATAGACACTCAATGTCAGAATCCAACTGAAATTGTGTGTGGTCATATTCTGAAGATGGTTCAAAGCTTTCTAATGTGTTCAGAATTTGACTATCTTCACTAATCTCAGAAATGGTAAGGATAGGTTGTATAGTATCTTCATCATCGACCCACTCATCTTCTTCTATTTCTGTTATTGCCTTTGCTGGAGGATACAGATTGAACTTCTTTGTTGAATTACCATCTGAAATATACATATCCCCAGACCTACAACTGATAAAAGCATCAGCTGTCGCTAGCCAAGGTCTTCCTAAAATAAGAGGATGTCCTCCTAGATTACTCTTGGGAGTTAAAATCATGAAATCGACTGGATATTCCCAAGAGTCTAAGGAAACTGGAATGTCTTCTAATACACCATCTGGTTTGATAATTGATCGATCTGCAAGTTGCAGTAAAGTAGGTGTAAAGAGAAGATTAGGGAGTTTTAGTTGTTCCATAGTCTGTCTACTCATAATGTTGATAGCAGCGCCTAAATCAATCAGAGTATTTGGAATTTCAATTCCATTGATATGTGTTTTGACAATTGGACTACCGGAATCTATATACTTCTGCATGGTAATTTTTATTTTTATTTTTTCTCGGTAAAGACTAAATCTATTAAGAGGAATCAATATGGTACAAACAGGAGAGGCAAAAGACCGTTAGACCGGAAATGATAGATACATCAACCTCGGTCCCGGAAGAGAGAAACAATCACAGAGCCATAGGAAAGACAAAAGACCGACAGACCGGAAATGATAAATTCATCAACCTCGGTCTCGGAAGGAAGAAACAAACTCTGCTACACCTGAAGATTCGATAGCAAATACTAACTGTCAGGCTGATACCCCAGCGGGACAGTGATTACACCACACTGTTTTTTCCCTTTCTTTTTGTTAACTTTTGTCCAGCCCTCATGAGGAGGATGGGCAAGAACAACTTGGAGACTGGAGTTTTCTATCATTGGGGACTCCTTCTCTGAATCAGAGGAGGAAGTCTCATGGGGACGTTTCTGGGAACTTGCTGAGACATGGGTGTGCTCCATAATGTTCGTGGGCGGATCCATCGTCTGCGCCATCTGATCTGATTCTGACTTTTTTTCCTCCTTTTCCATACTTGGAACCTTTTCCATACTGGGGGGCCTGGAGCTTCCGGTTGGCGGCGGTGGGCAGGGAGCCCAGTGCTTGGGCTTAGTATGAGCAAAGAGGCCCTTTTTTGCTTTTACTGACAGCGATGGGCAAGAGATATGAAGGTGCCCTGTTTGGTGACAATGACGGCATCTGAAGGCAGTGTTCTCGTACTCTATAAGCTGGGTCCAGATAGCGTCCTTGATCTTGAGATTGATGTACTCTGGCAATCCCTTACTTAAATCAAGCTCCACACAAACTCTGGCGTATGTATAGAGACCCTGCCTCTCTCTCTGGTAGTCTCCCTTCCAAAAGCTACCCAGGGCATTGCCTATTTTCCTGTATTCTTCTGTACGCCACAGGTGAACTGGGAGATTTGGAAGCCTGATCCAAACCGGAGCCTTGGTGATGACTGTTGAAGCTAGGTCAAAGTCGGGAAACCATGGAGTTAGGAAGAGACCAGCTGAACCCATGAACCAAGGGCCTTCGTCTAGGGCATTGTAGCAATGCTCTAGGTCATCGAACAGCACTATGAAATATCCTTTTGCACAGAAATAAACCTTACAACGATCAGTCCAGTTGTCTTTGATCCAGTCATAAAGATCCTGTGAGCGCGGCCAGAGCCCATTGAATCTGCAGATGATGGCCCTTTCAGCAAATTTCTGGGTTTCGTCTTCAAGTTCAGGGTAGGAGATTTCAACTGATGGGATCTCCTCCACTTTGTCAACCAAAAAGGGCTTGGGTGAAGTCTGTATTGGTGGCTCTGTCTTTTCAGTCTGCTTGCCATGGACTGCATCTTTGTACGAAAAAGCCTTAGCTGAGGAAGGCTCTCCCCCAGCTCCTCCTCTAAGACGAAGGGAAAGGATAATAGATGCATCTTTCTCAATGCCATAAAAAGAAATAGGAAAGAGATCCTCAAGATGTTTACCTTGGTAGAGAAGTCGTTGGTCTGCCAAAGGGATTCCCAATTTGATGTTCAATGCATGCTTGAGATTCCGCACTGGATCTGCTTGGCAAACCCATTGAAGCATAGTTCTTCCTGAAAGAAGCCTGATTTGAATCTGGAAGGCTGCGGATGATTCTGAAGGCCTTTTTCCCCAACCAATCTGAGGAGCGGGAAGGCAGATGCCTTGATAGAGTTTCGAATCCGGCCTTGGTCTAGTGTGCAGGGGCGGCATGCATCTGATTAGTGTCGTCCCTTCTTTTCTGGAAGCGCTGGTCCGAGGATAGGCTAAGGGAGCCGCACGATTTTCCTTGTCCACTGCTTCAGCAGTCGAAAGGGGGCTGCTTCGTCGCGCCGTGGAATCAGGGGGATGGGGCCATGTTTTCCGGGAGCTCTCCGATAAGAGGATAGCAGGCTCTTCTAGATCTACAACCCCAGTGATCATGGCATGGAGATCTTGAGTACCTGCCGATGAGAGAAGACCCCAAGATCTTTGCCCAGATCTCTTCAATCCCTTCGCGGCCAGAGCGATTTGTGACCCACCGGCGGCCTGGGGCCTGGAAGCATCAAAGCTGGGGTTCGAGCCAGTGAAAATGGCGTGGCCTTGTTGCTGATCTGCATCAGAGAGGCAGCCCCGGAGTCTGTGCTCCGATCTCTCAAACCTATTCTCCCGCAGCACAATCCAGGAGCTGATGGTGGCCGAGAGCATGGAGACGGGGGAGCTAGGGTTCGCCATCGAGCAAGCCTCCTAAAGAATATGCTTCTGCATGGTAATTTTACCCATCATGATATCTGCAATTTTTCCTACTAGGTGGATTCTTCTTGTGTCTCTTGGTTTCTTTCCTGGTCTTTTAAGGCTCAACTCCTTTATTGTTTTTGCTAGAATAGGAATCTCTTTAATGGCTTGTAACAAGGGAATCTTGATACAGACATTCTTCAATTCATCTAGACAATTATAGTCAGGCAACCAAATTTGTTTTTCCACTCCTTTGTCAATTTGTAATCTTTCAGGAAAAGGAGGTGTGGATAAAGATGCAGGTTGCTCAACTATAGGAGTTGTGGGGGTTAACTCTTTTTCTTTTTCTTTTTGAGTACTTGGGTTTTGAAGAGATGCTTCAGAACCCTTATTGGCTACAAGAGAATCTTCCTCAAAAATGCTTTGCTTTTGAGCATTTATAGAAGGCTTATCTAGGATTCTACCTGATCTAAGTTGTACATCATTGAGAGGAACAATCATATAGGCAGGAAATTGTTGACCTTCCATCATGTAAGCATTTTGAGGGTTTTTGTTATTGGGGTTTGGCAATGGCTGAGAAGGAAGTTGATTTGACTTTTGTTGGAATGGAAGCAAGAGTTGAGAATTTGGATTCTGTTGAGAAGGTTGTTGTTGTTGTGGAAATGGCAATGATAGTTGTGGATTTTGATTTGGAAGTTATGGAGCTTGTTGGTTTTGAAAAGATGGGGGATATTGATAAAATTGAGCAAATCTCCCATAAGGATTTTGCATACCTTGTACCCATGATTGAAAAGGATTTTGAGTTTGGGACCAAGGTTGTTGCCAAGGATTCCAATTTGGTGGGGGTTGAAAATTCATAGAGTTGCTAAACCCTTGATTTTGTTGCCCTTGCCAAGGTCTCCTTGCAACAAAACAGAGAGATTCGATTGTATTTGGATATTCTTGAAAGACAGCTTTGAGCCCAGGAATTGAAGGACAATCCTTGGTCTCATGATTCTCTGAACAAATTACACATGTTTCTACAACTTTTGCATCCAAGGGACATTCCCTTAGAGCATGTTTCTTCCTACACTTTGGGCAAAAGATGGCCAAAGCCTCAGCTTCGGCTTTCTGTTTATTGTGAATCTTAAGGGTGTCTAGTTGCTCACTAAGACTCCCTAAGATGTCAGTTTTGAATTCATCAAGCATGTTGCCAATCTCAACCCTACTTACTGATCCAGTTGCAGATTTGTTTGCTCTGATGAGAGAAGGATCTCTAGGCCCTTTTTGAGTTTTAGATTTCCCCCTTGAGAGATGGACACATAACTCTGCTATATCATGAAGTGGAAGTTGAGATATATCTCCCTTTCCCATCATGTTCAAAATATCTATCCATTCATCTCTAATGGCTTTTAATAGAAGGGCTTTCAAGGTCTCCTCATCTAAGTTACTCATTTTTGCTCTTTTCAGGTTGTATTGAAATCTTTCAAGTAAATCCTCCAAGTTTTCATCTTCTCTTTGCACCATTTTGAATACCTCATCCTTGTGATTGGTGGGCATACAATAGTCCAGGTACCTATCCAAAAATGTTTGTTTCATATCATTCCAAGTCCTAATGGATTGAGTGAGTAATCCCATGAACCATTTCAAGGCTGCTCCTTTCAATGTTGAAGGAAACAATTTGAGTTTTTGAGAGTCTTCCAGATAATCATAAGTTCGACACACGACCTCAAACTCAAATAGAAATGTTTCAGGGTCCTCATTCCTTAACCCATGGAAGTTTGGGAGGACAGATGGTGAGATGTTTTTCATTGTGGCTCGGGAGTCCTCATCGACTATAGGAAATCCGAATGAGTTATCCCCATCCCTATTTCCCCAATGTTACCTCTACCTCCTCCATTGTTTCCTCCTCCTCCTCTACCTCTACCTCTACCAAATCCAGTTGCTCCTTCCTCTGTCATGGTAGTTTCCCTGGAGACTTCAGAGTCTTTTGGTTCTTCTACTAAGGGTGAATGAGAAGGAATTTCTCCCTCTTCTTCTTCAGATGATTCTACTTCTTCAATTACAATTTGTCTCTCTGTAGAAGGAAGGAAATGATCTCTTTCTAGTTCAGATTCGATGGAAGGTGTGGGAGAGTCGACTCCTGCCTCTTGAATTCCAGGAATCCTAGGGCTAGGAGTGTAAGTTGGAGATGATGGAGGTGTCTCTTGTCTATTCCTTGAAGTAGATGGAGTTGTAAAAATCGAACTCTTGGCTCTAGCTAAAAACCTTCCCCTAGAATCTCTTGCTCTATGCATGTCATTTTTTATATTTTTCTTCAAGTCGGGCTAATAATTCTCTTTCTGATCTTCCAGGTCACTCTAGGTGCAAGAAGAGAGCATACTCAAGAAACTATTAAACCAATAAATTTCTCTTTTCAGATCCTCTAGATCACACTAAGTGCAAGAGGAGAGCATACTTTGAGAGGTTATCAATTTTCCTTCCTTGAAATTTTCTCGTTTTTTTTTTTTTAGAAATTGGCTACCTAATTTCACTTCCCCAGCAACGGCGCCAAAATGTTTGGTCAATTTAGTGAGGTCTAAATTGCTACTTTAAAATGTGAACCCGGGGTTCGTAAACTAACGAAGTGAAGTGTACTATATGTACTAGATAACCATTTCCTTAGTCTTTTGTCGTTTTTAGTTTTTTAAGTTTGTTTTTGGATTTATCTTTCCCTAATGTGAGATGATGAAAAGGTGATAAATCAAGTGAAATATGGATGATTATGGTGATCTCTAAGTGGTTTTTCAAAACTTAAAAGAAAGAAAGCTTTAAAATAACTGCAATGAAATCAATTCTTGAAAAGAAATAAAGACATCAAACAATGAACTAATGACATCGGCCCAGTATCTTTGTTGCTGAATGAAAATGAAAATGAAATCTACACTAAATTCAATTAAAAGTAAGAACAACTAATCCACACTATTTCAACTCTTCAACTCAATCTTCCTGAAATGTTAAGCAATGTGAAATCTAAAAGAAGTTAAACTGCATAAAAGAAACTAATCACACTACTTTAACTCTCTTGACCTTTTGCCTTTCAGCTTAATTTACCCTGTGAGAAACAATCATGAACAAGTCAAGCAATGTGAGATCTAAAGCAAACTAAATCAAGCTATAATGAGTGATATTCTGGTTCCTAATGAAGTTATTTGATTATAGAAAGAAACCGTTAACAGATGAATAGCATGATATCTAAGAGCAGAAAATAAATGTACAACTTAAGGAAATGACAGTACTGGAAATCAAACTTCAGAAAACAAGAGTCAGCGACAAAGACAAGATGATCTCGTATGCCAATAGTTATAAAAAGAAAAGGTGAAAAATTGCCCCGGGCTGCCTAAGAAAACCTGCAGAAAACACTGATCAGTTGTAACCATAAAAGAGCAGCAATGAAAATGTAAATCAATAGAAATCAAAAAGCTTTGTTATGTACAGCTAATATACATGATGAAATAAAACGCAACATTTAAATGACAACTGTACAGCTAATATACATGAACAGGAAAAAAAGTAATGCAAGAGTTAAAGGACAACTGTACAAGGCTTTAGTAAGCAGGGGCCCTCTGCCACTTCAGCCGATTCAACAAACAGCTACAAGCGTAAGTTTAAACCAGTCTTCTCATATATTAAACAACAACGTAAAAGTGCAGTGGGGAAAATACAACAACTTCGAATTACATTAACAGAGATTAAACTTTACAGCGTTCATGGACGCGTTATTTATAAGGAAAGAAAGCTAAACAGATTAACTAAATCTACGCTATTAACCACGCTGCCAGAGACACGTAAATCCTCTTCAGCCCGGATCTAGGTAACTGTCATCATGTTTATTAAATCCGAGAGGTATGGCTGTTGGATTCACGCTACCAGGATGTCTTTGTGGCTAAGGACTGTGCCATGTAGCTTCACGTGCTCAAAAACAGAGCTACGCATAGCCGTGCCACCGCTGAACACTTTCGTTGACTATCCTATGCCCCCTGTTTGACTGCGGGCTTTTATGGGCGTGCTGGATGATCTGGAGGGACACGTTCCATGTCCTTGACTCCTGTAACTTTCCCATGTGGCTCGTTTCTTCAAAGGACACTTGTAGCATGGTGTTTGACAAAATGGCTGCGGAATCCTGTGTCGGCTGCGGAAACTGAGAAGCTTCCGCAGTTGTCTGAACAAAATTCTAAACCAAACAACAGTCATCAGCGTAGTTAGAAAACCATGTCAAAAGGCTCTTTTTTAAACTAAAATACAATGATTTAATCAACTAGGTGGATGAAATGAGTGGAAAAAGAAAGCTGAGAGGGTGTATAGGAAGGTGCAGGTTCGAGGCTCAACATACCCCCACTGTGAAGGTGTTGCATGTCCTCATGCAACCAAAACTTAGTTATTTTCCCTTAATCCATATGCTCTGAGGCTTCTGCAAGAACATCTAGCCCTCTTCTCTTTCTCTTTGATGCTAAAATGGTCCTTGGTTTCCTGACTAGACATTTGAACTTAAGATTAATCAATGCCCTGCTCAACTTCTTACACTTTTTCTTCAGCTTCCTGTTCTTCTTTTGCCACAGTCCTAGATGGAGCATAGTGTTATCATGGACAATCTTGTCTACCTTACTCTGCTCTTTGAGTGCTTCGTTTTCCTGTTTGATGTGCCTATTTAGGACTTCCAATTCAAACACTTCCTGTTTTAAAGACTGTACTTGTGCATCAAGTGGCAAGGTGGTGCTTGGTCCTGCAGCTGATTGTTCCAAGGACTCTAGGTAGTTATATACCTCTTGCTGATTAGGATCTACTTCAGGTGTCTTTCTTGGGCTAGTCTCAAAATCAAAATCTGGTGGAGGAGGAAGACTGTCCTCTCTTTCTGGCCGAAAAGGGCTTTCATCACGTGGAGGACTTGACTCAATGTCTGGCTGAGCTGGAGTTTTTTCAGGTGTTTCTTCACCTAAATCAATAAAGTGTGATTGTTTTTCTTGGGTTACACTCTTCTTTCCTTTTAGCCTACTGCTCCTCCTCACGTGTGGACTAGTGCTCTTTTCCTGTGCACTCTGTTTTCCTTTTTGTTTCTTTGTTATGGCAGCAGCTTGAAGATGTGCTAATCTTTCTGCCAAAGTTTGAGAATCTTCCTCTATGGATGGTTCAGGGGATGGATAGGTTTCTTGAATGGTTATTTTGCCCTTGTCCTTCTTCTGTTTCTTGTTTTTAGCTCCCTCTTCTTCTTCTTTCTGAATAGTTTCCTGAATGTCTATTGTAGGAGAGTCTTGGGCTGTAATATTCTTTTCTTTCCTCCTGCTTCTCTTTGGAATTTTTGGGGAACTGCTTCCAGAGGCTTCAGTCAGTTCTTGGAAGTGGTTTCTTGTCAAAAACTTTTCCCAAGTATCCTTAGTGTTTTTCAACTGATCTTCAATAAGGATTTTTATGAACCCGTGATGGTAAAGATGGGGTTCAATATTGCCTACGTGTTTTTGAATAGTAAAGCTCATTTTCTTCAAGCTTGATAACAGAAAATAAGGCAAATTAAGGGTATAACATTCCATAAAATTCATCATTAGCCTGGCATTATACATGTACATGGAACCAAAACGACCCTCGCATGTGATAAATTTCTGGATAAGTAATAACAGAGGGGACCATTCTTCTTTTATTGTATGCACAAGGATTCCTTTTGTAAATACAGAGGTATCCATACCTGGGTTTTGTAGCATTGTTCTCCATATTTGATCTTCCACACTTCTGTTCTTGAACCACCTTTCACCTTCTTGTGGAAGACTTGTTGCATCTGCTATTGTGGCCTCGGTCACTGTAAATTTCAAGTCTCCAACCTCCACTGTTTTTCCATTAAAGGACCTTGCAAAAGCTTTAGTCACTTCTTTGTTATAGCCCCTGAACTTTTGAATGAATCTCAGCCACCTTGCTTTCTTCAACGACTCCTTCATTTGAGGATAACCCTCCAGGTATTTTGGTCCTTCCGGTTTAGCTCTTAGTAGTTTTCCCATTCTCGGCTTTAAATTCCGACTGAAAATTCTATTGCGTATGAAGGTTCAGGAAAAAATGGGCTGATTACGGGATTCTTAGGGTAACTGGAGTGGCCGTAATCGAAGTTCAGGATGTATGTGGTGATTGTAGCCAGGGTTTGGAGCAAGCTGTAGTGGATGCAACGGAAATGGAGAACAAGGAATGGTATGAGTACCGAGGGAGTAAAGGGTAAGCAACAGTAACGAGTTCAACATCGAATGCATGCGAGAGTGAAGTGATAAATGGGCAGAATAACGGCTGAGTCCTTTTGGATCGGATGACTTGCGCACACGTCTCAGCAGACGGCTGCGGGAATTATGGTGAAGGAGAGCCGTAGTACAGTCGGTCACGTCTCAAAAGTACGGCCAATAAATGGGAGAGCAGTCCATCTCGAGTTTAAATTTAGAATGATCGTGGGACCGTTGTGGAATGACATCATGGAAGAGGAGTGGTATGGGGCTTGCCGTAACAAATCATTGCATTTAGTGGAACTTGCCATGGTTTAATAACTATGCATAATAATGACATTGAATTGTTATTTGGTAGAGATTTTTTATCATACCTTTGGAAGTTTATCATTTCTTGATTAAGGCTTCTGACCCATTGTTGTTCTTTGATCTTGAAGATGCCCCATGTCTTTGCTGCACTTGGTGATGATGACACTAACCTTTGACTGTGATTTTTTTGAAAACAGAGTGATGTCGGCTGTAAAGACAGAGTGATGCTGGCTGCGGAAACTGGTTCTGGCTGCGGAAACGGTTTCCAGCTGCAGAAACTAAGACAACACCCCTTTAACTGCACAGATATAGTTAGAGAAGAACTAACTAAATGAAATAGTCCTGAGAGGGACTTTTATTGATGGAATGAAATGAAATGAGTGGAATGAGATGGAAATGAAGTGGAGTGAAGATGGAGATGAAAATGAGATGGATGAACTGAAATGACAAATGAGGTGGAGTGAAGATGGAAAGAAAGAGAGACTTTTTTTTTTGGAAAATATAGAGTGTCAGGTGCCCCTGATTTTCACTCTACATTTTCTGTATAAGACTGCCAATCTATGATTGGTTTTCAGGCTTATACAAAAGATTTTTTATTTTTATTTTTTTTTCAAACTGAAAGAACAAAGACTAGGCTGATGGAGGAGAAGGATTCCTCTCCACCAGCCTCATTGTAGAATTTTCTTGAAACATTTTGATAAATTCCTCTTTTGAGAGTGGCTTATGATAAATTTTCAATCGGTGGCCATTCACAATGAGAGGAGTTTGAAACTCATCAATGGTCTTGACTCGAACTGCTCCATTGCTAAAGACTTCGTCAATCTCATATGGTCCAAGCCAATGAGTCTGAAATTTTCCTTTGAAGTCTTTAAACTTGGAATCAAACAGTAACGCCCAATCTCCCTTTTGAAACTTTTTCTCTTTGATATATCTGTCATGCCACTTAGTTCTTTGGTGTTGAACTAGATCAGTCCTTAAAATTGCATCTTGTCTTATTTCATCTAGCTCATTCAGCTGCTCCATTCTGTGCTTTTGGGTTTCTGATAGATTCATCCCCAACTGAACTGCCATCTTGAAAGTCTTGACTTGAAACTCAATGGGGAGCAGGACTTCTTTCCCATAAACAAGTTCATAGGGAGAATGTCCTGTTGTATTCCTCCATGTAGTTCTATAGGCCCATAAGGCTTCAGGAAGCCTTTCTGCCCAATCTCTTCTATGTAGATGAACAGTTTTGGTGATGATGTTCTCAAGGACTTTGTTTGTAGACTCCACTTGGCCATTTACTTGCGGAGGGTACGGAGTAGATTTTCTATGCTTGATTTTGTATTCTTCCATCAGCTTCTCCATCAAATTAGATGTGAATTGACTTCCCTGATCTGTTACAATTTCTCTTGGGACACCAAAACGAGTAAAAATATCCTCAAAAAGAAATTGAACAACTGAATTTTCAGTGGCAGAAGGCAATGCCTTGGCTTCTATCCATTTAGTAACATAATCAGTGCAAACCAATATATACTTCTTTTGTTTAGATGGTGGATTAATAGGTCCAATGAAATCTAAAGCCCATTTTTCAAAGGGTTCGATGAGTACCTGTGGCTATAATGGCATTTCATTTGAAAGAGTTGGTCTCCCAACTCTTTGGCAGCTGTCACACCTCCTGACATATTGTTTTGCATCTTTGAAGAGAGAAGGCCAATAATATCCTAAAGAAAGGATTTTATAAGTTGTCCTCTTGTCAGCGAAGTGCCCACCGCATGGCTCATCATGACATGCCTTGAGGATGTCAGGCATTTCATCTTCCCGAACACATCTTCTGATCACACAGTCTAGCCCTGTTTTGAACAATTCATTAGAAATCCATGAATAACTCGAACTCTCCTGAATAATTCTTCTCCTTTCATTAGGAAATAAATGTGGAGGTAGTTTCCCTGTAACCAAATAATTAGCAATATTTGCATACCAAGGAGTTTTAGTAGTTACTGCAAACAAATATTCATCTGGAAACTTATCCTCTACAGGAGAATCTTCGTTAGTATTTTGGATTCTAGACAAGAAATCAGCTACTGTATTTTGTTTCCCTGGTCTATCTAACACAGTAATATTGAATTCTTGTAAAAGTAAAAGCCATCTTGTAACTCTGCCATTAGTAACAGGTTTGTTCATGAGATATCTAATTGCAGAATGATCAGTATGGACAAAAGTTTCATAGCCTGTTATATAATGTCTAAACTTGTTGATTGCATGAACAACAGCTAAGAACTCTTTTTCAGTCACAGTATAATTTAACTCAGTGGGAGTCAAATTTTTACTAGTGTAGTAAATGGCATAAGGAACTAAATCCTTTTGACCCAACACAGCTCCTAGAGTTGTATCTGAAGCATCTGTAGAAATATGAAAAGGAAGTTTCCAATTCGGCCCTCTCAAAATGGGTGCTTCAGATATTCTTGTTTTCAAAGTTTCAAATGCAGATTGACAATCAGGATCCCAATTGAATTCACAGTCTTTTGTAAGTAATTTCAAGAGCGGAGATGCTATCTTGGTGAAGTTTTCAATAAATCTTCTATAATATCCAGTAAATCCAAGAAAAATTCTAACATCTCTTTGACAATTTGGAATAGGTAACTTGGAGATGACTTCAACTTTTGATCTATCAACTTTAATCCCATCTCCCGAAATATGATGTCCTAAAACAATCCCTTCAGTAAACATCATAAAACATTTTTCATGACTTAATGAAAGATTTGTTCCTTTACATCTTATAAGGACTTTTTCCAAATTTTCTAATGCCTCTTCAAATGAATTACCATAAACTGTAAAATCATCCATATAGACCTCTACACAATCATGGATTAGATCGGAAAAAATTCCTAGTACTGCCCTTTGAAATGTGGCAGGTGCATTACATAATCCAAAAGGAAGTACTCGGTAGGCAAAAGTTCCCCATGGACCGGTAAATGTGGTCTTGTCCTGATCTTCAGATGCTACCTGAATCTGATTATAGCCACTAAAACCATCCAAAAATGAAAAATACTTTTTGCCTGCTAAAGTATCTAATACCTGATCAATAAAGGGTAAAGGAAAGTGATCCTTCAAAGTTGCTTTGTTCAATTCCCTTTAATCAATGCAAACCCTCCATTTACCATTCTTTTTAGGTACTATAACCAAGGGAGAAACCCATCGGCTATCTGAAATTGGATAAATGAAGTTTACATTAAGTAACTTTTGGAGCTCTTCTTTCACTATCTCCCTAAGGTTTGGATTCATCCTTCTTTGAGGTTGTCTGATTGGCCTACTGTTTTCCTCAATGTAGATGTGATGAATGCAAGTCTTAGGGTCAATACCTTTCATATCGGTATACTCCCATGCAAATGAAGTAGAATGTTTTTGCAAGATTTTGGTTAGCTCTTCCTGTTGTGATTTTTCCAAGTTTTTGTTGATATTCAATGTTTTTCTTGGAAAAATCTCAATGGCAGAACTACCAAAATCTTCCATAGAGAAAAGAGACATTTGTCTAGATGATAGACACTCAATGTCAGAATCCAACTGAAATTGTGTGTGGTCATATTCTGAAGATGGTTCAAAGTTTTCTAATGTGTTCAGAATTTGACTATCTTCACTAATCTCAGAAATGGTAAGGACAGGTTGTATAGTATCTTCATCATCGACCCACTCATCTTCTTCTATTTCTGTTATTTCCTTTGCTGGAGGATACAGATTGAACTTCTTTGTTGAATTACCATCTGAAATATACATATCCCCAGACCTACAACTGATAAAAGCATCAGCTGTCGCTAGCCAAGGTCTTCCTAAAATAAGAGGATGTCCTCCTAGATTACTGTTGGGAGTTAAAATCATGAAATCGACTGGATATTCCCAAGAGTCTAAGGAGACTGGAATGTCTTCTAAACACCATCTGGTTTGATAATTGATCGATCTGCAAGTTGCAGTAAAGTAGGTGTAAAGAGAAGATTAGGAAGTTTTTGCTGTTCTATAGTCTGTCTACTCATAATGTTGATAGCAGCCCCTAAATCAATCAGAGTATTTGGAATTTCAATTCCATTGATATGTGTTTTGACAATTGGACTACCAGGATCTATATACTTCTGCATGGTAATTTTACCCATCATGATATCTGCAATTTTTCCTACTAGGTGGATTCTTCTTGTGTCTATTGGTTTCTTTCCTGGTCTTTTAAGGCTCAACTCCTTTATTGTTTTTGCTAGAATAGGAATCTCTTTAATGGCTTGTAACAAGGGAATCTTGATATAGAAATTCTTCAATTCATCTAGAAAATTATAGTCAGGCAACCAAATTTGTTTTTCCACTCCTTTGTCAATTTGTAATCTTTCAGGAAAAGGAGGTGTGGATAAAGATGTAGGTTGCTCAACTATGGGAGTTGTGGGGGTTAACTCTTTTTCTTTTTCTTTTTGAGTACTTGGGTTTTGAAGAGATGCTTCAGAACCCTTATTGGCTTCAAGAGAATCTTCCTAAAAAATGCTTTGCTTTTAAGCATTTATAGAAGGCTTATCTAGGATTCTACCTGATCTGAGTTGTACATCATTGAGAGGAACAATCATAGGGGCAAGAAATTATTGACCTTCCATCATGTAAGCATTTTGAGGGTTTTTGTTATTGGGGTTTGGCAATGGCTGAGAAGGAAGTTGATTTGACTTTTGTTGGAATGGAAGCAAGAGTTGAGAATTTGGATTCTGTTGAGAAGGTTGTTGTTGTTGTGGAAATGGCAATGATAGTTGTGGATTTTGATTTGGAAGTTGTGGAGCTTGTTGGTTTTGAAAAGATGGGGGATATTGATAAAATTGAGCAAATCTCCCATAAGGATTTTGCATACCTTGTACCCATGATTGAAAAGGATTTTGTTATGTACCTAGGGGGGATAATATGGGGTACCAAGGGAGGTACCCAAGGTAATAATGTAATAATGGGATGGGCCATAGTAATAAATAAGGTGGTTAACCCATGTCATGTAAGGGACCACAAGTAGTTAATAATAATGTAATGGGCCCATGGTATTAGTTGATGGTATGAGGGAACCATGGTAATGACCCATGGTATTGTATGTATGAGGCCTATATAGAGGCTAGAGACTCCACATGGAGAGATATGAGGATGAAGGGGAAGAGAAGTATTATTATATGAACAGGCATATGGCTTGTGGAGTGTTCTCCTTCCTTAAGGAGTGAATGTATGGTGTTGCCCTACCTTAAGGGTTTGATCAATAAAGTGAATCATTTCATATTATTTCTGGGTTTCTTTGCATTATCTTATACTTTTATATCAGATCTATAATATTCTTGGGTTAGATCTACAACAATTGGTATCAGAGCTACAACAAGTGGTATCAGAGCCAGGTTATGTACCTAGGGGGGGTAATATGGGGTACCAAGGGAGGTACCCATGGTAATAATGGGATGGGTCATAGTAATAAATAAGGTGGTTAACCCATGTCATGGAAGGGACCACAAGTAGTTAATAATAATGTAATGGGCCCATGGTATTAGTTGATGGTATGAGGGAACCATGGTAATGACCCATGGTATTGTATGTATGAGGCCTATATAGAGGCTAGAGACTCCATATGAAGATGAAGATGAAGTGAAGTATTATTGTATGAAGAGGCATATGGCTTGTGGAGTGTTCTCCTTCCTTAAGGAGTGAATGTATGGTGTTGCCCTACCTTAAGGGTTTGATCAATAAAGTGAATCATTTCTATCTATATTCAGATCTTGTTATTTCTTGGGTTATTTTGCATTATCTTATACTTTTATATCAGATCTATAATATTCTGGGTTAGATCTACAACAAGTGGTATCAGAGCACTTTCTTGGGCAAACCGTGGAGAAATTTTTTTCCATTTTTGCAGGGTTTTTGGGGCGGCGAGTTTGCAGATCAGATCTAGACGTTTTGGTACAAGATCTGCAAAATCTAATTGCAGATCTAGATTCTTTGGGAAAAAATACCCAATTTCAAAAAAAAAATCAGTTGAATCGAAGTCCCGATGAAGGATATATCGCTGATCTAAAAATCAGTGGGGTTGAAGACAATTTTCAGGGCAGCGAGTTTTGCGGCGCAGATCTAGAAGTCCTGGGCCAGATCTGCAATATCTAATTGTAGATCTGGAATATTTGGGGAAAAACACATGATTTCAAAAAAAAAATCAGTCGAATCGGAGTCCGGATGAGGGAGATATCGCTGATTTAAAATCAGCTCTTTTTGCAGAAATTTTGGGTGACGCCGGGAGCGTAGCGGCGCAGATCTGGAATTCTAGTGCCTGGGTCAGGATTTTTATCATATGGGCAGATGCAGAATGATTGTTCCATTTCCAAAAAGAGGTTATAATAGAGATTCTGAGCAATATTGACGGATTTGTGGTCATTTCAAATTTTCGCCAAGTTTTTTCAAAACCCTCTTCATGGCTTCTAGCAAGGATCTATATTTTACAGGAACAGATGATGGTCCTACTATTGAAGAATTTATACAAAGATACAAGTCCCCACATGGGAAATATTGGAGGCTTTCAATGCTGTTTAATATGAGAGATGAGGCTCAAAAATGGAATTCATCACTTGACTATCAGCAGTTGATCACACTTTCAGATGCAGAGTTTGAAAAAATCTTTTTGGACAAATGGTCTCGGGCTAGAAAAAAGGAGAGTGAGCCACGCAAGGGGTTATCTTCTACTGGTGTCTCCTTATTGCAGGTTCATGGATTGATTCAGAAGGAGAAAATCGTTGTGACTATAAATCCTAGTTGCAAGCAAAATCTTATAAGTGTTAATTTGGCAAAAAGATTGCAAGTTCCAGCAAAACACATTGAAACGACACAAGTTGATAATGAGGATGTTCAAGTGTATAAGGATTTGAAGATTTCTATGGATAAATATGTGTTGCATGGTGATTTTTATGCTTTAGAGATGGATAATATGGATGTTGTTTTGGGATATCCTTGGATGGAATCCGTGGGTACTATCAATATTAATGTGCAGAAGAAATTCCTGAAGCTATGGTATAAAAAGAAGAAAATTACATTACAGGATATTTCCATTCATAAACAGGTAGAGCACATGGAGGCTGAAGCAGAATATGTTCAAGGGACTGACATATCAGATGATGAGCCTTTCATGATCGACAATCAAACACAAATAGAGGCTGCAGAAGAAAAGGTTACAGGTGATGATACATCAGAGGAGGGCTCAGTAGTTGAAGTCATATTGAAAAAGAAGACACCACAACAGGCACCACAGCAAGGTACATATTAAAACAACAAGTGGTATCGTCTCCCCTCTACATATTTTTATTGTGGTATTCACATGGGCAGATGCAGAATGATTGTTCCATTTCTGAAAACAGGTCATAATAAGGATTCTGAGCAATATTGACGAAACTGTGACCATTTCAAATTTTCGCCAATTTTTGTGATGGCGGACCGAGATCTGAATTTGAATGACTTATATCCATTTGATGGCTCTCATCCAGCCAAATGGCTAGCACAAATGGAGAAATGTTTTAGATTGAATTACATCATGAATGATGAGACTCAGCTGAATTTGGGAACAATGTACTTGGACAATGAAAGATTGCAATGGTGGCAAGGGCATCAACGTCGCTATAGTTGGCCCTTGACTTGGGACAAATTCTCTAAAGCTCTTATGGGACCGCTTTGACCGAAAAGCTAATCTTGTGTATAAGCTCACACAGACAGACACACAGCCTAGCAAAGATTTTATTTTTACGGGAAAGAAGGAAACCAAGGAACCTAAAGGGTTATTTTCTGCTGGTATCTCCTTATTGCAAGTTCATGGATTGATTCAGAAGGAGAAAATCATTGTGTCTATAAATCCGAGTTGCAAGCAAAATCTCATAAATGTCAATTTGGCAAAAAAATTGCAAGTCCCAGCAAAACAAATTGCACATACACAGGATGATGATAAGGATGTTCAAATCTATAAGGATTTGAAGCTTTCTATGGATAAGTATGTGTTTCATGGTGATTTTTATACTTCCGAGATGGATAATATCGATGTTGTTTTGGGATATCCTTGGATGGAATCCATGGGTACTATCAATATTAATGTGCAGAAGAAATTCCTAAAGTTATGGTATAAAAAGAAGAAAATTACATTACAGGATATTTCCATCCATAAACAGGTAGAGCACATGGAGGCTGAAGCAGAAGATGTTCAAGGGACTGACATATCGGATGATGAGCCTTTGATGATCGACAATCAAACACAAACAGAGGCTGCAGAAGAAAAGGTTACAGGTGATGATACATCAGAGGAGGGCTCAGTGGTTGAAGTCATATTGAAAAAGAAGACACCACAACAGGCACCACCACAGGGTGAAGTAAAGAAACAGCCATCGTGGGTTAAAACTACAACATATCATCACCCACATCACCCAGCGAGACAACCATCAAGATGGAAACCAAGTCGTCACATGACGGATCGTGAGGAGAGAAGATCCACCCACTGCACATCAACACAGAATAGCTGCCACGGTCAACTTCCATCTCAAGCGAGCGAGGCACCAGCGAGATCGAGGGTTCACCTTTCTCTTGGATGGCTAGATGCACGTGCATGGTATCAGTGGACTACTCTCTTGAGTAGATCTTATTATTTATGTTCTTCCCATGTTTCGGGGACGAAACATGTTTAAGGGGGGTGGAATGTTATGTACCTAGGGGGGATAATATGGGGTACCAAGGGAGGTACCCAAGGTAATAATGTAATAATGGGATGGGCCATAGTAATAAATAAGGTGGTTAACCCATGTCATGTAAGGGACCACAAGTAGTTAATAATAATGTAAGGGGCCCATGGTATTAGTTGATGGTATAAGGAAACCATGGTAATGGTACATGGTATTGTATGTATGAGGCCTATATAAAGGCTAGAGACTCCACATATGAAGATGAAGAGGCCAATTACAAGGGAGTCCAACAGACGTGACCACCTCTTGTATTTCCTGCGTGCATGCCTCCCCAAATCCGCAGGTTTATGCGCTTAACGACAGATCCCGTGGTTTAAAGACGCCGGAACACGTCTCTAGCCTAAAAAAAAATTTGCTAAAATTTGGAGATCCCACCGAGCCCTGGAAAGTGCTCTGATACCACTTGGGGGGATAATATGGGGTACCAAGGGTGGTACCCAAGGTAATAATGTAATAATGGGATGGGCCATAGTAATAAATAAGGTGGTTAACCCATGTCATGTAAGGGACCACAAGTAGTTAATAATAATGTAAGGGGCCCATGGTATTAGTTGATGGTATAAGGAAACCATGGTAATGGTACATGGTATTGTATGTATGAGGCCTATATAAAGGCTAGAGACTCCACATAGATGAAGATGAAGAGAAGTATTCTTGTATGAACAGGCATATGGTTTGTGGAGTGTTCTCCTTCCTTAAGGAGTGAATGTATGGTGTTGCCCTACCGTAAGGGTTTTGATAATAAAGAGAATCATTTCTATCTATTTCTATCTTATTATTTCTTGGGTTATTTCTGTTATCATATATCTTCTGGATCAAATCTTGGGCACAAAAGTGGAGATTTTTTTTAAATTTTTTTGCAGGGATTTTTGGGTGACGAAATTGCAGATCATTTCTGTATGTTTTGGTGCTAGATCTGCAGAATCTAATTACAGATCTGTATTCTTTGTGAAAAAATACCCAAATTCAAAAAAAAAATCAGTTGAATCGGAGTCCGGATGAAGGAGATATTGTTGATTTAAAAATAAGTGGAGTTGCAAACAATTTTCAGGACAGCAAGTTTGCGGCGCAGATCTAGAAGTCCTGGTGTTAGATCTGCAAGATCTAATTGTAGATCTGGAGTCTTTGTGAAAAAACACATGATTTCAAAAAAAAAATCAGTCGAATCGGAGTCCGGATGAGGGAGATATCGCTGATCTAAAATCAACTTTTTTTGCAGAAATTTTGGGTTACGGCGGGAGAGTTGCAGCGCAGATCTGGAATTCTAGTGCCTGGATCAGGATTTCTATCACATGGGCAGATGCAGAATGATTGTTCCATTTCTGAAAACAGGTCATAATAAGGATTCTGAGCAATATTGACGAAACTGTGACCATTTCAAATTTTCGCCAATTTTTGTGATGGCGGACCGAAATCTGAATTTGAATGACTTATATCCATTTGATGGCTCTCATCCAGCCAAATGGCTAGCACAAATGGAGAAATGTTTTAGATTGAATTACATCATGAATGATGAGACTCAGCTGAATTTGGGAACAATGTACTTGGACAATGAAAGATTGCAATGGTGGCAAGGGCATCAACGTCGCTATCGTTGGCCCTTGACTTGGGACAAATTCACTAAAGCTCTTATGGACCGCTTTGACCGAAAAGCTAATCTTGTGGATAAGCTCACACAGACAGACACACAGCCTAGCAAAGATTTTATTTTTACAGGAAAGAAGGAAACCAAGGAACCTAAAGGGTTATTTTCTGCTGGTATCTCCTTATTGCAGGTTCATGGATTGATTCAGAAGGAGAAAATCATTGTGTCTATAAATCCAAGTTGCAAGCAAAATCTCATAAATGTCAGTTTGGCAAAAAAATTGCAAGTCCCAGCAAAACAAATTGCACATACACAGGATGATGATAAGGATGTTCAAATCTATAAGGATTTGAAGCTTTCTATGGATAAGTATGTGTTTCATGGTGATTTTTATGCTTCAGAGATGGATAATATCGATGTTGTTTTGGGATATCCTTGGATGGAATATGTGGGTACTATCAATATTAATGTGCAGAAGAAATTCTTGAAGCTATGGTATAAAAAGAAGAAAATTACATTACAGGATATTTCCATCCATAAACAGGTAGAGTCCACGGAGGTTGACGCACAAGATGTTACAGGGACTGACATATCAGATGATGAGCAGTTGATGGTCGATAATCAAACACAAACAGAGGCTGAAGCAGAACAGGTTACTGGTACTGACACATCTGATGAGGGTTCAGTGGTTGAAGTCATATTGGAAAAGAAGACACCACAACAGGCACCACAGCAGGGTGAATTAAAGAAAAAGACATCGTGGGTTAAAACTTCAACATATCATCACCCACATCACCCCGCAAGACAACCATCAAGATGGAAACCAAGTAGTCACATGACGGATAGTGAGGAGAGAAGATCCACCCACTACACATCAACACAGAAGAGCTGCCATGGTCAACTTCCATCTCAAGCGAGCGAGGCACCAACGAGATCGACGATTCACCTTTCTCTTGGATGGCTAGATGCACGTGCATGGTACCAGTGGACTACTCTTTTGAGTAGATCTTATTATTTGTGTTCTTCCCATGTTTCGGGGACGAAACATGCTTAGGGGGGTGGAATGTTATATACCTAGGGGGGATAATATGGGGTACCAAGGGTGGTACCCAAGGTAATAATGTAATAATGGGATGGGCCATAGTAATAAATAAGGTGGTTAACCCATGTCATGTAAGGGACCACAAGTAGTTAATAATAATGTAATGGGCCCATGGTATTAGTTGATGGTATGAAGGAACCATGGTAATGACCCATGGTATTGTATGTATGAGGCCTAGATAGAGGCTAGAGACTCCACATGGAGGATATGAAGATGAAGAGAAGTATTCTTGTATGAACAGGAATATGGCTTGTGGAGTGTTCTCCTTCCTTAAGGAGTGAATGTATGGTGTTGCCCTACCTTAAGGGTTTTGATAATAAAGTGAATCATTTCTATCTATATTCAGATCTTGTTATTTCTTGGGTTATTTTGCATTATCTTATACTTTTATATCAGATCTATAATATTCTGGGTTAGATCTACAACAAGTGGTATCAGAGCACTTTCTTGGGCAAAACGTGGAGAATTTTTTTTTCATTTTTGCAGGGTTTATGGGGCGGCGAGTTGCAGGTCAGATCTATACGTTTTGGTGAAAGATCTGTAGAATCTAATTGCAGATCTGGAATCTTTGTGAAAAAACACCCGATTTCAAAAAAAAAAATCGGTCGAATCGAAGTCCGGATGAAGGAGATATCGCTGATCTAAAAATCAGTGGGGTTGAAGACAATTTTCAGGGCAGCGAGTTTTGCGGCGCAGATCTAGAAGTCCTGGTGCCAGATCTGCAAGATCTAATTGTAGATCTGGAATATTTGGGAAAAAACACATGATTTCAAAAAAAAAATCAGTCGAATCGGAGTCCGGATGAGGGAGATATCGCTGATTTAAAATCAGCTCTTTTTGCAGAAATTTTGGGTGACGCCGGGAGCGTAGCGGCGCAGATCTGGAATTCTAGTGCCTGGATCAGGATTTTTATCATATGGGCAGATGCATAATGATTGTTCCATTTCCAAAAATAGGTTATAATAGAGATTTTGAGCAATATTGACGGATTTGTGGCCATTTCAAATTTTCGCCAAGTTTTTTCAAAACCCTCTTCATGGCTTCTAGCAAGGATCTATATTTTACAGGAACAGATGATGGTCCTACTATTGAAGAATTTATACAAAGATACAAGTCCCCACATGGGAAATATTGGAGGCTTTCAATGCTGTTTAATATGAGAGATAAGGCTCAAAAATGGAATTCATCACTTGACTATCAGCAGTTGATCACACTTTCTACATTAAGGGTCTACCTTGGGGGTACACCATAATAATGTTATACAACCATACATAATATGTGGTTTCTGGATTTATATGTGGTTTCCCATAATAATAAAGTATAAGCTAAGGTACACCATATATGGGATTTATATACCATTGTGATTGGCCCAAGAGTGCGGAGCCATTCCGCACCTAGGACAATGTCGCAGCCCCCCATGTGTATTGCAAACATGTGGGTTTTCAATTGATAATCCCCCATTTGAATTTTGACATTTTCACAGCGACCTTCACATTTCATTGTGCCTCCATCTGCAATCTGGACTTGGAAGTTAGAAACTGCTCGGACATAACAATGTGCTGCTTCAGCGATCTTTTGGTGGATGAAATTATGGGTACTTCCACTATCAATCAAAACTATTACTGGCCGATGTTTAAGAAAACCCCTGATTTTGAGAGTTTGAGGTGAAGAGATTCCAGCCAATGTTATGTACCTAGGGGGGATAATATGGGGTACCAAGGGAGGTACCCAAGGTAATAATGTAATAATGGGATGGGCCATAGTAATAAATAAGGTGGTTAACCCATGTCATGTAAGGGACCACAAGTAGTTAATAATAATGTAATGGGCCCATGGTATTAGTTGATGGTATGAGGGAACCATGGTAATGACCCATGGTATTGTATGTATGAGGCCTATATAGAGGCTAGAGACTCCACATGGAGAGATATGAGGATGAAGGGGAAGAGAAGTATTATTGTATGAACAGGCATGTGGCTTGTGGAGTGTTCTCCTTCCTTAAGGAGTGAATGTATGGTGTTGCCCTACCTTAAGGGTTTGATCAATAAAGTGAATCATTTCATATTATTTCTGGGTTTCTTTGCATTATCTTATACTTTTATATCAGATCTATAATATTCTTGGGTTAGATCTACAACAATTGGTATCAGAGCTACAACAAGTGGTATCAGAGCTCTTTCTTGGGCAAACCGTGGAGATTTTTTTTTTATTTTTGCAGGGATTTTTTGGGTGGCGAATTTGCAGATCAGATCTGTACGTTTTGGTGTAAGATCTGCAGAATCTAATTGCAGATCTGTATTTCTTGTGCAAAAATAGTTGATTTCAAAAAAAAAAATCAGTTGAATCGGAACCCGGATGAAGGAGATATCGCTGATCTAAAAATCAGTGGGGTTGCAGACAATTTTCAGGGCAGCGATTTTGCGGCGCAGATCTAGACGTCCTGGAACAAGATCTGCAAAATCTAATTGCAGATCTGGATTCTTTGTGAAAAAATACCCAAATTCAAAAAAAAAATCAGTTGAATCGGAGCCCGGATGAAGGAGATATCACTGATCTAAAAATCAGTGGGGTTGTAGACAATTTTCAGGGCAGCGACTTTGCGGCACAGATCTAGACATCTTGGTACAAGATCTGCAAAATCTAATTGCAGATCTGGATTCTTTGGGAAAAAATACCCAACTTCAAAAAAAAAATCAGTCGAATCGGAGTCCGGATGAGGGAGATATCGCTGATTTAAAATCAGCTCTTTTTGCAGAAATTTTGGGTGACGCGGGAGAGTAGCAGCGCAGATCTGAAATTCCAGTGTCTGAATCAGGATTTCTATCACATGGGCAGATGCAGAATGGTTGTTCCATTTCTAAAAACAGGTTATAATAGGGATTCTGAGCAATATTGACGAAACTGTGACAATTTCAAATTTTCGCCAAAGTAAGTGAATTTTTCTCATGGCGGAACTCTATTTTACAGGGAAAGATGATGGTCCTACTATTGAAGAATACATAAAAAAACAGAAGAGGTTATCGACCAACAGTTGGAAATGGTGGGTAGTGCAGCAATTTAGAGATGAGGCGGCCACATGGTGGGAATTACTTAACCAAAAGAAGTGTTCCAACCTGCCCGATGAAGAATTTGAAAAATTACTTTTAGACAGATGGTCTCATGCCAGAAAACAAGATAAGGAGAAACATGTGGGGCTATTTCCTACTGGTATATCCTTATTACAGGTTCATGGATTGATTCAAAAGGAAAAGATCAAGGTTTCTATAAATCCTAGTTGCAAACATAATTTTATCAATGTTAATTTGGCAAAAAGATTGCAAGTTCCAGCAAAACACATTGAAACTTTACAAGTTGATAATGAGGATGTTCAAGTGTACAAGGATTTGAAGCTTTCTATGGATAAGTATGTGTTTCATGGTGATTTTTATACTTCAGAGATGGATAATATCGATGTTGTTTTGGGATATCCTTGGATGGAATCTGTGGGTACTATCAATATTAATGTGCAGAAGAAATTCTTGAAGCTATGGTATAAAAAGAAGAAAATTACATTACAGGATATTTCCATCCATAAACAGGTAGAGCACATGGAAGCTGAAGCAGAAGATGTTCAAGGGACTGACATATCAGATGATGAGCCTTTGATGATCGACAATCAAACACAAACAGAGGCTGCAGAAGAAAAGGTTACAGGTGATGATACATCAGAGGAGGGCTCAGTGGTTGAAGTCATATTGAAAAAGAAGACACCACAACAGGCACCACAGCATGGTGAAGTAAAGAAAAAGCCATCGTGGGTTAAAACTTCAACATATCATCACCCACATCACCCAGCAAGACAACAATCAAGATGGCAACCAATTAGCCACATGGACAACAAACCCCGCAGGACAGATCGAGAGGAACAAAGATCCACCTACTACACATCCACACAGAAGAGCTACCGCAGTCAACTTCCATCTCAAGCGAGCGAGGCACCAGCGAGATCGAGGGTTCACCTTTCTCTTGGATGGCTAGATGCACGTGCATGGTATCAGTGGACTACTCTTTTGAGTAGATCTTATTATTTGTGTTCTTCCCATGTTTCGGGGACGAAACATGTTTAGGGGGGTGGAATGTTATGTACCTAGGGGGGATAATATGGGGTACCAAGGGAGGTACCCAAGGTAATAATGTAATAATGGGATGGGCCATAGTAATAAATAAGGTGGTTAACCCATGTCATGTGAGGGACCACAAGTAGTTAATAATAATGTAATGGGCCCATGGTATTAGTTGATGGTATGAGGGAACCATGGTAATTACCCATGGTATTGTATGTATGAGGCCTATATAGAGGCTAGAGACTCCACATGGAGAGATATGAGGATGAAGGGGAAGAGAAGTATTATTGTATGAACAGGCATATGGCTTGTGGAGTGTTCTCCTTCCTTAAGGAGTGAATGTATGGTGTTGCCCTACCTTAAGGGTTTGATCAATAAAGTGAATCATTTCATATTATTTCTGGGTTTCTTTGCATTATATTATACTTTTATATCAGATCTATAATATTCTTGGGTTAGATCTACAACAATTGGTATCAGAGCTACAACAGATTTTGAGGTTGGGACCAAGGTTGTTGCCAAGGATTCCAATTTGGTGGGGGTTGAAAATTCATAGAGTTGCTAAACCCTTGATTTTGTTGCCCTTGCCAAGGTCTCCTTGCAACAAAACAGAGAGATTCGATTGTATTTGGATCTTCTTGAAAGACAGCTTTGAGCCCAGGAATTGAAGGACAATCCTTGGTCTCATGATTCTCTGAACAAATTACACATGTTTCTACAACTTTTGCATCCAAGGGACATTCCCTTAGAGCATGTTTCTTCCTACACTTTGGGCAAAAGATGGCCAAAGCCTCAGCTTCTGCTTTCTGTTTATTGTGAATCTTAACGGTGTCTAGTTGCTCACTAAGACTCCCTAAGATGTCAGTTTTGAATTCATCAAGCATGTTGTCAATCTCAGCCCTACTTACTGATCCAGTTGCAGATTTGTTTGCTCTGATGAGAGAAGGATCTCTAGGCCCTTTTTGAGTTTTAGATTTCCCCCTTGAGAGATGGACACATAACTCTGCTATATCATGAAGTGGAAGTTGAGATATATCTCCCTTTCCCATCATGTTCAAAATATCTATCCATTCATCTCTAATGGCTTTTAATAGAAGGGCTTTCAAGGTCTCCTCATCTAAGTTACTCATTTTTGCTCTTTTCAGGTTGTATTGAAATCTTTCAAGTAAATCCTCCAAGTTTTCATCTTCTCTTTGCACCATTTTGAATACCTCATCCTTGTGATTGGTGGGCATACAATAGTCTAGGTACCTATCCAAAAATGTTTGTTTCATATCATTCCAAGTCCTAATGGATTGAGTGAGTAATCTCATGAACCATTTCAAGGCTGTTCCTTTCAATGTTGAAGGAAACAATTTGAGTTTTTGAGAGTCTTCCAGATAATCATAAGTTCGACACACGACCTCAAACTCAAATAGAAATGTTTCAGGGTCCTCATTCCTTAACCCATGGAAGTTTGGGAGAACAGATGGTGAGATGTTTTTCATTGTGGCTCGGGAGTCCTCATCGACTATAGGAAATCCGAATGAGTTATCCCCATCCCTATTTCCCCCAATGTTACCTCTACCTCCTCCATTGTTTCCTCCTCCTCCTCTACCTCTACCTCTACCAAATCCAGTTGCTCCTTCCTCTGTCATGGTAGTTTCCCTGGAGACTTCAGAGTCTTCTGGTTCTTCTACTAAGGGTGAATGAGAAGGAATTTCTCCCTCTTCTTCTTCAGATGATTCTACTTCTTCAATTACAATTTGTCTCTCTGTAGAAGAAAGGAAATGATCTCTTTCTAGTTCAGATTCGATGGAAGGTGTGGGAGAGTCGACTCCTGCCTCTTGAATTCCAGGAATCCTAGGGCTAGGAGTGTAAGTTGGAGATGATGGAGGTGTCTCTTGTCTATTCCTTGAAGTAGATGGAGTTGTAAAAATCGAACTCTTGGCTCTAGCTAAAAACCTTCCCCTAGAATCTCTTGCTCTATGCATGTCATTTTTTTTATTTTTCTTCAAGTCGGGCTAATAATTCTCTTTCTGATCTTCCAGGTCACTCTAGGTGCAAGAAGAGAGCATACTCAAGAAACTATTAAACCAATAACTTTCTCTTTTCAGATCCTCCAGATCACACTAAGTGCAAGAGGAGAACATACTTTGAGAGGTTATCAATTTTCCTTCCTTGAAATTTTCTCGTTTTTTTTTTTTTTAGAAATTGGCTACCTAATTTCACTTCCCCAGCAACGGCGCCAAAATGTTTGGTCAATTTAGTGAGGTCTAAATTGCTACTTTAAAATGTGAACCCGGGGTTCGTAAACTGACGAAGTGAAGTGTACTATATGTACTAGATAACCATTTCCTTAGTCTTTTGTCGTTTTTAGTTTTTTAAGTTTGTTTTTGGATTTATCTTTCCCTAATGTGAGATGATGAAAAGGTGATAAAGCAAGTGAAATATGGATGATTATGGTGATCTCTAAGTGGTTTTTCAAAACTTAAAAGAAAGAAAGCTTTAAAATAATTGCAATGAAATCAATTCTTGAAAAGAAATAAAGACATCAAACAATGAACTAATGACATCGGCCCAGTATCTTTGTTGCTGAATGAAAATGAAAGTGAAATCTACACTAAATTCAATTAAAAGTAAGAACAACTAATCCACACTATTTCAACTCTTCAACTCAATCTTCCTGAAATGTTAAGCAATGTGAAATCTAAAAGAAGCTAAACTGCATAAAAGAAACTAATCACACTACTTTAACTCTCTTGACCTTTTGCCTTTCAGCTTAATTTACCCTGTGAGAAACAATCATGAACAAGTCAAGCAATGTGAGATCTAAAGCAAACTAAATCAAGCTATAATGAGTGATATTCTGGTTCCTAATGAAGTTATTTGATTATAGAAATAAACCGTTAACAGATGAATAGCATGATATCTAAGAGCAGAAAATAAATGTACAACTTAAGGAAATGACAGTACTGGAAATCAAACTTCAGAAAACAAGAGTCAGCGACAAAGACAAGATGATCTCGTATGCCAATAGTTATAAAAAGAAAAGGTGAAAAATTGCCCCGGACTGCCTAAGAAAACCTGCAGAAAACACTGATCAGTTGTAACCATAAAAGAGCAGCAATGAAAATGTAAATCAACAGAAATCAAAAAGCTTTGTTATGTACAGCTAATATACATGATGAAATAAAACGCAGCATTTAAATGACAATTGTACAGCTAATATACATGAACAGGAAAAAAAGTAATGCAAGAGTTAAAGGACAACTGTACAAGGCTTTAGTAAGCAGGGGCCCTCTGCCACTTCAGCCGATTCAACGAATAGCTACAAGCGTAAGTTTAAACCAATCTTCTCATATATTAAACAGCAACGTAAAAGTGCAGTGGGGAAATACAACAACTTCGAATTACATTAACAGAGATTAACTTTTACAGCGTTCATGGACACGTTATTTATAAGGAAAGAAAGCTAAACAAATTAACTAAATCTACGCTATTAACCACGCTGCTAGAGACACGTAAATCCTCTTCAGCCCGGATCTAGGTAACTGTCATCATGTTTATTAAATCTGAGAGGTATGGTTGTTGGATTCACGCTACCAGGATGTCTTCGTGGCTAAGAATTGTGCCACGTAGCTTCACGTGCTCAAAAACAGAGCTACGCAAAGCCGTGCCGCCGCTGAACACTTCCGTTGACTATCCTATGCCCCCTGTTTGACCGCGGGCTTTTATGGGCGTGCTGGATGATCTGGAGGGACACGTTCCATGTCCTTGACTCCTGTAACTTGCCCATGTGGCTCGTTTCTTCAGAGGACACCTGTAGCATGGTGTTTGACAAAACGGCTGCGGAATCCTGTGTCGGCTGCGGAAACCTGTGTCGGCTGCGGAAACTGAGAAGCTTCCGCAGCTGTCTGAACAAAATTCTAAACCAAACAACAGTCATCAGCGTAGTTAGAAAACCATGTCAAAAGCTCTTTTTTAAACTAAAATACAATGATTTAATCAACTAGGTGGATGAAATGAGTGGAAAAAGAAGGCTGAGAGGGTGTATAGGAAGGTGCAGGTTCGAGGCTCAACACTTCATTGGGCCCAAAGTGCTTCCATTGCACTTTAACTTTCTCGATTGCTCGGTTCTGGAGCGTGAGCATCTTTTTCTGTAATATACACTGAGGCTCTGGCTGGAATTCTCCATCTGGTTCCACTTGCAATACAAACTAGTCAATTACATGATCAACATCTTTAACATACTTCTTAAGCAAAGATACATGGAAAACATCATGGACTTTCACTGTCGGAGGCAGTGCAAGTCGATAGGCTACTCGCCCAATCCTCTCAATGATACTGAAGGGTCCACAAAACTACGGTGCCAACTTAGCACATGAGCCAATCCACAAGCAACTCTTCTTTGGTTTGATGCACAAGTACACCTATTCCCCAACCTAAAACTCCTTGAACAACATGTTCCTATCTGCATAACTCTTATGCCAATCATTTTCTTCCTTGAGATTCTTCTTGATCACCTACATCTAATTTGTCATGTATGCCAACGTATTTGGTCCAATAAATACTCTATTAACCAGACCACTCCAACTAATGGGAGTGTTACAACTCTGGCCATACAATGACTCAAAAGGACTCATCCTCAATGACTCCTGATAACTGTTGTTGTATGCGAACTCTACCAAAGGGAGATACTCTTCCCACTTCTATTGTTGATGCATCACATACATCCTCAACATGTCCTCCAATATCCTGTTGACCCTCTCTGTCTTTCCATCTATCTGCAGATGATAAGTTTTGTTGAAGGCCAAATTTGTGCCCAAACCTGCAAATAACTCCTTCCAAAACTTGGAAGTGAACTTCGCATCCCTGTCTGACACAATCTTCTTTGGAACACCATGTAGTCTAACCACATCTCTGATGAACACCTATGCCACATCACTAGCTGAGAACGTAGACTTCACCAGAATGAAGTGTGCAACCTTTGTTAACATGTCCACAATGACCATGATGGAATCATGCTTCTTCACTGTCTTCGGCAACCCTGTGATGAAGTCTGTGGAAATGACTTCCCATTTCCATTCGAGAATCGCGATCGGCTGTAGTAATCCACTTAGATGTTTACATTCTGCTTTCACTCGCTAATAGTCAAAACATCTAGCCACAAATTCTGCTACATCCCTCTTCAAATTTGGCCAATAATAATATCTCTTCACCGTTGTCAGTGTCTTTTGATAACCTGGGTGACCTGAATATGGTTTCACATGAAACTCCCTCAAGATCACCTTCTTGAGTTCACTGTTATCTGGTACATATATCTTGTCTCGGAACCTAACCAATCCATCTACTGTAAGACGATAGTCCATGCCCTGTGCACCTGCACCTATGCATGTACCTATACTGCCATATGTACCTGTACTACTACATGTACCTGTACCTGCACCTATGCATAATCTCCATATACCTGACATCCTGTTGTCCTGCCTGCAAGATCCTATCATGTAAGTCTGTCCCATAGGAGCTCACAACTACCAAGTGATGTACCTGATCTCGAAATCAAACTCGTTGATTGTGGCCAACCATCTAGCTTGCATAGCATTCAGATTCAGCTAGTCAAATAAATACCTCAACCCAATGTGATCACTCATAAGCACAAACCGCTTGCCAAGAAGATAGTGTCTCCACATCTTCAATGCATGTATAATCGCTGCCAACTCAAGATTATGTGTCAGGTAGTTCTGCGTGTGCTCGTTTGGTTTCTGGGACTCATAACATACCACATGTCCCGATTTGCAATCTGTAGTACTGGTGCATGTGTCAACAACTGCTTAAGTTGTTCGAAGCTAGCCTCACACTCCTCTGTCCATTCGAAATTCTTACCTTTCCTTTGCAATGATGTAATGGGATAAGAAATATGCGAGAAGTTCCTGATGAACCTCCTATAATAGCCTGCCAGACCCATGAAATATCTCACCTCATCCACATTCTTAGGAGCTACCCACTCCATGATGGCCCTTATCTTCTCTAGATCTATTGCAATGCCTTCCTTGGAGACAACATGTCCCAAGTAGTGCACCTCAGTCTGAAAGAAACTGCACTTGCTGAGCTTAGCATACAACTGATGCTCCCTCAACAACCTCAATACTGCTGCTAAGTGCTCGGCGTGCTCTTCCTCATTTTTAGAATATACCAATATATCATCAATGAACACAATAACAAACTTATCCAAATATGGACGCAACACATTATTCATCAAACACATGAATGTAGCTAGAGCATTAGTTAAGCCAAATGGAACAACAACAAACTCATAATGCCCATACCTAGTCCTAAACGTAGTCTTGTAAATGTCCTCTTTGATGTGTACCTGATGGTATCCAGATCTCAATTCAATCTTCGAGAACACTGTTGCTCCCTTCAGTTAGTCGAACAAGTCATCAATCCTTGGCAAAAGGTACCTATTCTTGATAGTCAGTTTGTTCAACTGCCTGTAGTCAATGCATAATTTGAGAGTACCATATTTCTTCCTCACAAACAAGACCGGTGCGCCCCATGGTGATACACTTGACCTAATGTATTTTACCCCATGGTGATACACTTGACCTAATGTATCCCTTGTCCAACATTTCCTTCAACTGCAATTTTAACTCAACCAACTCAGATGTTCTCATCTTGTAAGGTTCTTTCGATGCTGGAGCTACCCCTGGCACTAACTCCATCGAAAAGTCTACTTCCCTGTGAGGTGGCAACTCTGTAATGTCCTCTAGGAATACATCCTAAAATTGCTGCAACACTGGATATTTGTTCAACACATTTGCATCCTCAACCTCCTTACCCTTATCACTAGAAATGTGTACTACAAATAGCTTGCACTGTTTCTTGCGGCTACACTTAGCTTGCATAGTTGTCACCATCCTAATTGATGTGGCTTTCTTCTTACACTGTAAAACTCTTGGTTCTCCATTGTCATCAACACATTCAATAGCTTTGTCATAGGAGTCTACCTTGGTTCTATGTAGATACAACCAATCCATGCCAAATAGCATATTGTATGAACCCAACGGTAATACATTTAAATGTGTTGTTGTAGTCATACCATTTAAATAAGCTCTTACCCAACGATGAACTCATTTCTTTGTACCTGTAGCCAACTACACTAACCAAGACTCTACATGCAATTCCTTATTCAAACCACACTTATCCACCAAGTTGTTATAGACATTTTTGTGCCTTACAACTATAAGCATGAAATGTCCATAAACCAAGGGATCCTAAGTCCCTAAAAGTGTTGTTCCAGCTCCTAAAGAAACAATGTCAACAAATTACAGCTTCTCCCAGAAGTTCTCCACCAGAAACTGCTCAAAACTAGTCAAAACAGGATCATTTCAAGTGCTCCACTAGCTGACTGCGTTGCAAAGCACCCAAATACACTGGCTAGGTGCGTTGTAACGCACTTGAATGCACTACCAGGGTGCGTTGAGCGGGAAATGACAAGTGGCAGAGTCATTCCACGAGGTGGAGAGACAATGGAAGCTTCCAGAATCTTCTCCAATGACACTTGCCTCACTGAATTCGACCAGTGATGAGTAAGAGGCTCTCAGTCTCCAAGTGGAAGCAAGAACTGACAGAGAGAAGCCACTAATCAATTCATGAGCTGACTCATCCTCTTTGCATACATCTATATATGGATCCCTCACCAAGAGATCCAGAGGCTGGAATTTTGTACATTGCAGAGAATTGTTGTTGGTTTTGTGATAGATATCAGAGTATTGGGTGATTTATGCTTTGTTGGAGGTGAAGAAGGGATTCTATGCTGGGAGGTTGATGCTGGATCAGGAATCATCGGTTGTAACTCCTCCTGGATCTTCTTGTTTTATCAATAAAACTACTTGAGTTTCTCCTACGTGCTTGTATATCTGATGTGTGTTATATTTGTATGTTTAGCTTAAATCTGATCCTAAGCTTTTTATGAACATAAATCCATGTCTTTGTGTAGTTTCTCTCTTCTGTGAACTTGCAGGAACTTAGTGACGCTGGGCAAGTGAGGGAGCAGATCGGTGGAAGCTGGCAAAGAGAAGAGAGATTGGGTCGAACAACTAGCGCAAGACACAGGTCGGTTCATCTTAATAATCTTCGTTTATAGTTCATAAAGGAGAATACAAGAGTAGTTTTCCCTGTTTGTTTCTGAGGTCTCTGTCACAACCCAGTGGGATAGGGTCGTTCTGAATAGACACTTTTCCCGAAAACAAAATGGCGACTCCGCTGGGGATCGTGTCTAGTTAGTTTATTTGTGTTTCTATTGTTGTTCATCTCATAAACTTAGGAGTAGCGAATCGAACTGCATTTGCCATTTACAAATGCAAAGTAGACATCTGCTACTCTAGTCCATTCATTGGGCCTGTTTATGATCTGAACAGTTGACTCACAAATGATCTGATTACCCTTTGTGATAGCTCTTAAACCTCTTGTAAATCAACCCTCTGATTGTGCACTATTGATTGCTTTTACCCGGCCAAAAACCATAGATTAAACTACAAACCGTGACCCAAAACCCAGAGAGAATTCTCGTTTCTGCTTCAGCGCAGGCTTTGTGAAGAGACTCTGCATTTCAGCGCAGTTCCCGAGAGGGCTACCTGCGTTGCAATTCAGTTTCTCTGTGTAGCAGGTGCGTTGATCAGCCTAGCCCTGCCTAGCTGAGGTTCTTTGCTCACTTTTTCCAGTTTTGCCTCTGATTTTTGCAGCCTGTGATCAATGTGTTTGTTTGTTTAAAAGCCCCTTTTCTTTGCCTTAATTCCGCCTCAGTTGTATAAAAGAAACTGTATTTGTTTTTGTGTGTTTGTTACGTCATTTACAGTTTCCCATTGCAAAAGTAAACTAGTCATACTGTCGTCCTTAGATCTAGATCTGTCGTAAGTGTCGTTTTGATCTTAGGAGAGTATATTTGTTGTTGACAGTCGATTACGCTTTTACTTTTTCCTTTGGCTTGAATTTGTGAATTTCTAGTGTCGAAACAAGTGTTTACTTCAAAATCATAAAGTGTTGTAATCGTCTCTACCTTTTGATTTCGAAAAAAAGCTTGTTTGTGTTTTTCACTTGAAATCGAATTCAAATTTGTACAACAACTTTCTTTTTAGGCATCAATATTAAGAAAGTGAAAAACAAATACATGCACAAGTGCATTTGCATATTGACAGTTTGTATGGCTTGATTTAGGAAAAGTGCATTTATAGTGTGCTCTTTGCTCTTTGAGAAAAGATTGTGTCTTTCTTTTCCCCTTGTAGCTAGGATTTTCATTGCTGAAAAGAGATAAAAGCTTGCTTATCATCTTTAGATTGCATTTTAGGAATTACCTCTACATCTCGTGGTGAACCCAAAAGGCAAACTTCATAAGAAAGATCAACCTAAAATAAATTCAATGAACTTAACAACGCTTTGTAACTTAACGCACAACATCTAGAGGTCTAGGCTAGAGACGTATTCCGGCGTCGTAAAGCCTGGTAACTGTTGTCCTCACTGATGGTTGGGTGATTCCTCCACTTTGAGACGATAAGTGCCAGTACGAACTTGTGCTCCCACGTACCGTCGAGTATATATTGGGAGACCCCTATAGGCATAAAACCTTTATCCATAGGAAGTCGTGTCGGCCGCCCTACTGATCGTAATGCACCGAACATAGCATTCGGGAAGATTGACTGCCGTACCCTAAAAAGTATTCTGCAGTTTTGCGATTGGTTTGACACTCCCTCTACCTAGACCTCCAGAGCAGTCCCTTTCGTTCCTTTTCAGACTCCTTAACGGAAAAGGTCCATCTGAGCACTTGTCACTTCAGGCTCATTAAAAATCAAAGGAGACTAGAGTCATCTTTTGTTTTTTCTTGACTCTTTAAAACTGAAAAAACAAGTTGTGTCAAAAGCGTCTAAAATTCATTTAACACGGAAACATACTTTCCCTTTTATTTTAGTTGATCGAGTAATCCACAATCGTGGAAGAAATTCAATTGAAACCCTGTCGTTCGCGGAGGCTTACGAGTCAATCGTCTTTGTCTCCAGAAGCGAAACCAGTACGGACAAAGCGGACTCGTTTAACCGGATCCAAGTCTCCAATCAAAGTTAGAACAAGTGTTCCAACGACATTAGAGACTCCGGTTACTCCAAACATTTCTGGAATCCCTGCCTCAACAGAAGAAGTTCAACAGCCACAGAAGGACAGTGATACTGATCCTAGTTTGAGAACAAGCACTTGTGTTACTGAACCAGTTCCATCCATAACCGGTTCAGAGAGTCTTACTCTTCAAACATCTGTCGCTGCCTCTTCGGCACCAGAAATATTTTACGGACCTGACGGTCTTCCCCTTCCACCTGGTCTGATTGCGATAGAGGAAATTGTAGAAGATCCGCAAGCAAGTACTCCAACACATTTTGGAGTCGGGGTCACTCTATTTCCTTCGACATCAGAAGTTAGTCTACCACCAGCGGAAGTTCCTGTAGAATCGCTAGGTAATCTTTTGGATAGACTACAAATGTCTGAACAACCGTCAACATCTAGGACTGTGTCTTCTGACACAGCGACAGTCGAACTCCCTGTTGTCACTCCGACAATGTTCGCCGGCATACCATCTGTCCCGACTAGCTCACAACCGCTAGAAGGAGCCCATCCAAGGGTTATTTCGACAGTCTGGTCCGTTCCTATTTGTTCATCCGGAATTATATCCGGAAACTCTTATGTTGAGTCTCAACAAATTGATCCATTTGGAGGTCAATTTGGGCAGTCCGGTCCCCAAGGGCAAACAATTCCCTTGAGTTCTGGATTACCACCGTATGGGGGGCAGTACGCCCTTTCATTACCACCTCCGGGAGGATATCCATACGGGAGTTCACAACAGCATTCAAGTTATACTGGAATTACCTCAAGTGGTTGGGTACCTATACTACCTCAACAACCAAGGGTTGTATATTCGATGCAACAATGCGTACCTATGTCGAACATACCCACTACGCCAGTTATTGTAACTGTGTCGCAAGTTCAAGCGCTGCCTGTTGTGTGTCAACCTCAAGTTTCTCAGGTTGTAATGCAACAGCCCATTGACCCTGCGACTCAACCACAATCGCCAACTAGTGGGGCGACACAGGCCCAGACGGGTACAATTACCCCTCACCTTGGTCAAACGGTTAGTATCGGGCAACAGCACATGGCTTCACAACCGTGGCTGGTGCAATACCAACAACCACAATTCCAACAAGTATACCAAGGTGCTGAGCAATAGATCTTTGCAAACAGTGGACAGCCGTACATTCAAAACGGTCAGAATCAACCATTTTATAATGGTCAAGTCCACCAACCTTACCAAACATACCAGCATCAAATGCATTATGCCGGTATGCAAAGACCAATTGCTCAGGCGATTCCATCGTATCCTGGGTATGCTTCACCTAACCTAAATCAACAGTTACCATTCGTGGCAACTTTAGAGTTACCTGATTTAAACTGGCTAACAAACGATCCAATTGCTTACGCCCCTTGGTGGCCAGCGATTCCGCACAAACTTCCATCAGATATTCCTAAATTTAATGGAAATCCGGGTGAAGATCCATCGAATCACGTGATGACATTTCATCTATGGTGTTCATCAAACACTTTAAATGATGATTCGATAAGGCTTCGCCTTTTTCAGAGGACGTTAACGGGTACGGCGGCAAAATGGTACATTGAATTTCCTAGAGCTTCGTTCGACAACTTCAGCACCTTAGCCACAACCTTTTTAACCCATTTTCAATTACCGATAAGGTATGAAACGGGGACAGAACTGCTTACCAACTTTAAACAGACAACAGCCACTCACATATCTAATCATATACATGAGTGGCGACGTCGTCATAGAATGGTAAAAACGTACGTTCCCGATCAGCTATTAGCTGAATGGTTTATCAAGTCATTACTGCCTTCCATCACGGAAAATGTGGCAAAGGGGGGAGTCGTAACAGAAAAGCAAGTGATCGCTCGTGCACAATATCTGGATTTGATTTACACTCAGTCTGGCACGCTCTATGACAAAATACCCGACGCCCCTAGACCGGAATCCTCGATTCCTCCTCCTCCTAAATCAAACAATGACTCTCATGCCGGCGATGGCGTGATTGGCACGACAAACACGAAATCGACAAGGGCCACATCCAAAAAGGCCCGTAAGGTTTCAGGTCAAAATGCAAAAGACAAACTTCTTGCTTCGGAAGTAAATGCCGTATCAACAGATAAAGGCAAAGAAACCAAACAACCAGGAAGCAAGAAGAAAGGAAAAGGGAAGAAGAAGAAACAGGATGAGCAATCTCCCGAAAAATCTTCTTCAAACCCTCCTGGAAATAGGAAACCCCCTTCAGGGTGCATGATATGCGATGAGGATCATTGGACGAAAGAATGTCCATACAAAGCTGAGCTTAAGAGATTCTTTAAAAGTTCGAAAACCTCAGCAGTGTTAACCGATCCGTTTCCGAATCCAGGAACAAATCTGGTTGAAAGTGGAAATGCTTCCCCGTCTCAAGTGCTAATGTTGTCGATTTCGAAACAGCAAAATGATGCTTTGATTTCGACAAGGAACAAAGATTACGGGAATCCTCAGTTGTCGAACAACAAGGATAAAGATCAACCAAGTAGTTCGACAACAACTTCAACAGAAGTTGTACCACCCACCATCCCTGAATTGACAATAAAACCGCCAAAGGGAGTAGTACACAAGTCGACATTTAATCCTCGCGCTAGAGCGGCGCAGCATTAGAACATAGTGGAAGATTTGGCCCAATCGCCATCCGCTATGTCGACTCTTGAAGTACTATAAAACTGCCCATCCCAAAGGCAGGCTTTGTTATCAGCCATTGGTGGGATTGATCCAAAGGATTCCAATCTTGTATCCTTCGACCACAAAGGGTACGATCCTCAGTTACCAACTCAATTAGCTTTCCTTGTTCAAGTGAAAGCCCTCAACAAAACTGTTCACCGAACGATTATTGATGAGGGGGCATCTACATGTATCATGTCAATGAGCTGCTAGAAAACTTTAGGATCTCCAACCTTGTCGCGATCTACGACAACATTAAAAGCATTCGACAGAAGGACGTATACCCTGTACGGTATCCTAAATAACTTGAAAGTTGAACTAGGAGGGAAAACAGTAGAAATAGATGTTGAAGTCATCGATGGGAATCTTGATTACAACATCCTACTAGGAAGACCGTGGATATATGCCATGGCAGTTGTTGTGTCGACCTATTTTAGAAAGATTGCATTTCCCTTTCAGGGAGGGATTACAATCGTCGATCAACAAAACTTCCTCCCCAATGGTTCACAAGTTACAGGAAGCATTCCCATGATCCATGGAAGCCCCCATTCGCTTCAGAATATCGGAGTAGGCCTACTAAAAGATCCTATACTAATGGGAACTTTCGCTCTTCCACCTTCAATTGATTTGGCCGAAGTAGCGTCGATAGGAACCTGCAACATGATATCTTCCGCAAAGATCTCGGAAAACGATATCAACATGGATCATTCAAGGGTTTTGCCCCCGAGCCCAATTGAAATATTATAGCAATCAATGTTTCTGGCATGGGAAGCAAACCCAAATCAACGCTCATCAAGCGTTTGGATGGATAGGTCTAGAGAATATGGTACTCCTTCAGATCCTTGGTCGCAAGTGCATGACACCGACGAAGGAATTCTCCAAGCTATGGTAGTTGAAGGAGCACCATGGAATGATTCCCACCATCGTTCTCTTCTTCCAAATTATGAAGAAGATACTCAAAATGACCTCTACCATCCTTCAGTAGTTGATTTCCTATCAAATACTGTAAATACGGTGGATTCCGAGCGAAACTTGTCCAATATTGAAGAGACTATAGCCATAAATATCTCGACCAAAGCAGAGGTTGTAGAGAATATTTATGTCGGCAAATGTTGCTCTCCTTCAGAACTGGAAATATATAACGCTCTTTTTCGCGAATTCAGAGATGTCTTTGCCTGGTCATACAGTGAAATGCCAGGCATCGACTCGAGTATCGTTGAACACGAAATCAAGATGTATCCAGATGTTAAACCGGTACGGCAACGGCTAAGGCAGGTGCACCCCAAGAAAGCCGCTGCCATTAAGGCAGAAGTTGAAAAACTCCTGCATGCTGGTTTCATCTACCCGGTTCTGCTAACCGATTGGGTATCGAACATTGTCCCGGTTATGAAAAAACAGGGGACGATTAGAGTGTGCGTCGATTATAGGGATGTAAATCAAGCTTGTCCAAAAGACAACTACCCTACACCCTTCATTGACCAGATAATTGATGAATGCGCCGGATGCGAAATCTTTTCATTCATGGATGGATTTTCCGGGTATAATCAAATAAATATCCGCCCACAGGACCAGTCAAAGACTGCATTCATTTGTCCGTGGGGCACATTCGCATATCGAAAATTACCCTTTGGTTTAAAGAACGCAGGGGCGACATTTCAGAGGGCAATGAATTATGCCTTCCATGACATCAAAAACATCGTTCAACCTTATCTCGACGACCTTCCGGCTCATTCGCGAAAGCGGACTGATCATCCGCAGCATTTAAGAGCGATATTTCTACGTTGCCGACACTACAAGATACGGCTCAATTCGCACAAATGTGTATTTTGCGTCAGTTCTGGTCGTTTACTTGGCTTTGTAGTCTCCAAGGATGGGATTCGTCTCGACCCTTGTAAGGTCCAGGCAATCATAAATTTGCCTCCACCTTCGAATTTGCTTCAGATTCAGAAACTCCAAGGGAAAGCAAACTTTCTTAGGAGGTTCATTCCAAATTACGCCAAACTTGCTAAAGGTTATACACGTCTTTTGAAAAAGGGGTACCCTTTAACTGGGATCAGGTCGCGCAAGCTTCCTTTGATGCTTTAAAAGATTCCCTAATGAAAGCATCATTAATGTATGCCCCCGATTATCAAAAAGACTTTAACCTGTATCTGGCTGCAGCAGATACGACCATCGCAATGGTTTTAGTTCAAGAAGTCAATGGAATAGAACATCCTATTTATTATTTAAGTAAGAACTTAAATGATACAGAAAGCAAATATTCTTATGTTGAAAAACTAGCGCTTGCAGCGGTTCAAGCAATACAAAGATTTCGACACTATGTCCTCTTTCGGAAAACTACCATTCTGTCAGATTGCAACCCCATGACTTATATATTGTCGCGACAGTTGCTGGGGGGCAAATATTCAAAATGGATAGCAATCCTTCAAGAGTTTGATCTGGAATTTGTAAAATCCAAGTCAAAGAAAGCTCTAGTTTTCGCAGAATTATTATGCGATCTCCCATCGTCGTCCAACGATGAAACATCCGAAGAATCAATCGTGGATGAAAGTTTGTTTCTGATATCCGCAAGCAATGAGTGGTATGGAGATATAATCATTTATCTCCAGACCCAAAAATTCAGGCCAAATACCTCTCACTCTGAACAAAAACGTATTCGATACCAAGCAAAAGACTACATGATCGTCGGTGATACACTTTACCGTCGTGGTATTGATACAGTTCTGAGGAGGTGCCTCACCCATGAGGAAGCCGAAAAAGCCCTGAATGAGTGTCATTCAGGCGCATGTGGGGGGCATCAATCTGGATATGCTACAACACAAAAAATCTTACGAGCAGGATACTTCTGGCCAACCATGTTCAAAGATTGCATAACCGCAGTCAGAAGTTGCCATGCTTGTCAAATTTTTGATAGCAAAACCAGAAGACCACCCGCACCTTTACAGCCAATAATTGTTGTTGGGCCATTTTCCAAATGGGGCATCGATTTCATGACATGTAACCACACCTCGACCGGGGGGCATGGGTATATTATAGTCGCAGTGGACTATTTTACTAAATGGGCCGAGGCGATGCCTACATTAGATAATACTGGTGAAACAACTGCCCTTTTCTTTTTCAATCATGTAGTCGCCAGATTCGGCGTACCACAGGCTATAGTCACAGATCATGGATCGCATTTTCGCAATCACATGATGGTTGAATTAGCTGCCAAACTAGGGTTATCTCACGACAGCTCTACTCCATATTATCCGCAGACCAATGGACAAGTTGAAGCGATCAACAAGGTCCTGAAACGCATGCTGCAAAGGATGATCGGAGTTCACAAAAGAAGATGGCATCTAATCCTATACTCAGCTTTGTGGGCTTACCGAACATCGGTAAGGAATGCGACTGGGTTCACACCCTTCCAACTGGTATATGGCCTGGAAGCAGTCTTACCAGTCCAGTGTGAAATCTCGTCTCTCAAACTCGCAATCGATCTCCTCCCCAAAACTTCAGAAGAAGAAGCTCATTTCTTGGAATTAATCCAATTGGATGAAACCCGTCGTGACGCCGCGTTGGCCAACGAAGCCCATAATAAACGAGTTAAGGCGCAGTTTGACAAAAACGTCAAACCCCGTGTCTTCTCGGAAGGTGACTTGGTCCTGCTTTACGACCAGGAATCCGATAAGTTGGGAGCAGGTAAATTTAACTCTTTATGGATGGGCCCCTACATTGTTAAGCAGGTTTTAGCAAAAGGAGCCTACGAGTTGATGGATTACGACGGAATTCCACTGGCGCAACCTCGAAATGGGTTGTACCTCAAGCGTTACTACGCCTAGTAGTAACCAATATGCTTTTGTTATATTTTTGTTTTTGCTAAGAGTGTTTGTTTTGGTCGAGTAATCCACCTTTTTACATTTATTGTAGATGTCAAACCCATTGGAACCATGTGTTGGATATGCCGATGGAGCAAGTCGTAGTTCGCGGAACCTGTCCTCCGCAGCCTGGGCCATTTTTTATCCAAGCGGCGAGTTAGTAAGTTTCAGAGGTGTATGTATTGGTCAATCAACAAACAATATCGCTGAATATAGTGCGTTGATAGAACTTCTCTCTGATGCCATCACTCATGGTATACGCCGACTAATCGTCAGGCTAGACTCACAGCTCGTAATACTACAACTCAATGGTATATATTCCGTCCGAAACCCAGCTATTTATCGCATGTTCCTAAGGGTTAAGATTTTGGAAAGACAATTTGATCTTATTCAATACCAGCACATTTCCAGAAACTTAAACACATTAACCGACTCATTAGCGAACTATGTGTTAGATAGACATTTGCAACATTTATAAAAAGAAACACATCATCAATGTTCTACATGTGGATCACATAACTCAACCAGAATAAAACTCCGAAAATCAAAAATACATATATAGTTGTTTATGGTTTACATATAATGTTCTGTAACCAAGACAAAATCGGTCACACAACCCAAAACTCAAAATGCTAGGGGGCACCCTAGTCTAATGATGCTCGTGATAGCAAGTAACAACCTGTGCGATCATACGTAAGAGACGAGTCCATCGTCTGGGCACACCAGTAGTATGCCGTTGTAGCTGCAAAGGTAGCTCATCGATCCTCACATCTGGAATACCGAGAGTAAGGCTCTCAACCTGCTCCTGCACAGCTGTAAGAGTCTCGGCCACATCGAGGTCGCGAAGAATAACCCTTCCGGCGGCCTCTCTTGCTGGGACAACAGCTGGTACTCTCACGCGAACTACTGGACGAACAGGACCGACATCTGCATGTACACATGAGTTTGATTAGAGTCTTGATAGAACAAAGCACAAGGACATTATAAACAAAAACAGTAAACAGCAATATGGTCAGAGATTTTACCAATAGCACCCCACTGCTCGCCATCCGGCAGTACCAAATCTGGATCACCCCGGAAGTCCATGCCGGCATATGGATACTCGGAATAGACCATCTCCTGACGATCAAACCACCTGAAGAAGGTATCAGAAAATGAAATCTGAGATTGACCAGCATGCCTAGACATATGGTCAACCCATCTCTGCATGCGTGGTTCAGTAGGAGAAGGTAAATCGAGTGCAATGTACTGCGGCTGCATCAGTGGTATCTTCTCCAAGGCAAAGGCGGTCAAAATAGAACCGAACCCAAAGTTCTTCAACTTCCCGTTCTTTATCTTGGTCAACTGCTCTTTCATTACAAGAAGTACTGCGTCGCACCAGTTGAACACCTTCGGTTGGAGGCATTCCAAGGCATGCTGCATATAGGATCTGTTGGCTACATGAAGAGACGCGCTACCAGCCATCCTACCAAAAGTAAATAGGATAGTCCTAAGGGACCTATCAGTGACATCACGGATGATGATCTTGCCGTCTTTACTCGGCTGAGATCCTTCCCTGCAATACTGACGGACATAATCTCTCACAGAATCGCCTCCTCGGACCGAACCTGACAAAGAGATGGGGGCACCCCGCCTCGACAAGCTAGTCGAGAAATAGATGTCTACTGCAGTCAAGGGGATAGATTTACCCCTAATCTGGAAAACCTGGTTGATAGGATCCCAAGAGTCAAGCAAATACTTCAGCAAGTTAATCTGCTGTCTCATGCTAGAGATGCGGAAGAACTTCAGCAAGCCACAGTTCCGCAGCGCGTTCACTGTAATAGGATCATGTAGGGCAATCATGTCCTCTTCTTCATGTTCCCGTTCTCGCCATGTAAGGGTCATTTTGCTCCAATATCTCTGCAAAAACAAACAAGAGAGGAGATTAGATCCTGATTTTGATGAGAAACAAGGAAAAATTCCATCAAAAACTGTGCAACAACATTCCTTTCTGCGCCCAACGCACCTGCAGCAGTGCTACAGGTGCATTGAATGTCAAACTGCCTTCATGAGGACCAACATTCAGCGCAGGTTTCGATGTACCCAGGGTGCATTGATGGCAGAACGAGCCCATCAAACCCCAGGGGCTCAGAAAAGTAGGGAACAGAGCACAGAATGCAAAAAGGAAACCATGAAATGAAAGAGCTCGGGTTTAGCTCCTACCTGGTCCAGACGGCACTGAGAATCGTCCACAGAATCTTCCGAAATCAGCTGATGAAAATCGAGGGGGAAAACATCTCCAAAGCTCCAACAAACCAAGTTCAAATGAAATGGTAAAATGAGAGGTAAAAAACACTTTTTAATTACTTTTACGTAGTTCGAAGTAAAGTATTAGCGTTTTAATCTCATTTTCAAAATGAATATTGTTCATTTCTAACTAGTTTGATGAAGCAGTTGAAAAATGCAGTACTACCTTTGAAAGGACAAAGATATCTATGGTAAAAATCAAAACAAGACCACTTAATCGAGCAGTTTTAGCGCATAGTTCAAGCTCGTTAAAAAATAAACATAAGATCGAGCAAATGTTTCCACCCGCGTTTAAGCTCGTTAAAAAATGAACTATCCTCCGGTAAATAACCATCGTGAATGAAGCATTTTCAGCCATTAAAGCCTTGGTCGTGTTTGCACCGTCACCTCCACTTTTCCATTGGCCGATCATTCACCTCCATTTGATTGTTTACCCATTTTGAGGAACAACTGCGAAGAGTGATTTCACTAGCCATCCTTGTGACACTTCCGTGATTGGAGAATTCCAAACCTTACCTGGAATCAGCTGCTACCCATTTTATCACTCGTTCCTCAAAAGACGAGTCTTCTTTAAGCTCTTTTCATCTGACTCGTAAAATATGAAAAGATTGCCGAGTTTTGGCCTTCCAGCTCGTTAAAGCGACCGGAAGTGCTATCCCTCCTCTAGATTTTAATCATTTTGGACCTGAGGGATTATTGCACAAAAAGATCCAGCGCTTGTTTTGTTCGGCTCGTTAAAATTATCGAAAATTCATCCCTTCTGTATTGTTTTATACTTTTTCGGACTTAAGGGATTAGATGACGAAAAAGGAATTCCGGAGTTATCTTTACGTACCTTTTCAGACTCCCTAAAAAGGAAAAGGACCGAGTTATCTTTGTCGTTAGACTCGTTAAAAAGATTAATAGCGACAAACTTGTCTTTAGACGAGAACGAGTTTCACTATCGCTAGGCTCGTTAAAACATAGTGATGGGTTTGCCCGAAGGGCAAATTATAGAACAAGCATATGTTATCCTCCTCAAGCTTGACAAAAATAAAGAGGTACTGGTCAGAAATGACTGGGGAAAAATTGGGAAGAAAACTCAAAGAAACTTTATTGGTAGCAAGTCGCTCTTGAACATGACACTTCCACTCCGTGCCAGAGTCGGGTTGGGTTGTTTCATTCACCGGTCACATCACCATGGTCATGCCATACCATCCACATTTGGGGTAAATGCTACCGATCCATCACATAAGTGTCACCGACATGTTCAAGAGAAGTCATCCAGAGAAGTCACCCGTGTCCCATCCACTACCACACATTATACTTCACTCTTTCATGACCGCCACCCTGAACCGTATGTCACCAGATCGTTTTCACCTCCATCAAAATCATTTGCTCCGTTCCGTGTCATTGATGTGGGATTCATTAAGGCCCTCCTTTGACGGATCGCTTCTTGTCGACATCAGCTCATTATCCAAGAAGTTGATCTAGGAACACCCCTTCGGTACTTTGAAGCTTGCATGCCTCAATGGCAAGTTTCTCACTTCCGGCGACAGGTATACATCAATGACCTTCGACCGAAAGATTTTGCGTGGTGTTCGACGCCAAGTCCTTTATTCACACCACGTGAATTGTACTGCAGTACCTTGAGGGTCATTATCATTATCGGTGATTCCTCTCGCGCTTGTTAACAGTTTACATCATTGACTGGTAATCAAGCGATGTCTTTCCATGTTCGACTTCAAAACATTTCTCACATGGATCGACTGGTACTTAGAGTGAAGATCAGACGAGATTGAAGACCCCGGATCTAGTTTCATCCATCCGGGCTGCGATATATATTCAGGAAAAATAAAGACATTGAAATGTACAGCATTGCAGCACAGATAATCATCCTACCAAAAGGATGATGACTTCGTCAGAATCATCAGTCTACCATCAGACGATTGTCTGTCCTATGTACATGAAAATGAATTTATAAAGCTGAGCATGGGAATGCCCGCCTCAGCTAGATCATGAAAACAGTATGAAGATAATGTATTGTATTGTATCTTATTACAGGTCTCCTCCCCAGCATCAGAAGAACTTCGGATCCTCCTAATAAAGCATTTCACCCGATAAACGGCCTCATACTTTAGGGGGCAACTGTTATAGACATTTTTGTGCCTTACAACTATAAGCATGAAATGTCCATAAACCAAGGGATCCTAAGTCCCTAAAAGTGTTGTTCCAGCTCCTAAAGAAACAATGTCAACAAATTACAGCTTCTCCCAGAAGTTCTCCACCAGAAACTGCTCAAAACTAGTCAAAACAGGATCATTTCAAGTGCTCCACTAGCTGACTGCGTTGCAAAGCACCCAAATACATTGGCTAGGTGCGTTGCAACGCACTTGAATGCACTACCAGTGTGCGTTGAGCGGGAAATGACAAGTGGCAGAGTCATTCCACGAGGTGGAGAGACAATGGAAGCTTCCAGAATCTTCTCCAATGACACTTGCCTCACTGAATTCGACCAGTGATGAGTAAGAGGCTCTTAGTCTCCAAGTGGAAGCAAGAACTGACAGAGAGAAGCCACTAATCAATTCATGAGCTTACTCATCCTCTTTGCATACATCTATATATGGATCCCTCACCAAGAGATCCAGAGGCTGGAATTTTGTACATTTCAGAGAATTGCTGTTGGTTTTGTGATAGATATCAGAGTATTGGGTGATTTATGCTTTGTTGGAGGTGAAGAAGGGATTCTATGCTAGGAGGTTGATGCTGGATCAGGAATCATCGGTTGTAACTCCTCTTGGATCTTCTTGTTTTATCAATAAAACTACTTGAGTTTCTCCTACGTGCTTGTATATCTGATGTGTGCTATATTTGTATGTTTAGCTTAAATCTGATCCTAAGCTTTTTATGAACATAAATCCATGTCTGTGTAGTTTCTCTCTTCTGTGAACTTGCAGGAACTTGGTGACGCTGGGCAAGTGAGGGAGCAGATCGGTGGAAGCTGGCAAAGAGAAGAGAGCTTGGGTCGAACAACTAGCGCAAGACACAGGTCGGTTCATCTTAATCATCTTCGTTTATAGTTCATAAAGGAGAATACAAGAGTAGTTTTCCCTGTTTGTTTCTGAGGTCTCTGTCACAACCCAGTGGGATAGGGTCGTTCTGAATAGACACTTTTCCCGAAAACACAAGTCAAGACTAACATAGCTATAATTAGATCGAGGGTCAATCAAAATAAAAATAACTTGATCACAAAGCTTACCATCCATCTTTAAATGATAGATGTCTGGTGTTCTGCTTACCCGTTGTCCACTGTTGCATAGATACATGGAATGCTCTGGTCAACATCCCCAACAGTTTTCACCTCCTGTGCATTGTATATCTTAGGCTTTCCACCCTAATGTTGTGGACAATCTCTCCGAAGGTGTTCCTGACCACATGTCTAACACTCCAACCGACCAGTGCCCTCACCTCTATTTTTCCGTTGTTGTGATCTGTGTCCCTGTCTAGTTGTATTAAATCTCTTTTGCGGAGCAACATTTTCTTTCCCATCTGCATGTTGAGGCCTTGTCCTATTAGGCTACCATTTACCTCTACCTTTGTATTTTCCCTTCCATCCATGTTGAGATTCATTCTTACGCTCTGATTGCTCATAGAAATGCCTCAGTTTCCCATTCACTTCCTCAAGTGACTGAGGCTCATCATACTCAATCCAATCCCTAAATACTAATGGCAAACCACTGACAAATCTCTGAAATTTAGCCTTCTCATCAGTAAGATACGGTACATACATCAATAGTTCTAGAAAATTGGTCATGCACTGTTCATCTATCATTGATCCCATATTTAACTCATAGAAGTATTTAGCCTTACAGTCGTAGTACCCTTCCAACAAGTACTTCTTCCTGAAAAGCCTCTTAAATTCCCGCCAACTCAAGTCATCTGTCCTGATGTCTCTAACCCGCTTAACATCTTCCCACCAGATGTCTGCTTTACCTTTCAAGCTGAAGATAGCTATTATAGCCTTCATGTTATCTGTGTACTCATGCAACTCAAAGAATTTGTTCATCCCAAGTATCCAAGCCTCTGCATCTTCTGGCTTCTTCACATCTCCATCAAAAGTAGGTGGTTTTTCTTTCTTGAATTCATCTGGTAAGTATCCCCTATCATTCCTCCTATAAGGATGATAATGATGATGATCATGATGTCTATCAGAACCAGAACTAGAATAATACCTGTACTCATCACCCCTCCTTTCCAGAGTGTCCAACAACCTACCATATCTCACTGTATCAGATCTATCTGACTTGTGTCTACTAGGAGATCTACTTCCATATGCTCCATTAGTCCCATCCTCATGTGCATGGTTGATCCGAAGTGGCCCTTGTTGCTGTAGTTCTGAAAAACTCTGAAGAAGTATAACATTGACCTCTGCTTGCTTCTCTTGTGCCTGTATGATCCAATCATCATATTCCTTAAAACTCCTTATCTCTTCCTTGAAGCTTCTAAATGTATCAACAATATCAAAAGTATGCCCCACACCACGCTGCTCATCTGACGCGTAGGGAGATTCTATGTAGTCTACCACCTTGCTAGCCATTTGATCTTTCTAGCAATGCATAATATGTTAGTTAAACCAATTACAATAAATCAACGTACCTCAGTATAGCTCGGGGGGGGAATACCTTGTCTGCAAGATCACCAAATCAGCGTGATACATGTATAACATAAACATAGCAACATATAGACATACGCAAATGAATGTATCAACATATAAACATCACTCTAACTAGGATCTAATCGTCAATGCAAGGCCATATCAACAATGCATGTTATGACCTCATGCATGACAATAACCATTACTCCATTGTACACATTGCTAGATGCAACTAACAATATGCATAAGCAATGCCTAGCCACATAAATGCATGTAATCGAACATAATCGATCAGTTCTTGCAATCAAACCTACAAGACTGATACATGTAACCAAAATATTCAAAAATGTAACCTAAAATACAAGGATGTAAGTAGGCAACATAAAATCAAAATGTAAGCGACGAATGACCATATACAGTTAGTCACATACTTATGTCAAATACTCTTCACGGAATCAGCATCAAATTCTCCAAGATAACCATACTACAACCCTAATCCTACATCAAGCAATTGCAACAAGTATATAAGTGTAAGAGACACACATGCAACTGACATGCATGCATGCCTAACACATTCAGCCCATCAAGTCCGAGAGTTGAACCATGCTCTAATACCACTCTGTAACACCCTCCTCCCACATCCACCCAAGTAACCACACGAACCAGGTAAACATGAGAAGAGAGGCTACTATGATCAGATTCAACCTCCTAGGTGACCTTAAGGAAGTGGAATCGACAGAACATCACACACGATCATCCAACTTCATCAACAGAACCCTTAGAAGATAAGTCAGCCACTGTGACAACCTGTCCCTGGGTCCCATTGTTTCTATGGACCTCTTAGCCCATAGTCACTCTCATGCTATGGGCAAAGGAGCGACCAGAGACCTAAAGTTGCTCTTATAGGCCTGCATGCCAGCGACTGTGGACCAAACTTACCAGTTCATTGTCAGCGACCCCGAGATTTAAGCCACTTTTTCAGTCCTAGAGCCCAGCCCACTACCTAGAATGGAATGAAATCTTGAAATGAATAAAAGTACATGGAAACAATGAAGCAAAAGCAATAAAACCAACAAGACCTTAACCAGACCACTACTAGCCATGACAGTCATTTCGTCAAACATATCATCGACATGTAACCTACAGGTGTAAACAACAAAATTAAGTGTAGGGATCTCATACTTATCTAAGAATCGCTATAAACCATTGTTCCCTCATGCCATTTGCTGCATATTCATATATTAGGTCATAGACACACTACCCATTAATATACAAGTAAAAACATGCTGAGAGCCATACATAGATGTTGCCATAAAATGTGCATATAACGAGCATAATAAGGAAAGACATACAATAAACATATCAGCCATCAAAATCCATAAATATATATCAGTACATTTACACATGAAAATCAATGGAATGAATTTCTCATTAATCAATGCAATGAACCAACCGGAGATGGGACTACCACGTTCCACCTGACCATAGATTGGTTGAGCCAAGTCTCTCTTCAGCCAATCACCCCCGTGCCATACTCCAAGCATGAATGTGGGACTCATAGAGGACATCAAAAACACTAATAAATTTGGATGCCACTAGAGTTCTTTGCCTACACCGTGAGGAGTTTGAGTGCCTCCTAGTCTCTTAGGCTTTACCGTGCATCTGCAGTCCGATCCAGGGATAACTAGGCCCTACACTGAGACATACTCTCCAGGCTTTACCATGCATTATATCCCGGAATCACTAGGCCCAACGGAGATAAAATCTAGCTCTTCGCTTTACCGTATATCCTGCCATTCACTAGCAAGGATTCCTAGGCCCACCAAGGCACACAATCTGGCTTTACCGCAACTCACAATCAAGTTCAAGGGTTACTAGGCCAGTGGCTTCATTCATTCTCGGTCTGGTTCAAGGACCACTACACCATGTGTTTGTCAATTCGGAGATCCACCCCACTCAGCTTCGAATCCAATCCGGCCATCCCACATAAACCGAATGAGAGAACCCATCTCATCAAAGCTATAAGGAAATGGAAAGGCTAGGCTGAAAATACTATCACACCTGGTAAAACCCATGCCATGGTAGAAAATAAACACTTGCATGCCAAATCTAGCAAGTAAAATACACATGCAAGTTGATGCCTGCAATGAAGCCTACTATAGCAGCTTGATCCTGCCTTTCCCTACTTGATATTTGCTTCCTCTTGCCTTCTTTGCCTTTCTTGCTCCAATGCCAAAGTGCTTCGAGAAAACTCTGTGTCCAAGAGTATGAGAGAGAGAGAGAGAATAATGAAATAGCTTCAAAGCTAACCTGACAAAAGGTTACCAACTGATCCTCAGAAACCTTTTTATGAATGAGGCCTTTATTTTCTTCATTTTCCATTATTTTCCTTCATTTGCCTCCTCACATGCAACCTATGACCTTTCACCTCTTTTTTCTCCTAATTTCCATTATTTTCATAAATAATTGTGCCAAAAATGTCATTTTGCCTTTCCAAAGCCTTAAACATTGCCTTTGCCAATTTCCTTAGCCATACACAACTAAATGAACACCCCCTAGGATGTCTTTCCCATCATTCAGCGTGGAATAAGTGTCCCATTCATCCATGGTTATTGTTTTTAACTTTTATTACATGAAATTATCACTAGGGTTGTTACATAACAGATGGCATAAGGTCAAGGTTAAGAGAACTCCCTTTCTCTGTGCACACCATGCACAACATTGAGAACAATCATTCCCAACATAGCGAAGGTATCGAACACCTCAAATCATTTACTTCACATTTCATGTTACCTTTCTCATGACTGTACATCCACTATCCATTTACACCAATGGACCGAACCAATCCAACCGATTTTCATATTATTACCTTCAACTTCCCATATTCATTCACCGAGCTTCATTTGGGTCTTACATTACCTGCTAGGTTTCATTCAACTCTCCCGAGCTCCACTAACTTTCCTCTTTCCCAACTAATTCCCAAAACCCTCAAACATAAAAGGCAAGAATCGAAAGAAACCAAGAAGAAAACCATGAAAACCAATAAAAATATGACACCGCAAACAAAATGGTATGGCCATACACTAGACATAAACAAAGTTGCAAATCAAGAACAAACAAAGAACAAAGAATCGAAATCACAAGACTCTCAACAAATACCATGACTCAATCCCCATGGTTCCTAGTGCTTCCAAAGGAAAGCTCAACCTGAGCCTTCTTCAGAATTTCATGGCAATCTCTTTGCCATGCACTCCCCTGCATCATATTGCCATAAACACATAATTGTCAATGTATAAATAAATATAACAATATACCAGTTATCTTACCTTATTGTGCCAAGCACGTTGCTTGTAACTGAACACATCCACACCATCTCTCAAGGGACTCCAATCCTTTGACGAATCTAGCGATAACTAGAACTAGTTGTTATACCTGCCAAATACATATTTATGAAAATAATACTTATCCTCGTAATGTCAAACAAATTCAAGGTTAAGAAGACTTTCTGTATGAAAAGCACTCATTCATTTGGAATTGCGGTTTCCAAACATAGTCGAAGGAATTTCACCCAATTCCTTTCTTTTACCTTTTCCTTGTTGCAATTGAGTTCTACTATGCATTGTCACATCACCCGGCTGTTAGTTATATAAACACATCAACTATTACCTTGTCAAGCTAATACCAAGCATGTTTCGCTACAACTGCTCACACATGTCAGTCTCACATCCAAAAGATCAAGACATCATGGCATATTAATTTGAAATCAACCTTTACCAAGTCTAACAACTATGTCATACTCAACAATCAACTCGCATTCATAAGTCATAATACATAATGCTACAACTATCACCTACTTACACTCAAGTACATATCAGATGTCTCAACACATATGTATTAGTACAACCATCTTAAAACATGATCATTTCGGTAAGGAATCTTATAGACACGTACTCATATAATTCAAGTAATCAAACATTTAGACAACAAATAGACGACATATTAGACACCAAACACTCAAACACCAAATAAACGACATAGTCAAACATTCAAACACCAAATAGACAACATAAGAAAACTCATGCCTTAACGTATCTCAGGGGAGGCTATCTTGTCTACACAATCAAGCTAGATTAGAATGATATAACTTCACAACCTATCAACTCAACCATAAACAAGGTCATGATATCCATAACAGTAACTAGCTAACATGTTCACATCATAAACTCATAAACAATTATCATTCATGCATAACAATCACATATGCAAAGTTAGTCTAGATTAGTATGACATAATATCATAATATATTAACTCATACTTGAATGTCATAACCATGATCATCTGCATATGCCAATCCAATTTAGCATGATACATATAACATCAAGATCTTAATGCAATAACCCTACTTATTAACTAACATGTAACAACAACAAGTTAACATATAATGTTCTCATCAACAACATATAACAGAATCATCAAGTTAACTATCATAAAACAACAATAGCAATGCATACGACAACATGTTACTATCATCCTTGACTATCTGACACATGTGCATGACTATACTAATCAACTAGCATTTATCACACATGTAACCATAATAATAATAGAATGACAAGCATATCAGTAACCCTAATGCTTATAAGAAACATTAACCAACATACCTGATGCCCACCATACAAACCATATGATGATCTACTCTTACCCCAAAGTCCATTGTTGCAACTTCACTTTAATGATTTGCATCTCCTACTCTATCTCAACCAACACATTAGCATCATAACATAGCAATATCATCATGATGACCTAATGCATACAATGACCTTATGCACAATAACCTTCACCATGAAAATGCATGCATAACAACATATAGACATCACCATGCATAACAAATGCATATACAACGATACACTCATGATGACACATCCCACAACAACACCATCAACCTTCACATGGTAACATCACTACAACCATGATCAACACCATGCAAATGCAACAAGCACATGGACTACAAGCATAAGGAACACATATGCAACCAACATGAATGCATGACCAACACACCACCCATCCAGTTCGAGGGGTGAACCATGCTTTGATACCACTCTGTGGTATCCAAAGAGAGCGCAACCTGCTCTGATACCACTTTGTAACACATTCATCCCACATCTACCCAAGTAACCGACCAACAGGGGTAAATATGTGACAAGAGGCCACTATAATGGGATTCAACCTCTTAGGTGACCTTAAGGAAGTGGAATCAATGGAAACACCCCACAAAGACCTGCGACATCAACAACAAAACTCCCAGGAGCCATTCCAACCACTTAGGTAGCCAGCCCCTGAGACCAACTGAAGTTTTAAACCACTAAACCCACGAACACTCCCTTGATATGGGCATGCATGCGTCCAGGAGGCTCTGGATGCTCCTAAAGCATGCATATGCATGTTTCCATGGAATTTTCTCCTCAGACTTGTGCCTGCGTCTCTAAGATCTATGCCACTTTTTCAGGCCCAGAGCCCAGGTCACTGCCCATAATTCCATGACACTTTCGGAAATGAATTTACATAACATAACAATGATGCATTTGCAGAAACAATGATAAGGACTAGACTGGACCCCTACTAGCCATGACAAGCATTTCGTCAAACATGTCACAAACATGTAATCTATAGGTTTAAATAACAAATCTGAGCATAAGGGTCTCATACTTATCTGAGAATCGCTAAGAAGCATTGTTCCCTTATATCATTAGTTGCATTATCATCTATTAGGTCATAGATACATTGTTCATTCATTTACAAATCAAAACATGAGGAGATCCATACATCATCATTGTCATAATACATGCTTATAACTAACATAATAACAACATAAATATCAAGGATACATTAGCCATAGAATCCACATATAAACCAATACATTTACACATAAGATACCAAGGAAAGAACCTCTTATTAATGAATGCAAAAACCAACTCGGTATGGGACTACCACATTCCACCTAACCATAGATTGGCTAAGCCAAATCTATCTTCAACCAATCACCCCCGTGCCATATTCCAAGCGTGAATGTGGGAATCAAACCAAAATAACCAACCAGGGCATCCCGAGGCTAAACCATCTCACCCTCATCAATAGAAACCAGGTTTTACCGTAATCCATCACGGATCTCTAGTCCAACACAATAAACACATAATAACAATATTTACCATGATCTCCACCAGATCACTAGGCCAAAACAAGCATGGATGCCACCAGATTTCTCCACCTATAGCATGAGGAATTTTCTTGTCTCCTAGTCTCTCAGGCTTACCGTAATCCACACTAAATCACTAGGCCCTAAATTTAGACCCACTCTCTAGGATGTACCATATATCCCATCTCGGGATTACTAGGCCTAATGGAGAGCACCCACCTCTAGGCTTTACCGTATATCCCGCCATTCACCAGTCGAGGATTCTTAGGCCCATCAAGGCAACACAAAATCCAGGTTTACCGCAACCCACAGTCTGGTTCAAGGGTTACTAGGCCATGTGTTATATTATTCAGAGACCCACCTCACTTAGCTTCAAATCCATTCGGTAATCCAACTCAACCAAAGCATGAGAACCCCATCACACCATGGCTATCCAGAAATGGAAAGGCTAGGCTGAAAACACTTTCACACCTGGAAAAAACCATGCCATAATATCAAAGAACCACATGCAATACCATGCATGCCAAATTATTGGGCACAACCCAACTTGGTCTAGTTTTGGTCAAAGACTCTACATTTTGAGGAGCGGAGCGCGCAGAGTCTGCAAAGTTCTATTCATTGCGCAATGTCTAGGGGCTTTGGGATGGGTCAAAGCCCCTCATTTTGTAATGGGTATCAGGGTTTTAGCTCATTGTTTTGTCGAATCCATAGTATGTGGACCATGGTTTTGTAGTAATGAAATATATATATATATATATATATATATATATATATATATATATATATAAGGAGATGTAATGTTTTGTTGAAAAGGAAAGACATAGATGAATTGATCATACTTTATGTATTTAGTCTGTGTTTTGGGCTTTTAGGAGAGGCTCTGCAGCTAAGTGTGCGAAGGGGCTTAGACCCAAGTTTAAAGTGTATGTCACACCGACAAAACCCTCAACCACTGGCCCTTTTGGCAACGACCTACAAGCAGATCGCAGTCTCACCCGTACCAGTTATGGGAGGTTACAGAAACATGTTTCTAAAGCCAAAGGGATACTGTGCAGTGACACCCGTGTGTTTTCTTATATTTTATACTGATCTACAATTTCACATACATAAAATACTTCACGCTTATGCTTTACTTCAAGATTTGTGCTTATTACATAAACATATCAAAGAACAATATAACATGTATTCTCACTCCTTTAGTTCATCTGTAATATTTTGATGGAGTTCATGTAATACATGAATGACGTTGTCCTAGGATTTTGCTTGTTCTATGTCCTCTGGTGATTCAAACTGCAATGCTCCAACTGGTACCTACAAAATCCTTACTCTGAATGTTATTTCTATTCGTCGCTCTGGCTGAGCTATCTGTGTTGGTTGTCTGGCTATTTGTGCTAGTACCTTTACTCCGTGATGCCTTGTTGCACTTTTGTCAATATTGTTTTGTAGCGATCATCAACCTTGTCCCAAGTCTCAGTCGTTACTTCTTGGACCTTCTCGCCAATCTCATTGATGTCCCCATCAATGAGGACAAGCGGTATCACGCCCTTAGATTTGCTTGCTTTTTGTTTCTTCCTTGGGCCCGACGTAGTTACTATAGGTACCCTCTTTTTTAGGACGAATGGTGATTCCTCTGTTGGATCTATGTTGATGAGAGGGTCCTGGATATCTTGTTCTATCTCTGGCTCTAGTTCCTCTACTTCTTTCCCTTTGTTTGTCCCACTTGGACCCGCATGCTGCACGGTACCCCCTGTTGCTTCAGTGTTGTCTATGGTTGGGGTCATCCATTCGACTGACCCTTACTGTATTACTGCAAGCAAGTTGTCTTTAGTGACCAAGCATTGCAGAGGGTGCCATGTCTCCATTGGATTTCGTGCTTTGATGTAGACTCTGTGAAAATCAGCCTTGAATGCTGTGATGTTGCAATACTGCTCATACAAACTAGGTGATAACTTGGGATACTAGTTCACCACCATGTGCAAATCCATGCTCAATAGCACAAAGAAAATTTTGTTCTCCTGCGTGCGTGATGGCTCCTTAGTATGCCACAGTGAGGCATACCATGCGACTTCACATACATATGTTTCAACATGAGGAAACTGTGAGTCCTACGGCTCCTTCCATGTGATCAACGCGATGATCAAGATCAACCATGCGTAGTGAAATGTTTTTCCTTCCTCCTGCACTTCTCAACAATCCTCCAAAAACTCCCTACATAAGTACCTAACCTAGTTGAATAGAACCCCATCACTACACTAAGCAGCCAAAGAAACCACGACAACAGGAACTTTATTCATTCTGCACTTCCCCATTATTTTCCCTGCTAAAATATGTGTGGCAAAGCGCACCCCTTGGTCGCTGGTAGAGTTGATATCATAACCATGCAACTTCTTGATAATCATGAACTTTTCCTCCATGGTTTGTGCCATTGCCTTGTCTTGGTTCTTACCAATGAAATATTCATCGGGGTCCTTTCCTTGGTGAGGTAGCCCAGTAATCCTCCTTATCAACATTTTGTCGATTAGGATCCTCGTCCCTAACCAGAGGCATCCATCATGTACCAATGCTAGTAAATGTCACACACAGGCTATGTTGGATGTGCTTCTACCGAAGTGTGGCACGTATAACATGTTTAACAAGCCTGATATCTACAATTCTACAGCCCATCGGTGCGACTCCAACCTCGTAACTCCGTTATTTGGATAATAGACCTGGTGTAGGTACTTGCTTGGTTCGAACTGCAGATATTTATTTATGTCATTAAAGTCCCAATCCTCCATTTTCAATTGCAGGATTTTCCCCAACACTTCACCTTTAAATGGAACTTTCTTCGGTAGCAACGATGTGAATGTGCCGAACTTTGCTTCTTTTAGATCTTTGACTAACTTTGCGCTCATTTTCTCGGTGGCAAATATGGTGGTAGTACAAAGGGAATTTATGCGCCCTCTGTCTTTATCTAAGGCATCTTGGTTTCCTCCTCACTGTCATGGATTTCCTCTGGTTCTTCCTTTTGTACTTACTTCTTCGCCTTCTCCTTGGGTTTCTTATATTGCCTAGGCTTTGTATGCTGTTCTTTTTTGATCTTCTTCCTTGGGGAAGTTCCAAGCTCTACTCCTTCAGCTGGCCTCTTTTCAGGTATTTTCTTGGGTTGTTCTCCTGTAACTACTTGTTTCCGCGGCGACCTTGTGCACTGTCGTGGCGGAAAAAGTCGTTTGTGCGGGCACAACAGACCTCCCTAGGAGTCTAAACTCTCTAGCGACAAACAAGACAAAATGGAGTGATCTTTCTCTAAATATACCTTTTAAAATATGAAAACTACAAGTGTTTAGGCTTACCTTATTCCAAAACGCTGTTGTTGTAGTCCGTCCTTGCCGATCCGGATGAGCTCCTCCTTCACATCAATTCCTGCAACCACAAACAATCAAACAATTACCAAGCACTTGCATCTCATATAATAAAACATATATTTAACATGCAGACCAAGGAACACATGAAATAACTCATTAACACAAGCTATTGAGAAAAATAAACCAGTTTGTATTAATAACGAAACAAAGAAACTCTTACAACCTGGCCTTGGTGTTGTGCAAGTTCCTCCCAGGGTCCATCAAGGGTTTTCCTCTACTTTGACAAAGCTCACCCACTTCCAAGTAGAATCAAGCAAAGACAATCTCTCCTCACAAGGTTCTAAATGGGAGTCCTAATTCCTGCAGCATTTACCCAAAGAAAATGTATAGCTTCAACCTCCCCTCCCTTTGGCTCAATGCCTTTATTTATAGTGCTGTAAAGAGGTTATTCAGGTCCACCATCAATGGGATAATCCCCCTCTTTGGGTGGGATAGCTCCCTTATTGATGGGATAAGTTCCCCCTTAATAGAGATGCATGAACCAACTGGAGGCGCATCCATTTCATCAAACCGACCTCTAGAAAGTTCTAGAAGTAACCACAAGTAACTTTTTTAAGATGAAACTTGCGCATTTTGCCTTTTACAGAAGGACGCACCTGTCCTTTGACATACAGAGCGTCCAAAGACGCAGATTTTGTGAACATGATCAGCGTCCCCGCAGGTGAGGCTAGAGAGAACCTGCGACCCCAGAGATAAACATATTTTTTACAAGACTTTCTCTCTAATTTGAGTTTGAGATGGATAACAGAGGCATAAGACTTGCCTAAGAGGGTAGCATGACTGTTGATTTGAGCCATACTAACTGTAAGTGGTCATGGTGACATTTTTTAGTGTAACAGATTGCCCCCTAAAGTGCGAAGCCTGGAATAGATTAGGGTTTTGTAATTCTAGGAAGGGTGAAGCGCTTTATCATTTCAAGGATTGTCTTGTGGATGGCCTGGTTGGAACCTGCAATTTTCAACACAAAATACATGTATAAGATTATATCATCACTGAGGTAGGCATTCCCATACTCAGATTCAAAACTTTAACTAATAGACTAACTACTCTGATACAGGAATGATCTTGCAGTACATCATTTTTATAGACTTTTGTAGACACAGTATGGACGCAGCCATCTGTTTATGATTAGTCTACATAGATAATGAATACAAAACTCCTCGCAGCCTGGATGGTAAAAGTTAAATCCAGGGTCTTCACTTCTACTTCCCGAATTGGTACGATTCTAGCCATGTGATTAAATGATTTGATGTCGAACATGTTTAGAAACCACTTGATTACCAGTCGATGATGTAAACTGTTAACAAGCGTGAGAGAGACCACCAGTAATGTCAATGGTTCTCAAAGTACCAAGCACAACCCGTGAAATGTGAATAGATGTTTTGATGTCGAACACTTCACGGAATCCTTTGATCGAAAGTCAATGATGTAAACTGACGTCAAAGGCGAGAAACCTGCCATTGATGCATGCAGGCTTCAAGGTACTGTCGATTCCTAAGTCATCTTTCTAGATAATGTGTTGATGTCGATAGAAAGCGACCCGTTGCAGGCAAGCCCGCAACACGAAATCATTGTTCAAGTTGAAGAAATGTTGCTGTAAGGACTGACTCAAGGATGATCAAATGGATGACAAGTATTTTGCAGATGAAAGTTTTTGCTTGCAGACCTCTTGAACACATAACGACACGACAGATGGCTTGGTGACGAATAACTCAAAGTTAATCCCCGAAACCCGGTTAAAGACTTTCAAAGTGGTTTGGTCAACTGTGAGGTAAAAGATTTCCCAACCCAGGTGAATGAGACAGTGTCGTGTTCAAGAGCGGTGATAAAGTTTCTTTCGAGACAAAAGGTAACAAACAGGTTCATTCTTCTCTCTTTTCCCCCACCATTTCTGGCAAGTACCTCTTTATTTTTAACAAGCTTGAGGAGGATAACATATGCTTGATTATAAGCTCATCCTTCGGACGAGTCCAACCTAGTTTAAATTCGAACCCTAGGAAGGAGTGGTTCGTTCCTGTTTGTAATTGAACAGGTCCTTTACTGTAAAAGTTTAACGAGTCCAGTATAGGAGAAACTCGGCGTTTTTCATTTTTAGAGAGTCTGAAAAAACAAAAGGAAACTCCACGTTGAACTTTTTCGTAAATTTGTGTCCCTCAAGCCCGAAAAAGTATAAAATAATACCTGGGGGAACCGCTTGATCTTGCGACCAAGGAGTACTTTCATAATAGTGTCGTTGACCTGAAAAGTAAAAAGCGATCAAGGACACATCGTTTTATTTCCTTATCGAGTTTGAAACGACAAAAACCCGGCAATCTTTTCCTGATTTTACGGTCAGAAAAGAGCTAAAAGGGGACCGTCTTTTAATTCCGTTTTAACGAGTGTAAAAGAAACGCTCGGCGATCTTTTCATTTTTTAGGAGTCAGAAAAGGGCTTAAAAGATGACTCTGATATTTTATTTGTGAAAAAATTACAATTTCCCTTGAAATCCCTTTGTCCTGCACAAAAGCGACACATTACTCATACCTGTTTAAAATAGGCAAAAATACATCGAAAAACATCCTTTCATGGTAAAAAATGAACTAATTCATCCAAAAAACCTATAAAAAGACCTTTTACCATGTCATTTTTACCGTTTGACTTTGGAGGTTGAAAAAGGAGCTTTTGACAAGAAACTTCCCGTGGTCGCTGCGGAAAATCTGACCGTCGGAATCGAACGCCGTCTCATCCAGGTATTTTACACATCCTACTCTGCATTTCTATCCGTTTAGAATTAATTTTTAGGTCTTAGTTTCATTTTTTGGGGGGGTTTTGGTTTTGGAATGCGCCTCTCGGGTGACCTGCGTCCCCCGACTTTTTCTCATACGGGAAAACGGTCGGAAGACGCAGCCCGCCTTCAGGCCAGCTGCGTCCAGGCGCCCTGTGCTAAAAAGCTGGGGTGCGTCTTCCGAGAAGTGCGCATTTCAAAACCCCAACTCCCTCAAAAAACCACCAAAAATTCCCAAATCAATTTCTAATTGCTATTTTTGATATGCAGGGTATTAATCATGTTAGACTGGAGAGAAAGAGAGCATGTAGAGGAAGATGAAGCTGCAATAAATCACCAACCTTCTCTGGATGCCCTAAGAGCATGCGGATTATACAAATATTGGACCATACCGGGCATGAGGGGCCAGGTAAGATTCTTGGAATGGCTGGTTGAGCGATGGAACGTTCAAGAACAATGCTTTTACATAGGAGGGCACCAGCTCGAGATAGAGCCCTCGGATGTATACTTTCTCACTGGCTTGCCGAACAGAGGTGAGCAACTCAGTCTTGCGGGGACTAGGCCGGGTGGCCAATCCCTTGATAGTCTCCGCGAGGATTGGTGCACACGTGGGGCTCACCATTCAAAAGGCATAGAGATAAAACACATCACTCTACCGGAACTCAAAGTCATAGCGTTCACGGTAACCAGAATTTGCAGCGCGGCCGCTTTACACATTGCTTCCGGATCCCAAATGCGGATGGCAATTGACTGTTACCAAGGCACCATTTTCAACTGGTGTGAAGCTGTGTCGGCTCATATGAAGAGCCAACTGACCAAGGCAAAGAACGGACGACTAAAGACTTTTGGATATGGGCCTATAGTTGTGAGCTTTGCCTTGGAGAGAGTTCCAATGTTGATCCCTCAGCAACTCACTGTTGATATCTTGGGTCCTCAGCAGCCAAAGCTGATACGATGGGTTGCGGTGATGGCCCGGCATCCTGACGAGGGTGCGACAGTGGTTCGATTCTCAGATAGTTACTTTCACTGGTTAGAGGACCAGGTTTTTTCGATACAGGACTTTCCGTATGCCGGAATGGATTTTAGAGGTGATCCGGACATGGTTCTTCCACAGGGAGAACAATGGGACGACAGAGGTACTTTTATTTTCACAAGTTTTCTAATTATGTATTTTTTTTTTATATATATCGTCTCAAAACTAACAGTAAAATTTTCAAAATGCAGATGTTGGTCCACAGCGTCCAGCCAACCTCCGGCCTTTTGATAGACTACATCCAGCTGCACCGGTACCGGCCCCACAGGACGCGGCTGCAGACGTACTAGCTGAGTTGGAGCATGATCTAGAGCGTCTCACGGCAGACATACCTGAGACTACTATGGACGACATTCCTATCAGGCTTCAGCGTTTTGTAGTCGCGGTCCCTGGACCGTTTAGGAGATTTTTGCGTAAGGTAGCCCGCGCAGTGGTGTCATACAGAGAGCACCACCAGTGATTGACTAGTCACTTTTGTAGTCACATGTGACATTTTGACTTTTTGTACTTATCATTTTGCCGATCATAAGGTGTTTTTCAACCTATGATCGAAGACGATGTATATTTTTTGACACACTCCTATCTATATATATATCACTATTACCGGCTTATCTTGTTTAACATATGTGATGAAATGTTTTTAAATTTACTTGCATGATTATCGTAAATGTCTGTCCAACATTCGAGAAGCAATTGCATCTGCTAATGTATTTAAAGACCTTGGAATATGCTGATATTCAATGTAATCAAATTCACGTTCCAAGAGACGCACTCTCAAAAACAACCTTAATAACACAGGATTCCTAATGGCATAAACTCTATTAAGCTGTAATACAACAAGTTCAGAATCTAACCTCACTATCAAACGTCGAATTCCAAATGAAATAGATTCGGATAATAATTCAACCACTGCACTGTATTCTGCAATGTTGTTCGTTGTTTGACCGAGGCTTACCCCATGCATAGAAACTAACTCGTCAGAGGGCGAATAGATAACCCAAGCTGCGGAAGAGATATTCCGTGTACTACGACAAGCACCATCAGCAAATCCAATGTATGTTTGGAGAGGCGTCGACATCTGCAATATCAAGAGTAAAACCAAGATAAGCCAGAATAATGACGAAAAAACACACTCTCTAAGCTAAGCACACTGACTAAACTAACAAACACGCTAGCTAGAAAGAAAATCTAACCTATCTAAAAATTTCTCCATCCACCATTTAAGCATAATACCTCTTTAGGTAAAGTCCATTTCTGGGTTTACCCAAAGAGTCCCCATCAAAATCAACCAGCTCATAAGCCCCTTTTGCTAGCTTTCGCTTTACAATGTAGGGTCCATGCCACATGGGAACGAATTTTCCAGCACCTAGCTTATCGTTAGCTTGATCATATAATAGCACTAGGTCTCCTTCCGAAAAACTTCGAGGGGTTACATTTCTATCATACTGAGCTTTCATTCGTTTCGCGTGAGTCTCGATTGCCAATGTAGCGTCACGTCGAGTCTCATCTAATTTAGCCAAGTATAATAAACGTTTCTCCTCTTCGGAAGTAGCTGGAAGTAATTCGACAGCCATTTGAAGTGATGGGATTTCGCATTCAATGGGTAACACAGCTTCCAAGCCATAAACTAGCTGGAAAGGAGTGAACCCTGTTGAATTTTTCACTGAGGTTCGATATGCCCATAGCGCTGAAAATAACATGTTGTGCCAATTCGACCGATGAACACCAATGGTTCGTCGGATCATGATAACTAGAACTTTGTTGATAGACTCAACCAAACCGTTGGCTTGCGGATAATAAGGAGTAGAGCTATCGTGGCGCAAACCAAGCTGGCTTGTAAGCTCAGTCATCATGATGTTTCGAAAATGGCTCCCATGGTCAGTAATGATTGCTTGTGGGACACCAAACCTAGTTATGATATGATTGAATACGAAAACTGCAGCTGTTTTGCCGCTTGCGTCGAATGTAGGCATCGCCTCGGCCCACTTAGTAAAATAATCAACCGCAAGGATGATATACGCATGCCCCCCGGCCGAGTGAGGGTTACAAGTAATAAAGTCGATACCCCATTTGGCGAATGGACCAGCGGCAATTATAGGGTGGAGAGGAGCAGGTGGAGCGCGCATCTTGCGATCAAACACTTGACAGTTGTGGCATTTTCTGACGGCAATGATACAATCCTTAAACATAGACGGCCAGAAATAGCCAGCGCGCAACACCTTCTGAGCTGTGGCATACCCAGACATATGACCGCCACATGCTCCAGAGTGACAATCATTCAAAACTCTCTCAGCCTCTTCGTGAGTTAAACAACGTCGAAAAACTAAGTCTGCCCCCCGGCGATAAAGTGTATCTCCAATAATTTTGTATGGCTGGGATTGAAACCGAATTTTTCGACGTTCCGCTTTGGAAGCTTCAGGCCGAAAGGTTTGGGTTTGGAGATAAATGATTATATCCCCGTACCACGGATCTACAGTACTGATAAGAAACAAAGATTCGTCCGCAATGGACTCCTCTGCCACAGTCTCTGTGTCAGCACTCGGGAAATCACACATCAATTCCGCAAAAACTAAGGATTTCTTAGACTTGGACTTCTCGAACTCCAAGTCGAACTCTTGCAGGATAACGATCCATTTAGAGTACTTGCCCCCTAGCAGTTGTTTTGTCAAAATATAAATCATAGGGTTGCAATCCGAAATAACTGTAGTTTTACGGAGAAGAATGTAGTGACGAAAACGCTGGACAGCTTGAACGGCTGCCAGGGCCAATTTCTCCACATGCGAATATTTTAGCTCAGTTGGATTCAAGGTCCTACTAAGATAATATATCACATGCTCCGCTCCGAATTCATCTTCTTGAACTAACACCATTCCAATGGTGGAATGCGAAGCTGCGAGGTATAAGAAGTAGTCCTGGTTGTAGTTGGGAGGATGCAACAACGGTGCATGGGTCAACGCGTGTTTAAGTGCATCAAAAGATTGTTGGGCAATCTCGTCCCAAAAGAATTGTGCGTTCTGTTTCAACAACCGTGTAAAACCTTTAGTGACCTCGGCGTAGTTTGGGATGAATCGGCGTAAAAAGTTCGCTTTCCCTTGCAAACTTTGGAGTTGGCGCAAACTCGAAGGAGGAGGCAATTTGATGATAGCCTCGACTTTCGAGGGATCGACGCGAATGCCGGCTTTTGAAACAACAAATCCCAGCAATCGACCTGTTTCTATACAGAAAACACACTTGTGGGGATTCAACCGAATTCGATAATGCCTACACCTCATAAAGATTGCTCGTAGATGGACAAGGTGATCAGCTCGATGTAAAGAATGAGCAGGCAAATCATCGAGATAGGGTTGCACAATGTGCTTGATGTCATGAAATGCATAAGACATCGCCCGTTGAAAAGTAGCCCCGGCATTCTTAAGCCCAAAAGGTAATTTGCAATAAGCAAATGTCCCCCATGGACAAATGAATGCCGTTTTTGGTTGGTCGGCAGGTAGAATATTGATTTGATTATAGCCCGAAAAACCATCCATAAAGGAAAACATTTCACTTCCGGCACAATCATCAATAATTTGATCGATATAAGGCGTAGGATAGTTGTCTTTTGGACAAGCTCGATTTATATCCCTATAGTCGATACAGATTCTTATTGTTCCTTGTTTCTTGTTGACTGGAACAATATTCGATACCCAATCCGTTAACGGGATCGGATAAATGAAACCTGCTTTCAACAGCTTTTCGACTTCTGCTTTAATCGCAGCCGCTTTTCGAGGGTGAATCTGACGCAACCGTTGCCGGACGGGTTTAGCATCCGGGTAGGTCTTTATTTCATGAACAACAATGGCAGGATCGATTCCCGGCATTTCCTCGTAAGACCAGGCAAACACATCGCGGAATTCTTGGAATAGGGCCTTGTAAGTTTGGATTTCTTCTTCAGTACATGCGGCACCTATATGAATGTTCTCCTCAATTCCGGGCTTCACTGAAATATCAATGGGAATAGTACGAGAAATATTCCCTAAATTCAGCTCTGAATCAGAATGTTTCGTTGGATCCTGAGCGTCTTTGACATATTCAGCGGTAAAGATAGATGAAAAATCATTTTCAAATGCATCATCCTTAGGTAAAAACGAAGATCTGTGATGGAGATCCTCCCATGGTAGATCATCTACACTTAGGATTTCGCGAAGTTGTTCGTCAGATGACACGACTTCGGGAAACGCTATCCGTTCTAAGGTTGAGGTGAAAAGTGATTCTTCACTGACCACATTCATTTGGTCGATTTCGGTTGAATGCAAGTCGGTAAAAGACATGACAGCTTCATAAGCAATTTCATATGGACTCAAAGGCATAGCATCACCGAATGAGTCTATCTCAGAGTCAGATGGGACAATCCAAGGATCGTCATAAACAATGTTTTCTGATGTAATCATATGAATTGTTGCAAATGAAGGGTCTACGTTGAGTGGAGGGAGAGGAAAAGTTCCCAGTAAACCAGAATCCTTAACTAAACCTACACCAACGTCCCTATAAGGGATGGTCTTACCGACATGCTGGATACTCTCTGAAGAGGCTGGGTCGGATGAAAAGTATGTCAGCTGATCAATAGTCACGATCTTACCGTTATGTGGAAACTTAATTACTCTGAAGACCGATGAAACGACCGCTGTCATAGCATATGACCAACTTCGACCCAAAAGAAGGTTGTAGTCTAGAGGGGCATCAACCACTTCCACATCCAGACTAACGGTTTTACCTTCTACCCCTATAGGCAATTCTTGTAGAATACCAAACGGACGGAACCCACGGCCATCAAAGGCCTTAAGGATGGTGGGGGATTGGTTCAACGAAGGAGAACCAAGGGATCTCCAACATTGAATCGACATAATACACGTAGAAGCTCCCTCATCAATCACAGTCCGATGAATAGGCCTGTTTTTGACTATCACTGGAATTTGGAAAGCCATTTGATGGGGGAGACGCGGTGTACTATTTTCTAGATCGAAGATCATTAGATTCGGGTCCTGAACATCAACAGCTCCGATAGCCGACAAAAGCAATTTTCGTTGTGCTGGGCATGATTGCAGCACTTCTAACGCCGACATTGCTGAGGGTGAAACAGCTAAGTCCTCAACAATGTTGTAATTCTGGGCTGCTCTCGCATGTGGATTGAAAGCAGACCTTCGAAGTACACCCTTGGCGGGCGGCTTAATCACTAAGTCTGGGTTAGGTTTTTCGATCTGTAGTGGATCGGAACCAGGAGCTGAGGTTGATGGGTTAGAGTGAGAAGATTCTGCTTCCTTACCATCAACAGGATTCTTACTACCATAATCTTGCGATCGAGTCGCAATCCTCACATGAGACATCATCAAAATGGGTTCTTCACTGGCATTCGAAGAAGAACCTATCATCTTATTCTCCTGCTCCGGAAATGGATTTTTTAACACAGCAGGAGTGGGAGAACCTTTGACTATTTTCACAACCTCGGCCCGATGAGGGCAATCTCTCGTAAAATGATCCTCTTCACAAATAAGACAAGGATATCGAGGTTTGCGCTTTTCGTCATTGGTTTCCGACTTTTCTGTTTTCTCCTTCGGAGCCTTGTCTGCTTTAGCCTTCTTCTTTCCTTTCTTCTTTCCACCGTTTTTTGATTTGGCCGTAGATGACTCTACAGCGTGAATATCGGCGGTAAGTTCAGGAGGAGAAGACTCTCCTGTCGGAGAATCAGGCAAAGTGATAATTGGAGTATTCGAAGCCTTGGAAGACTTCTTCTTGCTCTTCGTAGTCACGATACCAATCATACCATCAGCGGCATGAGATCCCGAAGGAGCAGCAGCGATTTGATTCGACTTTGGAAGATCCGGAATCTTCTCGTGTAATGTACCCGACTGAGTGTAAACTAAGTCAAGGTATTGTGCCTGAGCAATGACTTGCTCCTCAGTAACTACTCCGGCCTTAGCTACATCTTCAGTAATCTTCGGTAATAATGATTTGACAAACCATTCAGCTAAGATTTGGTCCGGGATAAAAACTTTCACTAACCTCCTACGACGTCTCCACTCATGAATGTGATCAGAAATATACGTGGACGTCGATTGTTTTAGTGAAGTTAATAACTCCGTGCCGTTATCGTATCTGACCGGCAACTGAAAGTGAGTTAAGAACGAGGTAGCTAACTGGCTAAAGTTGTAAAAAGAGGCCCGTGGTAACTCAATGTACCACTTGGCCGCGAGACCAATGAGTGTACGTTGAAAAAGACGTAAGCGGATGGAATCATCTGAGATAGAATTCGAAGCACACCAGAGGTGGTAAGTCATCACGTGATTGGACGGATCCTCTCCAGACTTACCTTCGAACTTGGGTATATCACTGGGCAACTTATTTGGCATTGGCGGCCAGAACGGAAGATATTGAATTGGATCGTTCGTTAGGCGCGTCAAGTCCGGTAAGTCCAAAGTTGCGATAAATGGTAACTGCCGGTTAGGATCTCTAAAACTCTAGGTCACAATACCAGCCCCAGGAGGAGGATATCCAGGATAACTAGGAACAGGAGTCGCATTTGGGATATTATATCCTCCTGGAAAACCAGGATTAACCGGACCGTACTGGGGTTGTTGAGGTTGTTGATAAGTGTACCCAGGATACGGTTGATACTGGTAAACCGGTTGTTGGACAGCTTGCCCATGTTGGTACTGTCCCTGGTACGGAGGTTGAACAAATTGAGGTTGAGTAGTAACAACCGTACTTATACCAGGCTGACCTATAGGCATCTGGACCGTGGTTTGAATCGTAGATCCAGACAACGGTAAAGATGTCTGAGGTGTGGTAACAGGGACAGTAGAAACTGGAGCCGTCGATACTCCAGAAGTAAGTATGGTAGATGTAGCGGTAGTTGCAGCAGCCGTTTGGATGGAGTACTAGGTGCAATTGGCGGCTGAGTAACTACCGAAGTTACAGAAGTTTGAACATTTGGCTGGACAGGTTGCGGTTGCTGGGTTGGACCAGAAACTACGGGTTGTCCAGCTTGAGGAATCATCTGTACACTTGGCTGCAACACCTGTTGACCCTGTGATGGATCCCATACTAACATTCCAGGGTATTGACCCGTAACAGGTTGAGGATACTGAGATCCATAACCGGATTGAGGGTAGGATTGATAATTGTAAGGTGCAGTTCCCATACTTGGAACATATGACTGACCTTGAGGCGGTTGATAACCTTGACTCGAGTATTGACCTTGAGGTTGATAACCTTGAGGTAAATACTGATACTGGGGTATCAACCTTGGACCTGGTATGTTCAAGGTACCTGGTCAAGGTGGAGTCGCCAATTTGTTGAGTCGTTTTGCACAACAGACCTTGAGTCTAAACTCTTGATGGAGTTTCTCATACCTTTGAGGTTGCTTACCTTATTCCTGTTGTTGTAGTCCGTCCTTGAGGTTGATATTGATACTGAGGTTGACCCTGGGGTACATATTGAGGCTGGGGTTGACTTTGAGGCGCGTACTGCACCATAGGTGCATACTGACTTTGAGGTTGCCCCCCAGACACGATTTGTGTACCTTGAGGTTGCCCCCCAGGCGTTAACTGCGGTTGCCCCCCAGGCGGTAATTGGCCACCTTGAGGTTGAGAAACGGGAACTGAACCTGACATCATGTAAATGTCTCCTACACCCAATGGTACATTACCACTGTTTCCAATTAATAACCCATGATCAACGGGTTGAGGAGATGCCCCCGCAAAGGTACCAGAAAGAGATTGATACCCAGTGGGAACAGAAGGACCGCCGTATGAAAAAGATTCAGGACTTTGAGTAAACACGGACGACTGACCAGTCATATTTATAGGAGTATAAATACCTCTAGGTGGAAAAGGAGTACGAGGTGGAGAAAAACCTACCCCTGAGTTGTCCAAATAATTGGTTAACGAAAGGTACCAAGTAGTACTTCTAGGAGGACTGTAAAAGATGGATTCACGCTCCCTTAGATCAATAGTAAGTTGACCTTCAAGGTTAGAGACACCTATATCCTCCTCTGGAGCAAGTTCTTCTATAGCAATCAAACCAGTAGGAAGATTTTCGGTGATAATTCTTTCTATTCTTGGTGAATCTGGAACACTAGAAGTTGGAGTAACAGGTTCAGATATTTCAGGTTCTTCGCCTGTATCACTAGCAGACGAAAAATTACCGACAAGCTCAGAAACTGAAACAGCTTCAGGATTATAACCTGTCTCTAAACTTTGGTAATCTGGATGGACTACCAAGGAAGATTCTCCTTCTTCAGGTGAACCTACTCTACTGTCACTAGGAGGAGTTACAAGGACCTTTAACCCTTCGTACTGACCCGGAATGTCTTCAGGAGATTCACCCCGCGATTTACGGAGTTTTCTTAACAAATCTATTCCGGTAACAATCTCAGGAGACTTGCCCCGAAGTCGACGGGACTGTCTCGGTAATTTCGCCACAATTAAAGATTTTTAACTACAACACACGAAAACAAAGTAAAAAATTTCAAATCAAACCACCTAAAGTCTTCTAAAGAAGCAAACAAATTTGAAGCACACGCCTAAAGAATCTAGAGCGTCAAACCAAACACAAACAGTAGTCTTCCGGACCAAAAGCGCTAGTTGGTGATGAAGTCCAACCTCGCTGGATTCAGTACAGAAATGGCGGGTGGAACAGTTACCCCGGCAACCTGCTTAATGAATAGACCGGCACAAGTTCCTCCACTTTAACCGTCTCGAAGTGAAGTGAACCCCCCGGAAAATCCAAGTGAGTATAACCGACGTCTGCTCCAGGTACAGTGGGACCTTCCCTCCACCGTCACCTCGGTAGAACCCTAAAGATTATGGTCACTAAAGTTACCAATCACAACAATTACACCTGGGGGAACAGTCTAAACTCCGACAGCACGCAAGGGCAGAGTAACAAGCTCCAATCCCCTTACCGGCTCCTTGACAACAATCCAAGGTTTACCGATAAGTGACCCCTGGCTCCTCGACAATGGTTAATCCGAGGTTTACCGTTTGTAATACGTACTGTCTGGCGTCGTTCCCAACGAGGGGGGAATGATCCCCTCACTGGTTCGGACACGAGCTCGTGTTTCTCCTTTAAGAGGAGCTTTCCCAGAATGCAATTGAAACAATTGGATTTATTCTACTCAAGATAAACTATCTGTTTGGTTTTGTAGTCTTGGAGAGTTAAGTACTCACCTACTCCAAGACCCTAGCCTAAGCTATGTTGGTGTTTCAGAGCCCTAGAAAAATAAAAATTACTAGATTGATTTTAATTTAAGCGTTACTTTTAAGGTTGTTTCTTAAGTCAAAAGGTGATGGAAGTGAAACCAGTGGTGTGTTGACTCGACTCGAAACCACTACAAAATGCACCTAGGATGATTTACCCACTACTTTACTTTTTCGATGAATTGCTTAACTAAAAAGTTGAGAGAATGCAATCTTTATAAAAGCAACTTCTTAATTGAAGACAATCAAAGAAACAATTCGTTTGTCTTTTCCAAGCATAAAAACATGACCACTCTCTACTTTCACGAAAAAACTCTTTTTCTCTTTCAAAAACAAAAACCTACTTGAAACAAGACTTTTAAAAGGAGATGTTTTTATATTTTTCTTATTTAACGAAAAACATAAATCTATTTTAATAAAAATCAATTGCAAACTATGAAATCTATGAAAATTCACTCAAAAAACAAAACAAATCAAAAGGAAACTACCGTAATTAATCCTAATGAGGTAAAGCCAACAATGATTATTCTAAGGTGTTTTACTTGATCACAATCAAATCAAGGACTAGCTTATTGCAGAACCAAAAACTAGTCAAAACAAAACTCTAATCTTTTTGTTCTTTTGTAAAATGGAAATCAACACTTTATAAACAAGTAATTCAAAATTTGACCCAAAAGACAACTTAAATGGCAAGTTGCTCACACAAGGAGACTTTACGACAGGCCCGACTTCTAAGAAGGCTGACAAACCAGAGAGATCTAAGGCTTGACAACTTTCTACCGTCAAAGTCACTACAGGACCTATTCAAAAATCAAACCCTAGGCCTAAACTTCGTTGAAATCCACTAAAACACTCAAAGCTCACAAAACAAGTTCAGGTGAAAATTTTTGACAGGGTACTAAAGGATCTGGGCAGAAAACACTGAGAAAAAACAAAATCTAAAAGCAATTAAAGCAAAAATGGAGTTTTCCTAAATTCTACAGGAAGACGCAGGCAACCCGTTATAACAGGCGCGGGCCCGCTCTGTGCAAACGGCAACAGCGCGTCCAAAGACGCACTGTGCAGCACTCAGAGGGTGCGTCTCTCTGGAAAAGTTAAGAAAAACCAAATCTAACTAAATCTAAAGCTAAGCCACCCAAATACTAATTCTCACAGTCAAAAACCAGAAAATAAAAATGATTTTCTCAGAGCAAAGTTCACACAAAGGAAAAGACTTTCTCATTAATGGTTTCCCCAGCGGAGTCGCCAATTTGTTGTGGCGGAAAAATTCGTTTGTGCAGGCACAACAGACCTCCCTAAGAGTCTAAACTCTCTAGCGACAAACAAGACAAAATGGAGTGATCTTTCTCTAAATATACCTTTTAAAATATGAAAACTACAAGTGTTTAGGCTTACCTTATTCCAAAACGCTGTTGTTGTAGTCCGTCCTTGCCGATCCGGATGAGCTCCTCCTTCACATCAATTCCTGCAACCACAAACAATCAAACAATTACCAAGCACTTGCATCTCATATAATAAAACATATATTTAACATGCAGACCAAGGAACACATGAAATAACTCATTAACACAAGCTATTGAGAAAAATAAACCAGTTTGTATTAATAACGAAACAAAGAAACTCTTACAACCTGGCCTTGGTGTTGTGCAAGTTCCTCCCAGGGTCCATCAAGGGTTTTCCTCTACTTTGACAAAGCTCACCCACTTCCAAGTAGAATCAAGCAAAGACAATCTCTCCTCACAAGGTTCTAAATGGGAGTCCTAATTCCTGCAGCATTTACCCAAAGAAAATGTATAGCTTCAACCTCCCCTCCCTTTGGCTCAATGCCTTTATTTATAGTGCTGTAAAGAGGTTATTCAGGTCCACCATCAATGGGATAATCCCCCTCTTTGGGTGGGATAGCTCCCTTATTGATGGGATAAGTTCCCCCTTAATAGAGATGCATGAACCAACTGGAGGCGCATCCATTTCATCAAACCGACCTCTAGAAAGTTCTAGAAGTAACCACAAGTAACTTTTTTAAGATGAAACTTGCGCATTTTGCCTTTTACAGAAGGACGCACCTGTCCTTTGACATACAGAGCGTCCAAAGACGCAGATTTTGTGAACATGATCAGCGTCCCCGCAGGTGAGGCTAGAGAGAACCTGCGACCCCAGAGATAAACATATTTTTTACAAGACTTTCTCTCTAATTTGAGTTTGAGATGGATAACAGAGGCATAAGACTTGCCTAAGAGGGTAGCATGACTGTTGATTTGAGCCATACTAACTGTAAGTGGTCATGGTGACATTTTTTAGTGTAACATGCACCTTGGGGCATGGGTATATTCATTGCTCCAGTTTGACCACCCAGGCTTCCATGACTCCTACTAGCCCTTTCTTTGCAAATGCTCTAGCAATTTCCTCAAAGCTTCTCTTAGACATACAACAACTCACTTCTTTCACACTTAGTTGCAAATCCTTAAACTAAATTCTCCAGACAACAAATTGTAAAATGTGGCACGGGACATGGCCTTTATAGCAAATTTGAATTTCGAACCTCATGATTGGCTTAGATTTTTCTCATTTAATGCAGGTGTGACGCTAGATTCGGCTAGCTGTGCTTCATAAACGCGTTTCTCCCGCAACTTTTAATGACAACATTCTTTTAATGGTATCTTTTTCCTTCCAATAGTCATATTTTTTTGGTTATCTTCGATAATCACATAGTAATCTACCCTGCGTCGCGATTCTTCCAAACTTTGACATACTTCTAAATATCACACAGTAATCCTCCTTTGGCGCGGTTCTTTCAGACTTCGACATACTTCTAAATATCGCACAATAATATTCTTCGGTGAAGTCCCTTTCTGTAGAGTATTTTATAGTCCAGTGCCCACTTTCAACTGCAGGTGGCACTAAGACTCTTCTCCTTTCGTTCTTCAGTGCGAAGCTCCAAGGACAGAGTCATCCCTGTATATCTTCAATCTGCTACCATTCACTCGTCTTGGGATGAGCTGACCATTTAACTTCACGAGCTGAACTGCACCACCATCAAAGACATGTTTGATGATATATGGTCCTAGCCAATGTGTCTTAAATTTTCCTGGGAACTTCGCAAATTTTCTATCATATAAGAGTACAAGATCTCCTTCCTAGAATATCTTTTGCTTGATGTGTTTGTCATGCCAGGCTTTCTCCCTTGCTTTTTGTACTTGTTGATGAAAACCTGCTATAAACTTGTCCTCTTCCAAAGCAAGCAATTGCACCATCCTCTCCTCCATTATATCAGAATCTGCCATGTCTGTGAAGGTTGCAATTCTTAAATTGGGCACAATGTACTCCATAGGCATGATTGCTTCTTGTCCATATACCAAACTAAAGGGTGTCTCGCTTGTCAATTTCTTGCATGTTGTCCTGCATTCCCACAACACTGCTAGAATTCTTAAATCCCAATCATTCTTGTTCACACTGCACACCTTTGTGAGTGTGTTCTCCATAATTTTATTGAAAGCTTCGACTGTCCCATTTTCTTGAGGATGATATGGGGTACCTTTTTTATCGTGTACTTGAAATTCCTCAGTTAATGCTTCAATGGTCTTATTTAAGAAGTGTGACCCTTGGTCTCTCATTAATATCCGTGGACACCCAAACCTAGACAAAATGTATCCAAAAATGAACTTCGTGGCGGTATCGGTGTTGTAATCCTTCACTGGTTGTGCGTCAACCCATCTCGTCAAATAATCAGTTGTAGTGATTATGTATCTTGCGCTGGTCTTCTTTCCTGGTGGGTTAATAGGTCCAACAAAGTCAATAGCCCACTTGTCAAATTCTTGCAACATTACCTGTGGATTTAATGGCATTTCGTCTCTTCTAGATGGCCTTCCTGTTCTTTGACATATATCACATGCACAACAAAATTCCTTTGCATCCTTATGTACTGTGGGCCACCATAACCCAGCTCTCAAGATTTTCTATGTAGTGGCCTTTCTTGCATAATGTCCACCTGCGACTCCTCCATGAGCTTCTGCTAGAATACTCTGCCTTTCATGTTCTGGGACGTATCTTCACAGTATTTCATTCAGTCCCATTTTGTACAAGTGCCTTGTAATCAACATGAAATCAATTTCTTTTATCACCAACTCCTTCTTATGTTGTGTAGTGTACTCCACGGGTGCCATTCTTGTGGCCAGAAACTGAATAATATCTGCGAAGTGATCATCTGCAACCCTGATTGCGAACAACTGTGCATCGGGTAGGTTATCTTCGATACTGGTGGGTTCTTCTCCTGTCTCCAATCTCGATAGATGATTGGGCCCAACATTCAATCTTCTCGGCTTGACTACAACTTCAAAATCGTACTCCTGGAACAAAAACAACCATCGACATATTTTTCCTCCTAAAACAGGCTTATTCACCAAATATTTCAGCACAGAGTGATCAATGAACATCTTAAAATGTGCTCCCAACAAGTAGTGCCTGAACTTCTGTAATGCATAAACCATAGCTAACCCTTCTCTTTCTGTTGTAGTATAGTTATTTTCTACCTTGGACAATTTTCTGCTTGCAAAATCTATGGGGTGATCAAATTCGCCTGCTCCTAGTTGTGCCAGCACTATACCTAGCGCTATGCAAGATGCATCGACATGTACATGAAATTCCTTATTCCAGTCCAGAAAAACTAAGATCAGTGCAGTTACCATATTCTCCTTTAGTATATCCAGACTCTTCTGACATTCTTCATCCCATTTAAAAGTGACATCTTTCTTCAATAACTTCTCCATTGGCATAATTATTTGCGCATACCCCTTTATAAACTTTCTGTAATAGCCAATGTGTCCAAGCGTTGTGCATAATTGTCTCACTGTTTTCAATGCTGGCAAGTTCACAATGACTTCTATCTTCGCGGGATCCACCAAAAAACCCTATTTGCACACAATATGCCCCAAGAGTATGCCACAAGGCACACAAAATATACACTTCTTCAAGTTAAGTGAAATTTGATGTTGCCTACATGTATCCAACATAAGCCTTAAGCTCACAATATGCTTCTTTAATAGCCCAAAGACTGTCCAATCATCAAAGTAAAATTCAAGGAATTTATGTATGTGCTCCTTAAATGTTGTGACTACGACTCTGGAAAATACGGCAGGTGCATTCTTCAAGCCAAAAGGCATCATTGTGTACTGAAATGAGTCCCACTCTATTGTAAAAGTTGTCTTATGTCTATCTTCTGGTGCAATCCTGATCTGATGGTAACTTGTAAAACCATCTATGAAATAATAGGCCTCGTGATCTCCTACATTGTCCAATACTTCATCTGTAAATGGTGTAGGAAAGGGTCATGCACACATGCATCATTTAGTTTCATTAATTCAACACAAATTATGATCTCTCCCTTAGTCTTCTTTTCCTGAACTATCATGGGACTTACCCATTCAAACTCTTCAATAGGTTCGATGATCCCTACTGCTAGCATTTTGTCTAGTTCTTCCTTCACTTTTTCCTTGTATTTCGGATTCAATCTACAGGTTCTTTGCTTCACAGGCTTCACATCAAGTTTAAGAGGGATCCTAATAACTCCTGGGTGCCCTAATATGCTCTTCATTTCTGAAAACTTTGTTGGGAATAGCTCCTGGTATTCATGTAGCAACTCTATGATTTTACTAACTATATCTGTGTCCCAATAGTCTCCAATAATCGCGAACTTCGGGTCTTCCTCTGTCCCAATATTCACTTTTTGTGTTTTTACTAGTTGCGTTATATCTGGTATTTATGGTTCTGGTCCAGCAACTTCGTGATGTCCTTCTGATTCTGGTATATCAATATTGTGTGGATCTTCATCTTCTTCGGAAGTGATATTATAACATTCCAATGCATTTTGTAATTGCGCAACCCAATCATGTTGCCATGTTGATGGAGCTTCATTCTCAAAAATCTTTACTCTAATTTCCTGAAGAGCCGAGTCTATACATGGGAAATCATCATCAAAACTGAATGTTAGTACGAACCCTTCAACCAAATCTGTCCAGTTTGCAGTTCCATGTCACAGTTATGTTTCAAGATACCAATTCATAGGAATCGTTTCTAGTGTGTGGATAAATCCATGTACCCACTCTTGTTCTGGAATTTCTTTCCAAACCGAAGTGCAGCGATGAATATGCTCCCAGGGATCAACCTTACCATCATACTTTACTTCAATTTCTATGTCGATTAGGCCAAACCTAATCCACATTAATCTATGACACTGCTATCAATTTGCTATATTTCTTTTATGAGTACCCCACCATCTAGCAGGTGTAGACCTCAGGGCTACATCCAAAGCTTGCAACCTCTATTCTTCTGGTATTTCTCTTTCATATTCTTCAAGAAACATGCTTACTTCTCCGATCCCATCATAATAAGGTAGATTACATACCTTAGAAGTTATGCAACGAAGTGATTTTGTGGTAGAGACTTCATATAACTTGTTCTGCCAATTTTCCAGTTCTTCCTCGGAATCTGAAGTACAATAATTGTCCTGATCCCAGCCCAATTTGCCATCTACAGTAGGATTAATCCAATCCTCCTCCTTAGTTGTTATCTAATAAATGTTGTTGACATCTGTGTCGCAATACTCATCCCAGACAGGCTTTGTATATCGCACTCCTCCTAAGGGGTCTAGAGGGACGATGACCCTCATATCCTCTCTTTCGAATTCCATTTGTCTCTTCTTCAAATTGATTATCACCAAATTATCAAAAGCCTAATCCAATCCAAGCAACGCTGGATAAGGGTTGCTATCATCTACAATTTTGATCACTTCGAAGTCTGCAACAGTTCAGACTCCTTCGATGTCTACTATGACGCTAAGTAACCTTCCCATAGGGACGATCTTCTGTTGGTTAGCCATCCTCAACTATATTGGCAACCATTGCAACTTCGGTCTTCCCATTGACTCCCAAGTTTGCTTAGGTAACACATTGGCATCAAATCCTAAATCCATTATTACCTGATCCATATCATATTCCCTGATTTGCACAATTAATCTCATTTCCTTCCCCGTTCTTTTCTTATGTCGATGTAAATTGTTTACTGCGTGCAGATCGCTTCGCGGTACCTCTTTATCAGCGCGGGAGTCTATCAACTCCTGGAGTCCTTTGACAACCTTCTGATTCCTCAACAACTTCATGCAAGTCTGTAAAAACAATTTCAAAATACTTGGATCTAATTCTTGCGTCAGAGTAGACACTTTGTCGCAGTCCTTCTTTGGCATTAAATTCGGTTGTGTGCTAGATGTTGAAGCCCCAACATCCATGAAGATTTGTTTCACTCCCATGAAAGTTTCTTTTTCCTTTTGGATATTGAACCCAGGGACCTTTTTCGTGATCTTTCTTACCCATGACTCTTCTACCTTCTTCTTACCTTTATCGTCTCCCATCGTAGCTCCACTCCTTGTTACAATGTTGATGTGTGGTTCATCTTCCCTTGGCTCAGCGGTCATCATTTGAATATTTGTTGCAGGCTGCTGGTTCCTTTTCTCCTGCATCTTTGCGATAAGGACGAGACATTCTTCTATTACATGATCAAAAGATTTGCAGTAGCTACAGTTTGTAGTAGGGTTTTGACGGTCTCTTGCGAAGTGTCCTACCTGTCCATAGTTATAACAGATAATTTGGCCGCGTCCTCAACCAGCTCCTCATCCTCGTAACTGGAATACTCCTCGACTAGCATGTTGGCCTAGCTCCTCGCATGTATGTCCTTCATCTTGCAATCTATAAGAATCAACAATGTGCTCCATCATCAAGTCATAACTTCGACAATTCCTCTCATCATGGCCCACCGACTTACAAAAGTTGCAAAACAACCATTTTGGGGTTTGTACATACTTTTGTAATAAATAGCAATCTTCAGAGCGCTGTTGGCCTCTCGTTCTATAAATCTTGCACCACAAATTTGATCATGGGTTTAATGGATTAGGTGCTTCGCATTCCAAGTAATATCTAAACATAGGGCATTGATCCTTATAGTGGCCCTCCATTTTGCATTTTGTACACCATACTTATGATCTGGTTTCTTTACCTTTCTTGATATCTTACAATTCCAAGGTCAAATTTGCTAGATGACTCTGAATTTTTTGTACCCTTGCATGAGTATCTCCGATCAGTGAGGCTTCCAGCTTCATGGCAATCTCCAATGCTCCGACTTGAGTCACGATCTTCTACTGCGTCAAGAGCAACCTGATATGTGGCAGCAACGCGGCTATAAACCATTCTTTATGATGTTCTGGGGGTATGTTAAACCTTACTTGTCCCATTGACACCTTGAATCATTGATCCAACTCCCACACAAACTCAGTAGCTATTTTTTTATTTCCTTAAGCTTCGTAATGCACTGTGGTTCTGATTTCGGCTTCTTGAATTCTGATACCAGTGCTTTCTTAATATCATCCAATGAAGCAACCTGATTAGTCACATAATACTTCATGTACCATGTTAGTGCTCTTTCTCGCAACGTCATAATGAGTTGCACCTTCTTTACATATTCGTCAGTGATTTTTCTTGCTTTCCATGCTACATCAACTACAAACTAGAATTGGTCAGGATCCTCTGATCCAAGTCCTCTAAAGATAGGCAGCTTAATGTCATCGCCCATTTTTCTTCTTTAGGGGTTAGGGGGAGGGGGAGGGGAGGGGGCGTAGGGGAATTATGGGGAGGGGGATGGGGGGTAATGGGAGTAGATGGATGGGGAATCCCAAAGATGCCCTGATTTTTCTCAACTCCTAACTTTGACACACCTTCAGGATGGGAGGGGGAATACCGCGAGGTTGCAAGGTTACTTCCTTCTTCTTCACTCTTAGACCCACCTAAAAAGGGACTATAATCAATCTCAATAAAGTTCTTTGGTCCGTGCTCTATTCTATATCGCTTTCCACTTCACGTAGACCCTAGTCCTGGTTCAAACTTATTCCCTCTTCATCCAAACATTAATCTGACTGCATTCGTAGTATGCCCTTTTCACATAAAATCATTTTAATCCACAACTTCAAAGAGTTTAGGTACTTACCTCGCGAACCCTTGAAAAATCTTTGCTCAACTTCACTGTAAGAGACAATCGTGTTTATTGCGAATTCAGTAATAAATCCTCCCAGGATACTGTTAATCCAAAAATCAACCACTCTTGAGATCCTGTTGTTAGTATTCTTGAGTCGTTGTATCAATTCAGGGCTCCACGTAGTAGGCTCGTCGTTTTTGAAACAAGTTTTGTGCTTAGTCAACTTTTATACCCATTCATATAGTTCATTAGCAAACGCAGTGAAGAAGATCTTGTGTTGTTCTATATAGAGATACTTTTACAACCATGCTTCAGTCGACAATCACATATTTCTGTTTTCCTAAACTGTAAATTCTCGCTATTTTTGTTCAACCCACTCCTGGATTTCCTTCTTCAACGGACGCCAAAACATATCCCTCAAACAGATCCAGTCCCGACAACGAAACCATTTGTTGGCTCAAGGGGCTTGGACCCAGGTTCAAAGTGTACTATGTACCAACAAAACCCTCAACCACTGGCCTTTTTGGCAATGACCTGCAAGCAGAATGCAATCTCACCTAAAGCAGTTATGGGTGGTTGCAGAACTAGGTTTCTGCAGCCAGAGGGATACTACACAGTGCTACTCGTGTGTTTTCTTATATTTTATATTGAACTATGAATTCGCATACATAAAAGACTTCATGTTTATGCTTTACTTCACATATTTGCGCTTATTACATAAACATATCAGAGAACAATATAACATGTATTATTTCACATAAATAAGTAAAAAGCATGTATATTAGTACATATGAACACATATTATGAATATAAATACGCAAGACTTCGCCAAAACTTCTTCCTCTTTATTAAGATAGATTTTTCAGTACATATAATTCCTTCGACCTACGCACCTAGCTGTAGGTGGTTTATGCACTCAGCTGCAGACTCTCCCAAGGCCTCCACACACTCAGTTGCAGAGCCTCTCCCCAAAACACAGACTAAAGACAAAAAGTATGATCAATTCATATATGTCTTTCCTTTTCGACAAATCATTATATCTCCTTATATATATTCCATTACTATAAAACCATGGTTCACATACTATGGATTCGATAAAACAATAAGCTAAAACCCCGATACACGTTACAAAATGAGGGCCTTTGACCCACCCCAAAGCCCCTAGACATTACGCGGTGAATAGAACTTTGTGAACTCCGTGCGCTCCCATCCTCAAAATGTGGAGTCTTTGACCAAAACTGGGCCCAGTTGGGCTACGCCCAACAAAAATCTAGGAAGGAAATCACACATGCAAATCGATACCTGTAAAGAATCCTATTGTAGTTGCTTGATCTATCTCTTCCTTGCTTGCTCCTTCCTTCCTCTTGCCTTCTTTGCCTATCTTGATCTAATACCAAAATGCTCCAAGAAAACTCTAACTGTCCAAGAGTGAGAGAGAGAGAGAGAGAATGATGCAGGGTTACCCCCGCCTACACCCACAGTATGCATATAAATGCATAAATACATTGTCCCAGGAATTTAACTCACAAAGGAGTCAAATCTTCAACCATCAAATGGTTAAGGCCTCTTTATTCGTTCCTTTATATCAGAACTCAATCACCCCGCCTAAGCCTCCTATCGGAATTTTATCAACCTTCAATCCTTCTTATAAGACCTTGATTAAAGCCTTTCATTAATCCTTCCTATCGGGACCTTTAAACCTTCATAACCCCTTTAATGTCGCATATATGTAACCTTCCCCTTTAATGCATTGGTTACATATGTTTTATCGCATGAAATACTCTATCGGCACTCTTTTCCTTTATACACCTTTTACAAAGGAAAACTATGCAAACATACTCTTTTCCACCTCTGTACGGCTTCTGCACATTTCCTGAGGCTACCTCTATCGCAATCGCTATCGGCTCTTCCGCAGGTCATACATACATGTATGCCTCACCACTTCTTCGACTCCGATATGCGACTATTGGAATAGTTAACATATGTTCTAGCCTTAAAAGGCTCAACACAACACTTTCATGAATACAAAGGAAAACCCCGCCCGAACCCTTTGTTTGGACTTCAAAAACAATTCACTCGGATCTATATATCCATCGGGTTCGCTCTTCGCTCCAACCCTTTCCGCAACTCTGATCTCCAAACCCTCTGATTGTCGATCAATGCTTTATCGCTATCGGCGCATCGGCATTCCAATAACCACTAGCCCTTAACTCCTCCGATTGTGAATTAGCGATCAAATCGCGACCGTCGATTTGGTTCGCGATCCGACGGTTGTGATTAACTCACGCGATCGCATTTTGCTCAACCTCAAGGCTAGACCCCTTCCACTTCCATGCGCCGATCCGATATCCTTACGGACCCAATATGGATATAGGCCACTCTTTATAGGATTTCAAGTCTGGATTTCAAATCTGACTATGTTTTATGCTGATTCTTAGTGTAAGTTGGGTTTTCCACTTGTGGGACTTAAACTGTGTAATAAACTCCTCGGATGCGATCTTTCACTTTGCTCCTCAGCAACATCATCTAGACTGTTGATCTTCCAAATCCAACGGCTGCTGAGCACTGACACTTTACTCCTTCGCTCCTCCTTTTTACTTAGTTTTTACGCTAAGTCTTTAGTTCTTCTGTGGTTTTTCTCTTCTTCAAAGGTTTTGGCCTTTCTGCTGTTTTACTGTGCGATTCCTCCTAAGCTTGACTTTAATCCCTCTAATGGATTCAACAACCCATTATGGTCCTCTGAATTGCTCTTCTCTTGCGTAGTTCTTCAAAACTCCGCCTTCTGCTTCCGCTGCTCAGCTACCTCTGAGCTTTACTCTTCTGCAAAATCTCACTTCGCTATTTCACCCCAGAGCTTCCCTCTATTTCCTCAATTGGATTCAAGGATCCATTCATGATTCCTCTTAATCATTCTGTTCCTCTGCGTCCTTCAGAATTCTGTCTGCAACCTGTTACAAAGCCTACGAATTCACAAGTAGTTCATTCATGAAATACTCTTCAACACACTGACATAGTCAGGAATAAACATCTATATATATAAATATAAATAGTCAATTACATATCCGAGACTCTGTGTCTTGCACAGGCCTGTTCTTCAATATCATGGCCTCCTTGTGCTCTGCCTGTAGGCTTACATTTATGCCAGAAAGTTCTGTTGAACTAATCTTGGTTCAACTCCTAAATCCTCTGAACGGAATCCTAAATCCTCTGTCCACTTATACTTCAATTAATTCCTAAAAGCTCTCTCTCGTCCCTTGAATCATGAAACTGTTTTAAGAGTCCTGATTGACTTCTAACTCTTGTCATTTATTCACCACTCATGTTCTCATTTATTTGAGAGCATTTACAACTTCCTCTCACTATCTAATTAATTTCTATTTTATGCACTCAAAAGCCTAATATTACATCAATTTATCACTTAGGAATCCAACTTCCTAAAAATACATGACCCCCTATGTCTACTTAATTACAATGATTTTCCTTGGGCTGAATGCTCCTGCATCAGACTCCCAAAGTAGAAAATATTCATGATCTCCTGATCATGTGTCTTCTGATCTTTGTCTTCTTGGATCCCATACTTTGTTTTGTAACTATCCAAATGCTTTGCTCCTTTGCTGTTGCTGTACTTCTGCTGTCTTTTGCTCCATCTTCTTCTTCTTGTCAATCAGGTTCAAACTCTGATTGATCATGCTTCCTGCTGCTACCATTTTCCTCCATTTGGACTGCTTCATCATCAGTTGCCACATCTCTTCAATCTCTGTCTCCAGTACATCTTTGGACTGGTCCATATTCTTGCTTCTTACTTCTTCCTCTTTCTCTTTGCTTCAGGTTGTTGTTGCTGTCCACTAGTTCTTCAATCTGCTATTCTTCTTCTTGTTCTGTTATTCTTGCTGCCTCCCTATCATCCTTACCCTCTTGCACTGGATCATGATTTTCCAACATTCTTTCCAACAATTGCATATCATTGTTCCATGGATTGAATTCATCCACAAAATCTTCTTCTTTCATCTTTATTTGGTTGCTCATCTGTGCCAAATCTCCTCCAGCATCTGCAACTAAACCTGCACTCACAAAACACTTGTTAAAATCAAAGACATAAGGCTTTTGTGCCTGATCTTCCTTTGGAAACAATTCAGTTTGTTGCTCTATTTCTTTCTCCTCTGTCAACACATTAGTATGCTATGTTGAATTTTGAAAAGAACTCATGAGACTGTCAACTAGTCTCTCTTCCACATCATCTTCTCTAATGATGTCTTCTTGTTTTTGTCCACCGTAGTGAACTCCTTCCTTTGCAGTGTCAATCTGTTGAACTTTCATATTGTTATAAACATATTTGGGCACTGCAACCCCAAATACATATGTCCATAAAACCAAGGGCTTCCAAGTCCCTAAAAGTGTTGTTTCATACCCTAAAGGAGCAAGGTCAGCTGATTACATCATCTCCCAGAAGTTCTCCATGAAAAAGTACTCAGAACTGGTAAAAAATGGACCATACTGACTGCTCAGTGCTAAGGGTGCGATGCATCTCACCTGCCACATGCAAAAAGTGTGATGCATACTGGAAAGCCCTTCTGTAGGGTGTGATGAGCGAGAGCAGACAAATGGTAGAAACAGTTTGCTAGGTGGAGACCCTGAGAATCTTCTAGAAGTTGCTCATTTGACACTTGTCTCTCTAAATTCGCCCAGGGATGAGTAAGAGATCATGAAATCTCCAAGTGGAACCAAGAACTATCAGAGAGATGACACTAATCAAAATCCCAGAAGCTGACTCACCCCCCTGCAAACATCTATATATGGATCCCTCATCCCAGAGATCCAAAGGCTGGAATCTTGTATTTTGTAAGGAAGTGTTGTTGGTTTCTTTGTGCAACATTGTATTGTTGGGTGATCTAAGCTTTTCATGAGGTGAAGAGGGCTTTCATGCTGGGAGGATGGCGTTGGGTCAGACCAATGGGTTGTAATCCTCTCTTCTACTACTTCTATCAATAAAGTTATTTGAGTTTTCCTCCATATTCTTGTATATCTTTGAATCTTGTATTGATATATGCATTTGTATGGTTAATATACATCTGATCCTATATTTTTATGGTTATAGATCTCTATTCTTTGATGGTATTATGCTGCTTTGACTCTACAGGTGCTCTTTGAAGCGGGACAAGTAAGGAAGGAGTGGCGAAGTTCTGTCAAAGGGGAAAGGAAACAAGCAAGGAGCCAAGTGAAAGACTGAGGTTGGTACTCTCTGCTTCTTTCTCATCTATCTCTCATAAAGGAAAACACAAGTGACTTTAGTTTGTTTGTTTCTAAGATAGCTACCCATCTTAGTGGGACTAGCAGCTCTGAATGGACACTAGTTTTCCCGATAACAAAATGGCGACTCCGCTGGGGAGCGAATAGTTTGATTGCTTGTTTATATTTGTTTGCTTTATAAACTACGGAGCCTGAAGTTAAGCCAGCTAGCCTTTGAACTGCATTTGCTATGCAAGTGCAAAGTAGATCAATGTTGCTTTAGTCCATCTCCAGGTTTTGTTTATAAACTAAACAACTGACTTGCAAACATCCTAAGTGCCCTGGTGGTAGCTCAAGTAACCTCATTAGATCAACCCCTATACTTTGTGTTTATTGCCTATCATTAGCTCAACCTAAATCCCTGAACTAAGCTGTAAACTGTGACCAAATACCAAGTGAAAGTCTTGTCCCTGGATCATCGCACTGTCTCCTTTTGACATTCTAGATGCATCGCACCTCCCGTGTGCAGTAGGTGGGATGCATCCCTGTTTCCCTGTGTTACAGGTGCGATGATAAGATAATATTGTTTCTGCCTCCAGATTTTGGTTTTTCTTCATTGTCTTCAGCTTTATTTAGGAGTTTCACTGTCTGTGATTAGTATACCACTGTTGAAACTCCCTTCCTTTGCATTATTCAGCCTCCATTGTACAAAGAATTGTGAATGTTTTTATGTATTTTTCGCCATTTACAGTTCTCCTTTACAAAAAAGTAGCTTAATCGAACTGTCGTCTTTTGATTTGAAAGTGTCGCAAGTGTCGTTTTCAGTCAAAGAAAAGAATCCTACTATTTTGATGGTCGATTACACTGTTACTCTTGTATTTGATTTGAATTAATAGTATTTCAAGTGTCGAAAGTAGTTTTCAAATTGAAGTTGAAAGTGTCGCTCTTAGCCTTCCTTTCGTTTTTTAAATTCGAAATCGCAAAGAGTCGTCTTAGCCTTCCTTTTGTTTTTTGAATTCAAAATTGCAAAGTAGTCTTCCTTTCATTTTTTGAATTCGAAATCGCAAAGTGTCATCTTAGTCTTCCTTTCGTTTTTTGAATTTGAAATCGCAAAGTGTCATCTTGTCTTCCTTTCGTCTTTTGAAGAGAAAATTGTTAGTATTGTCGCTTTGAGAGAAAATATAGTTCAGATTTGTACTTAGCATTCTTTTTGTCACTCACGCATTAAGAAAGCGGACAACAAATACATGCATATGCATTTGCGTTTAGACTGCTTGTTGATTTTGATTTAGGACAGTGCATCTAGTGTGTGCTCTTTGCTCTATGTTGAAAGAATTTCGCTTCTCTTTCCTTAGTAGCTAGGATTTTCATTGTGAAAAGAAGAGTAAACGATTGTTTATCATCTTAGATTGCATATTTAGGAATTGTATATCTACATCACGCGATGAACCTTAAAGGAAAAACTCTTAAGAAATATCAACTGTAAGATAAATTTAATGAACATAAAAACGCTTTGGAACCTAATGCACAACATTTAGAAGTCTAGGCTAGAGACGTATTCCGGCATCGTAAAGCCTGGTAACTATCGCTTTCATCGTATGTTGGGTGATTCCTCCTCTTTGAGACGACAAGTGCTAGTACGGACTTGTGCTCCCACGTACCATCGAGTATATATTGGGAGACCACAATAGGCTATATCCTTTATCCTTAGGAAGCCATGTCTACTGCCCTATTGATCGCAATGCATTGAACACAACATTCGTGAAGATTGACTATCGTACTGTAAAAAGTATTCTGCAGTTTTGCGATTGGTTTGGTAATCCCTCTATCTAGATTTCCGGAGTAGTCTCTTTCATTCCTTTTCAGACTCCTTAAAGGAAAAGGTCCATCTGAGCACTTGTCACTTCAGGCTCATTAAAAATCGAAGGCGACTAGAGTCATCTTTAGCTTTTTCTCGACTCTTAAAAATTGAAAAAGCAAGTTGTGTCAAAGCGTCATAAAATTTATTTTATTCGGAATAACATCACTATTCCCTCGTTGATCTTAGGTTGAGAAAATGGAGTCCACCAATCAAGGATTTCCCCTTAAGGGAAATCCTAGTCCTTTCTCCTCTTGGGGAGATGTTGGTGCACCTCATATGGCCACATTGTCCCTTCCAGGACTGACAATTGGCCTGCCAGTATGGCTCTTCTTGACCTTTGTCGTTCAAAGCACCGTGATTCTTGAGCAATCAAACCAGCAACTAGATGATACTAAAGTTACCCCCCAATCTTCTACTTCATTTGTTTCTCCCTCTCCTTCTTCTTCTTCACTTGGTGAAGCTAGTAAAACTAAAAACCAAGTAACTGAGAAGAAGAAGAAAGGGAAGGAGAAGAAGAAGAAGAAACCAACGACAAAAGGGGGAAACCAAGCATCGTCTAGTGAAAATCCACACACTGCACCATCCAAACCTAAATCTCCATGTGTCATTTTCAAAGGGGACCACTATCATCGAGATTGTCCTTGCATCCTACAGATCTTAAGGGATTGGTCTCCCCGCTTGCACAATCCGGTGTCGCCAACCTCTGACGATCATGTTGAGAGTACATCGTTGACTAGTGAAAACGAAGTCAATGGACAAAAAGGAAGATCTAAAATTCCTTGTAGATTGTACGAAGGGGATCATGCCATCCACAGTTGTCCCTTCCTAGATGAAGCTAAAAGAGTCTTGGATAACTGTCCTGCTTCACCGCTACGGCTTCCTCCTGGATACAAGAAACTCTTGCCGAGTCCATCACTAGTTGAAAATCCGACTAACACACCTTTGTGGTCAGTCGAAGCATCTATCATTGAAGATAAACCCTCTGAGTCCACACCGGACCAAAGTCAACAGGTCGAGACGACAGTTGACCCAGTCTTGTCTTCAGAAGGTCTACCTTCAGATGATACAGTCACCAAAGAGAATGAGAATGACACCGTTCAAATTATTTTCATAAACACAGACTCCGATGAACATGGGGGAAATCTACCCGTTCCTTTACCGCAGGAAGGAAGTTCGTCGGAGATGTATCTGGCTGTTTATTTGGTCCCACCTCCAAGCAACCTAGTCGTTTCCTTCGATTGGAATCTACTAGGTAGACCCCGTCTACCATCTAATGTACCATTCTGAATCATAGTACAAGCTTACAGAATGGTCATGGTCAGTACTATCATAGATGAAGGGGCTTCTGTGAGTATCCTTTCCTCAACTACTTGGAAAGTGCTTGGTTCGCCATCGCTTCTGCCTGAGATGCGAAATTTGACAGGCTTCGACAAAGGAACCAGTCGACCGTTAGGGATCCTTCCAAATTTGCCTATAACTTTGAGAAGGAAAACCGTTTATATGAACGTAATGGTAGTCCAAGGACCTTTAGATTACAATCTACTCCTTAGACGTGACTGCATTTATAACATAGGAGCTATTGTTTCCTCATTCTTTCGAGTGATGTGTTTTTCGCATGAAGGCAGAATGGTCCAGCTCGTAGACCAACTTTCATTCCTCGGTTCACACATAGCTAATAGTCAAGTGCCATCCCTAACTGGTCTTTTTGTGCAAGGAATGTCTCATCAATCTCCAGTCAATCCACCTGATGAACGCGAGTGATTCGGTGATTGTGACTGAAACCCAGGGGGCATGCACCCTGGTCTGCTTCGGCAGGAAAACTTCAGGTATAGGGTAGGTTTCCGCGGAGGATATATGACTAGTCTGACACACCCGTCCGTTTAGGAAAATGGGATTAGACTGGAATAAGATACCTCTGTCAGAAGGTATGCCTTTCCCAACAGAGCAAGTGTTTTGTCTGCAAATTGAAGGGTAACCTGGAAACTCTACTTCGCTATACCTGGGGGCATGCAAACCTTTTGTACGCAAGTGAAAAGTGACCAGCGTAACTCTAACCCCATAGTTTTGCTGACTTCAACTGCTTAAGTTAGGTGATTGGTCTGATCGACCATTCACCTTTGCAGGGGCCAAATGGCACCAACAAAGTAAAGGAAGAGTTTTCCTACCTAACCCCAGTAGTTAATTAACCCCTAGGACAGTAGTTGGTCGTTCCTAGCTTGCATGCAAAAGGCTCCGGAGCAAAGTTTCGAATGGGGCAAGCTCCCTAAAAAATGAACCTATCGATGAGACATCCTTATTATACGACTGGCACGAGCAGTTTTACACGAAGTTCAAGCTCGTTAAAAAATAAACCTAGCAATGAGCATATGTTCCACCAGAGTTTAAGCTCATTAAAAAATGAACCCACCTTCGGTAAATAACCATTGCGATCGCATAATTATCAACTTTTAAACCTTGGTCGTGTTCTTACCATCACCTCCACTCTTTTTTAGCCGATCATACGCCTCCATTTGATTGTTTACCCCTTTTGAGGAACAGCTGCGACGAGTGATCCTATTAGCCACTTTCTCTACACTGTCGTGATTGAAAAAGTTCCAAACCTTATCTGGAACCAGCTGCTATCCAAAAACATCACTCGTTCCTCAAAAAACGAGTCTCCTTTAAGATCTTTTCATCTGCCTCATAAAATATGAAAAGATTGCTGAGCAATTGGCCTCTCCAGCTCGTCAAAGCAATTGGAAGTGTCATCCCTCCTCTAGGTTTTAATCTTTTTGGGCCTGAGGGATTATTGCACAAAAAGATCGAGCGTTTGTCTTGTTCGGCTCGTTAAAACTATCGAAAAGTCATCCCTTTGGCATTGTTTTATACTTTTTCGGACTTAAGGGATTATATTACGAAAAAGGAATATTGGAGTTTCCTTTCCGTCTCTTTTCAGACTCTCTAAAATTGAAAAGGACTGAGTTATCCTTGTCGTTAAACTCGTTAAAACAATAGCGACAAACTTGTCCATGCAGACAAGAGCGAGTCTCACTGTCGCTAGGCTCGTTAAAACATAGCGACAGGTTTGCCCGAAGGGCAAATTATAGAACAAGCATATGTTATCCTCCTCAATCTTGACAAAAATAAAGAGGTACTGGTCAGAAATGACTGGGGAAAATTGGGAAAAAAACTTGAAGAAACTTTATTGGTAGCAGGTCGCTCTTGAACATGACACTTTCACTCCATCGCCATGATCGAGTCTGGTTAGGTTATTCTGTTCACCGGTCATATCACCATTGGTCCACCGTACCATCCACTTTTGGGGTTAACGCTACCAATCCATTTCAATGTCGCCGATATGTTCAAGAGAAGTCGCTCAGAGAATTCACCAACCCAGCTAGTGTCTCATCCATTGCAATACCTTCACGCGTCATTCTTTCATGATCGCCACCCTGAACCTTGTATCATCAGATTGTTTTCACCTCCACAAAATCATTTGCTCCATTTCGTGTCGTAGATGTGGGATTCATGAAGGCCCTCCTACAACGGGTCACTTCTTGTCGACATCAACTCATTATCCAAGAAGTCGACTTAGGAACAACCCTTTCAGTACTTTGAAGCTTGCATGCCTCAATGGCAAGTTTCTCACTTCTGGCAACAGGTTTACATCAATGGCCTTCGACCGAAAGATTTGCATGGTGTTCGACATCGACTCATGTATTCACACCACGTGAATTGTATTGTAGTACGTTGAGGGTCATCATCATCATCGGTGATTCCTCTCGCGCCTGTTAACAGCTTACGTCATTGGCTGGTAATCAGGCGATGTCTTTCCATGTTCGACATCAGAACATCTTTTCACATGGAACAACTTGTACTTCGGGCGAAGATTAAATGAGTTTTGAAGACCCCAAATCTAGTTTCATCCATCCGGGCTGCGATATATTCAAGAAAATAAAGACATCAAATGTACATCATTGTTGCGCAGATAATCATCCAAACCAAAGGATGATGGCTCCACCAAAATCGTCAGTCTACCACACAAACGGTTGTCTGTCCTATGTACATGAAAATGAATTTATAAAGCTGAGCATGGGAATGCCTGCCTCAACTAGATCATGAAAAAATTATGAAGATAATGTATTGTATTGTATCTTATTACAGGTCACATTCCAATTCGAAAAACCTCGGATCCTCATGATAAAGCATTTCACCCGACATAAAAAAGATTGACGACCTCATGCTTTAGGGGGTAACTGTTATAGACATATTTGGGCACTGTAACCCCAAACACATATTTACATAAAACCAAGGGCTTCCAAGTCCCTAAAAGTGTTGTTTCATACCCTAAAGGAGCAAGGTCAGCTTATTACATTGTCTCCCATAAGTTCTCCATGAAAAACTACTCAGAACTGGTCAAAACTAGACCATACAGATTGCTCAGTGCTAAGGGTGCGATGCATCTCACCTGCCACATGCAAAAAGTGTGATGCATACTGGAAAGCCCTTGTGTAGGGTGCGATAAGCAAGAGCAGACAAATGGCAGAAACAGTTTGCTAGGTGGTGACCCTGAGAATCTTCTAGAAGCTGCTCATTTGACACTTGCCTCTCTGAATTCGCCTAGGGATGAGTAAGAGATCATGAAATCTCCAAGTGGAACCAAGAACTATCAGAGAGATGACACTAATCAAAATCCCAGAAGCTGACTCACCCCCCTGCAAACATCTATATATGGATCCCTCATCCTAGAGATCCAAAGGCTGGAATCTTGTATTTTGTAAGGAAGTGTTGTTGGTTTCTCTGTGCAACATTGTATTGTTGGGTGATCTAAGCTTTTCATGAGGTGAAGAGGGCTTTCATGCTGGGAGGATGGCGCTGGGTCAGACCAATGGGTTGTAATCCTCTCTTCTACTACTTCTATCAATAAAGCTATTTGAGTTTTCCTCCATATTCTTGTATATCTTTGAATCTTGTATTGATATATGCATTTGTATGGTTAATATACATCTGATCCTATATTGTTTATGGTTATAGATCTCTATGCTTTGATGGTATTATGTTGCTTTGACTCTACAGGTGCTCTTTGAAGCGGGACAAGTAAGGAAGGAGTGGCGAAGTTCTGTCAAAGGGGAAAGGAAACAAGCAAGGAGCCAAGCAAAAGACTGAGGTTGGTACTCTCTGCTTCTTTCTCATCTATCTCTCATAAAGGAAAACACAAGTGACTTTAGTTTGTTTGTTTCTAAGATAGCTACCGGTCTTAGTGGGACTAGTAGCTCTGAATGGACACTAGTTTTCCCGATAACACATATCCACCTCCTTTTTCTTATGATTGTCATTTATGACAATGTTTTTGTTTTCCTTTTTCAACAATCTCTCTTGAACATCTATTCTCTATTTTTCCAACTCCCTTCTTTGAGAATCTAATTTTCTATATAACTCAATAATTTCAATTGCAGTAGCATTTGGAAATTTCACATAATTTTCCATACCTTCCTTTGTTATTGATAAATAATCAGATGTCCTTTTTTCCTTTGCTAAGTCTTTTGCATAGACTTCTTCTTCCTTAACATCTTTCAGTAGATGTCCTTCTCTTTTTTTGACTACCTCAACAGCTTCCATGGCTATTTCCACTGTGCCTATCATCATGGTGAATTGATGATCCTTTACTATGTTTTCAGCTAACATAGTCTCTTCTTCAAGTTTGCCTTTAATCTCTTGTTGTTTACCTTCTCCAAGAGCTACCCTTGTCTCACCATCTACATTAATATTCTCCTGCATTTGTTCTTCATCAAATCATTAATCAAACTCATTTGATTACCTTTCTGAGACAATATTCCTTCATTCTTCATTAGAGTAAGATCCTAATTCCTCATCTCTATGACAGCTTCTATAGACTCATCCATAAGCTTTTTCTTCTGTATGCAGCCAAATTCTTCTTCTTCTGAGAAGTTTTCTTTGTCACCTTCTACTTCTAGATCATCATCTACTATGAAGATATCTTCAAAAGGTTTTTTTTCTCTTGCAATACCTGCCATCATACACAAACTATCAGTTTTAAGAACATAAGACCCTGTGGTCTCACTGGATGCTTCAACCATCATATCTCCTTGTTGTTCCAAGTTCTCTTTATGACTCAGAAATTCTTCGGTAGTCTCCTCTTCAATCTCTTCAAGCCCTTCACTTGGTTGCTTGATATCTTTCTCCAACTATATATGAGACCTATCTATCTCATCTTCTTCCAGAACAGAATTTAGATTCTGCTTGTCTTCTTCCTTATTTATGACAATATCAACAAATTGTCTTTATTTACATGTTTCACCTGCAAACATACACAAATTGTCAGATTTAAAACCATGTGATCCTTTGGCCTCACTCGAAGTTTCAGTCTTCAAGTCTTCATCTTCACTCTCTCCCAGAATTTCTCCCTATTCTGGTTCACAAGTGGACTCTTCCATTTCTAACTCAACTTCCTTGAGTTTTTCCATCAGCCACCTTACTTGATTTTTCTGTAGCCTTCTTTGCAACTTATGCCAATTCATTGGCTTCTTCCTCAAGACCCAACCTAGTCTCTGGCTTTCTTCTAATATCCTCCTTAATGCATCGAGTTGTTCTTTTAACTCTACAATCTCTTTGTCAATTTCCTCTTGACTCATCCTCTTGCCATCTGCTTTGGCATTCTTCTTCTCATATCTTCTATTGTGGCTTCTCTTTGAACCTCTGCTATGACTATCAGTAGTCATATTCTTCTCCTCTTCCTTCATGAGCTCCTCACTCATCTGTAATAAGCCTCTGCAACAGCTAGTCCTCCTCGCTACAATCTTACCTCACTAAGCTCTCCTCACTCAGTCTTTTGGTAAACACGGTCCTCTGTCTGGAACCTCTCCTTGAGCAACACCTTTGCTCCTTCTAGGCTTCTGCAATCTCTCACTCTCTCTCTTGATAACACTTCAGCTGTCCTCTTTGTCCAATCTCTAGTTGGATTTTTGTCAGGTTCACTGCCACTTTTCTTCAGAGTGTTTTCCTTACTCTGTCTTCAAGAACACATCTGGTTTTCCCCTCACGGCTTCTCTTGCTGTCACCTGTGCATTAGTATAAAAACACACATTCTCAATTTAAAACAGAACATATTACCTCACCTTCAAGATCTCAGCATGATCTTGTTTCACCATTCCACATGTACTTTGAATGGATTTCCTCTGTCTCTTGCATCTGCAAGTTTTGCTACACAACACCTCTGTGTGCCTTCCTTTTGTCAGATAAGAATTTGATCCTTCCTTGCATGCATAAACACATTAACACATAACTCTACTTTTAATTCTTTCACATAGAATTTCTCTGTTCTATTTAACCCCAACGGTTTTAATTACAACCTGGCTCTGATACCAAATGATGTAGGGTTACCCCTGCCTACACCCACAGTATGCATATAAATGCATAAATACATTGTTCCAAGAATTTAACTCACAAAGGAGTCAAATCTTTAACCATAAAATGGTTAAGGCCTCTTTATCCATTCCTTTATATCGGAACTCAATCACCCCGCCTAAACCTCATACCGGAACCTTATCAACCCTCGAGCCTTCTTATAAGACTTTGATTAAAGCCTTTCATTATTCCTTCCTATTAGGACCTTTAAACCTTCATAACCCCTTTAATGCCACATATATGTAACCTTCCCCTTTAATGCATTGGTTACATATGTTTTATCGCATGAAATACTCTATCGACACTCTTTTCCTTTATACACCTTTTACAAAATAAAAATACATAAACATACCCTTTTCTGCCTCTGTACAACTTCTGCACATTTCCTAAGGCTACCTCTATCGCAATCGCTATCGGCTCTTCCGCAGGTCATACATACATGTATGCCTCACCAATTCTCCGACTCTGATATGCGACTATCAGAATAGTTAACATATGTTCTAGCCTTAAAAGGCTCGACACAACACTTTCACGAATACAAAGGAAAACCCCGCCCGAACCCTTTGTTTGGACTTCAAAAACAATTCACCCGGATCTATATATCCGTCGGGTCCGCTCTTCGCTCCAACCCTTTCCGCAGCTTCGATCTCCGAACCCTCCGATCGCTGATCAGCGCTTTATCGCTATCGGCGCATCGACATTCCAATAACCACTAGCCTTTAACTCCTCCGATTATGAATTAGCGATCAAATCGCGACCGTCAATCTGGTTCACGATCCGACGGTTGTGATTAACTCGCGCGATCACATTTCGCTCAACCTCAAGGCCAGACCCCTTCCACTTCCATGCCCCGATCCGATATCCTTAGGGACCCGATATGGATATAGGCCACTCTTTATAGGATTTCAAGTCCGACTATGTTTTATGTCGATTCTTAGTGTAAGTTGGGTTTTCCACTTGTGGGACTTAAACTGTGTAATAAACTCCTCTAATGCGATCTTTCGCTTTGCTCCTCAACAACATCATCTGGACCGTTGATCTTCCAAATCCAACAGTTGTTGAGCACTGTCACTTTACTCCTTCACTTCTCCTTTTTACTTAGTTTTTACGCTAAGTCTTCAGTTCTTCTGTGGTTTTGCTCTTCTTCAAAGGTTTCGACCTTTCTGCTGTTTTACTGTGCGATTCCTCCTGAGCTTGACTTTAATCCCTCTAATGGATTCAACGACCCATTATGGTCCTCCGAATCACTCTTCTCTTGCGTAGTTCTTTAGAACTCCACCTTCTGCTTCCGCTGCTCAGCTACCTCTGAGCTTTACTCTTCTGTGAAATCTCACTTCGCTATTTCACCCCAGAGCTTCCCTCTGTTTCCTCAATTGGATTCAAGGATCCATTCATGATTCCTCTGAATCATTCTGTTCCTTTGCATCCTTCAGAATTCTGTCTGCAACCTGTTACAGAGCCTACAAATTCACAAGTAGTTCATTCATGAAATACTCTTCAACACACTGACATAGTCAGGAATAAACATATATATATATATATATAAATAGTCAATTACATATCCGAGACTCTATGTCTCGCACAGGCCTGTTCTTCAATATCGTGGCCTTCTTGTGCTCTGCCCGTAGGCTTACATTTATGCCAGAAAGTTCTGTTGAACTAATCCTGGTTCGACTCCTAAATCCTCTGAACTGACTCCTAAATCCTCTGTCCACTTCTACTTCAATTAATTCCTAAAAGCTCTCTCTCGTCCCTCGAATCATGAAACTGTTTTAAGAGTCTTGATTGACTTCTAACTCTTGTCATTTATTCACCACTCATGTTCTCATTTATTTGAGAGCATTTACAACTTCCTCTCACTATCTAATTAATTTCTATTTTATGCACTCAAAAGCCTAATATTACATCAATTTATCACTTAGGAATCCAACTTCCTAAAAATACATGACCCCCTATGTCTACTTAATTACAATGATTTTCCTTGGACTGAATGCTCTTGCATCAGAGAATAATGAGAGAGCTCCAAAACTAAACTGACAACAGTCCATGAACTGATCCTCATAAGCCTTTTTATTAATGAGGCCTCTATTTTCTTCGTTTTCCATTATTTTCCTTCATTTTCCTCCTCACATGCAACCTGTGACCTTTCACCTTTTTTTTCTCCTAATTTCCATTATTTTCATAAATAAATGTGCCAAAAATGCCATTTTGTCTTTCCAAAGCCTTAGCCATTGCCTTTGCCATTTTCCTTTAGCCATAATAACCGAAATTAACACCCACTGGGATGTTTTTCCCACCATTCAGCTTAGAATACATGTCCCATGACCGTGGCCTTATATATTTTAACATGGATTTTTTAACCAGGGTTGTTACAAATTTGAGGCATCATATGACATTTTTTTGGGGGTAAAACTTTTCCACTTAAGTGTTGCAAATTTTTAAGCTATTATACAAACATAGACCTTTCCAACGATGCAATAATTTTGGATTTTAAACATTAGTGGTTTATATTTTCTGAGTTAGTAACCGGATAACCCACAGTAATACCCATAATCTATCAACGTTTCAAATCCCAACAGGGATCCATCATCAGGACTCCCTGTTGGGATTTGAAACGTTGACAGATTATGGGTATTATTGTGGGTTCTCCGGTTACTAACTCAGAAGATGCAATAATTTCCTTAATCGAAGTTCGTATGCAAAAGTTATGCTAATTGAAATTTAACCTTCCTGCTTTGAACAACATAATAAGAGAGGATGCTATGTTAGCCCCAATTATTCATGGAAAAAGGGCTAGCCACATGATCACGATGAAGAAGTTGTTAGGAGAATCCATATTGTAACTCTAGTTAAGAGTTGAAGGAGTCAAATGTAACCATTGTTAGGCTATCCGGTTGTGTTATGACCAGACCACTAGGAGGAAAGGGGTTTCCACTATATTAGAGTGCATTTCGTTCCATAGGCTATCCGGTTGTGTTATGACCAAACCACTAGGAGGAAAGGGGTTTCCACTATATTAGAGTGCATTTCGTTCCATAGATTAGTACAATAGCCAAGAGTGGATATGAACAAAGAAACATAGAGGATTTGTGCATTGTAGTAGCCCACGAGCCGTAGGCCTCACTTGTTTGTACTGACATCCATTTTCCATTTAGAGGAAGAGAGTAGAGCAACCTCACCTTCCAATTGGATCATTTCCTGAAAGGGTTTCCCAGGGTATATCTTGTGTTCTTATGGTTGTGATTAATCATATTTTTGCTTGTTTTATATTTTCCAAATTTTACATATTGCATGCATGAAAATGTAACTTAATAAATCTAGAAGTTTAAGGAAAAATAATTTGAATATTATAGATTCCATATTTTTAAGTACAATTTTATTAGATCTATTGTGATAAATTGTCTAGTGGAATATCCATGACAATTTATAGATCAGGGGACGGGCCTTGTTATGGGTTAAGTTGGTTCATTAAGGGATAATCCAAAATATGATGATCTAATCTTAGACATCAAAAACACATGTAAGGGAGGTCAATATACTGCATTGCATGGTATACACTTTTATCACCGAGCTTGATGTAGATAAATTTAGAGCATTTGCCAAATTGAATTTGATTTTCACCATGTGTTGGAGCCTAGGGTTAAAGGACTTACTTGACTAAAGACAAATCAACTTAATCCCTATTTGGGTTGCTATGTGTTCTAGAATGGCTATAGTTATAATGGGGGCCTAGAGAATTGCACCAATATTGGATAGTTCAATTGAGCACCCTTACTTATAAAGAAGCCTTCTAACAAGGAAGAAAATACAACTAGAGCATGTCATAAAACCTCCATGACATAGAAATTTTGGACAAATGGGGAAAAGAAAAAAGCATTTGGTAAGGCTTTGGGTTTGTAGGTCAATAATGAGGCTTCCAACCTTTTCCCACCTAATTATGTATAACAACTTATAGAGTGACACTCACTATATAATACCCTAGCAAAATTTCTTCTTTATATGCTTTGTATGCAAAATAATAATGATCAACAAGATATCAACAATAATCTTAGGTCAGGGCAAAGTATCTCATGATAAACCTTAGGTACAAATGTTTGGGGTGCCTTGGGTGGTAACATTTTTGTTGTCATTCTCAACCTTGGCATTAAATACAATGACTATTGCATAGGGTCAAGATAGTCATGAAGTTAACTACAATGACCATGGCATGATCAAGGGTTGGGAGAACCATCATAAGCCTCCCAACAATGTTATGACGTGGGCCGTGAGACTTAATATGAGAAAAGGACATCAAATCCCAAACCTCACACCACATCCAAAACCCTTGCTTCAATGGATATCTAGATATTAAAGCTAATTCAACCAATCATAAATATCATTATGCTTTTTATAATCAACAACAATCACATTAAGATACTTATGTTATACACAACAAATACCAATTATAAGGTTTTTGGAAAAAATAATAATTTAGAAAATTCATATTTAACTCAAAATATCACCCACCTCTTGTATCTTAGTGCTTTTATTTACCCTTTTAACAATCCATTTATAAGTGTAAAAACAACTCTCTTTCTCGTTGAAATTCTCCCCCAAATTCCCAATAGAATTTTTGTGGAAAAACTCCATTTTAAACCTAACACTTTTAAGCCTATTTTAAATCTCGCTCAATTCACCAAAATATTTTAAAAAGACAAAAAAGAGAAATAAAAATTTACTAAAAACAATTTTTATTTTTATTTTTAATTTTTTTAATCAACTTATTCTCATTTTATTTATTAACCTAATTCAATAAATAAAAAAAATTAGTAATTGAAATTCAAACCTAACACAAATAAACCTTGATTTAATTGATTTAATGATTTAATAATTGAGATGCAGTTCTTATTACACCGATAACCCAAATTCAAACCCAACTTGCATATACACATAAACCTTTGATTTAATAATTTAATAATCGAGATGGAGTTTCTATAGACCATGTTAACATTAATTCAAAAAAAATTACGAATTTACAATTAAATAATAATTATAATGCGAATAAAGATGTGATATGACAGTTTACTTAAAGTCTTACGAACAATTATTTCCCACCGAAGCACAAAGACTCTGATCCCTTGGATACGGAATCCAACGGCGAAGATGGCCCCAGCAGATGACCGTTAATGCCGCAGCAAATTCAAATGCAAAGGAAGGTAATCCCTTCGGTTTCTCGCCTCTGTTTCTCATCATTGTGATGTTCAAACATTCAGATTTCAATTCGATCGAAAATCCTCAGATCGTCATCAGAGCGCTGTGATTCACTATTATTCCTGCAGAAACTGGTGCAATCGGAGATCCTGAGGTTTGATCCCGGTTCGTGGATTGGGCACAGCTTGCCCCATCTGGGCATGATCAGAGTTAGGGTTTTATGAAGTGTTGAGAGGGGTTTCCTGAAATATGCAGGACGGATACGGGCCTTTCAGGAGTTCATTGGTGTTCAGGAGCCCTGAGGTTAACAATGGAGGTTTTGGGCGCGGGATGAATCCAAGTTTGAGGTCGAGGTCGCCTCGGGCGAGTTCTGTCTATAAAATGACTAAGGAAAATGGCTGCTCTGCAATTAGGTGGAAGAAAGGGGAGCTTATTGGCTCTGGGGCTTACGGGAGGGTTTATATGGGCATGAATTTGGACTCTGGGGAGCTTTTGGCCGTCAAGCAGGTGAGTTTTAGATAATTTTGCAAAGGGATTTTATTGGCAGGACATAGTTTTTGGCAGAGTTATTGGGCTTTTGTTTGAAAACCCCATCATTGAATTGAGTTTTTGATGGGTTTTGGTGAGAACCTGGTTTTTAATTGCGGTTTTAAAGGTTTAGGGCGATTCCAACTCTCATTTGGGTTAAATTCATTTTTTGGGGTAAAACCCTATCACGCAGGTCTTGATTGCGGCCAACAATGGATCAAAGGAGAAGGCTCAGGTAAGTAAGCGCAATTATCCTCTGTTTTGGTGCCCTGCATACATCTAGCAAAGAGAAAATGGTGGTTGAAAGGTCAGGATTTTGTGCAGAAAGAAATACATTTTATAGTAATGGCAAGGCAACAGCCAAAATTCTGTAGTTGAATTTGGGTGTCTGTGTATACCCATTGAACTTGTGTAATTTGTTTTTGATTTTGGGCTGGTAAAGTTCAATGTCCAAAAATAATTCTGCTTATTGGGCTACCACATTCTCACTGGCCTGGGAAGCCCGCAGCCTTTTTATCACTACTGATTGGCCTGTGTGGCTTTGTGGGAGTAAGTGATATGTATTCCTTGATGGGTTGTTGCTTGACGTATCCTTCCTCCATGCATGGTGCAAGTCAGCGCCTCTTATAATGTCAGATTTCGTAGCATAGTGATTACATGGCTCATGAAACTATTTACTACTTATTTGCACCAAATTGGGCTCTCTATGGACTTTATATGTGGAATTGACACTCTCTGCAAATTGGACTTGTGTATTTGCAATTGTCATCTTCGACAAATCAAGTTAGTGGTTGCTGGTTGTGGATAACAAATAGGCAAAATTCACTTTAAAAGCTGCTTACAGACTGTTTCTTTGAATTGTTATATTCGTTGGATTGCTGAGCATGAAAGTGCCATTTTGGACTAACATTTACTGATGGGCAACGTGTTAGGGCGATTCACAACTTTGCCCTTGCAGCTTGAATTAAAGATCGCTGATCCTAGAACAATAAATCCCCCAAAAGAGTTCGATCATATCCAATTTGGTAATGGATTTCAATATGCAATTCCAATTGTTATTGTGTTTAACACCGTTACTCCTTAGCTTATGTTCCTGGTGGATTGGATCCATCTTTTCTGTCAGATTCAGACTGTTTTACAACGACTGGAAAATTATAGGAACCAAGAGGTTGGAAATCTAATTTTTTTCTTCATCTATTGCTTTCCTGCTTTGGCAGATACCGTTCACTTTATACGTCAGTCATCTGTCATAGGCAAAATCATTTTGAGCCACCATATTAATTTTACATTGAATTATATTCTGTGTTCAATTTTTGCATAGGCTGTCATTATTTCGACTCCATTCATTTGTCCATCATATATGCCATGTAGTCTTATGTACATAGCAGTTGTGACTTGGGGATTAGATTGAGGACTTGGTCCCATTAGCAGGCTTGGCTGCAGTCGTGTTGGGATTTAGCATCCCAAGCAACTGAAAGTCTAAAAGAAGACGTTGGGGAGGGAGCCTGACTCTTGTAAGCATGTATCTTTACTGATTAGGACACTTCTTAGCAGCTTGAATAAAATGGAGCTAGCTTTTAGATGCTTTAGTCAAATCTTTTGTAAACTGTGGAAGATCCATATATAGTTATAATTTCTTACATGTACAACATTTCCTATAAATTTTTGGGAATTTGAAATGCCTTTCACCAATAGCCATGAACAATTACTCAGTAGTTCCTGCTAAAAGAAATCAATAAGTTCTGATTCTTATGATTATGATATCAGTAATAAAATATTAAGCAGAAGTAGCCAAAATTCTTGTTTCTGTATTTTATTTCTTGCCTTGGTTCCTACTTTAATTCTTATATGTTCATCCCTGAGATAGTGAGATGTCCAATGCTATTATTAAGTGTTTGATTTCAACAAAATTAAACTGTTATTAATTAGAAAAGTTCCACTTGACGTTACTGGATAAAATTTGTTTTGTCAATGGTTTTAGCTGTGTATGTTGTATCCCTGTATCGGATGTCTATGATTTTCTCCTGTTAAGCAAACAATTGTGGTCAGTGGGGATGGATGTAATTCCACGAGTAGTGATCAGTAACTTGTTAAGGCCACCCATAATTGCTCTTGCAAACATTCCATGTCAATGGTTTCTTGCTTCTTGTTTACTGTAATTCACCTGCTGTTTGTGTTCCTTTAGAGTATGTTGTATTGGAACAGTAAGTAATCTGTTACTGTTAGACATGAGGTCTATCTGTTGCATTGTGATGTAAGGATGTTGCTTAAACTTGTAATTAATACGAGGATATAATCCGTATTTTAGGCCCATATCAGAGAGCTCGAGGAGGAGGTTAAATTGCTTCGCAACTTATCCCATCCGAACATAGTGGTATGAGGTCTCCTGAAATTTTTATTATTCAATTTTTTAAGTATATCACTTTTTGTTATTGTTTTTGTGATGCCTCTTGACACTGTTCTTGCAGCGATATCTAGGAACAGCTAGAGAAGAAGAAGCTTTGAATATCCTTCTGGAATTTGTTCCTGGTGGATCTATTTCATCTCTTCTTGGCAAATTTGGTTCTTTCACAGAACCGGTGAGAGTGTGTATCTGGGAAGCATATCTTTTAATTGGAAGCATTGTTTACTCCTGATATTTTACTCATTTAAATATTTTGATTAGGTTATTAGAATGTACACAAAACAACTTCTCCAGGGGCTCGAGTATCTCCATAAGAATGGTATCATGCATAGAGATATCAAGGTAATTCATTCAGTGCTCAGTCATTTCAATTTTGATACTCATAAACTGAAACATGTAAGTGAAATAGTTCTTTCGACAGCACCTAGATTAGCATTCTATCTTGACTGTGAGTTTAGTGCCTGATGGGTAATTATTCTATAAGAGGGAACTTGGGAGTGGCAAGGGTTTATTGGACATCATTTGCTTACCCGAATTGCCACTCATTGTTTGCTTGCTTGGGTTGATTTTTTGTATGATTTTAGCTTTTGGCCATCTTTGTATACAGTGGAATATGATAATTATAAAATGAAACTCTTGATTTTTGTGGATGCTGTGTGATGATATGATACTGGCAAAATTTACTCTTGTTTAAGACATACAACAATATTTAAGGCGAAGTGATTTGAATTTCATAAATGTGACAATGTAGAGTGATAACATGGTTTTTGAGTTGCAGGGGGCAAATATTCTTGTGGACAACAAGGGCTGTATTAAGTTAGCAGACTTTGGTGCATCCAAGCAAGTGGTTGAGCTGGTATTGAACCACATAAAACTTCTTTATGCCCAATTTTCTGCCCTTGCATTAGTTATGAATTTTATTGACATTGCTTCTCAATGTGCAGGCAACGGTTTCTGAGGCAAAGTCAATGAAGGGGACACCATATTGGATGGCACCTGAAGTCATTCGTCAAACTGGACATGGCTTGTATGTCTTGTATCTCCTTTACAGTATGACATAGGCTTTTGATATGGTTTTTTATAATTTTTTGGGTAAATCTCCAAGTGAAAATAAGACTTAGTAATCTGTTTTCATGGATAATAGTGTCAGAGTCAAGTCATGTATGTCAGTTGAATGGCTTCTTTTTATGTAATTGATGCTAGATTTTGTTTTTTTCAAATAGGGTAATAACACATAAAGTAAGATTACTATTTAGCACAATTTTGAGAAAACCTTAACCCTAACCCTAGATACCTAGAATTTAGTGAGAAAAGATTGATCAGCACCTCCTAGACTATTGCCTTGATCTAAATGGGCAATGGAGTTTCTAGGGCAGAATTGAATGAAGATGACCTTGATGAAGAGGGTGAGAGGGCAATAGCCTCTTGTTACAAACCCTAATGGCTTACTTAGATGGGAGTTTTCAAGTTTAGGAGATGCACACATCAAAGATCTCTCTTATTAAAGGAAAACGATTTTTCATAGCATAAGGAATCAATATTTCAAGATAAATGTTGCAATTTAAACATGGCACATGTAAAAACCTTAATTCACACGAGATAGCATGCAAAGTTTAAAAGATGCACAATAAAATTAGAAAGTTTCTACAAGAATCTCTTCAATCTATCCCAAAGAAACTTGCTTAGGCAAAAACCCTTATCCAAAGACACAATATGCACCATGAAATCACGTTGCGTTGAAGTAGAAGAGAAGACAAAAGCTAGTGCGCACTACTAGAGAAGAAGAAGTGTGATGAATGATGATGATGAAAATGGGAAGTGATTGCCCTCTATTTATGTGAGGGTAACCAAGTCACTTTTTATAATTTTACAAGCAAAGCCCAAAAATAGGTTTACTTGAGTGTTCAACTAGGTCAAAGGTCACAAGATGGCCTTGAAATAACATCAAAACATAACAAAATGCCAAAAATAACCCACAATTGTGGGAGAAAAATCTAAAATAATCTTGGCCATGATGTCATCCTCCAAAATGTTGATTTTTCAAGAGCAATAGATATAAATGCTAATTTCCATATTGATAATTACTTCTAATGATGTAGATATTCTTTTAGCACTTCCAATTTATCATTAGGCAATTACACTTAAGAAATTCAACTATATGGCATAAATGCATAAGGACAGTAGAGATCACAATGCACAAAGAGAACACAAGATTTACCCTGGGAAAACCCACTTGAAAGAAATTTTTCAGTTCAAAAAGAGATACACCTAATATTGCTAGTCAACTATGAGGTCAAATTCACCATCAATGCTATGGTCAAACTTGGTCAAACAACACTTTTGTCAAGTCAATCTTCTGCTGTCCAACTTCGGTCCTCTGCGATCTTTCTAGGCCGAATTTCGGCCTCCCAGAATGTGTTCTAGAAACTCACCCCTATTGCCCAGAATATTTTGCGCAAAATTTTAGCCATATTGCCCAAAAGTTCGATATGTTGCCCAGAAGCTGCCCAAAAAAGTCACGCATGCAAAGTCAAGGAGATAAAGAGAGATGCTCGAGATGAATTTGTCCTACTTCATCCTTCTTCTTTGCTAGGATGCCCAAAATATCTCTTATCTTTTGTGAGGTTGAATGGTGCCTTGTGGAGGAGGTTGAGCGCTCTATATATAGTGTTCGATCTATTCGAATTGTTGTCTCTTCACTGGGGCCAACTTGACTTGAAGGAGGGCCAACTTGACAAAATTGGAGCCAAAAGTTCAGAATTCAAATTTCGAAATTTTCTCTTTTGATATTGACATGAACATGCCTTACATTAATTCTTTCAAGGGCTAAACAAAGAAAATGACATGAAGAACATGTCTTACAATTTCATTATATATTTCAAGGGCTAAAATATAAATTATGAAATTGACCATAGCTACACAATTCAACAAAAAATAGGCAATAATGCATCAGGTAAGTGAGGCAATGGTCCAATAGTGCTCCTCACTCCAAGAAAATCTCAAAGTGCATGTGTGCATCTCCAAAAGGCACCTCCTCCACCATGACATCATCTAAAAGGAGGCCTACTTCACACTTCCCATGCATGTTGGGTTGATGTGGCAACTCATAGGGCAAGAATTGGAAGTAAAGAGGAATGTGCTAGCCCACTCAAGTCATGTTAGTGAGAACCATCCTCATTTGGAGGGCCAACTTGACGAAATTGGAGCCAAAAGTTCAGAATTCAAATTTCGAAATTTTCTCTTTTGATATTGACATGAACATGCCTTACATTAATTCTTTCAAGGGCTAAACAAAGAAAATGACATGAAGAACATGTCTTACAATTTCATTATATATTTCAAGGGCTAAAATATAAATTATGAAATTGACCATAGCTACACAATTCAACAAAAAATAGGCAATAATGCATCAGGTAAGTGAGGCAATGGTCCAATAGTGCTCCTCACTCCAAGAAAATCTCAAAGTGCATGTGTGCATCTCCAAAAAGGCACCTCCTCCACCATGACATCATCTAAAAGGAGGCCTACTTCACACTTCCCATGCATGTTGGGTTGATGTGGCAACTCATAGGGCAAGAATTGGAAGTAAAGAGGAATGTGCTAGCCCACCCAAGTCATGTTAGTGAGAACCATCCTCATTTGGGCTTCAAAACATGGCATCGTCCATTGAACAGGGTTAAGGTTAGCTTGGGGCGCCCTGGGTCCATATGGGCACATCATCAAGTAGTCCATCGCATGAGCTTTAAAGCTCAACATTTTAGCATTTGGAGGCTCATCAAGAGGTGTAGAAGCATGTGGAAGCTGCTCAAGGCCCAACAATCATCTTTGGAGGGGCGATGTTGGGGCCACAAAATCATGCAGGCTCTCAAAATGGGGCAAAAAATCCCTTAGAAGGTGCTAAAGAGGAGTCAAGCTATCCCACAAAGGTTCTCTGCTACATATGTGCTACCACTTGAACAAAACCTCCGAAGATCAAGTGAGGTCAACTTAATTAGGAACATAAAACCATTAAAGCATTCATATTGAACCATATCTAATGCTAGGGGCAGTGAAATACTTCACACTTGACAAACCTTCAAATGTGTAACTAGATCAGGACCTGTAAACATGTTACCTCACTTATGATAGGGGATGATTAGGTAAAAAACCCTATGATGTGTTTCTAGCCCCCAAGGGGAATGATATGTTCCAAGCTGACTCATCAATCCATAGGTGTCTGTGATATGGTAGTCATGGAGTGGGAGAGACTTCAAGGAAGATGCCACTGCCATGAGACTAGCTAATGGGGGTAAGGCCCTTAGGAATTTTTGACATCTAGCACTTGGGGTTTTGTTTCTCTCATTCTGTCAATGAATTGGACAAAATGCATGCAACATTTTGACAAGTCTTGTCATCGTTGTGGCATCTAGAAGCCCCACGTGCCATTTGACCAAATTTTACCTCTTGGTTTTGCATCGTGCCTTCACTGTTTGGAAAAAATTCAATGTGGCATGTCATCTCCTCATTATTCTAAGCACTTCATGACCAAATTGACCTTTTGAATTTTGGGACCCCTTGCATTGGGAAATGTAAACTGCCTCAGGAAATGTGAAACTATTGATTTTGTGACACTTCCACGTTGAGAACTATGTGAGGAGTATTGCACCAAAGCCAAGGCCACAGTTAGACTTTATGACTGATAATGATGTGGTAAGATTTGGGTTGGATAGACCCATACATTGGTGATTGCCCTACATAACCAAGGTTCCTCTAAATAAACCATGAGCCCCCCCGAGATCCACCCACAATCTCGTGATCCTACACAAGACAAAGACACGAAGGAGACTTAGCCCAAAAGGATAGACCCTGGCCAACCATCACAAGGCCTAGGATACCTAAATACAAAGTATCACATGGTTTTTACAAATATTTTGACTTGTGACTTTGGGCTTACAACGGTGATGAATGCAATATGAAAATATACGTACCCCTGCTGACATGAGGGGTTACAAGTTTTCATCAAATGATCCTTCTCATTTGGATAAGCATATGAGAAGGCATTTAATTTGAATTTTAGAAGATGGTACTTAATTGTTTTAGTATCCCTGATCTCATGTGAATGGTGCACTTAGGAGTCATGGAGATAAATAATGGTTCTATGTTCAATGTTTTGAAGTCCTTCCACAAGTTCTATGGTTTTTCATAGGTTGGATGGTATTGGAGCTTGTACCACTGTTGACATTCCAATTCACTGTTTGATCCATCTATAAAAATATGTGTGCAATAAAATTTATAAAACCATGTATGTATATGATAAATTTTATAAAATATTAATTTCCACATCTATTGGAAACTACATGATACATCTAAATCTGGTCTAAATCTGGGGAATACCTAGGCGGGTGTGTCGTGGAGTTGATCCTTAGTGGTAAATGTTGATTAACTTCCTCTCTTGAGTCTCAAGTCCTCATCAAATGATCCTTCTCATTTTGAAGTCCTTTCCATTCGACAAGTTCTATGGTTTTTGTCTAGGTTGAATGGTATTGGAGCTTGTACCGCTATTGGGACCTTGTTTTGGTACTGGTATGATGGTTTCTAAGGCTTGCTCACATCCTAGTTCACTATTTGATCCATCTGTTAGAATATGTATGCAATAAAATTAATAAAACCATGTATGTATATGATAAATTGTATAAAAATATTAATTTTTTTCATAATATTATGTATAACACTTCAAGCCTATGCATAATTTTAATGTTTCCCTACACTTTCCTTCATTTATATTATTGTTCTCACTCAATCCATTGCATTAGGTACATCTATAGAGAAGATACAATTACATTTTATAAATTTAATCTCAAATTTCAAAGAATCAAGATCAAGATTCTAACTATAAAATTGAGGTATCCATGCATAGGAATCTAAACAACTACCAAGGCCCTTTATATATAAATTTGATGTTCAATTTCATATATAACACATGTTTTATAATATACATGCAAGCAAGATGTCAAACACTAAGTTCAAAGTATTTTATTTTCTAGTATGTAGACACAGCCTAGGGCCTAAACTACTACTAGGTAAGACAAGGGCTAGGATTAATACAAGCTAATAGGATGTTTCCCCTCTACCCTAACATGGTAGTTGGTTCTAAAGGCCTACTTGAGGATCCATCCATCTGTGTGCTATGACCCTTCTCAATAAAATAGTGCCAACCCCTACTATTAGAGGTGGTGCAATCCCTAGTTTACTCAAGTTCTCCTCTTCTTAGGGTTGACTAGAAGTGGGGCTTCCATCAAAAGTTTAGCTTGATCCCACAGAAACACTCTCTCAAATCTTCCTCAAATGCAACCTCCTTTGGGTTATCCCTTCCTGTTAATTTTAGATAACAATGCTATGTTCTATGCTTTAGAGCAATTTAATTCAATTTTTCTTATTAGCCAAATATCAATTTCTAGATTAGCAATCACATTAACATTGATAGTAAATGCAAATAGAACATAAACAAGAAGCAGAAGACAAGCCAAGACAAGAGGACACAATATTTGGTGGATGCCAAGGAAAAACCCCAGTGTGGGGAAAACCCTTTGATCAAACCTTCTTATTGTTCTTCAAAAGTTCAACAGAGAGAGAGAGTACATACAAAATTTACATGCCCAATCACTCTCAAAACAATCCAGCCAAACAACACTCAACAGGATGCCCTTGCCAGAAAGTCAATGCTGGTCAAACCAGCAGAAAATCTCTTCCAAATGAGCTCGGCCAAACCCAGTCAACTCAACCTCCAAAGATAGTCAAAGTCAACCCAAAATAGTTCGAAAATCTCAGTCAAATTTGGTCAACACAGATTCAACATTGCGGTCAAAGATTCTACCGTCAACGTAGGTCAACCTGCCCCAATTGCCTCGGTTTTCGTGCCATGAGATGCGACCTCAAGAGATCAGAATAATTGCCTGAAAATCGCTGTCAAAATAGGTGAGTTGACCCTCGGTCAATGCCCCTGCAAATAGCCCAAAGTAGTCTTGCGATTTCTGCCTGAAATTTTCGGTCAACCCAAGTCATTGTGAGAAGAAGAAGAGCTGCTCCTTTGCTGTACGAACCAATGAGGAGAGGAGAGAAAAAGATGCGTTGAGTGATGATGTCCAAATGAGGAGAATGTCTCTTATTTATACAATTCGATGAGGGGTGGAGACACATCTATTGGGGCTACATGAGCCTACATTAGACTTCTGGCCGACCTTGACAATTTGCACATGTGTGAGAATTAAATTCAAAATCTCACTTCTGCTCATCCAAACAAGATGATCTTTAGATCAATCTTGCACCTCTCGGAAAGAGGAATCCAATAAAAATATCATCTCCATCATATGAGCTGTCCAAGGTGGAGTTTGGCCCTAGTTGCCAATTTTAACACTTCCTCTCAACTAGGGAGAAATCCACCTGCCAAATAATCTGTCAATTTGTACCATATCTGTCATCCTTGCTCTGCTCTGCTGAACCATGAAGAAATAATGAAGAAGAAATGATTGAGAATGAGTCACAAGACCTTGCCACTCTCCATTGACCTGAAGTCGGTCTCAATTGATCCCAGATCAATATCAAACATCGTAGCATAGGGAGTATGACAGTACACGATGCGTCCATCGGTAGTGCTATGGTCCCTATCCTCATTTCCCAACTTGTTGGCTAGATGAGAGGTACTTCCCATGAATCCCAGACTGCATGGGTAGGATGTGTCGGTAGGAGAAGGTGAGCCACTCATTTTGCTCATATGCCATAAGAGAAGGTGAACCACTCATCCTATGCATATATCAACCATCATGGGGTATCACAGGGGAAGGTGAACCACTCACCCTGTACACAACGCACCAATAAGGGAAGGTGAACCACTCACCCTATGGTCGCTCATAGCTCCAAGAAGTACCCCAAGCCTCCCGGAGCTCGCCGAACTCAATATCCAACTCAAACGAGACCCTTAGAAGAGGGTCTTTCCAGGACTCCAAGTCTCCCATGGAAGGTTAAGAATTTGACCTTCCCCAGGGGCTTTTTAAGAATATCTACGACCTGTTCATCTGTCTCAGTGTGATGGAGCCTTATTGCTCCGTGTTGTACCATATCCCGGATAAAGTGGTACCTAATATCAATATGCTTGGAACGATCATGGAACATGGGATTCTCAGAAAGATGAATCCCACTTTAATTGTCGCAGAAGATCACAGTGGTATCCAACACATGCCCAAACAGCTCACTAAAGAGCTTCCTCAACCAAACAACTTCACAAGTGGCCATACTTGCAGCAATTTAAAGCAACCGATTTTTGCTTCCTGCTCATCCAGGACATCGAAGCACAACCTAGTGAGAAGCAACATCCCGATGTGCTCTTACGATCCACCACACTGCCATCTCAGTCAGCGTCAGAATAACCATGGAGCCTCAAATCCTCGACAATGTATCTCAGTCCATAGGTGATTGCGCCTCGGAGATATCTCAAGATATTCTTGGCAGCAATCCAATGTATGGGATGAGGCTCGACCATAAATTGACTTAATTTATTCACTGCAAAGCATATGTTCGGACGGGAGTTCACCAAGAACATCAGGGCCCTTACGAGTTGACAATACTCAGAAGGATTTCCCAAATCGGGCCCAACAACACTTCCACATTATGTCTTGAAGTTGAGTTCCATCGATCTAGTCATAGACTTACAATCCACTATCCCACATCTTTCAAGTAGCTTCACAATGTATTTTCCTTGAGAAGGGAAAATCTCCTCTGGCTTTTGCTAGACCTCCAAGCCTAGGAAGTAGTGCATCAATCCTAGGTTCTTCATCTCGAATTTAGAAGCCAACTCCCTCTTGCATTGATAAATCAGAGGGTTTACTCTTGTCAGAAAGAGATCGCCCACATGAATTACCAAGATGAGAGGTCTATCATTTTCAACCTTGAAGTAAAGGTTCGGATCAACTTCACTTCTTGTAAAACCCAGCTTCATCAGATAATTGTCGATCCTCTCATACCAAGCCCGGGGAGCTTGCTTCAACCCATAGAAGGCTTTCTTCAACCTGCATACATGTCTCTCTCGATCTTGAACTTTGAACCCCATAGGTTGCTCCACATAGACTTCCTCGTTAAGTAAGCCCATGCAAGAAGGTAGTCTTGACATCCATTTAATGTAAATTTCATCCTTGAGAGGCAATAAGGGCAATGATCGAACAGATGGTGGTATATCGGGCAACTGGTGCAAATATCTCATCATAGTCCACACCTTCCTTTTGAGAGAAGCCTCAAGCAACAAACCTGGCCTTGAACTTTTTGGCACTTCCATCAACGCCATGCTTGATCATGTAGAGCCATTTCAAGGTGACAACATATTTGTCCTTGGGTCTAGGGACCACATCCCAGACATCATTCTTCATAATTGACTCATACTTTTCGTTCATAGCATCCTTCTAAACTTGGTGATTCACAGCTTCTTCGAATGTGCAAGGCTCAGTTTGAACAATGGTGCTCATGGCAGATAAGTACCCTTGGTACCTATTCGACTTCTTACTTTGCTGAAATGTCCTCCTTCGGCATCTTCGAGAGTGGAGGGGCAAATGGGCACCAAATTCAGAAATTCCACTTGGGTTGGAAAGTAGACAGGCAGGGCTTTCCAACAAGCACACTTGGGCTCAATTTGGACTTCAGGAAGTGCCTCAAACTCAGCCTCAAAGTGGCGCGACGCACAGAGAAATTGGCGCGGCGCACAAAGGATTTTTGCTCAATTTTTCACCTTCCAGCTCAGAAATTCGGCCAGTTTGACTAGTTTTGCTTTGTGATGTAATTTTTGATCTATCTTGATGTAATTGGATAAACATGATGTAATTTTGGCACTTATTTACTTGTTCTAGAGGATTCATTCACTAAAAAGTGAAAATTTAATGAATGAATCAGTTTCCTACCTTATAGAGGCAAGTTGTTTTGATTGCCTAGATTTTAGTGCTTTGTTTAGAATTGGTTGAAACAACTCCTAGAATGATGAGCTCGACCCCTAGAGGCAAGGAAATAGGTTTGGCTTGCCTATATTATGTAATTTCTAAGTCATTTTCAGGGTTGGACACTTGGGATTGCTTTGGCATATCATTGTACATTCTATCTCTGCATTTTTGGTTAAGGAAAGACTAGGGTTTTGCAGCACTGTTTGGGATCCATGTGGCTTTATGTTTTGATGGTGTGCTTCTTTAAGTAATTGTAAGTTCATTAGTGTTATGTGTATCATTTTCCTCTCTTTTCTTCTGAATTTGAACAAATGAGTGATTAAAGTGGAATCCATTAACTGTTATGCTCTGCTTTTGAATTTGTTTAAATTTCCATGTTTTCATCTGTTTAGTAGAATTCTTGAAACCTCTTGCTCTCCTAGCTCCTCACCAGTCTGATCTATTCATTCACTCAATTTAAAGCATCAAAACGATTGCCTTCCTTGCCCCAATCAGAACTCTGCAGAAACTGTACCTCATCCCCGAGCCCAATTTGCCTTTCTCTGTTTCCAACACAAAACCCCCAAAAACTCAAATCAAACCCCTGTACTTCATACCTAGCCTAAAATTAGCTTTTATTTCAGTCATCTCGAGCCCCATTGCTTGTCTTTTGTCAAGATCGACCCGGAGAGAGCCCTCTCCTGTCCTCGTAGCGCTAGCTACGAGGTTGATCGTGGTTTGATGTGGACCTAGAACCTTGTCTTTTCAGCCTAAGACAAATCTAGGCTCTAACAGGCACATGAAAAAAACACGGGGCTACAAAAAATTCTAAAATGAGAACATCATGTTTCTTACCGGTGAAAACTTCTTCGGGAGTTTTGGAGTTCAATGCTTGATGAGGGCATCTATTTTGAACATACACGGCAGTGTTGGCAGCTTCTCCCCATAGGAACTTCGGAAGGCCTTGATCATGAAGCATGGCACGAGTGACTTCTATAATGGAACGATTCTTCCTTTCAGCAACACCATTTTGCTCTAGAGTATATGCGGTAGTAGTCTCCCTCTTAATGCCAACTTCTCTACAATAGTCATTGAACTCATTTGATTCATATCCATTATCGGTCCTCAATATTTTGATCTTCTTCCTTGTTTGATTTTCAACCAAGGCTTTAAAAGAATGGAACCATTTGAACACTTCGTCCTTCTTCTTCAAGAAATAAATCCTGCTTTCGTGCGTCTTCTTCTTTGTCCTTCTTTGAAATAGGAAGGTCCCTAACCTTCCCAAAGGTAGCATCTTCATCAAAGGTGACATCATGACTTATTTCCACTTCTCTTTGACCAGGCACATAGATTCTATATGCATTGGAAGTTTCAATGTAGCCCACAAATGTTCCTTTCTTCCCAGATGCATCCAATTTGCGTCTCTTTTCTTTTGGCACATGAAAAAACACGGGGCTACAAAAAATTCTAAAATGAGAACATCATGTTTCTTACCGGTGAAAACTTCTTCGGGAGTTTTGGAGTTCAATGCTTGATGAGGGCATCTATTTTGAACATACACGGCAGTGTTGGCAGCTTCTCCCTATAGGAACTTCGGAAGGCCTTGATCATGAATCATGGCACGAGTGACTTCTATAATGGAACGATTCTTCCTTTCAACAACACCATTTTGATTTTCAACCAAGGCTTTAAAAGAATGGAACCATTTGAACACTTCGTCCTTCTTGTTAGTGTCAGCCTTTGCAGCCTTCCTCCAGTGATCAAACATGCTCTTACAAAGTGATTTTAAGGTGTCAAGGTCAAATTTTGTCATTTCAGTGAGTCTTCAAGCAAAATTTGGTCACTAGGTATTAGGTCTAGGGTTTGCTTTTACTCCTTCCAAAGTTGTCCAAATGTCGGTCCATGTCACCATTCAGATGAGTGTGCCATCATTTAGAGGGTTTTCATCATCATGTCAAGTTCCATTGGGTCATTTTACACCTTGTTCATGCTTCAGTTGCACCTAGGTAAAGTCCATTTCCCTCTCCTAGGGTTTTGGAGGTAATTTCTCTTGGATGGCGAAATCATCAACAAAACTTGTACCCTGATGTTCATACACCTTCCCCTATCCTACACAGAGATCCCCAAAATTCCTCATTTTCACACAAACCCTAGTTTCTTGCTACAACTTGGCAATTTTCTAGGCTAGGCCTGTGTTTTGCCCTTTTGGACCCCTTCCCCTCACTCAATCTCTGAAATTCCACTTTCCCTTACTTCCTAACATCCCTCCCTACTTCCCAAAATTTTCTTAAGAATTTAGAAGCCCCTTATCCCCTTCATTTCGACAAATCCCCTTTTCCACACATCGGAGTAGGTTTTACTCAAATGATGTTTCTGAGCAAGAAAATATGAATTTTGGAAAACTGAGAGAGGTTTTTGTCCACAATAGGCCAAGGAAAAAAAAACCTCCTTCACTTTTTACACAAGTGTCATGGTTTTAGAGAAAAGTCAAAAATACAGTCGCCTTGGGAGAATTGATGCACCTCTGAAGTGACCTTTGGAAAATCAAGTTTTCTCCTAGCTTGGTTGGCCAAATGACTTTCTTGATGAGTCAAATGATAACTAGACACAAAGATATTTCCAATGAGCTATCATGAGCTCAATTTCGAGTTGAGGAAGACCTTCAAAAGTTGACTGCAACATCACTCTGCCTTGAGGCAGTCTCATTCTACACATTTTGACTAGTCTTGGGAGATTTGACTTTTGACAGGGCAAATGAACTCCAAATTGAAAAATTCCAGTTGGGTTGGAAAGTAGACTCAAAGACCTTTCCAACGAGCTATCCTGAACCCAATTTGGACACCGGGAAGGCCTCCAATAGTCATCTGCAAAAAGGCGCGGCACACTCAGGGGTCCGTACCTGTTACAAAGAAAAGGTGCAGTCAGGTCCGCAAGATACATGACCATTAGGTGCGGAACCGCAGGTAATGTGAAGAAAAAGTGCGGACATAGACATTTTTGAGAAAAAACAGGCTTTTTTGCCCAATGCGCCGCACCACTTGGTGCGCGCTTATGATTGGGACATCTTCTGGAGGAAAACTTGATATTTTTGGATTTGTCATGAAAAGTTATGCATGCTCAGGAATGGCCGAGAGATTTCATCAAGTTCTGGGTTGCCTAAAGGGTCAAAAACACCCTAAAAATGACCTCACTGCCCCTATTTTGACACATAGGAAGCAGTCTTGGGAGATTGAAGTTTTGGAGGGGCAAATGGGCACCAAATTCAGAAATTCCACTTGGGTTGGAAAGTAGACAAGCAGGGCTTTCCAACAAGCACACTTGGGCTCAATTTGGACTTTAGGAAGTGCCTCAAACTCAGCCTCAAAGTGGCGTGATGCACAGAGGATTTTTGCTCAATTTTTCACCTTCCAGCTCAAAAATTCGGCCAGTTTGACTAGTTTTGCTTTGTGATGTAATTTTTGATCTATCTTGATGTAATTGGATAAACATGATGTAATTTTGGCACTTATTTACTTGTTCTAGAGGATTCATTCACTAAAAAGTGAAAATTTAATGAATGAATCAGTTTCCTACCTTATAGAGGCAAGTTGTTTTGATTGCCTAGATTTTAATGTTTTGTTTAGAATTGGTTGAAACAACTCCTAGAATGATGAGCTCGACCCCTAGAGGCAAGGAAATAGGTTTGGCTTGCCTATAATATGTAATTTCTAAGTCATTTTCAGGGTTGGACACTTGGGATTGCTTTGGCATATCATTGTACATTCTATCTCTGCATTTTTGGCTAAGGAAAGACTAGGGTTTTGCAGCACTGTTTGGGATCCATGTGGCTTTATGTTTTGATGGTGTGCTTCTCTAAGTAATTGTAAGCTCATTAGTGTTATGTGTATCATTTTCCTCTCTTTTCTTCTGAATTTGGACAAATGAGTGATTAAGGTGGAATCCATTAACTGTTATGCTCTGCCTTTGAATTTGTTTAAATTTCCATGTTTTCATCTGTTTAAGGAGAATTCTTGAGACCTCTTGCTCTCCTTAGCTCCTCACCAGTCCGATCTATTCATTCACTCAATTTAAAGCATCAAAATGATGGCCTTCCTTGCCCCAATTAGAACTCTGCAGAAATTGTGCCTCATCCCCGAGCCCAATTTGCCTTTCCCTGTTTCCAACACAAAACCCCCAAAAACTCAAATCAAACCCCTGTACTTCATACCTAGCCTAAAATTAGCTTTTATTTCAGTCATCTCGAGCCCCATTGCTTGCCTTTTGTTGAGATCGACCCGGAGAGAGTCCTCTCCTATCTTCGTAGGGCTAGCTACGAGGCTAAGCGTGGTTTGATGTGGACCTAGAACCTTGTCTTTTCAGCCTGAGACAAATCTAGACTCTAACAGGCACATGAAAAAACACGGGGCTACAAAAAATTCTAAAATGAGAAACATCATGTTTCTTATCGGTGAAAACTTCTTCGGGAGTTTTGGAGTTCAATGCTTGATGAGGGCATCTATTTTGAACATACATGGCAGTGTTGGCAGCTTCTCCCCATAAGAACTTCGGAAGGCCTTGATTATGAAGCATGGCACGAGTGACTTCTATAATGGAACGATTCTTCCTTTCAGTAACACCATTTTGCCCAAGAGTATATGCGGTAGTAGTCTCCTTCTTAATGCCAACTTCTCTACAATAGTCATTGAACTCATTTGATTCATATCCATTATCGGTCCTCAATATTTTGATCTTCTTCCCTGTTTGATTTTCAACCAAGGCTTTAAAAGAATGGAACCATTTGAACACTTCGTCTTTCTTCTTCAAGAAATAAATCCAAGTTTTGCGAGAGAAGTGATCCACAAAAATAGCATAATACAAATAGCCTCCCAAAGATGTCACGGGCAACATACCAAATAGATCAGAATGAACCAATTGCAAAAGGTCAGTAGTCTTGCTATCACTTGAGGGGAATGGTCCCCTTGTTTGTTTTCCTTTGGCACAACCTTGACAATCACCTTCATGTTCTACTTTAAATTCGGGCATACCTGTCATCATCTTCCTTGCTTCGGGTAGAGCCGTATAATGAAGATGAGAAAACTTTTGGTGCCATAATTCGGATAGAAGAGATGTGCCACGACCCACAAAACATAGCTCCCAGTGGACTTCCTCCAACTTGATATAGGTTGTCAACCCTGAATCCAAGAGTGAATGTTTCTTTGAAATTTATTTTCCAAACACGTACCTCTCCATCAATGAATGCCACCTTGTCCTTTCTTTATGTCCTTCAACTTGTTCTTGAGAAAGAGGACTTGGTTTGAATTGCTAACTTTAAACATGCTAACCAACTTCTCATACATCTCCTTAGATGTGCCCAGATCGGAGATGTAAGCAACTAAATGCTTGTGAACAAAATCCTGATGTTCTTCTTAGCTTTGACTTCACCTTTCTTGTACTTTGTTTTAGTGGCAACTGGTGCATTTGAAGGAGTTTCAACAATCTCTCCCAGCACATAGTCTAGAGCATCTTGCTCTTCCAAAGTCAAGTCAAGAGACATCTTCCATGCATGATAATCAGACTTATCATTGAGCTTGTCATCAGATTTGAAGTAAGATGAGGAGGCCATTGAATCTTGTCCTTGTCCAACAAATCTTAGTGATTTCTTTTCTCACTCTTGCTTGGGCTTTGTCTTCACCTCACCTCTGATACCATGTTAATTTTAGATAACAATGGTATGTTCTATGCTTTAGAGCAATTTACTTCAATTTTTCTTATTAGCCCAATATCAATTTCCAGATTAGCAATCACATTAACATTGATAGTAAATGTAGATAGAACATAAACAATAAGCAAAAGACAAGCCAAGGCAAGAGGACACAATATTTGGCGGATGCTAGGGAAAAACCCCAATGTGGGGAAAACCCTTTGATCAAATCTTCTTATTATTCTTCAAAAGTTCAGTAGAGAGAGAGAGAACATACAAAATTTACTTGCCCAATCACTGTCAAAACAGTCTGGCCAAACAATAGTCAACAGGATGCCCTAACCAGAAAGTCAACGCTGGCCAACAGAAAATCTCCTCCAAATGAGCTCGGTCAAACCCAGTCAACTCGGCCTCCAAAGACAGTAAAATTCAACTCAAAACAGTATGAAAATCTCGGTAAAATTTGGTCAATGCAGAGTCAACACTATAGTCAAAGATTCTGTGGTAAACACAGGTCAACTTCCTCCAATTGCCTCAGTTTTTGTGCTAGGAGATCCAGCCTCAAGAGATCCAGCCTCAAGAGATCGGAATAACTGCTTGAAAACCGCTGTCAAAATAGGTGAGTTGACCCTTGGTCAACACTGGTCAATGCCCCTGCAAATAGCTGAAAACAGTCCTGCGATTGGTCAACCCAAGTCAACGTGAGAAGAAGAAGAGCTGCTCCTTTGCTGTACGAACCAATGAGGAGAGGAGAGAGAAAGATGTGTTGAGTGATGATGTCCAAATGAGGAGAATGTCTCTCTTATTTATACAATTCGATGAGGGGTGGAGACACATCTATTGGGGCTACATGAGCCTACATTAGACTTCTGGCCGACCTTGACAATTTGCACGTGTGAGAATTAAATTCAAAATCTCACTTCTGCTCATCCAAACAAGATGATCTTTAGATCAATCTTGCACCTCTTGGAAAGAGGAATCCAATAAAAATATCATCTCCATCATATGAGCTGTCCATGGTGGAGTTTGGTCCTAGTTGCCAATTTTAACACTTCCCGACCTTCTTTGATGAAAGAATTTTATACCCATCCAATCTTATACCCTAAGGAATAGGAACCTAAACTAGCGAGTGTTTTGATATGCAAGTTTCTTGCAATTTGTCCATTGACACATCCAATGCTTTTACAGAAGATAGACACTTCTCCTTATCAATACCCCAATTATCGCTTTCCAAGGAACCTTTGGACTAACTTCATGCATTTGTCCACAAACCCTTTGATCTAAACCTTCCATTAGGGAAAATTTTAAGGATGAAAATTTATTTTAAAGTTTAGAAACCTTGGTGAATCTCACTAGTACATAATATGCAATTTGTAAAATGTTTGGCAATGTTTTTATACAAATATTCAAATTTCTAATAATTTTATATAGCCTCTATATAAAATTTTGGCGATTTTTAAGGTAAAAACGTTTTATGCTATAAAATTTGGGCGAATAACTTTTAGAAAATATGGAAATTAACGATTTTTTTTTTTGAAAAAGCACGGAAAATTAGGCCACTTGCAAATATTAGCCCCTTAAATTTTCCCTTCTTTCCATCACACCATTTCTATACTTCCTTTGCCATTCTTTACCGTGGACGTTCATTGAGCAGTCATTAGATGAATGCCCAGTGCAATCTCAATTTCAATCTCAATATCCTTTGCCATTCTTTGTTGACATCCAACTCAACTAAATTTTACTTATAGTGCGCACAGGGGATGTTTGGAATTGCTCATCAACATCTAAGAAGCTCTCCAATGATCAATCTATTATCTATGGCCTTGAAAGCATCAACAGATCATGGGCAGTTAGACCTAGATTGAGTGTTTTGTAACCCTTTTATTCTTGGTTCAAACTATGGCATCCTTTTTTCAAGATCAATGTGACTGTACTCTAATACCATTTCAACTGTAAAACCAAAATAGTGTCCTCTTTGGATTTAAAGTGGAAAATTAACCAACCTTTTATTAATGTGTGGAAACTGGGTGAGTATCCTAGCATCTTGGTCTAGGATCCCTCTCTATCATAATGGTAGGTTTTTCTACTAGATGAACTGTCCATAGAAATGATTCATTAGAGTTTCGCTTGTTATCCCCACAACCCGCTCCATTGTGACGTCCACCCCAAATATCAATTCAGGTTTACCTTTTAGTAGCTTAATGGACCTCTTGCCCTTCTCTCCAGCTTTCAACTCTTTCTTGCTCCTTACCACCCTTTATTCCTTCATTGGTTATCCAATTCTCCCTGTCTCCTAGACTCTTGACAGCTTCAGGGGACCTCTAGACCTGGTTATCTTCCTTTGAATGATGGAATCCCCATAACTCCTAAGCATAACTGCTTGGACAAAGGTGCTCTACATTGAAAATGGTGAAATTTTCACTACTCATATCGAAATGTCCTCCAAGTTTTTTCAATTCGATGAATTAGGTGATTTTTAATGAGCTTTCAATATTTTCTTGTCCTTCTGTCATGTGAAGTTACAGCCTCCAAATTGTCTGAGGATGCCAAAAATTGGAAGGAATGGTTAGAGTTGGCCAAAGGAGCCCCCACATCATTGTTTTGGAGCTGTCCTTGGTGTCTTCAACTTCCTGACTAGGTGTCGTTGCTCCATTAACGAAAATAGTAGCCCCTTTTGTAGGATCTATAGGGTAGTCAAGGTCCTCTTCCTTTGGTTTTGTGCTCCAAGCCTCTTTCTTCTCCGTTCTTGATCCTAGCCCCACTTTTGTTCTTTTTGATGACTCTTTCTTGCTTTTTTGCCTAGTCATAATTCCTATTTTATGATTTATTATGTTAGATGTAATGATGTATATGTTATTGGTGCATTGTTATGTATAATATTTCCTCCAGATACATTTCCCTGCTTCCGCGTTCCTCTAACTCAGAAACTTGATGGAACATTGTTTTAGATATTGAATATAATACAACTTACATTTCATCTTGACAATCTAATGTTATTTGGAAAATGATTATACCAGTGAAAGTTGGATTCCTAAGCCATGACATGATTCGATTGTCAGAGGAACTTAGAAGAGGAGCAAGACACAATAATCCAGCCTATATGCACTATATCAAATACCATTAATATATATTGAATTAAACATGGGAAACACTTCATTGAAAATTCCAAACAGAACTAATTGATGAGCAATTTGTATTTTAAACTCCTTACATTCTCTATTTGAAATTATTTGTAACTAGGTTTTAAACCTTAGCATAGTTTAGAAACAGATTTGAGTTTGTCACTTGATACATCTAGCCTCAGGAGTGTTTTGGATTTTATTTTAGCAAGTTCTCTTTTAAAAGACATAATTTAATTTATACTTTGTTTATGTTTCCCAGTTTGTGTGTTTAAATTTTTATCCCTAGTCTTATCCTAGTTCGACTAGACTTAATGAACTGACTATATTTTACAGATTATGAAATTCCTTTATTGCTTAGATAGAACTATAATACCATGTTCTTCAAAGAGGCTTGGACTACTTTCAAGTTCATAAACACTCTTTATTAGTTATTATTGATCAGAATTATATATGAATGGAAAAGTTATGATTTGCCTTTCCATAGGCTTTATTGGAGAATACGATAATATAATATTCATTTTATTTTCCTTTGAAATAATGCGTTTTAACATCATAGTTTTGACTTAAATATACCCCCATTTCCTCTGTTTAAAAATATTCTATAATCCTTTGCTGAAATGATTTCTTTGAAAAAGTGATGGGTAATGTCTGACCAAGTTTTTAATCATTGCTTAGGTCTGCGGATATATGGAGTGTTGGTTGTACTGTTATTGAAATGGCAACAGGCAAACCTCCATGGAGCCAGCAATTTCAAGAGGTTTTTCATAAACTCTTTTTCTCATAGTTGTTTATTGTGCTCGTTTGTTTCTTCTAGATGGAATATAGAAGAAAGAAAAGCATGACAAATTGTTTCAATCGCTGAAATATTATTGGAAATGGGTTTGAGTTGCTGTAATGCTAATTTGTCAAAAAGTTGCATGCAACCTTATGTTTTGTTCAATTTTTTCTTTCTAGATTCAGGATCAAATTTAGTTACATTTATGCTTTAGATATTATATACTTAGAACTCATCTTACAATTTGTACCTTAGTTTACCTTATATATCATATGCCATTGTTTTTTTCGGGTTGGATTCTATATTCTACAATTCCATTTGCTAGTTTATGTATTCTTTTGTCATTTAGAATAAGATTGTGTTTTTTCCTTCTGAATACTTTATTCTGCACCTTGCTTATTTTTTATTTTTGGTATTCTAAGTTCTTATATGTTGGCATGGGTTGTGACTCATATTGCAGGTGGCTGCATTATTTCATATTGGAACAACAAAGTCACACCCACCAATTCCGGATCATATCTCACCAGAGGCAAAAGATTTTCTACTGAAATGTTTGAAGAAGTACGTACAGTGAAATATATAGTTGGTCAAATAATGTATATTAACCTATGTTGCATGAGTTTCTGGAACGTGGGAACGTTGAGAACTTGGGTACGGGTGTCGGGAATGGCTAGAGGTTTCCCCAAAATTTACAGGAAACGGCTAATCGGGAACAGTAATATTATATAATAAAAAAAATTAAAAATATAAAAATAAAAAATATATAATTATATAATAATCAAAATTAATATTAAATCAAAATATTCAAATATTAAAATCAATTTAAATATATAATCTCTCTTATATATAAATATATTCTCTTGGTGTCTCTCTTCCTGAGTCTCTCCCTTTTATATATATAAAATATTAAAATGTCAAGTTCATTATCAGTTCTCTGACACATGACCAGTATTTGAAACAATATGCCTTAAAAGTACAAAGGAACAATTTTACCTATGTTTCTCTAGTAATTCTTATGAGAAAAAGTAAAGCGACTCTAATGGTTAAGCATTGACTGCCACATACAATATGCACACAATCTTCTGCGATACATATACATGAACAAAATAATAAATACTCATCAGCATGACGTCCCAGATATTGCCCTTACATTGACGTGTCGCATGCGTCCTTAACCCATCAAGAGATTGCTCCATTTTCTCAATTAAGGATATCGGTGTTAAGGATGTCTTTGGCCTTTCTTCCTGCGAAGGTTTCAACAAAGCCTCATGTTTTGTGGGCAGTTCAACATATTTGTCTACATGCTTTGTATTCCCCAACCCCAGGGAACGCGGGAACTCCAAAAAAACAGTCTTCAAAGCTCCCGGAACTTTCCCAAGCTCCCATTGCAGCTCCCACAGAAAAGGGAACGTTCCCATACAGTTCCAAAGCTTCCGGGAGCGCAGGAACCACTGGAACGAGTTTTCCACCTCTAGGGAGCGGTTCTTGTGTAACAGAGATATTAACAGACAAATAAATGAGTCAGTTGAAATCTTTAACTTGCCTAAAATGTGCTTTTGAACATGGTGATTCCCCAACCCCAGGGAACGCGGGAACTCCAAAAACAGTCTTCAAAGCTCCCGGAACTTTCCCAAGCTCCCATTGCAGCTCCCACAGAAAAGGGAACGTTCCCATACAGTTCCAAAGCTTCTGGGAGCGCAGGAACCACTGGAACGGGTTTCCCACCTCTAGGGAGCGGTTCCTGTGTAACAGAGATATTAACAGACAAATAAATGAGTCAGTTGAAATCTTTAACTTGCCTAAAATGTGCTTTTGAACATGGTGCTAGCTCTTGAACTTCAATAGAACCTATATTACTTCTTACTGTACGCTCAACCTTTAGATATTACTGAATGTTTTCAACTCTGCTTATTTCCTGCATTTGATGCTATTGTAGAGTGCGCCTATCCACTACACATTGCATTATTCATTAATCATTGACATAAAAGGCAAGTTGGAATTCTGTGCAAGGCAGTCTATACTAGCCAATTAGATTCGGCATTGTTGACGTTTGAGATGGCTATATTGACAGTCATTATAACTGGTATGCACGTGTAGTACATAACAGAAAGATGATTTGAGCTAATGACGGGGTTTGGCAATTAATAGGAGTGTATCTTGCATACCAATTTTATAACAATTTTAACTTACCTTGATTGAAAACTTTTTGGAGTCAAAATTTTCTTGACTTTTGAAAAATTCCTACCATATTTGAAATTTTGAATCTATATCTGAATATGGATTTGTATCTATATAAATGATAAATTTCATTGATGCTGCCACAGTTTATATATCCTTCTCATGGTAATCACTAGTCATCACTTTATTATATAGTGCTCAAGTTGGTTATGGTAGTTCCACTATGTAACCAGTAACGTTGAAACCTCAATGTTACATTGGTCACATATCTAACATATAAAACGACACAAGTACTAACGGATCCTAACAATACTCTAACGAGTGTTTTCAATAATCTATTGTGTCAACTTAACATCTTCTGATATTAGGTGTTTCAAAGATGTGAAGATTGTAGCAGACTATAGAAGATTGTAGCAGACTATAGAAGTGATAAGTAGTTTTTTGTTAATTTCTAAATACCAGGTCTGATCTATTTCACACATCGATTTCTTAATAACCAAAAATTTATTTCAGCAGTAAATTATTTTTTTTAGCTGCTAAAAATAAACACACTGGTATTTTAACTTTTCATTGTAAATTTGCAGTGGAAAATGCTCAAAAAATTCGGTTACAAACTGCACATGATTTTGCCCAATCAAAGCTTTCTTCGCATTAATTTATCTAGAAAATTTTGGGGCCTTGACCCATAGAGAAAATACACAGAAATTACAGCAATTGTTTGAACCTGGAAACGGCCCACTTGTTTTTTGGCCTAGAGAAAAATTGACCTTTGGAAATCAGTTAGTTGCTTGAAGAATGACTTGGCCTTGGCAAATTCTTGGCCTGTGCTTGCAAGTCTCGGCCTCTCCTCACTGCTGGAACTCAGCCTCCACTCTCACAGTTTTGGCCTACTCAGATTTTTGGCGCCCCCCCTCCAAGTCTCGGCCCTCACTCAGATTTTCGGCCAACACAATTTTTCTATTTGGAAAAACTGGCTGCACACTTTTCACTCTCTTCAGTCTTTAGCAAACTTGCAATATCACTCATGCAAGTCTCTTGCTTAATGTCGCACTGTTGTATCTTCATCCTCTCCTTTAGGTTCCCTTCAGAATTTCTCATTGAGCCAAATCCCTAATCTCCAAAGTGATGGTGGCCCCCCACCTTCTTCAAAAGTATCCCCTTTTTTCTGAATTCTCTTTTTCCAAGTCACTAGTATATGTGTTATGAAGATCAAGGGCATAGAAAGGAAAATCGCTTGTTGAACTTCTGCGTTCATTTGGAGGAGGGTGGGTGGTTTCTTGAATTGTTCTGATACTCTTGTTTTTCACCTGTTTCTTGAATGTTCATGGGAAAACAAGGAGATTCTTTTTCATCTCTACAAGTAGGAATATATTCTTTGTAGGAGATTCACCATTGTTTTCTTCTTGAAGTGAGACGGTAAACCTTGTAGTGGGATTTTCTTTGTTGCTGAGTAAATGAGCCATTGTAAGCTCCTATGTGGTTCTATCAAGCTCTCTTCACTGATTTCTTCATTTAGGGAATGGTGACAAACGATTTCTTGGTTTTCTTCTTCTACGATTTTTCCCATTTATTGGACCCTTCTCAATCAAGCCATCCATTCATCATCTTTCTCTGAATGATGTGATAACAATTCAAGAGAAGGAGGGAATGTTGAGCATCTTCATGAAAATCTTCATCTTCACCTACAAAATCATTTTTCAACTCGAATAGCATTTGTTGTGTTGCGATTTGACCTTGAGCCATCGTATTTAGGATCTTTTGATATTCCTTCATCTGTCGTGTCACAAGGGTGATGGGATTTGGAATAGCCTCTACAATTACTTTTTCTTTGAACTTTTGCACACAAGGCTCCACATGCTTTTCATTGACATGACAGGAAATTGAGTGCATCCTCTTTCCACTTTGTTTCTGTAATAAGATCGCTGGAAAGATGCTCACCAAACTGTGATAACCAAGTCGTTAATCTTTTCTTGCTTTCTCCCTTGTATATCAATGAAGAGTCAAGACATAAATGTCATCAACCTCCTCATACTCATATCCACTGTTCCTGAACACTTATGATACATTGCGAGAATGATTTTATTTGTTTGGGTAAAAAACTGCAATACCATTTCCAGGCTTCATATCTTTGCATTGATAACACAAAAACTTTCATTAATTCATCCTTAAAGACAATGTTAGTATCTACGATAAAATTCATAAATATATTCTAAGAAATCCAGAGCTGACCATGGATTTCCATTAAACATAAGGAACTTGCATATACAAATCAATTATGGGTAAATGTGGATATCTCAAAATGCATGATGAATTCAAAGGAATATACATGGTCATCCTTTAAACTGGAATTTGGCGAGCTGACCATGGATTTCCATTAAACATAAGGAACTTGCATATACAAATCAATTATGGGAAAATGTGGATATCTCAAAATGCATGATGAATTCAAAGGAATATACATGGTCATCCTTTAAATTGAAATTTGCTCGCCAATCATAAATATGGACTCACCCATATTTACTTTAATTCCTACCTTGGATAATAGCCCTTTTCTATTGCACCTTTTTATTTTTTGTTGAAGTGGAATCACTAGATGAGATCCTCCAAGTTAGTCCTTAAACAAATATCTCATCAAGTACAAATACAAAATAAAAAGCTTACCAAGGGGTATTATTGTGTACAACTAGGGTTAAATGACCTTCTCCCTGGCAACAGCACCAAATTATGTTAGCTGTGGATGGGAACAATTCACACTTTTGAATATTTCTCTAAAATGTCGTTGCATGCCAGATTATTTGACCTTGTCCCTGGCAATGGGGCCAAAAAATATTATCGATCAGATTAGCAATGGTGCTAAGGTCCAAGCAAACCTTGCCAAATGGAAACACATAGGGGAGAGACTCACTGTCTCTTCGGCCCAAACCCCCACTATTTAGGCCCAACACCTCTTAAACAGCCAATGAAGGAGTCCCTAAATAATTCCCAACAACTCCGGTACAAAATCAGTGCCTTATGTGGAGTCAAATGGGGGGAGGTGTTTAGTTTGTACTTGCTGTCTACTTGTAAAATTTGTCATTGTACTAGTGGAATTCTAAATAGCAAATATCAGTAGCCAAAACTCAATAAACGTATAGTATGCAACCTATGGATTTTGGTTTGGTCTGAAAATCCTAACTAGACAAACAAAGATCTTTCAGTTTAAGTCACTGGTTATATTAGACCATATTCGTATACACCTGCCCATATACCATAATTCAAATGCAAATATGGCCGTATTTGGTCTTTGATAACTATGCCTTGAATTTCTTGTTTAAATTTGGAACTGTGATACTATTCCGTATATGTACTGCTTCATTTTCCTTGGTTGTTGAGTGTTTCCATTTAGTTAGTGCTTATTATGTATGTCTTCATTAAGAGTAAGGAACAAGTTTGGAGAACTTTATCTATTGGCAGGCTTTTCTTAAACCAACTTCTATTTTCATGTTGTGTGCAGAGAACCAAATTTGAGGCCCACTGCAGCTGAATTGCTTCAGGTTTAATATCAGACGAGCAACCTCTAATGTGTTATTCTCCCTCCCCCTCAGTGGGTTACAGTTTGTCATTACTAATGCTCATATTTAATTTTACAGCATCCTTTTGTCGTTGGCAACTACCGTGATCCACATCCTCTTGTTAGGTCCTCTGCTATGAGGGACTACCGAGATGCACATCCTCTTGTTAGATCCTCTACTGTCGGACGCTACCGAGATCCACCTCCTTGTATTGGGGGTAACAGAGATCCACTTCCTCTTGTTAGGTCCTCGGCTCTGGTCAGTAGTGCCAATTGCATTTTATTTAGTTTTTGTGTTTGATAATTAGCAAAGGAGTTTACTATTTTATGTTCAGTTTTCATGCTTTTATGGTGCTGGCATTTCAGGAACGCTCTCTGAATCTTTTACGCCAGTCAACTTCCTACATAAGAAACTCGTAAGTGATTACCATATCATCAAGCCTAACGCAGATGTTGGATGTAAAGTTGATTCTTTTGAGCTGTCTGGGCATTTTTGAAGGAATCTCTAGAAGAGATTTCTGATAAAGCACTTAAGATTTATATTGCGCTTTTACTTGTCGTTAGTTACTTTTGATTGAGTTCTTGTATTTGATTAGTAATTGCTTACTCATATTATACTAAAGCTAGGATCATTGTTTGTACCTTGACCCTTACTTTATTTCAATCAAAGATGCACCCTTCTTTAATGCAGCCTTGATATTAGTAGTATGCTAAATTCAACTAGAAGCATACAAGATATGCCAAATCTTGGGAGCGTGAGGAGCTCACTTGGAAGAGTATTTTCTGTACGGCAGTCAACTTTGAAAAGTATAGAAGCACCAAAGTTGAGAAATGTGATGTCTAATAACTTCCCTTTGGAAGAGGATTTGAATTGTTCTGTACGGCTTGACTCGTTCAAATCAGATTGCTTTACAAAGGTGGGTTCAATTGTCTAAAGTCTCTGTTTTCACTAAACTAACGGGTTTTAAATAATGCTTATAGACATTTGTTAATATTGCTTGCCTGTATGTGTTTGATATAGAGTTTTAATCCTTTATCGGAGCCATTAGATGAAGATGAATGGCAATGCAAATTCAGGGATAGTGAGGATGTAAGGGCTTCACGGGGACTGGGTAATATCATGCTTGAATCAACGACACATAGTGAGGCCCCTGAAAAAAATGAAAAAGACTTTACTTTTCAATGTGGGCGTCCACTGTATGATGATGATGAAGAGGTTACAGAGTCTAAAATAAGAGCCTTTTTGGATGAGAAGGTAAAGTCAAGTTATCGTTTAAGTTTTCAAGTATTTATGTACATTCACTAACATTCTTTATGTTAATATGCTGTCTTAAATTCACCATGACAGGCTTTAGAACTGAAAAAGTTACAAACACCACTATATGAGGAGTTCTACAATACCATGAATGGAGCTCTAGATTTGGAAAACGACATTGGTGGAAGTGACAAAGCCTTGGCCATTGTGAAATGCAAGTCACATAGTAAAGGTTCAAATGGTGCTTCACTTGACATGAGCAAACGTGATAGTGATGCAAGCATAAACTCAGGTAGTCCAGCAGGAGCTGCTTCTAGTGCTAATGTCTATCCACTGAGAGAAGTTTCCTCACCTCGTCTAAATGAATGGAATGGTGGCATCCAGGAAACTCAGCAAGCATCAGCCAGCCCTAGGTACGTTCTCTGATCAATATTGTGGATGTTCATTTGGGTGTGTGACCGTGTGTGTTGCATACACATACAGTTGTTTGTCAGATGGCTTTAGAGTCACTATTTGTATGTCTGTCTGTGTATATGCAGTTTCTAGGAAAGTTTTTTGCATGCTCATTTGTTCGATTTGTTTTACTTTTACTAATTGATTTCATCTGATTTTTAAAATAGTCACTTTGTTTCGTTATAAATATTGTTATCCATCTACTAAAACTTTAAGTTCTTTTTAGTTTGAGTTCTGAGCTTCAGAGAGCCTGGAAAGAAGAGCTATATCAGGAACTTGAGAGAAAGCGAGGTAAGCGTTTTCTTTGAAAGATGTACATACTTCTTTGACATACAAGTTATACCTACTTCTTATTGCACAGTATGTTTTTACAATAATCCAGTATATGACATCCTTTTGATGAATGCTTTACTGCAGAAGAAATGAGGAAGCAGTTAGCAGCAAATAGTGGCAAGACATCATCACCTAAAGGCAAATTGATGCAACGCCATAGGGACCATTTGGCTAGCCCCACTCCCACAAAATGAGTTTCTATGGTCCAAAGAAGTTTCTTGTCAATCAGTCCACCACATTTTGCTGAGCAACGCAAAGTGGTGAAATCAATCAAGAACCTTTCTGTGCAGTTGAAGGAGCCCTTGCACTGCCTGCTGCATATAATGTAATTGTACATGGCTTGCTTATGCTTTTCAGGGAAGAATTTCTTATTTGCGTGTATCAGCAGGTCGTTGTGTATATGATTTATATGTATTAGAAAACTGAGCAGTCACTGGTTATGATGCGTGCTGCATGTATTCACAAGCAGCTTGGTAAAATGGATTTCTTTGGTCACAGGCTAGCATTGTCTTTGTCAATTCTGGACGGCAGAGAAGAGTGGTGATTATGAGTTTTTTTGTAACAAAGTGTGGTCCAAATGATATTTGGCAGAAATAAATGTAATAAAGTTATTCTTAGACGGGAGAAAAAATGTTTAGCTAAGTGGAGCATGGCAATCTTTAGCCAAGTGACGGAAGCAATTTGTGCCCTTTGAGCATTTGGATAGGTTATGGTCGTAGTTTGTAACATAGGTATCAAATCTTGAATCAAGTTGTATGTGGTTTAAGAAGGTATCAAGAATGTTTGCTGTCAATTGTCCGAGTTACTGTCAAAAAATTTAGCTATACTATCATATATTCCGAAATCTGGTTCTGTTTTCAAAATATTGCCGTCAATGGAATTTTTGGTGCTCTTATTGTAGTGTCTATTTCACTAATCTTGATGGTAATTGCTCTCCAAACGCAGGTCAACTTTGACCCTCGTAATTCAACACTTTCGGTTTTTCTTTTCCACTGTTCCTGATCTGTTTTGTTGATCTATCTGGTACCTGCTAGACTTTGCAATGCAAGGGTCATCTAGCTTTGGGCGGCTATACGCATACATAATTTAAGTCGTTCCCTTTTTAGGCCACTATACAGTTTGTTGATGATGGCTCTAAACAGCAAATAAAATTGTCGTTGCCTTTTGAAAAAGGTCATTAAAGGTCATATGGTCAACCCATGATTATTTTTCATTATGATTGAATTTGTTTGAGCGAGCGCTGGAGATTGATATTGAGACTTAATTGATGATTGATGAAATGTGATTTTTACACAGCCGACTTACATGACATTGTGAATATTTATATCATGGTCTTGTCATTCTTAATTGTGATTTACTCAAATCACAAATGCTGTGTTTTTTGTGTTTTAACATTTTGATAATTAGATCTTCATTTATGTTTTTTATATTTATTTGCATTTTTCAAAATTGCGATTTACTCAAGTCACAAATGCTGTGTTTTTTGTGTTTTAACATTTTGATACTTAGATCTTCATTTATGTTTTTTAATATTTATTTGCATTTTTTCAAGGATTTCAAATGGAGTTGTTATTGATGTGTCCTAAAATTTAGGGGGGTGTTTACATGTCCCTTGGATGCATTGCCATGCTCCCATGTCCTGCCATCCCAAAAACTTGATGGAACATTGATATTGATAGATGTCCATACTGATATTATCCATTGCTTTGCTTATCATCCATTGCTTTGCTTATCAGGCCTCAAGCCACGATTCACAAGGTGTGATAGTTCACATGTTTTATTGTTGTCCACCCACTGTTGAATAAACGATCCTTCTTGGGTTTTTAGAATCAAGTCTTAAATTCTTCAGTCTCAAAACTGGCCTCCACTTTTTTTAATATTTGGGCACGAGTCATCCTTTAGAGATTTTATATGTTACATTGGTGCCTGACAAGTATGGAGACTTATGTTTGAGCTGTAATTTTTGTTACATCAAAATAAATAAAAGATTATATAGTTTGCTCTATTGGGAAATTAGTTATTGGCAATTAAACATCTTGTTCTTGCCATTTTTGGCTCTTTGAAAATATATATATTTTCTTGTAAATCTATAAACATTTGCATTCAAGGCATTTCTTTGTAATTGATGAAGGAAAGATGGTGTGACTAATTTGGTTCCAAGGATGAAGTGCATGCATATTTTTTTTTAATTAATAGTTTTATTTAATTTTAAATCGTAATTTTAATTTTCTTTAAATTGGTATTTCTATTCAAAATCTAGATCACTAAATCTAACTTAATGCAAAATCTTTTTCCAAGTTGAATGCAGTATTTGTTTATTGAAAAGTTGCTCAACGATATTGTTGCTTATTACAATGCTTGTACTTGTTTATTGGATCATTCATTTGTACATTCTCACTAATTGGAGAGGATGTAACATATAAAATCTTTAAAGGATGCCTTGTGTCCAAATATTTAAAAAATAAAGTTTGGTAAAGCAATATTCCTCACCCAAAACATTTTAACAACTTTACAATTTTCTACTGGATTGTTGAATGTTCAGGTTTGTGTAAGCAAAACATTCCAGCAACTTTGCATTTCAACATTACATTGTTAACCATAAAGCACACAACAACTGTCATATGGCTAGTTTGATGTAGCAGTTTTTTTGTTGCGAAGTTCTTTTGAAAGGCCAACCACTTAGTACTAGAGAGTGTGACTTCAACATGCTTGGACTGATAATTTACTTTGTTTATCTTTTAAGGATATTGTACTTAATAAGAGATATCTATTTAATAAGTCTAATTCTTATTATATAGCTCTTTAATATGGTAGTCTATATCTGCCTTCACACAAGACTATCTAATATTTCCAAATTGGACCAGTTATATATTTAGATTTAACTTCAACAAACTATTATTTGAAATTCTCTAATAGGTTCCAATAAGGCAAGCTGACTGATAACATGAAGTCATTTAATCTAATTAAAAGTTATTTTTTGATAACCACTTACTTTCATATGTTTGAAAGGGTTTCTTTGTCTATCTTTTCATACAAATGAAGTAAATAATCTAGATGGCCTCTTTTTGTTGAGAATGTAAAAATCAACAGCCTAGCCCAGTCTCACCCTTTCAAATACATCAGTTATTTGGATTCGAGTTAGTATCACTATGATATCCTATTGAGAACATCGTAAAAACTTCCACTGAACCACAATGTGGAGAACATTGGGTTAGGTGTACCATTTAGATACATAGCATTTTGTATATACCATGGAACAAGTATTTTACAAGGTGCATTGTGATCATGGCTTTGATGGCCCATTTTATTGCAAAATGTCCTTGAGGATGTTTATCAAGCCAAACCCCTCCATCTTATGTCAAAAAATTTAGAGGTTGAAAGAACTTAATGATGAACCCTTTTTCTAACTCTTCCCCTAAAGAAAGAGAACAATAATAAATACACAATTTGCAATAGACATTTGGCATTTATGGAGAATGTCCTTTTTCCTAATGTTGGAAATCACTTTCAGTTTTTTGTGAATATAGTATTAAAGAACAATCAATGCACATTAATCCCAATAGCCTTAAATAAATATGTCAAGGAAAAACATTATCAGGGCGCCTTTGATATAAATATGGAGTGTAAAATAAGTTAACAATAGATTGAACATTCAATAACTATTTTCCATCAAGAAATAAGAACTTGGAATTTATTGTTGTATTCAACCAACTTTAGGAACACATCACTAGTCTCATTTGGTGTTGTACTTCTTAGCTAGTCTTACTTGACCATTCAGATAACTCTAGGGTGTACAAAGATGATATAGGATGTAACAACCTTTAAATGGTTCCACTTGATTAGGTGGAACACTTTGGGTTGTAAACTTTTGATGTCGGATGTCAGTGCTTTAACAAACCATTTTTACGCAATGATAGGCTTCCAATGCTCACCATGTTCTTGTGGGCTTTTGTGAATGAATTTATTAAGGCTTGCATTTACTTACTCGATGTGGTTGACATCAAAATATTATTGGCCCATTTGGAATTTTTCATCACTAATTATGTTTTATTAATGGGTTGAAATGTTCCGCCAACAATAAGGGAACCTCCCCAGTGTAGAATCTCATCTAGACTCTACATTGTTTGGTTTAGGAGTTCCATCCGGTATGTAGGCTCGATAGCCATTGGTGTAGAATCACATCTAGACTCTACATTATTTGGTTTAGGAGTTCCATCCGGTATGTAGGCTCGATAGCCCATCACATTGCTTATTGGTTTGCTTTGGACAACCAAACAACAATTGTTACAGAACAAAATAAAACGCTAAAAAATGTGAATGAGTGATTTATAGATTCCAAACATGTGAAACATTACGCATATAACAACGACCAAGTAACATTGACATGAATCTTAAGAGAAGTAGTGTTATCAAAACTTCAAATAAAACCCAGTACTTTATAAAGATAAGTGCATTGATTATAAACAAGTTCCTAACCAACAAACTCATGAAAGAATGGAAAAATGCATAATTCAATACATGATATAGGCCCAAATCAATAAAACAATTTACTCACATAAGCATAAAATAAGCACAACACATACCATTCGATCACCACAAGAGAAATCCTACAATGACTAATGACACATGAGAGAATTGCACACCCTGGGATCAGAGAGATTGAAAAGCTGAAATACTTGTAGCATTATTGTTAATTTTAGGTAACAGCGGTATGTTCTATGCTTTAGAGCAATTTCACTTCAATTTCTTTATTAGCCCAATATCAATATTCAGATTAGCAATCACATCAACATGATAGTAACACTTCATCCTTCTTTTTCAAGAAGTATATCTAGGTCTTGCGAGAATAATCATCTGTAAAGGTGAGATAATATAAGTATCCTCCCAAAGAGTTTAAAGGGATCATACTAGATATGCTGGAGTGGATCAATTGCAATATATATGTGGTCTTGCTATTACTTGAGGGGAATGGTCCCCTTGTAAGTTTTCCTTCTGCACATCCTAGACATACACCTTCATGCTCTACTTTGAACTCGGGCATACTTGTCACCATATGTCTCACATCAGGTAGAGCCTTATAATGAAGATAAGAAAACCTCGGTGCCATAGTTTAGATTGTAGAGATGTGTCGCAAGACATGGCTCCCAATGGAATTCCTCCAACTTGATACAAAGTGTCAACCTTGAACCCAAGAGTAAAAACATCTTTATTTTTTTTTCCAAACACGTACCTTTCCATCGATGAATGCCACCTTGTATCCTTTGTCTTCCATTTCCAAAATGGACACCAGGTTCTTTTTGAGATCAGGTACATATAGTACTTCTTGTAAATGAATAGTGTTACCTTGACTCAATTGAAGGGTAACATTCCCTATTCCCTTCACGAGATAGGTGGCATCATCTCTAAGCATAATCTCCAAGTTTGTCTCCTCTATCAGATTAGAGAGAGCTTCCTTGTATCCGGGGAAGTGCCTTGAGGCACCACTATCAATTAGCCAATTTCCCAAAGTGTCTGGTGGAGAGGTAGTGGAGAGGGCCGATATAAGATAGTACTCCTTTTTCTTATTGTTACAACATTTGATTCTTCATACCTGGAGTTCTTTTCTTTCTTGGAGGGTCAACCATTTCCTTGATGTACCACATTCCTTTTTCCTCTACCATAGGACCTGCCATTCTTTTGATCATTGTTGTTGAAGTTGCCCCTGGAATGATTGTGATCATCATAATGCGATGTGTCCCTTCTATTTGGACACTCCCTTGCATAATGGCCAAACTTATTGCAAACAAAGCACCTGCCCTTCCTTCCTCCCTTAGATCCAGGTTTTCCATTGAAATGATCTTTAGACCTTTCTTATTTCTCCTTTTTGCATGAGCGGAGAATGCAGTGGGGTTGCTTCTATTAGAAGGAATTTCTTGCTCCACCATTCTTGTTTCTTATTGAATGCATCTCAACATCAATTCTTCAAACCTTGGAACTCGATCATTGTTGAGAATAGTGGTTCTAAATATATACCACTTGGGTGGGAGTCCTCTAAGGGTAGTGATAGTAAGTTCCCTGTCAGGAATAACCTCACCAATCGAAAGTAGATCATTTTTGATCTCAGTGATCCTTAAGAAGTAGTATTGAATATCCTCGTCCTTGCCCTTCTTAATATCCTTCAACTTATTTTTGAGAAATAAAATTTGATTAGCATCACTAACCTTGAACACGCTGATCAACCTGTCGTAGATCTCCTTGGAGGTCTTCAAATCAGAGATGTAGGCCACCAGACGCTTGTCAATGGAATCCTTGATAATATTCTTTGCTTTGACTTCATCCCTATTGTTAAGTTTAGGTATGCTCTATGGTTAGAGAAATTTATTTCAATTTTCATAGTTAGCTCAATATATTTTCCAGATTAGCAATCACATCAGCTTTAAAGTAAATTGCAGATAGAACATAAACATAAATCACAGAAGATAAGCCAAGACAAGACGACACAAGATGTGGCGCTAGCCAGGGACAAACCCAATGTGGGGAAACCCTTGATCAATTCTTCTTATATGATCTTCAATAGTTCAATAGAGAGAGAGAGAGAGAGAGAGAGAGAGAGAGAGAGAGAGAGAGTACATTTACAACAAAAGTCAACACTTTGACTTTCTAGATAAGAGAATATATCATATCTACATGAGATCAGTTGAAGACATGCTGCTTCAACTGATTCTCCTAGGTGACTCCTTCACCTATCATTGTGCTGCATCTCGTCCATGTGCTACACCTCACCGTGCTGCACCATGCTACACTCATCATCACAGTGCTAGACCTAATGACCATGTTATGCACTTCATGCTGCTGCTCTTGTCACTGTGCTTTCCAATCACTCGGCTGTTCTCATCACAGATCTGCACTCTATGTTGCACTCATCATCACTGCATTCAGTCATGTAGCTGCATCATACATAGTGCTTCACCCTTTTTATATTATGTTGGATTGCTACCCATCACTGTATGCTGATAGCACTATGGTGTACTAGTTGCTGTTCCATAATATGTCCAACTACACCAACATGCCCAAATAGTCCAATTAGACCATGCTGTCATTTGTTTGCACAACTATTTGTTGCACACCTGGTTAGGGCACTTGCAAAAACCCTAGTTTCATCCCACAGTCAATAAACTAACCCTTTAAGGGTTACGACATACCCTCATAGGTCTCCTCCTCACCCACGGTGCTTGCTTAGGGTGCCGTCCACCCTTGACAGCCCTCACACAACCTCTAGTTGTGTGCTATGGCCTGCGGCCTAGCACAAAAGATTGCTGTAGCAACAGACCTCCAAAAATGTGACAAAATAACTTCCAAAAAACGTGTTTAACCCTTAGGAACGTGGCCTAACAATCAGCTTTCTCGGCCCTCATCACAAAAAACTCTGATCCTGATTATATCACTGTTCCAACCCTAAGACTATCCGCACTTACCTCAGCCACTCGGCCTCCTGTAGCAGACTTCGGATCCCTGTTTTCCCACGCTGTCCAGACTCTAGGTTGCTGCAGCTAGGGTATATCCATATCACCCTTAGGTAGGGTAGCTTAGGGCCTCCTCTAGTTGCTGGTTAGGGCCTTCCCCTTGCTGCGGATTAGGCCTCTTCTAGCTGCAGATTAGGGCTCCCTTTAGCTACAAATTAGGGCTCTTCTAGCTGTGGATTAGGGCCTCTTAGATCTGCGGCCAGATCTCCTACAAGTCTGTGGCTAGGGCTCTCCTAGATGACCCTTCTTTAGGGCTATGTAGAAGGCATCTCCTCTAGACCTCCTCTTCCACAAGAAACCCAAAACAAGTGGAGAGTGAGATCACAAGAGATGAGTGTTAAATGATTTGAATTCCTCCTTTATTTATACTAAAACGTTGAACACAAGTGGGGTTTATTTGGTTGCTGGCCGACCTTGACGAATTGTGCCATAACACTAATAAATTCATATCTCCATGAATACTTATCGGAATCAGATGATCTTTAGATCAATCCTACATCTCTCAATGAGAGGGATCTAAGAAATATTAGCTTTCATAAATAAGATGACCCACATGGAGTTTGTCCCTAGTTGCCAATTTTAACACTCCCTCTCAACTAGGGAGAACTCCATCCGCTGATCCATGACTGTACTATCTCTGCCATCAGTGCCCTGCACTGCTCTGCTTTGCTGAACCATGAAGAAGAAGAATTGATAGAGAATGTCTCATACCATTCTCTATTGACCCGAAGTCATTTTTATCTTACTGACCTGAAGTCAGTTTTATTGATCCCAGATCAATATCACAAGAGAGTGTCTCAAACCACTCATATTGATCCTAGATCAATGGTGGTCATCCTAACATAGGGAGTACGACAAATACAACGATGTGTCCATCGATAGTACTACTATGGTCCCCAACCCCTTTTCCCTACTCATTGATCAGATGAGAGGTACTTCCCATGAGTCCTAGACTGCATGGGTAGGATGCCTCGACAGGAGAACTAATCATCCTGTCCCACAGGAGAACGAATCATCCTGTCCACAGTTGCCATGGGAGAACTAATCATCCCAGCCCACAGGAGAACTAATCATCCTGTTTCATAGTTTCCACGAGAGAACTAATCATCCCGACCCACACGAGAAATAATCATCCCGACCCACAGGAGAACTAATCATCTTGTTCCATAGTTGCCACAAGGTATCACAGGGAAAGGTTGACCCTGTCACCCTATACATAGCGCACCACCAGGGGAGGGTGAGTCGCCCAGTGGTCGTATGTCACTCCAGTAAGTACCCCAAGTCCCCCAGAACTCCCAAAGCTTAGTGCATCAACATGTAGGACCCTTATACGGAGGTCTCTCAATGACTCCAAGTCATTTGGGAAAATCACAGATTTGACCTTTCCCCGAGGCTTTGACAAAGTGTCTATGCCCTCTACATCAGTCTCAATGTGATGGAGCCTCCTTGCTCATCGATTTACCATATCCTAGATAAGGTAGTAACTGATGTCTATCTGCTGGAGCAATCATCAAATACGAGATTCCTCAATAATCGAATCCCCCCTGGTTGTCACAAAGAATCGCAATGGTATTCATCATGTGTACAAACATCTCACTGAAGAGCTTCCACAACCAAGTAGCTTCACACGAGATCATACTCGTAGCTATGTATTCGGTCTTAGCGGTGCTTATAACAACTGACTTCCGCTTCCTATCCATATCATTATATCGAAGTAGAATCCAAAGAGAATCAACACTCATAAGTGCTTTTGAGATCCTCCACACTGCCTGCCTTGTTAGCATTCAAAAAATCATGTAGATTTATATTTCCGACAATGTATCTCAATCCATGAGAGATTGTGCCCCGAAAACATCTCAGAAGATTCTTGGCACCAATCTAGTGAGGCTCAACCAAATATGAGCTCACCATGCTAACTGTAAAACATATATATGGACGGAAGTTCACCAAGAACATCAATGCATATGAGTTTATGGAACTTAGAGGCATTTCCCAAATCTGGTCTGGCATCACCACCATATAACTTCTGAAAGTTAAGATCCTCGAGGTAGTCACGGGCTTGCAGTTTACCATTCCATATCTGGAATCCAACTCCTTCTTACTTCTGCAAGTGAGAGGGTCTGAACCTGTCAGAAATAGGTCATTTCTTAGAAGGTGCCGGTATGAGAGGTCTATCATCCACAACCTTCAAACAATGGTTTGGATTGGCTTCAATTTTAGTGAATCTCAGCTTCATCAGATAGCTATCAATTCTCTCATATTAGGCTTGGGGTGTTTTCATTCAAGCCATAGAGGGTTTTCTTCCACCTGTATACATGGGATTCCCAATCATGAATCTCAAACCCCTCGGGTTGTTCCAAACCTATGGACCTGCTACATGAGGGGAATGGTCCCCTTGTAAGATTTTCCTTCGGTAAATCTCAGACATGTGCCTTCATGGTCTTCTTGAATTTAGGTATCCGAGTCACCATCTGACTCACATCGATTTGGGGCGTCATAAAGTAGATCTTGGGTGTTATAGATGAGATATGTCATGATCCCTAATGGACCATCCTGCAACTTGACACAAATTACCAACCTTGAACCCATGAGTAAAAGCATCTTTGAAAATTTTGTTTTTCAAACACATACCTTTCCATCAATGAATGCCACCCTATAACCTTTGACTTCCATTGCTGAAATGGACACAAGGTTCTTCTTGTGATCAAGTACATAAAAGAGATTCTGTAAATGAATCGAGTTACCCTCATTCAATTGAGGGGTAATATTCCCTTCACCCTTTCCGGGATAGGTGGCATCAGCGCCAAGTATAATCCCACAATTGTTTCCATCTCTACCAAATTAGAGAGAGCACCCTTCTATCTGATGAAGTGCCTTGAAGAACTATAATAGATAAGCTAGATTCCCAAAGAATATGAAGGAGAGGGCTAATACAAGATAACTCTTCTTTATTTTATCAGAAACAACATTTGATTCTTCATAGCTGGGGTTCCTTGCTTTCTCTGAAGAGTCGGCCGTTTTCATGATGATCTGCATTACCTGTCATTCCTCTGATCATTGAAGATGACCCCATAATGATTGTTATCATCATCGAGTGATGTGTCCCTGCCATTCGAACACTCCTTTGCATAATGGCCGAACTTATTGCAACCAAGGAATCTGCCTTTCCTTCCACCCTTAGATCCGATCTTTTCATTGAAGTGATATTTAGGTAGGCCATCAGAAACTTCTACTGCGCCATTCTGATAATATTCTCTGCTTCGACTTCACCTTTGGTGAATTTGAAGAGGGATGAGGAATCCACTGATCCTTGTGTTCTTTCCCAACTGTCTTCGGTGATTGCTCTTTCACTCTTGCTTGGGATTTGTCTTCACCTCAGCTCCGATACCATGTTAAGTTTAGGTATGTTCTATGGTTAGAGCAATTTATTTCAATTTTCATAGTTATCTCAATATCTTTTCCATATTAGCAATCACATCAGCATTAAAGTAAACTGCAGATAGAACATAGACATAAATCGCAGAAGACAAGCCAAGATAAGAGGACACAAGATGTGGCGCTAGACAGGGACAAACCCCAATGTGGGGAAACTCTTGATCAATTATTTTTATATGATTTTAAATATTTCAATAGAGGGAGAGAGAGAGAGAGAGAGAGAGAGAGAGAGAGAGAGAGAGAGAGTACATTTACAACAAAAGTCAACACTTTGAATTTCTAGATAAGAGAATAGATCATATCTACATGAGATTAGTTGAAGACATGCTGCTTCAACTGATTCTCCAAGGTGACTCCTTCACTTATATGTAGAAATTCTGACTGAAATTAACCTCATAATGCAATATAACTAAAGAAAAATACTTTAATCTGCTTCTGCAATCAAACTTGCGGAAGATTAATAGATTTGAGCAAGATCAAGTTGAACACATATAACCAGAAGAAGAATCAATGCACATGAAACGCAGAAGAATACTTAGGGGAAAGCCTCAGATAAAAACCCCACTATCTGTATTATCATACAAGGTGGAAATATATCAGAATAATACAAAGCCTTAGCTCTCACAGCTAACCATCTCTCAGTGCAATCCTCCTGGATGCTCATAGGCAAACAAGGCATCTCACAAACCTTCTCCTCTGCCCTCCAAGCCTCCTATTTCCTTGCAGTTTCTCTAGGTGATCCTCCTATTACCAAGTGTAACACTGGTCACTCACACTGATCTCACACCTTGTAAAACTGCGCAATCCTCAAGGAATCTTTTCCTTCTGCACACATGAGTTTCCTTTATAGGAGAAAACATGCAACTGATAGTACACTGTCCCTGTCTTTAATCTCAACTGGGTCTTTCTCAGAATAAACATGCACGAGTTAATGATGAGAGAATCTTCAATTATCTGGAGTACACTAGTTGGATGCATGCATGCATTAACTGACTGAACTCACAATTAGTTCCTCAAACAATTTGGAACTAATTTAATTGGACTTAACTCAGTAAACTGAGTTAACTAATTACAACTCAAATACAACTCAATCTTATCTTCTTAATTAAGAGATAATCTCCTTAATTTAAGGGATAATTGTTGCATGACTTCAGAAAGAATTCTAACTTGAATTTCTCCAACTAATTATCTCAAGATGAATTAATTAATTATTTTTCAAGCAGCTAGTGAGACTAAATTCGAATTTTAATTCTCAATTTTAATTCAAGGACAAATTAAAATTGGAATATTCTGGATTCTATTTTTATCATTTCTTGTTGCTATTTTTAACACTCCCTCTCAACAAGAAATGAATTCAACTCAATCCCGATCCTGAACCTTTGGAATGTTCTGCATGCAACACTTATCTCTAGTGTTGTTGCTCCAACAACTTCAGAAACAAAAAAAACATCCAACTTGAATCAGTATGATCCATCTGTCATCAAAATCTCTGAATGCTATTGCCTCTGTCAACTGAAAAACTCTGCGCTTCTGTTGACTCAACCTTTCTGCATTGTTGTCAATCCTTCTTTGCGCTCTTCAGTATTTGACTGCTCTAGCCTCTGTCACTTTGATCTCTGACTGCATCAATACCACTAATTCCTCCCGCTACTATGTACTTTGGGCTTCCGTAGCAAGGCACGATCCATGAGATAAAACCTCTCAATGAAACCTGCCCAATTTCAGCCTTCTTGGGACTATCACTTCACATCGCCCTACCTCACACCTGGAGGTATGGATGCATGTGATCCCTTTGCCCACTTGGATCGAAATTCCCCCTTAATGGAGGTATTTGCATGAGTGGATCTCTTCACTCAGTCTCCTCTCTACTTCTCCAATTGTGGCTCTTCCACAATTGTCTGAGACTTCTTCTGGGGCTGCATGTTGAGAGGTAATTTACTCTCCCTCTCAACCACCAAGTCTCTAACATTTTCCTTGCTCCTCAAATCTTTGCATGCATCTTGAACTTCAAGAGAATACAGGGATTAACTTGTGAATAGATTTGTTTCACCTGTCCTGTGGTGATGTGTCTAAGGAAAATCTTTCCCTTACTAAAAACAACATTGTAGCCTTTTTCCTCCAACATCGCGATCGATACCAAATTCTTCTTCAGTCCAGGCACATACTTCACATCTGTCAAGGTGATAAGAGCTCCATGCTCCCTCTGAAAAGCAACCGTGCCCACTCCTGAAACACTATACCTCTCATCGTCACCCATCTGTATGCGCATCTTGAGGTATTTCTCCTGCAAGGTACTGAATAAACTTTTATCGCCGATCATGTGGAATGAGGCTCCACTGTTAAGATACCAACCACAACCCATCATCGACGACACCATGCATGCGATGAGGGTGAAGTCCATTTCAAACTGAGAGGCCAATGCCTCACCTTCAGATCCTTCCGAGGATCCCTTCTTGGACTTCTTCGATGGGCAATTAGTCACATAATGACCAATCTCGCGACAATTAAGGCATCTCACTTTAGACTTGTCAACCTTCTTCCCTCCATGAGAAGAATTCGATTCAGAATGGGACGCCTTCCCCTTCCCTTTCCTTTCCTTAATCTCTAAGGCTAGATTTTCTTCATCATCATCCTTGGATGAAGAACCATCTTGAGTGCTCCTCCTGATCTCCTCCTGCATGAGATCTGACCACAGTCGTTTCCAATTCGGCAGTTTCTCCCTTCCATTCACAGAGTCCTGGTAGCTATTCCATCTCTTTGGAAGGCCAAGGAGAGCGAGGCTCACCATATCATCATCAGCAATAGTTATTCCCACACTGCTAAGCTCATCTCTGCAAGTGGTGAGCTTGTTCAGATATGTGGAAATAGTATCGCAGTTCTCCATCTTGATTCTTCGAAGCTTATCCTTGAGCGCCAATTCCCTCTGGTCGCTACTATTCTGGTAGAGGTCTTTCAATGTCTTCCACATCGAATATGGAGTATTCTTCCCATGGAGACTCGAGACAATATGGTCTCGGTCCCTCAAGGATGATCTGTCTCGCCCTCGCCACACACTTCTTCCACTCAGCAAACTCTTGTGCATTAGTTGAACCTAGCTTTGGGATTTCTTGCTCAATGAAATCCTTCAAGGCGTTGTCTTCTAATATAGCCTCCATGCGATCTTTCCATGCTATGTAATTCGAGCTGCCTTCCAAGGCATATTCGAGTCTCAAGCCATAGAACGCCATTGGCCAACCTTAAAGTATGGGATGAATTCGATTTGCACTTGCAACCACAAACTTCAAACTTCGAATTCTCTTCTCCATACACTGTTCATTACTCTGATAAACTCAGCTCCGATACCATGTAGAAATTATGACTGTAGATTAACCTGATAATGCAATATAACTAAAGCAAAATACTTTAATCTACTGCTACAATCAAACTTGCGGAAGCTTAATAGATTTGAGCAAGATCAAACTGAACACATATAACCAGAAGAAGAATCAATGCACATGAAACACAGAAGAATACTCAGGGGAAAGCCTCAGCTAAAAACCCCACTATCTGTATTATCATACAAGGTGGAAATATATCAGAATAATACAAAGCCTTAGCTCTCACAGCTAGCCAACTCTCAGTACAATCCTCTTGGATGCTCACAGGCAAACAAGGCTTCTCACAAACCTTCTCCTCTGCCCTCCAAGCCTCCTATTTCCTTGCACAGTTTCTATGGGTGATCCTCCTGTTACCAAGTGTAACACTAATCACTCATGCTGATCTCACATCCTGTAAAACTGCGCAATCCTCAAGGAATCTTTTCCTTCTACATGCATGACCTTCCTTTATAGGAGAAAACATACAACTGATAGTACACTGTCCTTGTCTTTAATCTCAACTGGGTATTTCTCAGAATAGACATGCATGAGTTAATGATGAGAGAATCTTCAGTTATCTGGACTACACTAGTTGGATGCATGCATGCATTAACTGACTGAACTCACAATTAATTCCTCAAACAATTTGGAACTAATTTAACCGTACTTAACTCAGTAAACTAAGCTAACTAATTACAACTCAAATACAACTCAAGCTTATCTCCTTAATTAAGGGATAATCTCCTTAATTTAAGGAATAACTGTTGCATGACTTCAGAAAGACTTCTAACTTGAATTTCTCCAACTAATTAAATCAAGATGAATTAATTAATTATTTTTCAAGCAACTGGTGAGACTAAATTCAAATTTTAATTCTCAATTTTAATTTAAGGACAAATTAAAATTGGAATATTCTGGATTCTATTTTTATCATTTCTTGTTGCTATTTTCAATACTATCACTGTGCTGCATCTCGTCCATGTGCTGCACCTCACCATGCTGCACCATGCTACACTCATAATCACAGTGCTGGACCTAATGACCATGTTATGCACTTCATGCTGCTGCTCCTGTCACCGTGCTTCTCCAATCACTAGGCTATTCTCATTACGGATCTACACTCTATGTTGCACTCATCATCACTGCATTCAATCATGTAGCTGCATCATACATAGTGCTACACCCTTTTTATATTATGTTGCATTGCTACCCATCACTCTATGCTGATAACACTATGCTGTACTAGTTGCTGTCCCATAATGTGTCCAGCTACACCAACATGCTCAAATAGTCCAATTAGACCATGCTGTCATTTGTTTGCATAGCTATTTGTTGCACACCGGGTTAGGGCACTTGCAGTAGCCCTAGTTTCATCCCATAGTCAACAAACTAACCCTTTAAGGGCTGTGACATACCCTCATAGGTCTCCTCCTCACCCCCGGTGCTTGCTTAGGGTGCCGTCCACCCTTGACAGCCCTCACACAGCCTCTAGTTGTGTGTTATGGCCTGTGGCCTAGCACAACAGATTGCTGTAGCAACAAACCTTCGAAAATGTGGCAGGATAACTTCCAAACATCAATGTGTTTGACCCTTAGGAACGCGGTCTAATAGTCAACTTTCTCGACCCTCTTCACAACAAACTCAGATCCTGATAATATCACTGTTCCAGCCCTAAGACTATCTGCACTTACCTCAGCCACTCGGTCTCCTGTAGCAGACTTCGGATCCATGTTTTCCCACATTGCCCAGATTCTAGATTGCTGCGACTAGGGTATATCCATATCACCCTTAGGTAGGGCAGCTTAGGGCCTCCTCTAGTTGCTGGTTAGGGCCTTCCCTTTGTTGCGAAATAGGCCTCTTCTAGCTGCGGATTAGGGCTCTTCTAGCTAGAGATTAGGGCCTCTTAGATCTACGACCAGATCTCCTACAAGTTTGTGGTTAGGGCTCTCCTAGATGACCCTTCTTTAGGGTTGCGTAGAAGGCATCTCCTCTAGACCTCCACGTCCACCAAAAATCCAAAACAAGTGGAGAGTGAGATCACAAGAGATGAGTGTTAAATGACTTGAAGTCCTCCTTTATTTATACTAAAACGTTGAGCACAAGTGGGGTTTATTTGGTTGCTGGCCGACCTTGACGAATTGTCCCATAACACTAATAAATTCATATCTCCATGAATACTTATCGGAATCGGATAATCTTTAGATCAATCCTACACCTCTTGATGAGAGGGATCCAAGAAAAATATCAGCTGCCATAAATAAGATGACCCACATGGAGTTTGGCCCTAGTTGCCAATTTTAACACCTATTGTACTTGGTCTTCGCAGCAACCGGTTCATTTGAAGGAGGTTCAGGGATTTTACCTTGCACATAGTCCATCACTTATTTTTCTTCCAAGGTTAATTCAAGATACATCTTCCATCCATTGTAGTTAGATATATCATGGAGCTTGTCTTCAGCCGGGAAGTAGGATGAGGAACCCCTTGAACCTTTTGTCCTTGTCCAACTGTCTTTGGTGATTTCTATTTCACTCTTGCTTGGGCTTTTTCTTCACCTCAGCTCTGGTACTATGTTAATTTATGCAACAATGGTATGTTCTATGCTTTAGAGAAAATTTGCTTCGATTTGTTTATTAGCCCAGTATCAATATTCAGATTAGCAATTACATCAACATGATAGTAAAATGTAGATAGAACATAAACATAAACAGTAGAAGACAAGCCAAGACAAGATGACACAAGATGTGGCATCAGCCAGGGACAAACCCCAATGTGGGTAAACCCTTAATCAAATCTTCTTTTAGTCTTCAATAGTTTAGCAGAGAGAGATAGTACAATTTACAAATATGATAATTTATAAAAGCAACAAAAGAGCCCTAACCAGAAAAGTCAATGCTAGTCAATAGGGCAGATTTGACCCTCAGCAAATCAATCAACTTTAGTCAACTTCGGCCTTGAAGGATGCCAACTTTGAAACAGGAACTATAAGCTCAAAACGGGAACTCTAGCCAAAAACCCCGAAATAACATGAAAAACAGTGCTAAAAACAAAAAGTGTGTATACTGGAACAATGGTTTTTTTTAGAGTCAATTTTGAACATGTTTTAAAATTGGCAGTGAAAACAAATTTTTTGTGCAAAAATTGTGCAAAAAATACCCTGAAAATGAAAAGTGTTGTACTGGAACGATGACTTTTTTTAAGGGTCAATTTTCAACACTTTAGAAAAATGTCAGTAAAACTGAATTTTTATGTGCAAAAAACACCCTCAAAACGAAAAGTGTTGATGTTGGAATAACATTTTTTTAAGATAAATTTTCAACATTTTGAAATAATGGTGTAAAAGATTTTATCATGACTCTGAAAAACATTAAAATTTTAAAAGAATAATGAAAACATAAAATTAAAAATAAAAACAAAAATAAAAACAATGAAAAAAAAACAAAAAAAAGTTGAAAAAAAAAGCATAACATAAATAAAAATGTATATTAAAAACAAAACATAAAATTAAAAAAAAAATCATAAAAATGTTAAAAAAAAAACCTATAAAAAATAAGAATTAAAAAATTAAAAAATATAAAGAAATAAATAATAAGAAAAACATATTTAATAAAAAAATAACATTTTTTTAATTTAGTAAACCACAAAAAATTTGGAAGATATATATATATATATATAAAATTAAGTAATAAAAAATAAGAAATTTTTAAAAAGCATAAACAAAAAAAAAGAAAAAAGAAAAAAAAAATTAAAAACAAACTAGATTAAAAAAATAGAAAATTGACAAAAAAGATTAAAAAACTACTAAAATTAAGATTAAAAACATTTAACAAAACCCAAAAAATAAAAATACGCTGAAATTAAAAAAAAATCCCAAAAACAATTAAAATTTTAAAAAATATACATTTTCAAATTTAAAATAAAAAATAAAAGACATTTAAAAAAAAAAAATATTTTGATTTAAAAAAAACATTTCAAATTTTATATTACAAATTAAAAATTAAAAATTTGGATTTGACATTGATTTAAAATTTCAATTTAAAAAAAATAAAATTATAAAAACATTTAAAATTAAAAAAAGTTAAATATAATTTTGATTTTTTTAAAAATAACATTTAAAATATTTAAAAAAATATATATTTTACAAATATATATACTAGCAATTGTCCCAAAAGGTACAAAGAGAGGCCGATAGGATTATTAAAAGGAAGAAACCTCTATAGATAGGCAAGCATATATAAAGCTCAGTAGTGACGAAGGCACTAACCACGATGACCATCGTGTACCAGCAGATTTGATATTAAAAGAACAAAACCAAAACCAAACTATTGATATTTAAATAAAAAGTAAATTACAGTGTTTTACATGGTAATTGAAAAGCGGCGAAATTTGTGATTTGCAAATATTAAAACAAATCACTTACATTGGTGGTTGACACTACAACTAAAACATTAACTAATTGTAAGATGCTTTTCATAAAATTCATTTAATAAAAATAATTTATTTAATTATAGAAATTAAAATTATTAAAATTTTGAAACTCATTTTGAAAAGGAAACTTCGCCTCGTCTATAGATGAACCAAAAAATAGTCTTGTGCAATTGGATGAGAAAGGGTTCATAGAAGTCTATTTAAAGAGAGCGAAATAAGGGACAAAAAGCCCACTCAGTTGATTCCAAAATCCCAACAAAAAAACATAACAAAAACATAAAAGATAAACCCAATCAACTCCAAAAATGTGAATTTGCAGTCTTGCATCTCAAAATTGCAAGGCAGACGTGTACTGAAAAAAATACACGTAAGTAATTGCTCTTTGCTATATCTTCTTGAAATGCACTTCTAAGTACTAAAATGATATGTTAGAATACCGCAGTCCTAGAATATCAAGCATCAAGATATTAATATAGTAAGTTTAATTTGATCTGCATATGCTAATACCCATCCAACATTAACAATTTCGAATTTAAAACAATTAGTTTTATCGAATCTGCTTAGACAACTTGAGGACACGCTTGTCAATTAGTTTCAAAACTCTGGCACGTTCAATTAACAAAACATGGTCTGTGTCAATGGAGACCTGGTTGGATGGTAAAGCAGGGAGTGTTTAAGATACCCACCAGGATTCGAATATCCCACGTTTCAAGCAAGTCTAAAGGTTCTAAGTTTTTGCCCTGTCTTGGGTATATTTTCCAACTCGACATTAAGTCAAAAATTGTTGGAATGGCCAAATTGACTTGTTAAATATATATAGACTAAGTCTCCGGGTTGTAGAAACATATTATTTTGGAGAACCCCAATCTATCATTGTCCAAGGAAGGTTGGGTCATTTGACAAAAATGGTACTAAGTCCTGATACTCTGTAATGTTGGGCCTATTCTTTATGCAACAATATGCATATGTCTTGAAAATCGCATGAGTTGCAAGAAGTCTTCCTTTCACTTTACATCCAATCCATTGTGCACATCAAGGGTAATAGAGGCCTCCAAATGTTAACATTGATGATGCAACCCAAGTTTGGATTTGCGCTTTCCAGCATACAGAGGAAGCCAACTATCCATTGACAACATAAATCTCTTTACCATTAACTGGGTCTACATGGTTAAACTTGTACGACGCCACTGGTATTGGAATAGATTTATGATAGACAAATACCTCATTTGACTTTGAACCAATAGCAACAGAAAGCTCCACAAGGCTCCTTTCATATCTATGCCCAGAATATGTCAGAACAGGGTTGCAAAGTACACTTCTTGTGCTTGTTGTCGGGTTCCAAGGCTTGATTGTGCCATCAATTGAAACTGAGGTAGTTTTCCTATGATGTGCAAGCAATATATTTACAGGATCTTGCCATTGATGAGACACAACAATAGTTAAAAGTTGAGGACTACAAGTAACTAAGTTTTCATGTTGAAGTGTTTGGAAGCTCCCTATATGGCCTTTCTGCTCAAAACATGCAAGAAACATGTAGAAAGAAAAATTCAAGTTATCTCCACATTCCCACGTAATACCATAGCCTCAAGATCACAATATCTTTCAATAACTGAATATGCTTGATAACTTCTTTTGGAAAATTGAAAATGCTTTCAATTTCCAAATAAATACCTCGAATGCGAGCCTTCAATTGATGTTGGTCAGAGTAAATGTGGCTATTTGAATTCAAGCCCTTTGATATGAAAGGTAATTATGTTGGCTTATTCTGCACTACGTCAAACGAGCCAGCCACAGGATCCCGAGTTCCATGAACTATAATTCCTTTGGTACGCGTATTGATAAAATGTGAATTGCCATTAATATCATGGAGACTGGGAGCATCACCATGCCAGTCTTGTAACTGTTTTTGGTGAGCAACAAACCAGACATGGTAATCATGGTATTAGGCAAGGCACCTCACCTTTGTAAGCATCTCTCTTTCATGCTTAATTTACATTTGTTTAGAAGGATGTTGGTGATCTAACTCATTGTATGGATCATTCACTAGGCCACGTATTCCATGCCTAAAAATTGCTTCCTTTGCATGTTCCAGGTCCTACTTAATTGAAGGAATTTTTTATTTCAAACTTTATCAGATAAGGATTGTCATTTAACCATTGCTTCCCCTGCTCTGGTTCTTTGGCACCTGAACCTTGTTTTCCATGGAACAAAGAGCAATTGGCTAGTCTCTAGCATGGTTCACGGGAGCATCAATCCACTCACTTTTCTTTCCTGACATCTACATAATACGATGCATTGGGGACTAAATTCCAGCTGCAGATGATATTTGATAATATTCTTTATTACCTTTTTTCTGAAGGGAATTTTTCGTCAGCAATCCTTCTTGATGTGCTACTGTTACATTTTTATTTAGTTGAATCTCCACATTACCACACATTGCAAGAACCCTAGTAAATTCATTAAAGATATCATAACCTACAGCTATGATTTGCTGTATGTGCTTTTGTGAAGATGGACATTGCAGTGCATAGGCCAATAATCATTGGGGTTGTAAGTATGCAGTTTTTCTTTATTCAACATTTAACTGTTAAGTTCGAACAATTTTAAGATGTAAACGTTAATGCTGATCAAATCAGTAACCTGATTTTCTGGTTAAAAGCTTTGATCAGATGCAAAAGTTTGTAAGTAGTTTGGTCTTATGAGAGATTTTTTGGTCATGATGATGTGGAAGGTTCGAGACCTGCATAGGCCAATGACCATTGGGGTCGTAAGTATGCAGTGTTGAACTAAATTGTAATAAAAATTAACAAAAACAAAGATAATATTCAAATCATGATAAAAAATAAATATAAAATGTAATATAAATGACAGTTTTAATAAGAAAGTATTACCATTATAAAAAAAAATTAAATGTAATATAAATGGCAATTTTAAGAAGAAAACATTATCATTATAAAAAATTGCTTGATAGATAGGACTGGAAGTTAAATTTACATACCCATTATAACTTGTATATATATACTGATTGTAACCTGTATATTTGATGAGTAGAGTGCAGGTCAAATTTATGAACTGGTTGCAACTTCTATATTTTGCTAAGATTTATATGAGAGCTTTTAACCTTTGTCATTGTCAGCGGAGTTGAGAGATTTTGGAAATGAAGCGCTTTCTGACCTGGCTCTCCCTTCTAAGCTTTTTCAAAACCCCTCAACTATATGGTACCACATTCATGCCATCGACATTGTTAATTACCTTATCTGTGAGTGCTTTTAATCCTGGATTGCAAGAGATAAGTCTATTAATTTGGATTGCAGACATACTGCTGAATTATATATGAGCTAACAGAATTAAGATTTTTGTGGGAACAGTTGTTAGAGTGTAGATTTTTCAGACAATTTTCTACAATATTCATCTTTCAAAAAAGTATCCTTTATTCTGTATTCCTATTTAGACTAAATAACAGAGTCACCCTACAAAGTTTCAGCATTAACAACCTTCTCCACACCTCTCGTGGACGATGTAGCAACAATATCCCTTCATTATTCTGTATCCATATTTAAAGAAAAACAGAGTCACCTTACAAAGTTTCAGCATTGACCATTCTCCATACAACTGTTAGATGATATGACAGCAACATCCCTTCTACTTTTTTGTATCATATGACCATTCTCCATACAACTGTTAGATGATATGACAACAACATCCCTTCCACTTTTTTGTATCATTTAAATGATTTTTAATGCAGGGAGGCTAGTGAAGGTATAATAATGTTTCAAAGCCATTGGTCAAATATTGTGAATGATGGATGAAGATAAGACCTCTATAAACCACATCTGTTGGGACATGAACAAGGCCAAGGATGCCATTTCAGTAACATATAGAGGAAAGGAAGAGTAATGCATGTGGGATTGTTGATTACAGGTAGCAACTTCAATTACAGAAGCCATTGCATGTAGTTTAGGCTTTGTCAATGCTGTGAATTTTATTATAGGTGCAACAAAATATATATTGAAACCTTCGTTAATCCCATGCTGGGATGTGGCCGTGAATCTTTTGACACCCACTTGATAAATAGTTGACTTCAGCAGAGAGATTGAGATATTGGATGCTATCTTAAAGAATAAGTTGGTGCCACGTATTGGTACTTACAATTTTCTGATCAGTAACCTTTGCTGTCATGGAAAACAGGCAGATGCCACTACTGTTATTGAAGACACAAGGAAAAAGAGTTTGGAACTCGATTTTGAGACACAGGACCCCTTATTCAGGGCCGGGTCCAATATATGTCACGCTTTTCAGTCAAGCAAGCTTCTTAATCAATTGCGTTCACTGAAAGACTAAACAGCGAAGCTCAAAATTTGTCAAACATAGTGGTCCAGGTTTTATCATGAGGATCATTTCCCTTTTGAAAATGCTCCTTCTTCCACATTCAATAGAACATCATGGTAGTTGCATGACTGACATCTTGTTTAATCAATTACTATTTTCACCTGTGAACCTAACTTGGTCAACAACAGTAATGGTATGTCAGAGGCCTTCAATTTTTCCAGTCACCAACATGACACCACAGAGAGGAAGAAATGTCATTGTAGTCTAAAAACTGTATGCATATTCGTTGCACAGACAAGATTCCTTTGTGATTTCAGAAATGGAATTATTTACATGCCGAACATGCAAGAGATGGTTGCAGAACTATTTCAAACCAAGTGTTTAGCCATAAAATACCAAAATGCATATATGTATACTACAAGGAAAAGAAAACGCCCAACCTATTTACTGATTACATTCACAGTCATACAAAACTCTGTGGAGAATATAATCACTGTAAACTATGAAGAGAAATTTAAACACTGTAATTCCATGATTTGCATAAATAGATCTTAACAAAACGAGAACAAAACAACAGAGTTTGGTCCAGAGCTAAAATGCTCAACATCCATAATAATCTGAAGACCCTGAAGTCGACAGGGACAAGTCACTCTAGACATGGAGATGTGTTTGGAAAGATATAACTAAACATATATACAATGAAAGTATTTGTTGGCTTCTAAACATATGTACAATAAAAGCATTCTATTATGTAGAGATGTGATTGAGAATGAGCAGCTAATCATATATGCATGATGGGCCATGGCATCGGCAACACCAGTGAGTGTTTATTGTGGTGCCATATTGTGCGAGCTGTTCCTGCAATTGATGGCGCATTTGCCTGTGTGCATCCCTTTCATGAATGTGAATTGTTATCTTAAGTATTTTCCTTATTTTCTTTAACAACTTAATGGCTGGGCGCAAACGGTAAAGTGGCATTGATTGTTGTGGCAGGATCCTTGTCTGCATATCTTGTAGCGTAAGTTCTTGTTGCTGAATTTCTTCGCAACACTCATACAACCTTCGTAGGTAGCATGTATTCATACCTGTTGCCATCCAAAAAGGAAACATTGTAAGTGACAATGAATATGTTTGACGATTTTGTTTGAATATTCAAAATAAATTAACGATTCCAAACGAGTATAAAATCATATGAAACTAAATGTAATAGCAAGAAAATCTACATGAAACTTCGTTATGTAGTGAGTGGTGTTTCCCATGTGGGTAATTCTGGATGACAGGTTGTACGATTGGTTAAAGTGTATTATCCTGAATAGATTTTGATGCAAGGAATGATTCCTCTTGCTGTCTACGCTTAAGATATGGATTCTTGTGCATTTGTGCAATGCGGGAGAATGGGAATGCTGGATTGATGTGTATGTCTGCTAGTGACCGCACTCTTGAAATTGCAGTGAATGTTAGCCCTTGTCGTTCTCTGGTGCCGATGTCCACTGTTGCTTTGTCTAATGTCATTCCTTGTGACTTGTGTATCGTTAAAGCCCATGCCATTTGAAGTGGTATCTGACGGCGTGCACCCCTTGTGATGGGAGGAATGGGTACATATGTTGGGTGTGAAATGTCCCACGGTGTTCCTTTGTATTGTCGAAAGTCAACAACCACAAAGGATGGTAATGCTGGGGGCTTTGAGTCAATTGAATAAAATATTGAGATGACCTTCCCAAGTGCGCCATTGACAAGGCCTGCATGTACCCATAAGTTGCTGGTGAGCATAACTTTTTGTTCATTGCATAAGAGCACCTTTGCAGGCAGGTGCTCATCTTCTGTTGTAGTAGGAGTTTTCTGCCTTTTTTGTATGTCAGTTTCTTATGCACCACACATGCAGAATTCAGAGTAGAATGACATATGTTGTAGAGAAATAGGGAGGAGCCTCAGCCCAATAAATAGATAGATCATGAGAAGTTGCCCCTACTACGGACTGTGTTCTCCTTGGAAACCAGCAGATGTTGATGTTGGAGACATGTTCACCACAGAGGAAATTAGGGGTGAGTGCTTAACAATTGCGCTGACACAACAGGTGTTAAGTGAGGATGATAAAAAAACCATAAGCAGAAAGTGCTGAACTCCCCATGCACAATGAGACAATGGGTGCATAGTAAATAGTTTGTATACCTAGAAGTGCACACCTTATGCTATTGTAAAGTTGTAAGAGCATATGTTTTGTAGCCACAACAATTATCTTTCAAACAGGAAGGGTATTCTCCAGTCAATGAATCTATGCTTCCACAAAGTGGTGCATGAAGGCACTATGATAGCTCCCAAATCACAGCTTAAATATGATGTCATAACAGTCTCTTCCGTAGATTAATTTTTCCCAAAAACAATATATGAAGGTTTCAGCTTCTCCATGCAGGATATTTTGGTAATGTTGAAGCTACTGAGTTAACTTTAGACTCGGAAGGATGTTTCAAATAGGAAGGGTATTATCATATTGTAGGAGATCTCAGTTTTATTTTATCTTGTGTTAGAACTTAGAAGCATGAATATTAGTGCTTTTGATCTGCTAGGAGAGTGTGGTGATTGAATAAGGATCACGAGTTTTGTTGTTTACAGTGGGATTATAATTCTGACAAAGTTGTGGCTAGAAAGCTTATAAGAGTTACTTCTAGGCTTGTCCTCAAAGAGATGGTGGTCTGATTGGATTGTAACAGTCTTTCGTGATAACTATTCTATGTGCTCCTGGATCTCATCCTGTCACATCAAACTTGCTTTAATGCTTTCTGGTATTCTACCAAGGCAATGCTCCAATCAAAATGGGAAGCGATGTTGACATATTGTTTCGAGATCATGCATTCTTGCCTCCTTTATTCATTGAGAATGTGAATCTCTATGATTCCCTACATTTGCTTTGTTTCATAAGTGTAGCCTAATTATATCCATTGCTTCTAATAAAGAATGTAAATGGTAGACCAATATTTCGCTTCTAATAACAATGTAAATGGTAGACCAATTGTTATTAGAAGCGAAATATCTAATATATTTTTATTAATATATATGATATCAACTTATATCAATATTAGTTGGATGCATTGTTGGATTCTCAACTTGGTGATCTGATATACTTCCCAAGTTCCCACTTGTTGATCTGATATGCTTTCAAATGTCTATATGCAGCTAGATTTACCACTTGTTTAGCTAGCAAATATTTTTCAAGTTTTAGTTAGAATTGAACACTTGGGCTGGTAGCCCAGACGACCTTTGAAACATTAGCTGATGTCCTTTTTCGTTTTCAAATTAAGCCAAAGATTCTTGTAGAGATGCTATTTATTTAAGCATGAAACTCTCTTCCTTCTGGGGTGTGTGTGGTAGGTATCCTGATCATGAAGCAGGTCAAATACCGATGGCATTTGTTGTGAAGAAGTCAAACAACAATTTCTGCGAAGAGGACGTCATAAATTTTGTTGCAAAACATGTAAATGGAGCACTTGAGTTTCTATATGTTTCCTTACTCCGTCTCAACCTAAAATTTGTTTTCTTTTGTTGAAGATGTTAATTTCCAAGAGAAAATATCTGCTATGATTGAGTGCAGGTTTCACCATACAAGAAGATACGTCAAGTAGCATTTGTCAATTCAATTCCCACATAACTCCCACAGTCAAACCATTAATCTCATGCATAACAAGATTATATGGAAACAGGATGAAATAATAATTGATTAGTCCAGAGGCTCTGGATGATGATTAGTCTAGCTCAAGGCGTGGCTCGATCGATGGTTTGCTTTGCGCACTGAGATCGTGAACGAGGATCTCAGCCTGATATAACCCTATCCTTTGTAATACGAAACGCGATGGGATAAGAACTTTGAATTGCGGCTGCAGACCTTAGTAGGAAACGATCCCGACAAAACCTCTCCCTGGTGTTTAATGGAAGTAATAGGCTTACAGGCCTTTACTCACGGTCAACGGAGGATCAACCGGAGGAGAAAATTGATGGGTTTTTCTCAGAAACTCTGGAGGATTTGAAGACATCATGCACTGTTCATAAAATGGTAAGTGAAAATTAAACAGGACTGAGAGTCAATGGAGGATCAACCGGAGGAGAAAATTGATGGGTTTTTCTCAGAAACTCTGGAGGATTTGAAGACATCATGCACTGTTCATAAAATGGTAAGTGAAAATTAAACAGGACTGAGAGAGCTTCAAAATTAAAGAGGACTGAGAGAGACGATGACCTGACCTGGAAGAAATGATGTTGTGCAGATGTTATGAAACCAGCTCACAAAAAGATAGAAAAGAGAGATCCACGCCTTAGAATTCAGCCTCTTCGAGGGGGAAACCTCCTTTACATTACATAAATGAACAATTCTTGGATGATACAAATGACAAAACCTCCTTTCTATATATAGGAGTCTAAGGAGTCACAATATAATCCAGCCGACCTAACAATAATAATATAAAGCCACAAAAATAACAATAGAGGGATTCTAAGGGGCACAGAAATAACAATATGGGGTAATAGGGGCACAACAATATAAATAGGGTTATAACTACAATAGTAATGGGGTAATCACTAGTATTATAGGGACCCAACATGCCCCTCTCCTTCAAAAAAGTGTTGTCCTCAACGCTTGAGTAGTTCTGGATACTTCTGCATAAAATTCTCATCCTCCCATGTGGAATCTTCAGCGGATAAGTTCTTCCACTTGATAAGATACTCTGAAATTGATCGATTTCGTAGCTGTCGAGTTCTTGTTTCTGTGACTGCTTCCGGTTCCAATATAATTTTTCCTTCCTCGTCAAGTTCTGGCAATATTGTTTGAATTGGGAGCTTGTCACCTATAACCTTCTTTAAACATGAAACATGGAAAACTGGGTGCAATCGAGAAGCTGCAGGAAGCTCCAATTTGTATGCCATAGTACCAATCTTTTCAACACCTTGTACGGACCATAATACTTTGGTGATAATTTATTATCCTTCTTAGCTTGCTTTAGGGACATTTGCTTATATGGTTGTAGCCGTAGGAATACCCAATCACCTACATCAAAACTTCTTTCACTGCGATGTTGATCTGCCTGTTGTTTCATTCTATTTTGTGCCAACACGAGGTTATCCTTTAAGAGTTGGAGGACTTGTTGTTGATGTTCGATGTGATGTTCCACTGCCTGAACCTTAGAATTTTCTCTTAAATATGATGTGATGGATGGTGGTTGATACCCATAAAGTGCCATAAATGGGGTCATTTTTGTTGCTGTATGGAAGGAAGTGTTATACCACCATTCAGCCAGAGGCAACCATTTGACCCATTGTGTCTGTTTATCAGATACAAAGCAACGAAGATATCCTTCCAAACATTTGTTTACTATCTCAGTTTGCCCATCAGATTGAGGATGATAAGATGAGCTATGAGCTAACTGAGTACCAAGACAAGAAAATAATTCTGTCCAAAAATTTCCAGTGAAAATGGGATCTCTGTCACTTACAATAATCTTTGGGTTTCCATGTAGCTTTTGAACTGTTTCCATAAATGCAGTAGAAACTGTACTGGCTTTAAATGGATGTGATAATGCACAAAAGTGTGCATACTTGGTAAGTCTGTCAACTACCACCATGATGACACTCTTTCCCTCAGACTTGGGTAAACCTGTGATAAAATCCATTGAAACCTCCTCCCAACGTTGGCTTGGAATGGATAAAGGTTGTAATAGACCCGGTGTCTTAATTGTTTCAACTTTATTTTGTTGGCAAACCAAACATTCCGCCACAAACTTTTGAATATCTGATTTAAGGCCATCCCAAAAAAATTCCTTCTTAACCCTGTGGTAAGTTTTTAAAAATCCTGAGTGCCCTCCTAAGGGAGAAGTGTGCAATTCCATAAGAATCTTTTGTTTTAGCTGGGAATTCTTACAGAGGTATAAGCGATCTTTGTACCATAACGAATCATTTTGCCAGCTAAATGTATCAGAAGTACTGGAATCTTGTTGTAGCTTTCGAATAAGTGCCCACACTTCTTCGTCATTCTTCCATTCCTCCCTTGCTTCGTTTATCCAATCTGGTTGGATAATAGAAATGGCACACAACAATGCTTCCACATCCTCATCCTTTCTTGAGAGTGCATCTGCCACCACATTTTGCTTCCCTTTTTTGTAGATGATTTCAAAGTCATAACCCAACATCTTTGTGACCCACTTTTGTTGCTCTTCAGAGGATAATCTTTGTTCTAAAAAGTATTTAAGGCTATCATGATCCGTTTTTACCTTGAAGTGTCTTCCCATTAGGTAGGGTCGCCATTTCTTAAGTGCATGGAGTATTGCCAACATTTCCTTCTCATAAATAGCTTTGCTTAAAAACTTTCCCTTGATTGGACGACTTTCAAAAGCAATGGGTCTTTCATCTTGCATTAGAACAACACCAATTCCATTTCCTGAAGCATCACATTCCACAATAAAGGTTTTTGTGAAGTCCGGTGTAGCTAAGACCGGTGCTTGGCACATTGCCTCTTTAAGATGTTCAAAGGCCTTTGTTGCTTCCGAAGTCCATGAAAATGAATCTTTCTTCAATAATGTTGTTAGAGGTGCTGCTATTCTCCCATAATTCTTAACAAACTTGCGATAATACCCTGTCAACCCAAGAAATCCTCGCAGATGCTTTATGGATGTGGGGATTTTCCATTCCTTAATGGCTTTAATTTTGCTAGGGTCTACCTTAACTCCTTCATGAGATACAATATGACCCAAATATTCCACCTCCTGGACTCCAAAGAAACATTTGGATCTTTTTGCATATAATTGTTTCTCCTCCAATAGTTGTAGCACCCTGTCAACATGTTCAACATGATCCTTCCAAGACTTGCTGTAGATTAGTATATCATCAAAAAATACTAACACAAATTTTCTAAGGAATGGTTTGAAAATTGAATTCATCAAACCTTGAAATGTTGAAGGTGCATTGGTAAGGCCAAAAGGCATGACCAAAAATTCATAATGACCCTCATGAGTTCTAAATGCTGTTTTCGGAATGTCTTCAATCTTCATTCTGATTTGATGATATCCCGAACGAAGATCCAACTTGGTGAAGTAAATTGATCCATGCAATTCATCCAGTAATTCATCAATAACAGGAATGGGGAACTTATCTTTAATAGTGAGCTTGTTGAGCTCCCTATAATCTGGACACATGCGCCATGATCCATCCTTCTTGTGCACCAATACTACTGGAGCTGAGAAAGAACTTTGACTCGGTTGAATTATACCAGCCTCTAGCATTTCTGCAACCATACGTTCAATTTCACTTTTTTGGACATAGGGATATCTGTACGGCCTGATGTTTGGAGGAACACTTCCTGGAATCAGATGAATAGCATGATCATGATCACGCATAGGTGGGAGACCTTTGGGAGTCTCAAATACCTTGGAATGATTGTCCAGGACTTTTTGGAGATCTGGAGAAATAGATGATTCCAATGTGGAAACATCTAGCGAACATAATTGTGCAATTACACCTCTTTGCTCCTTTTTTAGAAGCTTTGTCATTCCATTAGAGCTGATTATCTTTCCTGGTTTCCCTGCAATACCCCTTAATTCAACTTCCTTTCCTTCCACAGAAAATTTCATGAAAAGTTCTTGAAAATTAAAAGCTATTGTACCCAAGGATTGTAGCCATTGGACTCCTAGTACAACATCAGCACCTCCCATTGGAATGGAAAGCATTGGGCTAGTCAATACATATTCTCCCATGGATAGCTTGATATTATGGCACTTTCCAGAACAATTTATTGTTCCTCCATTTGCAATCATCACTTGACACTCTGGTGCTGGATATAGGAAGCAATTCAATTCTTTTGCTACCCTACAATGAATAAAATTGTGGGTGCTTCCTGAATCAATCAACACTATTACCTTTTTCTTCTTGATTTGTCCTTCTATCTTGATGGTTTGAGGAGTGGTAATTCCCGCCAATGCATTACAAGATATGGTCGGATTTATTTGTTCTTCATCTAGGCTTTGTTCCTGGAATATATCCTCTTCTTTTGACCTTTCTTGCTCCTTTTCTTCTTCCTCTTCACAATCTATGTAGAATAATTTCTTCTCAGCACACTTATGACCTTTTGTGTATTTGCTATCACAATTGTAACAAAGCCCTTTTGCTCTTTTTTCTTCCAATTGTTGTGGTGTCAACCTTGTAGGTTGTGGAAGACTATGGGCAACAACACTTCCGTCTTTATAGTTGTGAATGGTATGCTTCCTAGTTGCCATAATTTTGCTTTCCATTTTTCTTGCTAACCTGAATGCCTTCTCTAATGAATCAGGTTCCCAAAGGCACACATCATGTTGGATATTATCCTTTAAAGACCCTATGAACACATCAATCCTATGCTCCTCTGGAATATCTTTTACCCTTATGTTCAATTTTTGGAACTCCTCAATGTGCTCCATTATTGAACCCTTTTGTTTGAGACTTATCAATTGGCTAAAAAAAGTGTTGCTTTTTGTATCCTCATAATGTGCTATCAATTCTTCCGTAAAAATTGCCCAAGTGATAAATTGTTTACGAGAACAAAGCCATTGATACCATACAAACTGATTTGGTTCCAAATATAAAGTTGCCATACGTACCTTTTGTGTGTTTTGCACATTATTGAGATCGAAGAATTGCTCCATCTGTAATATCCATGTGGCGGGATCCTTGCCATCAAACTTCCTCATATCGATTTTTGGAACATGGTGAGTCTTCGATCCAACATTAGAGTCTATGGAATCATGATTAACATTTCTTTTGTTCTCATCATGAGTTTCCTTTACTACCTTTTCACCATTAGTGACCCTTTCTTGTAGCAACTTCTTCAATTCTTCCATGTTTGTATTCAAATCTATCTTCAAATTTGCCATCGAATCCTCCATCTTAGCTTCCATGCCCTTTATCTTAGATTCCACGCCATTTACCTTAGATTCCATGCCACTTATCTTAGCTTCTGTTAGCTTTTGTGAGCGTGACATTTGTTGCACTTGTTCTTGTAATTTTGATATATCATGTAGCATTTCTTCCTCTTCTTCATGAGTCATGCTAGAGCTTTCAGGTTCCTTACTAGGTGTTTGCATTTTCTTTCCTCGGGGCATCAGTTACCGATAATAATGCTTTACTATGCCCTTTGAATTCCGTTAAACCAAGCTTACACAAAAATTAAAAAAAAAACTACACACCTTTTTTCACTTTATAGAAGCCTGATATTGAATCTGATGTATCTCTGTAATTTCGGATCATCCAATTCTAAAATTGCTACTTGTAGTAGCCTTCTGCGTCCTCTTTCCAATGCCACAAGTCTGAGCCAAATTGGATTCTCCAAGGAAGAGTTATGTGAAATCTCCCACAGTGACTTGCTTTTAGACTAGTTCAGTAGAGCGAACTTGTACGACGTGCCACGAGTCACTGTTTCAACCTTTGAATCTGAAACACACACAAAAAGAAACTACAGTCCGTCCTCTTTCTGTACCTTCTTACGAAATTTCAATCCGATCCTCAGAGAGAAAGTTATGACGATTTTCCCAGGTCACCTGTTTTGAATGTAATTCAGGAGTCTGCAAAAAGACCAACTTCCTCAGATCATATCTCCGAAAATATTGCGCGAAAAGATCTGAAATTTGGAACCAAGGTTCAGCGAGATTTCTTCTCAAATGGGTTTTTTTTGCGACTTCTGAAACGTCACAGAAAAAAAGTTATAGCGAAAATGCCACGATGACCTGTTTGGAGCAGCGAAACCCTAGAATCCAAAGCTCTGATACCAAATGTTATGAAACCAGCTCACAGAAAGATAGAAAAGAGAGATCCACGCCTTAGAATTCAGCCTCTTCGAGGGGGCAACCTCCTTTACATTACATAAATGAACAATTCTTGGATGATACAAATGACAAAACCTCCTTTCTATATATAGGAGTCTAAGGAGTCACAATATAATCCAGCCGACCTAACAATAATAATATAAAGCCACAAAAATAACAATAGAGGGATTCTAAGGGGCACAGAAATAACAATATGGGGGTAATAGGGGCACAAAAATATAAATAGGGTTATAACTACAATAGTAATGGGGTAATCACTAGTATTATAGGGACCCAACAGCAGATGTTTTCTAAACAACAGCTCTGGCTCGATTTCCAGCTCCGTTACCCGCTCGTGAGATTGTCAAACCAGGCTCCTCTGTCAGTTTGAACAGTGCTATACTCTGTGAGATTGATCCAAGAAGGCTGCCGGTAGTTTGATCCAAGAAGGCTCCCGGTCATGGAAGCACGGAAACCGCAGAACAGTTGATCGTGCATCAGAACAGCTGTGCACCGCAAAACAGGGACCGCATAACTGGGTAGCTACCAAACTGACAGAAGGTACCATACCGCATCTTTCTCCGAAAACAGAATGCGCCATTACTACTGGAGCTTAAGAATGCATAAGCTGCGGAAGAGAACCGCCTTCCATGAATAGACGACGCCGCTCGGTTTTCTCAATCAATGCTTCACCCGGTTATTATAGTCATCCATTCCTCCATGCAAAGAGAATTAAGACATCACTTCTTGAAAAAGGCAGGCAATAATGACGGGTATCAGCCACCGACCGACCATCTATTTTTCCCAGAAGCATCCACTTCCTCATACAGATTAAACCGGTCTTTACTCTACTCTGGAGTGCTGGGCTTTGTGTGACGGTTACCTACATTCTCGCTCAGCTGTTTTCTTTAATTCTCGTCGCTCACAAGGTCCCTGTACCCCACTGTGAACCTGGTCCCTGCTTTTCAAAATGCGATTGCAGAACTCCCGGTTGTGCCGCTCTATTCTGACGCCACGTGTCAGCACGAGAAACAAAGGGACGACGAAAGTCCCTTTCAAAGGAAGGCCTATCGGCCTAAAAATAAAAAAACATTTAAAATTTAATTAAAAAATAAATACAATTAACATATTTAACAATTTATTTATTTATTTTAAATAAAACAATTTTATCGGCCACTGCCAAGCCGCCTATGGGAGCGCGATCCTGAGCAAGGAGCTTCACGTAGCACCGCTGCCTAGGGCTGCATATCCACAGGGGGCCAGGCGGTGGCTATCCGATTCCGAGAATCAGATAACCACTCCCACGGGCGGTCGGGCGGTGGCTATCTGTTTTCTCGAAAACAGATAGCCACCCCCACGGGCGGTCGGGCGGTGGTTATCCGATTCCAAGAATCGAATAACCACCCCCATGGGTGATCGGGCAGTGGCTATTCGATTTCGAGAATCGGATAGCCACCCCCACGGGCAGCTGGGTGGTGGCTATCCGATTCCGAGAATCATATAGCCACCCCACGGGTGGCCGGGTCATGGCTATCTGATTCCAAGAATCGGATAGCCACCCCCATGGGTGGCCAGGCGGTGGCTATCCGATTCTGAGAATCAGATACCCACCCCCATGGGCGGTCGGGCGGTGGCTTTCCGATTCCGAGAATCGAATAGCCACTGCCTGGTCGCCCGTGGGGGAACGACTGGGGGTGGCTATCCAATTATCCGATTTCGAGAATCAGATAGCCATTGCCCAGCCACCTATGGTGACGCAACCCTCAACAGAGCTGCGTGCATATATGTTTTTTAAAGTTTTAAATGTTTTTTATTTTTAAAAAATCGAAAATATATGTTTTTAAAAAAATTTTAAATGGTTTTTAAAAAAAATTCAAAAAATATATATTTTTTAAAATTTAAAATGTTTTTTTTAAGAGTATATTTTGGTTTTTTTAAGTTGTTAATCTTGATTTTAATAGTTTTTGAGATTTTTATTTTTATTTTTATTTATTTTAATATTTTATTTTATTTTAATTATCTATTTATTTATTTTAATTTTCTATTTTTAATTACTTAATTCTATAGTTTTTTTTTTCTAAATTTTTTTTTATGGTTTACGAGATAATTTTTTTTTTTTTTAACATTTTTTATGTTTTTTATATATATTTTTATATTTGCTTTCTTTATGTCAAAAATTTAAAGTGTCAAAAATTGTTAAATTTAAAAAATAATTATTTACATTTCATACATTAGAAAATTTAAAGTAAAAAAATAGGTTTTTTTTAAAAAAAGGACCTGATGCAAAATCACCACGTTTTTAAATCAGCATGCAAATCATTAACATTCTAAAATGTAATGTACATAAAAAATTTAAAGTGCCAAAAACTATGCTCTAAAAAAAAATATGTGTGTTATGCATCACCCATTTTCAAAATCGGGTCACTTTTTTGCTATCTCTACGAAACGGGTAACGGTATCAGTTCCCGTTTCAAAGTTTACATTGTTCGAGTCCAAACATCAAGATAAAACAACCCTCAAAACAATCAAATTCAACTGAGTCAAAGTTTGGTCAAACAACGCACCTGCGGTCAACCCTAGTTGCAGTCAATGCCGGTCAACAATCAACATTTAGCCTCGATTTATGTGCCAAAAAATGCGGCCCGCCCAAATAGAGATAACCCTCACAAAAACGCCGTCAAAGGAGGTCAATGCATGCTCGTCAACGCTTGGTCAAACTGACCAGAAATTTCGCCTCTTGAAATTTCGGCCCCCTGAAATTTCAACCTTTTGAAATTTCACTCTTCTGAAATTTTGGACGTGTGGAGTGTTGAAAATAGCAAAAAGAAATGCTAATATTAGAACTGCTATAAATAGCATTTCAGAATACATTCCAATTTTAGTTAGTCCCTAAATTAAAATTGAGAATTAAAATTCGAATTTGATCTTAGCAGCTGTTTGTAAAATAATTAATTAATTCATCTTGAGTTAATTAGTTATAGAAAATCAAACATGAAGTCTATGTGTAGACATGAAACAATTTCTCCATTGATTGAGGAAGTTATCCCTTGATTTAAGGAGATCATGATGAGTTGTACTTTGAGTTGTAATTAGTTAGCTCAGTTAACTGAGTTAAGTCCAGTTAGATTAGTTCAAATAGTTTGTTGAACTAATTGTGAGTTCAGTTAGTTAATGCATGCATGCATTTAACTGCTGCACTTCAGATCACTGAATATTCTCTCATAAATAACTCATGCATGTCAGTTTAGACAGAGACCCAGTTGAGATCAGATTATGGGACAATGTACTATTAGTTGCAGGAATATTCCATGGAGGATATCTCTTGCATGCAAAAGGAATTCATTCCTTGGAGATTGCGCAGTTACTTTTGGGTTTGGTGAGTGTGTGATGAGGCCAATTCACACAGATGGCAACATTGGACCCCAAGGAAAACTACACAAGGAAATAGGAGGCTTGGAGGGCTGAGGGAAGGCATATCTTGTGTCTATTTAGTCTGTGAGCTGTATTGTTCGATTGTACTGAGAGCAGGATAGCTTGTGAGCTGATTCTTTGTGTAATCTAAACATATTTCCACTTGTATGATAATACAGAGATCGGGGTTTTTAGCTGAGGCTTTCCCCAGAGCATTCTTCTATGTTCATGTGTGATTGATTTCTCATTCTCAGTTATATGTGTTTTATTTGATCTTGCTCATAATCGATTAAGCTTCCACAAGTTTGTTGTAGAAGTAGATCTTGTATTTTGCTTTAGTATATTGCATAATCTGTTGATCTACAGTGGGAGTTTCTACATGGTATCAGAGCAAATGTGATCAAAGCAAAGAACATATACAAAGAAGGGAGAAGTTCGAAGTTTCAAGTCCCTGATTATAGAAATCGAGTTCTTATCACATCTCAATTTCACCAATGGTGTTTAGCGGTTTAAGACTCGAGTATGCCCTTGATGGCAGCTCAAATTATATAGCCTAGAAGGATCTCATCAAAGCAGTATTAGAGGACAACAGTCTAAAGGACTTCATTGATAAAGAAGTCCCCAAGTCAGCAATGGCTAATGTTATAGAATTGGCGGCATGGAAGAAATGTGTGGCTAGAGCAAGGAGAATCCTCTTGGAGGGAGTTCGAGACCACATTGTCTCGAGCCTCCATGGGAAGGAGACACCGTTTTCGATGTGGAAAACATTGAAAGATCTATATCATAACAGTAGCAATTAGAGAAAGCTGGCGCTAAAAGACAAGCTTCAAAAAATCAAGTGTGAAAAGGACGACATGATCTCTACATATCTGAACAAGCTCACCACCTGCAAGGATGATCTTGGAAGTGTAGGGATCACGACAACCGATGATGAGATGGTGAGTCTTGCACTCCTTTTTCTTCCTAAGAGCTGGCATAGCTACTTAGACTTGGTTAATGGAAGAGAGAAACTGCCAGATTGGGAACGACTTTGGTTGGATTTGATGTAGGAGGAGATAAGAAGAAGCACCAGAGATGGATCTTCATCAAAACAAGATGATGAAGAAAATCTAGCCTTAGTGAGTAAGGTGAGGAAAGGGAAAGGGAAGGTGTCCCATCCCAAATCCAGTTCTTCCCATGGTGGGAAGAAGTTTGAAAAATCGAAAGTTCGATGCTTTCATTGTCATGAAGTGGGCCATTATGCCACGAATTGTCCATAGAAGAAATCCAAGAAGGAATCCTCGAAGGGATCAGATGGTAAGGCACTGGCCTCACAATTCGAGTTGGATTTCTCTCTCATCGCATGCATGGTTTCATACATGGTGGTGGGATGTGTTTGGTACCTGGATAGTGGAGCCTCTTTCCACATGTCCGGCGACAAGAATCTTTTCAGTACCCTAGAGGAGAAGGATCTCCAGATGCAGATCGAGATGGGTGATGATGGAAAGTACCGTGTTTTAGGTGAAGGTACAGTTGTGTTTCAGAGGGAGCATGGAGTTCCTCTCACCCTGACTGATGTAAAGTATGTACCGGGTCTGAAGAAGAATCTTGTGTTTGCCACTATGCTAGAAGATAAAGGCTATGGTGTAGTCTTTAGTAAAGGAAAGGTATTCCTGAGGCGTATCGGTACTGGACAGACAAAGAGGATTGGGGTTCGAGTTAAGAATCTCTACAAGCTAGAGGTAGATGACTGTGTTGCACTGAGTTCCAAAGCAGAGGTGGTGCAAAGGCAAGATGTTGGCGAGCTATGGCATAGAAGATTGGGCCACTTGCACCATGGGGCCTTGAAGATCATGCAATAGATTTTTACCGGACTTCCCAAGGGAAAACTGGAGCAGACGGATACATGCAAAGGTTGTACCTTGGGTAAGTATGCGAAATCTTCCTTTCAGGATTGAGACAATAGAGCTGGAGCAATCCTGCAGCGAGCTCACACAGATGTTTGTGGACCATTCTCTACAGCCTCCACTGCTAAACAAAGGTACTATGTTATTTTTATCGATGATTTTTCTCGTAAATGCTGGATCTACTTTATGAAAAAGAAGGATTAGACCTTATTGAGGTTTTGTGAGTTTAAAGCCTTGGCAGAGAAAGAATCTAGAAATAAAATAAAAGCCTTCCGTAGCGACAATGGTGGAGAGTATGTCTCTTAACAGTTTAAGGACTTCTGTGCTGCAAAGGAATTAAACGGGAGTCGACGACACCCCATAACCCACAACAGAATGGGGTGGCTGAAAGGAAGAAAAAATCGATTGTGGGAGCAACTCGAGCAATGTTGCATGACCAAAGCCTACCACTTAATTTGTGGGTTGAGGCATGCAATACAACAATATACTTGCAGAACAGAAGCCCGCATCATATACTGGGAATGAAGACACCTATGGAGGCCTTTTCCGGGAAGCGACCAGATGTGAGTCACTTCAAAATCTTTGGATCATCGGTTTATTGCCATGTGACCAAAGATGCCCGGAGGAAGCTAGATCCAACAACTGAGTTGGGGATACTTGTGGGGTACACTGATACACCCCACAACTATCAGGTGTACCTGCCTACTAGTTAGAGGACAGTGGTACGCAGAGATCTGAAGTTTGACGAGCAGAAATCCATGCAAGTATCACTTGAGAGGGAGCTGAAGTTGCATGCAGAGGAATAACTTTTAGTTCCTAAGGAGGAGGAACCTCAAATTGATGCGGAGCAACCACATGCAAAGGATTCGGGAGTGGAGACATCCACTCATGCCGAGTCTTCCAGAGATGGGCGGAAATGCTCAAGGGAAGCTGACAGGTTGATGATGTATGCGCGAGAGAATGTGGGATAGCCATCTTCTCAGTGCAGATAGAAGAGGTCACTCGAGCGATACACTGGTTACATGGCCCTGGTTGGGGAGTGTGTAGAGTCCGAACCTTCTTCATTCGAGGAGGCAGTGCAACAACCAGTCTGGGTTGATGCCATGGTAGAGGAGTACGACTCTGTCATTTGGAACAGTGCATGGGATGTTGTCCCAAGACCTTAGGAAAAGTCAGTGGTGAGTTCCAGATGGCTTTACAAGGTAAAGTAGGAAACTGATGGCAGTGTTGAGAAACATAAGGCAAGGTTTGTTGCCCGTGGTTTCTCACAGGTCGAGGAGATTGACTACGATGAGACCTTTGCTGTTGTATCAAGGTACTCATCTATCAAATCGATGTTGGCACTATCATCTCAGATGGTTTGGAAGATCCATCAGATGGATGTGAAGACCCCATTCCTTAATGGGAAGATTGAGGAAGAGGTGTACATTGAGCAACTAGAAGGTTTCGAGACCTTCGATCTTGAGTCGCATGTGTGCCGACTCAAGAGGGCTTTGTATGGCTTGAAGCAAGCACCTTGTGCTTGGTACACCAGGATTGAAAGCTATTTCACCAGGTTGGGCTTCACCAAGAGTGAAGTAGATGCGAATCTTTACCACATCATGGTAGAAGGTAAGCCATTGATCATTGTTCTTTATGTGGATGATTTGATTTTGACAGGTGATGATCAGTTGATCAAGTCTTGCAAGGAGGACCTTGCAAGAGAGTTCAAGATGAAAGACATGGGTCTTATGCACTAATTTCTAGGCATGGAAGTGTGGCAGAAAGATGGTGAAGTATTTGTGTCTCAAGGCAAGTATGGCAATGAGATACTTAGGCACTTTCACATGGAGAAGTGCAAGCCCATGCAGGCTCCTCTAGCTGGGAACTAGAGGAAGGAGGACGCTACTTCAGGTGAGGTAGTAGCTACTACTATTTATCAGCAGCTTGTGGGTTCACTTATGTATCTAGTGAACACATGACCAGACTTATGCTTTGCGGTGAACCAGCTGAGTCAAGCTATGGTTCAGCCTACCAAGCTATTTTGGAAGGCAGCGAAGCATGTGCTGAGATACCTCAGAGGCACATCTTAGTATGGATTGTGGTACAGATGGACAAAGGGAGTGAAGCTTCAGGGCTTCACAGATGCAGATTGGGAAGGGAGTCCATCAGACCGGAAGAGCACTTCTGGAGAAATCTTCAACCTTGGTTCAGCTGCAGTTTCCTAGTACAACAGGAAACAAAGGTCAGTTGCACTTAGCTTAGCAGAGGCTGAATACATGGCTGCCAGTCAGGTAGTATGCGAGGCCATTTGGATGCGAAAGATTCTAGTGGGATTGTTTGGTTATAGGATGGATCCAACTATGATCTACTGTGATAACCAGAATTGTATCAAACTCTCTGAGAATCTAGTTTTTTATGACAGGTCCAAGCACATTGATATCCGGTATCACCATATTTGAGACTGTGTGGTCAAGAGGATCATGTTGCTGCTGTATGTTTCGATCGAGGAACAGGATGCAGATATTTTGACTAAGGCATTGTCAAAATGCAAGTTCGAGTTCCACAGAGACAGGATTGGGGTTACTGATAATCCCTTTCTTGTTGAGAGGAAGTGTTGAAAATAGCAATAATAAATGCTAAAAATAGAAGTGCTAAAATTAGCACTGCTATAAATAGCATTTTGGGATACATTCCAATTTTAGTTAGTTCCTAAACTAAAATTGAGAATTAAAATTCGAATTTGATCCTAGCAGCTGTTTGTAAAATAATTAATTAATTTATCTTGAGTTAATTAGTTGTAGAAAATCAAACATAAAGTCTATGTGTAGACATGCAACAATTTCTCCATTGATTGAGGAAGTTATCCCTTTATTAAAGGAGATCAGGATGAGTTGTACTTTGAGTTGTAATTAGTTAGCTCAGTTAACTGTGTTAGGTCTAGTTATATTAGTTCAAATAGTTTGTTGAACTAATTGTGAGTTCAGTTAGTTAATGCATGCATGCATGCAACTGCTGCACTTTAGATAACTGAATATTCTCTCATAAATAACTCATGCATGTCAATTCAGACAGAGACCCAGTTGAGATCAGATGATGGGACAGTGTACTATCAGTTGCAGGAATATTCCATGGAGGATATCTCTTGCATGAAGAAGGAATTCATTCCTTGGAGATTGCGAAGTTACTTTTGGGTTTGGTGAGTGTGTGATGAGGCCAATTCACATAGGTGGTAGCATTGGACCCCAAGGAAAACTGCGCAAGGAAATAGGAGGCTTGGAGGGCTGAGGGAAGGCATATCTTGTGTCTATTCAGTCTGTGAGCTGTATTGTTCGATTGTACTGAGAGTAGGATAGCTTGTGAGTTGATTCTTTGTGTAATATGAACATATTTCCACTTGTATGATAATACAGAGATCGGGGTTTTTAGCTGAGGCTTTCCCCAGAGTATTCTTCTGTGTTCATGCGTGATTGATTTCTCATTCTTAGTTATATGTGTTCTATTTTATCTTGCTCATAGCCGATTAAGCTTCCGCAAGTTTGTTGTAGAAGTAGATCTTGTATTTTTCTTTAGTATATTGCATAATATGTTGATCTACAATGGGAATTTCTACATGGAGAAAGAGAGGCCCGAAAATCCATACCCAATCAATGAGGAGAGAGAGAGAAATAAGTATGAAGATGAGTGTGTCCAAATGAGGCTAAGTCACCTTCTATTTATATGCAACGTTGAGGATGAATAGACGTGACTGTTGGGCTTCTGAGCCTACATAAGTTTGGTGAATGGCCTTGACAATTTGACCATAATCAAAATAAATTCATAACTTCATTTGTACATGTCAAAATTGGATGATGTTTAGATCAATCCTACACCTCTCGGAGGGAGGAATCCAATAAAAATATCAGCTGTCATAAATAAGATGACCCATGTGGAGTTTGGCCCTAGTTGCCAATTTTAACAATTAACACATGAAAAGTCCATGACATACACAAGTGGAAGTGTAAAATTACCACTTGCATTCACCAAAGGTCTATTAGTTCTCAAAACAATGTGCACAAATTTAGTCCAAAATTAAAAGTCCTTTACATTGAGCCATGAGGATCTATTTATTGAAAATGGGGTGACTGTTCGTCTACCCCTATGACTTTTGAGTTACTCATGACCTTTCATATTCCCATGTGACTCTCTACTCTACTACTAACACATTACATGAAAGAAATAAATTACTCTTAATCTACTATTCTAGTAATAGAGAGGCATGGGGCATCCAATTGTAATTATCGAACTCAATATGCTCACCATAGGTGGTACTCTGTTGCTAGAGTCAGAATTTGATGTTTTAGCTCCTCCCCATGTCTTTGCAGGAACTCCAGTGCATCCGGTACCAATGTGGGATTCTCTCCCTTTATTTGGTTTGATAGTGTTACCAATTTAGTGTATAATATCAAGGGGTCAATCACGTACCGAGTGACTGTCTCCTTTGTAACTTCTAGGTCATCATGTGTAGCTGATTGTTTGGTTGGTTCTAAAAATGCTTTAATTTCTTGTTTAACCTCTTCCTTTGCTCTTGTTTCTCCTAGCATGCCAATAGAGGGAATCTTATGTGGACCAAGAGTCTCTAGTGGACCAAGAAAGTTCATGTATGATGCTATCACTTTATCCATAGCTCTAGCCAATTTATCATGAGATTGCATCTTGATGTGCACAACCACTTATCATTTTTTGTTGTGATCCAATATTTTTTGGGAAGCTCTTTAGGTGCTTCAGGGTATTGTCAAGACCATTCATGCATACATTCAACTGCTATTGTGGCCACTTTGATCATCATTCCCATTTATTTTGATTCCTTAGGGAATGGAGCCATGACTTGATGTAAAATCATCATTTCATTGTATAGTAAGTCCATTGCTTAAAAAAGTATTTGTAATCCATCTGAGATGGATGTTTGCAAGCCCTTACCTTTGGAGTGGGATGCAAGCAAGACCTGGTTCTCAATCTATACCTATGCAATTATTTGTTCATAGGTAGTGAGCTTGGTCTATAGATCGACAACCTATTTGCTTAATCTACTCACAATTAGCTCCGTGGCTGTTACAAAGGCGGTTCTAGCTAAGGCAATCATTTATGGGTTCATGGTGGTATTTATGAAAATTTCCTTCTCAGTGAAAATCGATATGGGCTTGGACACTTTTGTTTTTTTTGCATGATCTTATATTGAATCTAATCAAAAGTGAGCCTAGTAATATCCAACACCTCTTCTTCTTGTGGGATGCCCAATTCTTGTAGTGGAAGATGTACGCTAGTAATTGGAGTGGATGGAAGAATATCCAAAGGAGGCAAATATAACTGCATCTATGATCCTTGTAATTGATGATCATCCACTGCTTTTCTATTTTTCTCTTTTTTTTTTTCTTTCTTGCTAAAGCAAGAGTAGTACCTTCTATTCATTAGAAACAAAGAAACACATTACATATAATACAACTACCCAAAGAGACCTGAGGGACATAGAATAAACTATCCACTCAGGGCTTGGGTACCAAGCCAAAAGCTTAACATTCGGGCCACGGGCCCACAAACTCAACTGCGAGACCATCAAAAAACATCCCAATGCCTAAACTGCCCGCTTTGTTTGTAAAGATCTATCGGATGAGACGCATATTGGAACCGAAAAAGGTATATTCTTTGATTCCAAAAACGGACCCGATGAAAATATGGAAACGATACTACACAGATTTCAGGTCCGAATGGTGGAGTAAACATCGCGCATGTGATCCACCCAAAATCCACTGATTCCGACCTCAAGGCTCAACATGCACGGAAGATAACAGTGAATCCGGACCCGAAAACCCTAGAAGAGTCCCTTTGATCTGAGCCGTCCCATCCGGCACCTAAACCAATGGCCAAGGATGATAATGCATAACAAAGACGAAAAAAGATTAACGGGATGCCCCTCCAAGCTGCATGAACAATCACGACCGTTGATCCACATAGAGAGATCCAACGATAGAGAATAATATCGCATCGAAGAAGTTAACCAGACATTAGTGAGAGATGGAGGGTGGTTTTCCAAACCCTCACTCTGCCACGTGTAGGATGATGGATGGGATCGCTGCAAAATCTCAAAAACCATTTCCCACTTTAGAGCGGTGTGATCATCCCAATATCGCCAAGGAAGCGGTTTTTCTCTCCGAGGCTCAAAAATGCGAAGATTTCGACTGCTGGTAAAACAAGGATTCCTTCCATGCTTGCTCGACTTTCTTGCCTGAACCTAGATCCTAGAAGAGAAGAGAGGCTCTCCATTAATAAAGGAACTAGGGTATCCGTTGCGCTCCCCTTGATGAACAATTATGACCATCTCGCTGACTCTGGGGATATTATCGACCAGCCGTGTTCGTCCCCCCACCAAAGACCAGTTTGCCAGAAATTGATGACACATACGCAGGCCAAAAGGTTAAGGGCTTGCCTCCATGGCTTTGTGTCTGAACACTCTCCTATCCTCTTCCTCTTGCTCACAACAAAGAGTTCTCAGTCTGCTTTGTCGCAACTCCTGCCACTCCATTAAAACCTTGACCTCTGTACTGCTGACCCCTTGATTGGCAAGAAGATCCGCCAGCTTGTTGGCCTTTCTGCGAACATGTTGGAACCTGACAGTGCATCGGTTTTGTAGGTGATCCTGAACTCTCTGGAAAACCCTGATTAATTTCCAGTGTTTGGAGACTTTCTTCGGCGATGTTCCGCTATTTATTCTTTTCACAGAGTTAATTATAAGTTCAGAGTCCGCTTCTACTATCACATTGCAGCAATTATCTTGACTTAGAAAATCCAGGAATTGCTCCAAAGCCATTAGTTCAGCCATATTATTGGTAGCTGTACCTAGGTGACAATGGAATATGAAGATAATACTTCCCTTGGCATCCCTAAGGACTCCTCCATACCCAACAGTTCACGGGTTTCCTTTTGACGCTCCATCAATATTGTATTTCAGAAATCCTTCCGGGGGAGGATGCCAGAAATCCTTTTCCGTGTCCCTTGCTGTAACCTTCCTATTAAGACATTAAGGAGTAAGCCCCTGCAGCCCCAGCTGCCTGAGAATTTTCCCATCCATATCTAAGGGAGGGCTTTTAGGGTGGTTGCGAACAGTGGAACCCACTGTCTCCTTAAGTTGTTTTAGGATTGTCTCAAACATGCGATATGGGGGATTTTTTTCCTCAAATATTCTTTTGTTCCTCTCCTTCCAAACATTCCATATAATGAAACTTGGTGTAAGGGCCCAGGCTGAGTTGAGAATTTCATAGTCTGAAAAATTTCCTCTCCAACTATTGAGGGTATTAATGATGCTCCCTCTGTCCCTGTCAGATTGTTGAAAGATTTTGGCAAATATGTCCCATAACTAGGAGGTGAAAATGCAGCTATTGAGTATATGCTCCATTGTTTCTTCTTACGCCCCACAGAGTAGGCATTTAGAAGGCCCCAGAACACCCCTCTTCCTGATGTTGTCCCAAGTCAAGATTTTCCTGTGGTATACCAACCACCTGAAGAGTTTGATTTTCATCCACCCTTGGTGCCGCCAAAGTTTCTGTAAGATTTTGTCCGGAACCTGGGTATCCAGCTCAAGGAGAATGCCTTTTGCTTCTTTAAGATTAAAGGTTCCCTCTTTATTATTGGCCCATCTTAGTTGGTCTTGCCCCTTTGAAACTAAGATCATCATTTGTTCCACGATGTTCATTAGCTCCTCTGCTTTTGTTTTCAAGGGGTTGTTATTTCTGCAATCAATGTTTTTCTAGATTCTCCATTTCTCCATCTGCTGAGTGTTATCCCAGAAGTCCTTTACTTTAATTAATCCTTGGGAATTTGTCTCATGTTTAAGGTTGAGGAAGTCTTCTTTTAATATAATTGGTTCTTTTTGCCACCTATCTTCCCAAAAAAGAGCTAGATCCCCTATTTTGATTTCCTAGAAACTATTTTCTTGAACTAATCTCATATTTTCCCAGGCTTTGTTCCAGATGTATGAGCCCTTAATATTACCTAAAATTCTTATGGGATCACTAGTTTGCCAGGATCTTGCATATTTTTCTTTCTAGATATTTGCCCATTGAGTCTCTAGTTTCTGAACCCAGCGCCACCATAGTTTGGCTCCTAAAACCTTGTTGAGTATTTCCTGATCGTCCAAGCCAAGTCCTCCATGGTTTTTGGGTTTGAAATTTTTTTCCCAAGACACTAAGGCCCATTTCTTCCTCGTCTCCTCCTTGCCCAAAAGGAAATTTCTTTGTATATTTCTGAGTTGCTGAAGGACTCCTTTTGGAGCTGGGAGGGCAGATAACATAAAAATAGGGATGGCTTGCAAAACAACTTTTGTAAGAACCAATCTGCTTGCAAGATTTAAAGATCTGAAGGTCCATTTACTGAATTTATCCTGCAACTTATTGATCAAGGGTTCCCAAATGCTTTTGAGCATTGGCTTAGCAGTTAGAGGAACTCCCAAATATTTTGAGGGAAGGGAGTCCCTTTGAAAGCCAAGAATTCTGGAAATATTTCTTTGAATCGCAATATTGGTATTAAAGAAAAAGATTTTTGATTTTGTGAGATTGAATTCCTTACCTGTGGCCATGGAAAATACGTTCAATATTTGTTTATATGCTGTTGATTCTTTGACTGTGGGGACTCCTTGTAGCATTGTATCATCTACAAATTGTTGATGTGTTAGAGCCTGACCATTCTCAGTTAGTTGAAGGTCATTAATCTTACCTGTTACTTTAGCATGCTTGATGGACCTGCCAAGTCCTTCCATCATGAGAATGAAAAGAAATGGAGAGAGTGGGTCTCCCTGTCTGAGGCCTCTAGAAGGACTAAAAATCTCAGAGGGAGTGCCATTCACCAAAATGGAGAAGCTGGAGGAAGTAACTAAGGCCATCACCCACCTGACCCAATTATGATCAAAACCAAAAGCAATAAGTACCCTCTTCATATAGGTCCAGTTGACCTTATCATTAGCTTTGGCTATATCTAATTGCATGATCATTCCAGCCTGCCTTTTGCTACTTAGCGAGTGAACCACCTCTTGGGCTTGAATGATGTCTAAAATTTGTCTGCCTTCTACGTAACCGGATTGTTCCCCTGAGACTAGGGTAGGAAGCAGTGGTTTAAGTCTATTAGCCACTACTTTGGAAATTATCTTGTAAACCACATTGCATAGAGCTATGGGTCTAAACTTATCTGGTGTTTGAGAAATGTCTTGCTTAGGGATAAGGGAGATGGAGGAGGTATTGAGCACTTTCAAAATAGTTCTGTTCAACTTGGAATCCTCCACTACATTCAAAATATCCTGTTTAACAATATTCCAACATGATTTAAAAAAATCTACATTGAAACCATCCGGGCCTGGTGCTTTTCCATTCTGCATTTCTTTGAGGACATCATCTACCTCCTCTTCAGAAACTGGCCTATTTAGATTGAAATTGTCCTCTCTGGATACCAGCTTTGGTATGTTTCTAGTTACCTCACTGATGGACTGTTCTCTGTCTGAATTATTTTCCTGAGTAATTCTTCGGAAGTGCTGAACTAACACAGCTTCAATATTCTCATGGGAGGTGAGAAGATTCCCGTCTTCGTTCTTAATTGAAGATATTCTGTTGTGCGTTCTATTCGCCATGGTGGACCTGTGAAAAAATTTCGTGTTACGCTCCCCTTCTTTTAGCCATTGAACCCGAGACTTTTGTCTCCAAAAAATTTCCTCTTGTTTACCCAGATTATCCCATTCTTGATGATATTTGTCCACTTGGTTACTCTTAACTCTATCAAATCCATCTTTGATCAGAGCTTGGTTGAGAACCTTCATTTTATTTTCAATAGATTTCTTTTCCACAAAAATATTGCCAAAATCATTTCTGTTCCAATCCTTTAGTCCGAGTTTGATATGCTTTAATATTTTATGAAGAAGAAACATTCTTGTTCCTTGAATCTATAAATCTTCCGACCAACATTTTTTAATATTGTTGAGGAAATCTGGTTGGGAGAGCCATATATTTTCAAATTTGAAAGGTCTATTTCTAAGAGTACCCATACCTTTGATCTCCAGTTGAACCGGCCAGTGATCTGAGCCTCCAAACGGGAGCACTTCCGCTATTACTTCCTTATTTGTTAGCATCAGATCCTCTGAGATAATGAATTTGTCTAACTTTGAGGCTACCTGAGACTCTCCTCCTCTTTTATTATTCCCAGTAGAGAGACCAGTATTCGTTTCAGTATCAACAAGGTTCATATTTTCTATAAAGGTTTGAAACTCTAAAGAGTCTTTACTTAGAGTTCTGATTCCTCCTTTTTTCTCTGAGAGAGATTTGATCATGTTGAAATCCCCTCCCATGATCCAAGGTTTTCCTGCATGTCTGTCCCTGAGATCCACCAGTGAGTCTAGAAACCTGAATTTGTTGTCTATTCTTTGGGGGCCATATACATTTGTGACCAGATAGGTGTACCTGTCTCCTACAGGTTGAATAACTACTGATAGATAGTTCCTGGTTGTCTCAGCATCTATTATGCTAATTTTTTGAGGGTTCCAAAGAGTGAGAATTCCCCCTGCTGTATCCTTTGCTTTAACTTCTAGAAACTCAAATCTACTGAGCCATTTGCTATGGATTTGTCTTAATTTTTGAATGGAACATTTCGTTTCTTGGATAAAGATTATGTTCGACATTTCTTGTTTCATCCTGTTACTAAGCATTCTCTACTTTCTCTTACTCCCTAGACCTCTGATGTTCCAAGATGTAAACTTCATAATTAAATATTTGTAAAGGAGTAGCTGGCTAGATCTTTCATATTACCTGAATCTATCATTAGCTTGCCACACTCCATCAAGAGTTCATTCTGCTTTTTCCTGCCTCTTTTCTTACCTGGGTTTCTTGTTGCTAGTCCTGGAGTTGTTTTCATCGTCTTCACCCCTCTGTTATCCTGCTTTTCTATATTTTTTCCTTTCTCCAATGCCTTAGCCTACATTTTCCATAAAAACAATTGCTGTATTATTGAGCTCTTCTTGAGGTACCGAATCCACTCTTTCGGTAGTTCCTTGAATCAAGAACCCTTCCAGATCTAGGTTTTCTTTATCAAGAATTTCCTGTAGCTCATGGTCCTCTAGGTCCATTTCACTCTGGGTCATTTCCTGATCCATCTCAAGTTCTGTTTCACTCATCATGGTTTCTTTCTGATAGTCAGTTTCCTGAGTTTGTTCACATTCTTCTTCTTTTTCCTTTTCCCCAGGATTTCCTTCCATTGCTTGATCTTCCTTTGTAATTTCTTCGTCTTCCTCAAGAACTTGGAACTTATTTTGACTAACCTTTAGCCCTTCATCTTGATGTTGCTTTGGTCCTCTTTTGCCGCCTTTTCCTCTATTCACCACTTTCTGGAAGCTATCCGTTTCCTTCGTTGTGTTCGCCTTGCTGTTATTTACCGCTCTACCAAGTGGACAGTCTCTGAATAGATGTCCATGTTCATGACATCTATGGCACCTGAATGGAATATGCTCATAGTCTACTGTTTGCACCCATTCTTCATCAAAAACTTACAAGATCACTTCATCTGGTAGAGCTCCTGATAGGTCCATTTCCACACATATCCTAGCAAAGGAAGTGTATTTCCCTCTTCTTGTGGCTTCAGAAGCTTTGACAAAATGACCTAATTTATTGCCTATGGCTATTAATGATTCATTTTGCCAGTAATAAAGAGGTAAAGAATAGAGTCTTACCCAGACTGGTACTGAAGAAAAAGTCTCACGTTCCGGGATGAAATTCATCATCCATGGCCTCATGTAGAGTCCAACTTCTGCATAGAAGTAGGGTCCTCCTTCAAAAACTCTGTCCTTGTCTTCAATGTTCATGAACACCACAGTGAAGAATCCCTTTGACCCAAGATGAAGGTCAATACTCCCTTTAGGTTTCTAGTGATACTTGATCCATGTCTGTAATGCTTCTTCAGTGGGCCATAGTCCCATGAACTTACAGATAATAACATATGTCCACATGTGATCCCTGTGCACTTGAAGAGCAGGATTGTTTAAAATAACTCTGGGTGTGATCTTAGCTTTGGGTTTGCAGGGTCCCTTTTGTTTCTCGTCTCTAGTTCCCTGTTTTTTGTCTTCTACCTCCTTGTCCTTTGTGCCATTGTTTACCTTAGTATTGGCTCCTACCGTCTCCTCTTCCATATTTCTTTTCCCTTCCTCCAAAGTACCTCTAGTATTTTCTAGAGGTTTCTTACCTCTACTAGCAACGGCCTCCTTGTAGGAGGGAGTGGCACTCCCTCCTCTAAGACCCTCCGTGAGGAACACTGTCTGCAACTCGCTGAAACCCTTGATGGTCGCCTTCACTGTTCCTGCCATCGCCTCGCACCTTCCCACCTCCAGAATATTAATGTTAAAAGCATCGCTTTTCTATTTTTCTCATTGATAAGATCTTGTTCGATTTTTTTGGCCAGAGCTTCTTGCTGCCTTTTGGCTTCTTATTCCTCTTTCTCTCTCTTATCTTATTCAACTTTCCTCCTTTGTTCTTCCTCAACTCTTCTTTTGATTTCCTTCTCTTCTTACTTCTTCCTTATTTCTTCCTCTTCTTTCTTTTTCTTTTGTTCTGCCTCCTGTTTCCTTTGATATTCTTCTTCTTTTATATGCTACTCTTCTTCTGCTTCTCTTTTGAGCCTTTCTTCTAGGCTTTCTACATTGCTCCTCTTCTCTTTTTCTTTTCATCTCTTGTTTCTTCCGGGATATTTCTACATTCCTTTATTTAAGGTCTTCATCTCCCTCACTTTCCTCTTGTTTATCCTTCTTGGTTTCTCCCTCTTCATCTTGTTCTTGCTTGGTTTCTTCCTGCTGGTTAACCTTCTGCTATTTTGTTTTCCTGCCCCTTCTCCTTTTACGAAAAGCTCTTCTATCTTCGAGACTCACACTTTTCTCAGTATCATCATTTAATTTCTCTCCTTCTTCCTCTTAATACTCATTTGGCCATAATTAACTCAAATCATTATAGAATTTCTTAATCTTATCCCCCTCATCCCCATTAAAATGTGTATAGGACCATCCAAATCCAACTGCCTTATAATGTGCGGATGCAACGCGTTTCAGATCATACTTTCGAAATATCAAATAAAAAAAATAGAAACCTTTCAATTCCTCGATTTTCACTTTGACCTCTTTAAAATTTTATAGGGTATATGTTCCAATTGTCAAGGGGAACACATGCCATTTACCTTTCGCTAATGTCTTGGAATCATAGCCTAGTGGTCAGTTGGTAGCAAACTTCTTGCAAAAGCACTCTATTTGTTACTATTGTAGGGACAATATGAAGAGGTTTATAGGCAGTGAAAACTCAAATACATGTTGCTTCCCTAATTGGGAACTAGTTTGCAACCTCAATGAGGGTATTCCAGGCTCTTTCAGACATGCAAGGTGGATCTTTGACAAAGAGTGCTTGATATAAAGGAGCAATGAAGGATTATGCAATTGTTTCATACATGCGTTTGTAGCATGGGTTCCAAAAGCTTTTATAATAAATATGTACAGGCTATTGCACCTCTGGTGCCCATTTCAAATTGCATCCCTCAAATTCACATTTTGCTCAAACGACATCAAGGAGATAAGATGCCATATAAAAATCTGATGGTCGACCTCTCCTTGGATTGTTGGATGCTTGAATGTTTGTCTTGAGTGTAGATGCAAGAATGCTTAACCAATTAAATATTGTCCCTTTAGTGGCAACTTTGTGCATTAGAGGAACCCATGATCTTAGAAAAGTATAAATATCCCCTCTCCCATACAACTTGTTCATCATGGTTTCCATTAGTTGATACATCTTATGGAGGCCTTATATATGTGAAAATTTCATCTATGGCAATAACTGAGAAATATTCTTCTAAATTTCAAATAAATTATGCAGTTTATTTGGTACAGAAAATATCGAATAAGTTTACTACTACAATTTTCACAATAAATTACTATGGAAAATAAAATGTTGGAAATAGAGAAATTATAGCACATAGAAAATATTAACACAGTTATTTTTGGACAATTGTCCCCGGAAACACCAATGTGGGAAAACCAATGCAATAGATTAGGGTTTTCTTATAATTTTTTAGCAACAAATCTAAGTAAAAAAATTCTGGCAATCTAGACAAAGAAAAATAATGAGAGAAATTTTATAAGAAATTTATCACTATCCACAACAACTCATTGACTGTGAGATGGACCCTTTGCCCATATGCTGGTGCCTCTGCATCACTCACTGCACAATTCTCTTGTGGAATACGCTCTCCCTCACGTTGCCTCTTCCTGAATTTAGAAATATGCCTTCCGGACTCCTGCTACTACGCTCTCTTTATCACCTACTACTCACCCTCTGTTGGGTTATGTTATATTCTTTCCACGACTAGCCCACGTAGTTAACCAGGGGTTAGAGGGGGGAGGTCATAGGGGGTTTGAGGGGCACCCGTAACCCAACTTTATGGGGTCCGAGGCAGCGCCCCGAAATATTTTGGTTTTGGACCCTATGTTAGGTTGGGTGGACCCACCTATGGTTTTGTGCATGATTTTCGCACATGTTTTTTTTTGGACGCGATGGTTTTTTGGTCCATGGTATTGGACGTGATGGTTTTTGGTCCATGGTATTGGATGCTTCGGCATGTATAAATATGTATTGTAACATTGAAAGGAACATAATGAAAATTCAAGCTGGTAGTCCCGGTTTTGGGATCCAGTGGGAAAATCTCTGTATATATGTGTTTTATGTGTTATGCTCTCACATTGTTTATTTTTCTGTGTTTTAGAATTCGTATGCAGGTAATTTCTATACGAGGTTAAAACCTACATTTGGTATCAGAGTAGATTTGGCTTCAAGGGGACGCCTTTGTTGCTGAGGGGTTTCACTCGGGCTTGTGGTAGGCCCTGTTCAGTGGGAGATCTGCGAGATCGATTCTGGTGGTGAAAAAAGATGGCGAGTAGTGGAAAGATAGAGATCGAGAAATTTAATGGTCAGAGTTTTGAGTTGTGGAAACTCAAGATGGAGGATCTGTTGGTGGATAAAGATCAATGGATCACAGTAGATCCGGGTACTAAACCAACAAGAGTGTCCGATGAAGAATGGAAGAAGTTGGATCAGAAGGCAAAGAGCACAATACAATTATGTATCTCAGATTCAGTATTGCTGAATGTATCAGGGGAAGCTACAACAAAGGCTTTGTGGGACAAGTTAGGGACTTTGTACCAATCTAAGTCTTTGGTGAATAAACTGTTCCTACGGAAAAATTTGTATAACCTGAGGATGAAATATGGAGACTCGGTGAAAGAGCATTTGAACACATTTAATACTGTGGTAAGTCAGTTAGCATCTGTTGATATTAAAATTTCAGATGAAGATAAGTGCATCAGTTTGTTGTGTTCTCTACCAGATTCGTGGGATAGTCTAGTTATTGCAATAGGTAGCAATGCAACTGCCTTGCAGTTTGATGAAATAGTCTCAACCTTGTTGACGGAGGAGATGAGATGGAAAAATATGGAGAGCCAAAATGGTGGTGTCTTGTCTGTATGAGGACGGTCCCAGAACAGAAACAAAAATAAGTCATCGAGTGGGAGATCTAAATCTAGAGGGAGATCTAAATCTCCAGGGAAACCTGTAAAGGTGGTGTGCTAGAAATGCGGAAAGGAAGGCCACTTAAAAAGGGATTGTAAATCTAAAGATCCTGACGAAGGAAAGGGATCTGATGAGGCTCCTTTTGCAGAGGCGAAAGCCACCTCAGATGAAGGTGGGGATGTGTACTTGGCTTCTTCAAGTACACATGTAGATCATGAGGCATGGTTGATTGACTCAGGTGCATCCTTTCACTTCACTCTCCATAGAGAGTGGTTATGCAAGTATGATAAATATGATGGTGCTGATGTCTTCTTGGGGGATGACAGGAAGACTAGAATCATTGGTCATGGAAAATTAAAGTTGAAGCTGCAAGGTGGAAGGGTTAGAACACTTCCGTGTGTTCTGCATATTCCTGCATTACCCAAAAATATGATTTCTGTTAGCAATATGGATGATGCAGGTGTAAAAATAGTGTTCGAGAAGGATACCTGCAAGATGGTTCGGGGAGCACTGGTATTGATGCGGGGAGTTCGGATTGGAACTTTGTACAAGCTGCAAGGTAGCACTGTTGTTGATGGGTGCAACAGTTCTGTGGTTCCTAAAAGTGGAGCAGAAAATCCAGTGGTCTCTGGACAGAAGACCATGTTGTGGCATTAAAGGCTTGGACATATTAGAGAGAAGGGCCTTCGAATACTTCATGGTAAAGGTATGGTAGAAGGTATGAATAATAGCTCTCTGGATTTTGATTTCTATGAAAATTGTGTATATGGGAAGCAGAATCGGGTGAGTTTCCCCTTTGGTGGTAAGAGGGTGAAACAAATATTAGAGCTTGTGCACAGTGATGTGTTTGGACCTATGAAGGTTCCATCACTGGGTAAGTCTGTGTATTATGTATCATTTATAGATGACTTCTCAAGGAATACATGGATATATTTCCTTAAGAAGAAATATGAAGTCTTTGATAGGTTTAAAGAATTTAAGGCTCTCATGGAAAATCAGACAGAGAAGAAGATAAAGGTGTTGAGGATAGATAATGGTGGAGAGTTTTGCAGCAAGGAATTTGAAGAATTCTGTAAGAAGTATGGTATAGCACGACAAAAGACTACTCCATATACACCTCAGCAAAATGGAGTTGTAGAAAGAATGAATAAGATGTTGATGGAAAGGGAAAGAAGTATGCTCAATGGTGCCGGGTTAGGACAATAATTCTTGGTAGAGGCGGTGGATACTGCATGTTACTTGGTCAATAGGTCACCTTCATCAACGTTGGAGGATAAGACTCCACAAGAGGTATGGACTGGTACGAAACCCTCTCTTTCACATCTAAGGGTATTTGGATGTGATGCATATGTACATGTTCTAAAGGAGAAACGAACCAAGTTGGATATTAAATCTGAAAAGTGCATCTTTATTGGGTATAAGGATGGTTTAAAGGGTTATAAGCTTCGGAACCCAGCCACACGAAAAGTTGTGTACAACCGAGATGTGTTGTTAAGAGAGGTAAAAGATGTTATTAAACATGAAGTCCAACTAAAGGAACCTGAGAAGATAGAGTTTGAGCTAAAGGAGGAAGAATCAGGCTCTACAGCAGAGGAGGAATCAGAAGATGAAGAGCCACAAACTCCGGCTGTGAGAAGATCGGTTCGAGAAAGAAGGCAACTAGAAAGGTATAGTCCATCTGCTTTCTGTTCAAATTTTGCTTTTTCTGTTACTGATGATGATCCCAGAACTGTGAAGGAAGCAGTGGATTCAGAGGATGGAAAACTCTTGAAAGAGGCCATGGTTGATGAAATGGCATCTTTGCAAAAAAATGAGGCTTGGGATCTGGTGGAGTTGCTGGCTAGAAGGAAACCCATTGGTAGCAAATGGGTGTTCAAAAAGAAGACAAATGCAGAATGAAAAGTGGAGAAATACAAAGCTCGGTTGGTAGCAAAAGGTTATTCCCAGGTGCCAGGAATTGATTTTGGTTATATTTTTTCTCCTGTTGCCAAGGTAACTTCTATTAGATTACTTTTATCTGTTGCTGCTGCTTTTGATTTTGAGGTAGAACAGATGGATGTGAAGACAACATTTCTTCACGAGGATCTAGAAGAGGAGATCTACATGAAGCAACCTGAAGGCTTTGCGGTGAAGGGTAAGAAAGAACTGGTATGCAAGTTAAAGAAGTCTCTGTATGGGTTAAAACAGTCACCAAGGATGTGGTATTAGAAATCTGATACATTTATACGGGGACTTGGCTTCACCAGAAGAAAAGCAGATCATTGTGTTTATTTTATATTAATTGGGGACTGTGTTATTTATTTGGTCTTGTATGTGGATGATATGTTGCTGGTAAAAAATGACAAAGAAATTATCCAAGATTTGAAGACCCAATTGTCCTCCAAATTCAACATGAAAGATCTTGGTACTGAAAACTATATTTTGGGCATGGAAATTAAAAGAGATTAGGAAAAGAGGAAGCTCTGGTTAAACCGGAGGAAGTATGTCGAGACAATACTACAGAGGTTTAATATGCAGGATAGTAAACCGGTGAAGGTTCCTATTCCTGTAGGTGTGAGGTTATCTGCTGAACATTGTACCAAGACACAAGAAGAGGAAGAGGACATGTACCGTGTTCCATATGCAAGTGCATTCGATAGCCTGATGTATGCAATGGTCTGTACTAGACCAGACATTGCACATGCAGTGGGAGTATTGAGCAGGTTTATGTCAAAACCAGGGAAGGAGCATTGGATAACAGTGAAGCGGGTTTTCAGGTATTTGTGTGGCACTAGTAATTATGGTTTGTGCTACCAAGGAAGACCAGGATTGGACAGAGTTTTGGATATCCATGGCTTTGTTGATGCAGACTGGGCTGGAGATTTGGATCAGAGAAGATCTACAAGTGGGTATGTGTTTAACCTATTTGTAGGTGCAGTGAGTTGGATGAGTAAGAAACAATCTGTAGTGGCACTATCAACTACAGAGGCAAAATACATAACAGCCACTCATGCAAGCAAGGAAGCAATTTGGTTGCAGAGATTGTGTTCAAGTATGAGGTTAGTACAGGGAGCTATAAAGATAGCCTGTGACAGCCAAAGTGCAATTTTCGTGGCAAAGAACCCTGCTTATCATTCAAAGACAAAGCACATTGATGTTCAGTATCACTTTGTGAGGGATATGATAAAAGACAAAAAGGTGTTGCTGGTAAAGGTGGACACTTTGAAGAATACTGCAGATGCATTGACAAAATCTGTGAGCTCTGAGAAGTTCTCTTGGTGTAGAGAAACAATGGGTGTTGCAGGGGTGGATAAATGACTAAGCTCTCTTGTGGCCCCTTGTGGAAATAAAACAACAAGTGGGAGAATGTTGGGTTGTGTTATATTCTTTCCACGACTAGCCCACGTAGTTAACCGGGGGTTAGAGGGGGGGAGGTCACAGGGGGTTTGAGGGGCACCCGTAACCCCACTTTATGGGGTCTGGGGTAGCGCCCCGGAAAATTTTGGTTTTGGACCCTATGTTAGGTTGGGCAGACCCACTTATGGTTTTGTGCATGATTTTCGCACATGTTTTTTTTTTTGGACGCGATGGTTTTTTGGTCCATGGTATTGGACACGATGGTTTTCGGTGCATGGTATTGGATGCTTCAACATGTATAAATATGTATTGTAACATTGAAAGGAACATAATGAAAAATCAAGCTGGTAGTCTCGGTTTTGGGATCCAGTAGGAAAATCTCTGTGTATATGTGTTTTATGTGTTATGCTCTAGCATTGTTTATTTTTCTGTGTTTTAGAATTCGTATGCAAGTAATTTCTATACGGGGTTAAAACCTACACCCTCTGGCTCTATATCCTCTGCTGAATCATAGCCACTGAGAAAATCGATTTTCCTGGGCAACTGAATAATAACATTGGTGTGTTCTCCATCTACCTGTCGACTTATTCTTATAATCTTCTGTTGGAGCACCAACGACCAAGATTAAAACATAATCGATGACTCATATTATTTCCATGTCGATCAGTGTGATTTTCTAGAACATTCACACCATGAATTAATTAATTATGATTAATTAATCACATTTCCTAAGTTTAGACTTAGGAAATATTAAAAAATGATTAATAAATCTAATTAAGTTGTCTCTAGGTGGAATTTCCAGAAATGATTCTGGGTATTGGAGAATACATGTATTTTAGCTTCTCCACCAAATCTCGTGGCTAGAACACATCCGATGCTACAAAAAATAACACTCCCTCCTAGTGAGGAATGTGTTCTAGCACTACAACGCATTGAAGCAACACCCTGTCTCTACATCATCTCTTGTCATGCTGCTGATTTTTGGCTACTTTTGCCCACCAACCAGTGCACAACTCTGATATATGTTGCATCTGTTCTACTCCTGACCCTGCTGAACTATTGTCAGTACTACATCTGCACTGCAACTCCCTCTCATCTATTGCTATTGCAACTAAAACATCTACAAGTGAGAACCATCTGAGTTACCCAGTATCTTCTACTAAAACGGATTCTCCAACATACCCATCTGTCCCCCGAACTGGATGAACATAGCTCTCCCTAGAGCCTTCGGGAGTATGTTTTATACTTGATCTTCTGTGGGAACATACTACAACTGGATTCCCCACGCTGTACACAGTTTAGGATGAAATGACATCTCATATCTATGTGCTTCGACCTGTCATGAAACACTAGATTCTTAGAGAGTTGTATGCAACTCTGATTATCATAATAGACACTAGTTGCTTCCATCCTCTACCTGAACAAGCTCACAAGCAACTTCTAAGCCATATAGCTTCGCACGTAGCTGTGCTGGATGCCATATATTCTGCTTCTACTGAGCTCAATGCTACTGACTTCTGCTTCCTGCTACACCAAGAAACCATCCTTGATCCAATGCTGAAGCAATACCTGGAGGTACTTTTTCTGTCCCTTGAACTGCCTGCCTAATCTGCATATGTGAATCCACATAATATGACATCATATACTTAAGTATATTTCAACTCCCACCCAATTGTGCTGCACACATACCTCAGAATGTGTCTTGTTTCTGCCCAATGTACCCTTTTCAGCTCAACCATGAACTGACTAAGGGTATTGATAGCGAAACAAATGTCTGGCCTAATGTCGACCAGATACATGCGAGACCCAATGATATGTCTATACAATGTGGGGTTGACTTCCTTGTCCCCTGATGCATATATATTATTCCAATTGGTGATCATCGGCCGATAATCCTGCATTCTGAACCTCTTTAGAATATATTTAGCATATCTTCCTTGCGCAGGGAAGATCTCCCCATTCTTCTTCCAAACTTCTAATCCTAAAAAATAGTGCATCAATCCCATATCCTTCATGTCGAATTATGCTGCAAGATTTCTCTTGCAGTGTTTTATGAGCCCTAATGATCCTGTCAAAAAGAGATCATCCATATACGAAACCAAAATGAGTGGCTTGTCCTCTACGACCAAATAGTAAAGGTTGGGATCTGCATCACTCTTGATGAATCCCAACTGCTGCAAGCAACTTTCAATCTGACCATACCACACCTTGGGTACCTGCTTGAGCTCGTATAGGGCTTTATTCAACTTGCACACATGAGTGAGCTTCTCATGAGTTTCAAAGCCTTAAGGATGTTCTATATACACCTCTTCTTCTATCACCCTGTTCAAGAATGTTGTCTTGACATCCATTTGGTGAATCTCCCATCCCATCTGAGCTGTTAGGGATATAACAGATCTAATAGAGGTATATTTGGCAGCTGGGGCGAAGGTCTCATCATAGTCTATTCCTTGTTTCTGTGCATATCCCTTTTCCATGAACCCAACCTTCTACTTCTCTACACTACCATCTGCAACGTACTTGATCTTGTAGATCCATCTAGAACCTACAATTGATTTGTTTTCCGAAATTGGCACTACCTCCCAAACATCATTTGTCATGATAGAACTATAGTCTTATACCATGAAATCCACCCACACTTGATGCTGTGCGGCTTCCTGAAAGCTGGAGGTTTCTGCAACCTGAGCTACCAAGGCTTGATATCTATTAGGTTGCTTGCATTATCTCTTATCCATCCTAGAAGTTCCGATAAAATCCTCTGCATATCTCAATGTCTGACGAACTTTCATGCTGGATCTACCACTAGTGGTGGGAGGTTCAATTAGTTCCTCCAAATTTTCTTGCTACTCTGTTTGCTGAGAACTCCACAGATCTCCTACCCCTGAGGAAATACTGGTACTAGTCACTGTATTTGATCCATGTGACTGTCCTCCTGCTAGTCCCACTAGCTATCCTTGCTATTGGAAAAATGTAACTTCCGCTGATTGATTCTGATCACCTATAGTCATCTCTCGAGATCTCTTAAAAGCTCTGTCCTCCATTAACTTTACATCTCGTCTCACTACAATATTCCTACTACTAGGAATGTAGATCCTATATACCTTTGAGGTTTTTCTATATCCGACAAGGAACTCCTTCTTTACAGTCTGATCCAATTTACTGCATTTTTCATCTGGCACGTGGCAGTAAACTGCACTCCCAAAAATCCTCAAGTGACTTACTTTAGGATTCTTTCCCGTGAAGATTCCCTCTGGCATTTTCTTCCCCAAAGCTCTATGAGGATTTCTGTTTTGAACGTACACTGTTGTGTTACATGCCTCTGCCCATCGAAATCTTGGTAGATTCTGATCATACAACATAGCCTTCACAACCCCAATTATTGTTCTATTTTTCCACTCCACTACTCCATTCTGTTGAGGGTTATATGGAGTTGTCAATTCTCTTTTGATGCCTTCCTTCATGCATAAATATGTGAAATATTTATCAATGTATTCTCCACCATTATCTGAGTGAAGCACCTTGATCTTCTTCCCTGTCGTGTTCTCTACGAGTGCCTTAAAATCTTTGAACCGATCAAAGACCTTATCTTTGGACTTGAAATAGATCCAGGTATTTCTGGAATTGTCATCAATAAAGGTGATGAAGTATTCGCCATGTCTAAGAGCTCTAGTGGACATAGAGTCACAAATATCTTAGTATATCAGTCCTAACACACATTTTTTATGCTTTCACTTCTTGGGAATGTTGCCTTTGCATACTTCCCAAGTACACATCCTCTGCATACATCATCGTGCTCTGTACTGAGAACTAGAACTCTGTTACAGTTTCTCTGAGCATTTTGAGTACTCCATGGTGTAAATGTCCCATCCTCTTGTGCGACAATTCGTTCAACTCTTTTCCACTGCTACTATCACTGCCTATTAGTGCCATTTGAGAATCGAGATGAAACCTGTATTATTCGAGCTCCAATTTGATTCACCTTGTTCCATCTTGAGTGTTTGACATACACTTTTTTTCCTACAAAGTGTACATCATACCCCTTGTCCTGCAACTGGGACACTGAAATTAGGTTCATACCCAATCCAAGCACATGCAATACATTAGTAGCGCTGGTGCTGGCTCTTGACTCCCTCTGAAACTCTATGGTGTCTCTCCCTACATGAGTACATTTAGTTTTGTTGCCCATAGTGAGATGGAAGTCCATCTACTCTTCTTGATAGCTAGAGAAATATTCTCTAACTCTTGTCATATGAGCGGAAGCTCCACTATATATATAAAAGACACTAGGTGAAGTTAATCCTGATAGGAAAGAAAACTCATCTGCCAACTTGGAAGATAAATCTGAATCATCCTGACTGTTAATTCTATCCATAATGTTCTGTGTTATTTCTCTTTCCTCCTGACATTGAATCTGCTCAACAAAGTGCTGCAAAAATTACCGCGTCTAGCTAAGATATGATTCGCAAAAGAAAAAGAAATACAGGGATGCTCCCTCTGCCTATGGATTTTCTTGATCTGGAGAAATCAAGTTTTTCTGTTACTCTCTTAGACAAGATGATTTTCCTCAAGAATTATGGCTTCCTGGCCAAGAGACTACGTTACCCTCTGGGAATTTGAATTGCTGCTCACGCTGAGCAGTGAACCTCTTCCTTTCTCTACTACTGAGCTCTCTGGATGATCATATCAACTTTTATACCATGCGAAAATTTCATCTATTGCAATAACTGAAAAATATTCTTCTAACGGTTAAATAAATTATGCAGTTTATTTGCTACAACAAATATCTAATAAGTTTACTACTACATTTTTCACAATAAATTACCGCGGAAAATAAAATGCTGGAAATAGAGAAATTCTATCACACACATAGAAAATATTAACACAGTTATTTTTGGATAATTTTCCCCGGAAAAGCCCAATGTGGGAAAACCAATGCAGCAGATGAGGGTTTTCTTATTAATTTTCAGCAACAAATCTGAGTACAAGAATTCTGGCAATATAGACAGAGAAAAATACTGAGAGAAATTTTATAAGAAATTTCTCACTCTCCACAAAAACTTCCTGACTGTGAGATGGACCCTTTTCCCATACGTTGGTGTCTTTGCATCACTCTCTGCACAATGACTACACAATGCTCTTGTGGAATACACTTTTCCTCACGCCGCCTCTTCCTGAATTCAGAAATATGCCTTCCGGAATCCTGCTACTACCCTCTCTCTATCACCTTCTACTCACCCTCTAGATCTATCTCCTCCACTGAATCACAACCACTAAGAAAATTGATCTTCTTGGGCAAATGAGTAAATGCATTGGTGTGTTCTCCATCTACCCGTCGACTTCTTCTTATAATCTTCTATTGGAGCACCAACAAACAAGATTAAAACATAATCGATGGACCATATTATTTCCCTGTTGGTCCGTGTGAGTTTCTAGAACATTCACATCATGAATTAATTAATTCTGATTAATTAATCATATTTCCTAAGTTTAAACTTAGGAAATATTAAAAATTGATTAATAAATCTAATTAAGTCGTATCTAGGTGGAATTTCCAGAAACGATTTATGGGTATTGGAGAATGCATGTATTTTAGCCTCTCCACCAAATATCGTGGCTAGAACACATCCTATGCTACAAAAAATAACACTATATTATAAATATGGTCTTCCCTAATCCTGAACTTGGTTGGCTCTTGCCACCATGACTTCAATATATCCTTGGTAGACTCATTGAAATATGACAACCATCTGGTGTTGAATGCCTCTTATCACTTAGGAAACTTGTAATAGGTTGTAATGTCGACATTTGTGAAGGATGCCAAAATTTCTCTAGTATGCCCCTTAGCTTCCCAATGATCTTCATCTACATGCTGTAATATCTAGTCTATGGTTTCGACACATGGAAACACTGGTGGGTGTGAAACTAATTTATGTAACAAGAGCTTTTAATATTTATGTATACTTTAAATCTTCTTGATCTTGAGGTATATCCTTATTTGTGAACTATGAGTAAATGTCCCACCAGGTAAGCTTTGTCTTCTTGTTAATATTGCAAGTGAAGTCTCCATATATGGGCAGAGTTGGTGGGCTATCCACAAATCCTTCAATACTACTTTTCACTCTGGAAGAGCTCCTATCCGATCCTTTATGGGAACCCTTGACCACCATTGGTTCCATATCTCCAGAGAAATATGTTATATTTATGCAATCCAAATCAATGTCACATGGAATTTAAAAAATATGGTCCCAAGAAGCAAATGTTAGCATGCATAATAATAATCACCAGTCACAAATATCACCATGGGTCCCCAAGGTACAAGTTGTATGGTTTTCTACTGGGTCACAGTTCTAATTGATGAGACAGGTCACAATGAGGACGAATCACAAAGAGGATGGGTTGCAAGGATAAGATAGGTTGCAATATTGCAAAAGAGACTAGGTCACAAGGTCACAAAAGAGACCAAGTCATAGGGAGCTTTGATCCCTACAACTGCGATTGTGACTTAGGTTTTTAGCAACAGTCAGGTTATGGGGAGAGAGAAGGTCACAAGTCACATAAGGAGATAGGTAACAATATCACAAAAGAGGGTAGGTCACAAACATGATTTTCATTTTAAAGTCACAATTTTGTAACTATCTAACTTAGGGGCCACAACAGGTCATTGGTCACACAAATTGCTAACTTTTTAGGTGCAATTTTGCGACTATGCGACTAGGGATCAAAGCAAGTCACAAGTCACACATTGGATTAATGTTACTATTAGTGGATCTACGACTAATGACTAAATATAAGTTACAATGTTGGATACAGTTGGGATGGGGATGAGAAATTAAGTTTTTATCGGGACCCAAAGGCTAGGCGAATAAGGAATGACTCATGCTTAAGGAAATGGAAAAGAAAATTTGGAGTGCCAAGACAAATATTACCCCAACAAGGGTGCATTAGGATTTTCAAAAACCCCAAACGGACATGGATAGAATCGGGAAAGATAAGCCCCAAACAAGGGTGTAAATTCCCCTTTGAACAAATGATGGTTCATCATGACATGGGGGTATGATATAGGTTTTTCTAGAAGGAAGATTTAAATCAAGACAAGTCTGCTAGGGAGGATGGGATGAGCGTGATATCTAACAAGGTAAGTGGGAGCATTTTGAACACTGAGGGAAAGAGAGGCTAGGGTGACTGAGCATAGGCTTAGCATATAGTTTTGTAGATTTGAGCAAGGGAAGGCACAAGTTCAATAGTGCTAGGGGCGGAAAAGTGTCAATACATAATTATAGAGGGGAAGACGAAGCACTACTTACTAGTGGAGAAGGTCGCAGTCACTAGAGGAGATCACGAGTTGTATCACCGATCCCAAAACAAAGTGAGTAACAATGAGTGAGGAAAACATTTTTTTATAAAATAATCCCCACATACGAGGGTAGGAGTCGCAAAAGGGAAATGCACAAATATCTAATTTCATGCGACTAGCCTAGGCCGAAAGTTGCAAGTTGCACTTGTGACTAGTAGTCGCCTGAGGAAATCGATCCCATGATGCAACCGAATGACCTAGAGGGGTCGTAGGTATATATTGTGTGGATTTTAGTTTTCTTGCGGCGTATATAGAGAAGGTCACATAATCACACTTCAAACGAACAAATAAATCTTACTATATGTCTAGGATGCGACTATGAAACCTTAGTAAAAGGTCGCAAGTCACATATTCATCACTTAGTTTGTAACCTCCAAATGTGATTAGCGACTTGCTAAAGGAACTTAGGTTTTAGGTTTATAGGGTAGAATTTTTTTAAGTTACGAAGAAACTCTAGACAAGTAAGGAGAAATGAAAACCCGAGAGACCATAGGCTAAGGATGAAAGAGGGTTTAGTATCGGGGTCCTCTAAATTTTGAAAAGGGGAAAATTTTTGGGCTGTTGTAGCAACTACAACAATTAGCAATACACTGGTAGGACCTTAGAATATTTGTTCAACCTCTACTTGAAATGAAGTCTTACCCTCAAAATTATTGTTCTAGACTTATGAGTCCCACTGATTTTGGTGTTCAACCCTTCGCTAAAGACAATAGACCCCTCACCCTCTAATTGGATTATTTTAACACTTCATCAGTTAGGACTCGAGACCAATGACTTCAATAGGTGTCGTGGCGGAAAAAGTCGTTTGTGCGGGCACAACTGACCTCCCTAGGAGTCTAAACTCTCTAGCGACAAACAAGACAAAATGGAGTGATCTTTCTCTAAATATACCTTTTAAAACATGAAAACTACAAGTGTTTAGGCTTACCTTATTCCAAAACGCTGTTGTTGTAGTCCGTCCTTGCCGATCCGGATGAGCTCCTCCTTCACATCAATTCCTGCAACCACAAACAATCAAACAATTACCAAGCACTTGCATTTCATATAATAAAACATATATTCAACATGCAGACCAAGGAACACATGAAATAACTCATTAACACAAGCTATTGAGAAAAATAAACCAGTTTGTATTAATAACGAAACAAGGAAACTCTTACAACCTGGCCTTGGTGTTGTGCAAGTTCCTCCCAGGGTCCATCAAGGGTTTTCCTCTACTTTGACAAAGCTCACCCACTTCCAAGTAGAATCAAGCAAAGACAATCTCTCCTCACAAGGTTCTAAATGGGAGTCCTAATTCCTGCAGCATTTACCCAAAGAAAATGTATAGCTTCAACCTCTCCTCCCTTTGGCTCAATGCCTTTATTTATAGTGCTGTAAAGAGGTTATTCAGGTCCACCATCAATGGGATAATCCCCCTCTTTGGGTGGGATAGCTCCCTTATTGATGGGATAAGTTCCCCCTTAATAGAGATGCATGAACCAACTGGAGGCGCATCCATTTCACCAAACCGACCTCTAGAAAGTTCTAGAAGTAACCACAAGTAACTTTTTTAAGATGAAACTTGCGCATTTTGCCTTTTACAGAAGGACGCACCTGTCCTTTGACATACAGAGCGTCCAAAGACGCAGATTTTGTGAACATGATCAGCGTCCCCGCAGGTGAGGCTTGAGAGAACCTGCGACCCCAGAGATAAACACATTTTTTACAAGACTTTCTCTCTTCTTTGAGTTTGAGATGGATAACAGAGGCATAAGACTTGCCTAAGAGGGTAGCATGACTGTTGATTTGAGCCATACTAACTGTAAGTAGTCATGGTGACATTTTTTAGTGTAACAGATTGCCCCCTAAAGTGCGAAGCCTGGAATAGATTAGGGTTTTGTAATTCTAGGAAGGGTGAAGCGCTTTATCATTTCAAGGATTGTCTTGTGGATGGCCCGGTTGGAACCTGCAATTTTCAACACAAAATACATGGATAAGATTATATCATCACTGAGGTAGGCATTCCCATACTCAGATTCAAAACTTTAACTAATGGACTAACTATTCTGATACAGGAATGATCTTGTAGTACATCATTTTTATAGACTTTTGTAGACACAGTATGGACGCAGCCATCTGTTTATGATTAGTCTACATAGATAATGAATACAAAACTCCTCGCAGCCTGGATGGTAGAAACTAGATCCAGGGTCTTCACTTTCTACTTCCCGAATTGGTACGATTCTAGCCATGTGATTAAATGATTTGATGTCGAACATGTTTAGAAACCACTTGATTACCAGTCGATGATGTAAACTGTTAACAAGCGTGAGAGAAACCACCAGTAATGTCAATGGTTCTCAAAGTACCAAGCACAACCCGTGAAATGTGAATAGATGTTTTGATGTCGAACACTTCACGGAATCCTTTGATCGAAAGTCAATGATGTAAACTGACGTCAAAGGCGAGAAACCTGCCATTGATGCATGCAGACTTCAAGGTACTGTCGATTCCTAAGTCATCTTTCTAGATAATGTGTTGATGTCGATAGAAAGCGACCCGTTATAGGCAAGCCCGCAACACGAAATCATTGTTCAAGTTGAAGAAATGTTGCTGTAAGGACTGACTCAAGGATGATCAAATGGATGACAAGTATTTTGCAGATGAAAGTTTTTGTTTGCAGACCTCTTGAACACATAACGACACGACAGATGGCTTGGTGACGAATAACTCAAAGTTAATCCCCGAAGCCCGGTTAAAGACTTTCAAAGTGGTTTGGTCAACTGTGAGGTAAAAGATTTCCCAACCCAGGTGAATGAAACAGTGTCGTGTTCAAGAGCAGTGATAAAGTTTCTTTCGAGACAAAAGGTAACAAACAGGTTCATTCTTCTCTCTTTTCCCCCACCATTTCTGGCAAGTACCTCTTTATTTTTAACAAGCTTGAGGAGGATAACATATGCTTGATTATAAGCTCATCCTTCGGACGAGTCCAACCTAGTTTAAATTCGAACCCTAGGAAGGAGTGGTTCGTTCCTGTTTGTAATTGAACAGGTCCTCTACTGTAAAAGTTTAACGAGCCCAGTATAGGAGAAACTCGGCGTTTTTCATTTTTAGAGAGTCTAAAAAAACTAAAGGAGACTCCACGTTGAACTTTTTCGTACATTTGTGTCCCTCAAGCCCGAAAAAGTATAAAATAATACCTGGGGGAACCGCTTGATCTTGCGACCAAGGAGTACTTTCATGATTAGTGTCTCTGACCTGAAAAGTAAAAAGCAATCAAGGACACGTCGTTTTATTTCCGTATCGAGTTTGAAACGACAAAAACCCGGCAATCTTTTCCTGTTTTTACGGTCAGAAAAGAGCTATAAGGGGACCGTCTTTTAATTCCGTTTTAACGAGTGTAAAAGAAACGCTCGGCGATCTTTTCATATTTTGAGAGTCTGAAAAGGGCTTAAAAGAGAACTCCAAGGTTTCACTTTTTCGTAAGTTTTAACGAGTTCGAAAAAATGATAAAAATGTACTCATATGGCCGACTTTCAATTTTAATTTACGAGCAGGAAAAGACGGAAAGGACTCGGCATTTTCATTTGTTTTACGAGAATGAAAAATAGCAAAATAATCTCGGTATTTTCATGAGTTTAACGAGTCTTGAAAATAACTGAAACTGACTCGAGATAGGTTTCATTTTTACAAAAGCTTGAAACAAAGAAAAACTATGCTTCAAAGTAGTTTCATTTTTACACAAGCTTGAAACAGAGAGAAAACTGTGCTTGATGCCCCCTAAGCATAACTGCTAGAGTGCATGCCCCCCTTGCTTCATTTCATTCAACTAAGTACAAGCTGGATGGAATGAAGGTTCATGTACGAGATCATTTGAAAGACTCGACCTAACATTGTAAGAAAATTATGCAAAACACTGAAATAACTAACCTAAATATACAACTTAACATTTACGAGATCTAGTCAAACTCTTGATTCAAGTAGAGGAGGATTTGTTTCTTTTTTTAACGAGCTTGACACAGGAAAAGAACTATGCTCGGATTCGGTTTCATGTTTACGCAAGCTTGAAACGAAAAACTATGCTTGTTATAAGTTCACATGCCCCCGGCATAATGACGCAAAACGAGGTACATGCCCCCCAAGCTTCATTGCATTGAATGAGGTGGATGGAATGAAGCTTTACTTTCGAAATCTTGGAAAGACTTGAAAAGGGAATTGTTTCATTTTTTAATGAGCTTGACACAAGACAAAGAACCATGCTCATAACTATTCTCTACGATCTACCTAACAAAACTCTATTCTAAAAACCTTGATTCATTTTTTAACGAGCTTGACACAAGACAAGGAACTATGCTCTAAAATCCTTGATTCATTTTTTAATGAGCTTGACACAAGACAAGGAACTATGCTCATTACTACTCGCTACAATCTACCTACTTAACCTACCCTTGTTTCATTTTTTAACGAGCTTGACACAAGACAACGAACTATGCTCAAAAAGTTCGCATGCCCCCAGCATAATGATGCAAAGCGAGGTACATGCCCCCCAGGCTTCATTGCATTCAACCGGCTGGATGAAATGAAGGTTTACTTTCAATATTTAACTTGAAAAGGGAGTTGTTTCATTTTTAAGGAGGTTGACACAAGAAAAGAACTATCCTCAAAACCCTTGTTTCATTTTTTAAACGAGCTTGACACAAGATAAGGAACTATGCTCATAACTACTCTACAATCTATCTACAAATCTTAAAATCTACCTGATTCATTTTTTAATGAGGTTGACTCAGTAACAGGAACTATCCTCTTCAACTCCTTGTTTCATTTTTTAATGAGCTTGACACAAGACAAGGAACTATGCTCATGACGTTCGCATGCCCCCAGCATAATGATGCAAAGCGAGGTACAAAAAAATGTCACCATGACTACTTACAGTTAGTATGGCTCAAATCAACAGTCATGCTACCCTCTTAGGCAAGTCTTATGCCTCTGTTATCCATCTCAAACTCAAAGAAGAGAGAAAGTCTTGTAAAAAATGTGTTTATCTCTGGGGTCGCAGGTTCTCTCAAGCCTCACCCGCGGGGACGCTGATCATGTTCACAAAATCTGCGTCTTTGGACGCTCTGTATGTCAAAGGACAGGTGCGTCCTTCTGTAAAAGGCAAAATGCGCAAGTTTCATCTTAAAAAAGTTACTTGTGGTTACTTCTAGAACTTTCTAGAGGTCGGTTTGGTGAAATGGATGCGCCTCCAGTTGGTTCATGCATCTCTATTAAGGGGGAACTTATCCCATCAATAAGGGAGCTATCCCACCCAAAGAGGGGGATTATCCCATTGATGGTGGACCTAAATAACCTCTTTACAGCACTATAAATAAAGGCATTGAGCCAAAGGGAGGAGAGGTTGAAGCTATACATTTTCTTTGGGTAAATGCTGCAGGAATTAGGACTCCCATTTAGAACCTTGTGAGGAGAGATTGTCTTTGCTTGATTCTACTTGGAAGTGGGTGAGCTTTGTCAAAGTAGAGGAAAACCCTTGATGGACCCTGGGAGGGACTTGCACAACACCAAGGCCAGGTTGTAAGAGTTTCCTTGTTTCGTTATTAATACAAACTGGTTTATTTTTCTCAATAGCTTGTGTTAATGAGTTATTTCATGTGTTCCTTGGTATGCATGTTGAATATATGTTTTATTATATGAAATGCAAGTGCTTGGTAATTGTTTGATTGTTTGTGGTTGCAGGAATTGATGTGAAGGAGGAGCTCATCCGGATCGGCAAGGACGGACTACAACAACAGCGTTTTGGAATAAGGTAAGCCTAAACACTTGTAGTTTTCATGTTTTAAAAGGTATATTTAGAGAAAGATCACTCCATTTTGTCTTGTTTGTCGCTAGAGAGTTTAGACTCCTAGGGAGGTCAGTTGTGCCCGCACAAACGACTTTTTCCGCCACGACAAATTGGCGACTCCGCTGGGGATCTTTTCATATTTTGAGAGTCTGAAAAGGGCTTAAAAGAGAACTCCAAGGTTTCACTTTTTCGTAAGTTTTAACGAGTTCGAAAAAATGATAAAAATGTACTCATATGGCCGACTTTCAATTTTAATTTACGAGCAGGAAAAGACGGAAAGGACTCGGCATTTTCATTTGTTTTACGAGAATGAAAAATAGCAAAATAATCTCGGTATAGCAAAATTTGTCGTGGCGGAAAAAGTCGTTTGTGCGGGCACAACTGACCTCCCTAGGAGTCTAAACTCTCTAGCGACAAACAAGACAAAATGGAGTGATCTTTCTCTAAATATACCTTTTAAAACATGAAAACTACAAGTGTTTAGGCTTACCTTATTCCAAAACGCTGTTGTTGTAGTCCGTCCTTGCCGATCCGGATGAGCTCCTCCTTCACATCAATTCCTGCAACCACAAACAATCAAACAATTACCAAGCACTTGCATTTCATATAATAAAACATATATTCAACATGCAGACCAAGGAACACATGAAATAACTCATTAACACAAGCTATTGAGAAAAATAAACCAGTTTGTATTAATAACGAAACAAAGAAACTCTTACAACCTGGCCTTGGTGTTGTGCAAGTTCCTCCCAGGGTCCATCAAGGGTTTTCCTCTACTTTGACAAAGCTCACCCACTTCCAAGTAGAATCAAGCAAAGACAATCTCTCCTCACAAGGTTCTAAATGGGAGTCCTAATTCCTGCAGCATTTACCCAAAGAAAATGTATAGCTTCAACCTCCCCTCCCTCTGGCTCAATGCCTTTATTTATAGTGCTGTAAAGAGGTTATTCAGGTCCACCATCAATGGGATAATCCCCCTCTTTGGGTGGGATAGCTCCCTTATTGATGGGATAAGTTCCCCCTTAATAGAGATGCATGAACCAACTGGAGGCGCATCCATTTCACCAAACCGACCTCTAGAAAGTTCTAGAAGTAACCACAAGTAACTTTTTTAAGATGAAACTTGCGCATTTTGCCTTTTACAGAAGGACGCACCTTTCCTTTGACATACAGAGCGTCCAAAGACGCAGATTTTGTGAACATGATCAGCGTCCCCGCAGGTGAGGCTTGAGAGAACCTGCGACCCCAGAGATAAACACATTTTTTACAAGACTTTCTCTCTTCTTTGAGTTTGAGATGGATAACAGAGGCATAAGACTTGCCTAAGAGGGTAGCATGACTGTTGATTTGAGCCATACTAACTGTAAGTAGTCATGGTGACATTTTTTAGTGTAACAATAGGGTATTTGGATTTTAATGCATCAGATAAGGATGTTCAGAATTAGAGTGGATCTCTGGTGTTGCTTCATTGCCAACATGCATGTTCATCACCCTAGTGAAGTCGTCTGCATCACCTCTCTACACAGGAAACCTTTCTCATTGCTTTACCCTTTTATTTAGTTATTTATTTGTATGAGCACATTGACATAAGTTATTAGGCATTCATTTTTCCAAGGTGGATGAGGGTTCCTGTCTTATTTTATGGGCTAGGGAGGTTGTTTCTTGTTTTATAGAGACTTGATTTATTTTTCCGAAAATAATTTACTCATGGTATGCTTATCCTTCTTCCTTCTTGAGCCACTAGGTCAAATTATTGGAAACAAAATATGAATATTCAAGCCAATTCAAGTGATGAAGGTCTCGTTAAAGAAAGAGGGCATTTTAGATGATCAGGGTTCCCCACATAGTCTAGTGCATATTTTCTCATGGCATCGAATTATAATACATTCAAGATCAAACTGGATAACAAAGATCAATAGGTAGCCAATGGTTGAACAAGTACCCTAGTTCTTCAAAATGCCAGGGTGTTCGATGTTGTTCTAGAACTCTTTATTCACATGCAATAATTTTATTTATGTACAAGAGGAATTTAAAGGGAAAAAAACTAAACATAAGAGAGTGCATGCAACTATAACAAGATAGGAAATCAAAAGCATGAAAGGAAACATTAGGAAAGTAAATATTTACAAAGATAAATGAGCAACTATGAGAGTTGCTAAGTGAAGTAGAACTTGAAATCTTGGCCATTCATGGGAAGAGGTTCAATATTTTCATCGAGGATTTGGAGGCGGTAAGTGTGCTGACCAAGTTTCTCTTTGACTTGAAAAGGTCCAATCCATAGAGCTTGAAATTTGGTATGCTTACCTTTATCCTCACGAGTTTTATCCCATTTCAAGACAAGGTCACCTATGTTAAACTCTATGATTCCTGCAGATTTATTATCAAACCATCTCTTAATTTAACATTGGTGTAAAGTAAAATTTTCCAGACCTTTTGTGTTTCTTCCTCGAGTTTAAGCAAGGTGTCAATCCTACTCTGCATGGTGGGACATGGTCTATCGTGAGATTCTTGTGATAACTGCAAGGAGGGTAGGTACAATTTTGGAGGTAGGATGACTTCCTTCCTGTACACAAGGAAACAAGGAGAGATACTAAGAGACAACTTGGGGGTGACACGATCAACCCATAGGGCATTTCTTAAGGCATTATGCCAATTCCTCTGTTGCAAGAACACAATTTTCTTGACAATGCAAATTAGGTTCTTGTTGGTGGACTCAACTAAGCCATTGCCTTAGTGGTAGTAGTTAGAAAAATGCTTCAAAATGATACCATTTTTTAAAAAAAAATCATATAAATTAAATGATGAAAAGTAAGTTGCATTATAAAAATCAAGGGAGGTAGGAACACTGAACCTACCACCTGGTTATGATGTTTTTGGTTAAGGAAACAAATTACCTCCTAGTAATTGATTTGTCTTAGTGGCACAACTTCCACCCACCTTGTGAAATAATATGTAGTTCTGAGGATGTACTTGTGCTATTTTGAGGAACGTGGTGTGATCTCCTTGATAACATCCAAATCCCATTATTGAAAGGGATCTTCCATTGCATTAGGATGGAGTGGTGTAGTTGTCCATGATTCTCTTCCAGCACACTTCTGACATATAGAGCATTTACGCACATATGCGTGGGAATATTTGAACAAAGTAGGCCAATAAAAACCATCCCTCAAGATCTTGTGTGCTGTTGTGTTGCTGACTTAGTTTCCTCTTGTCAGCCCATGATGTAGCTCCTTTAAAACCTTTTTGACTTCATCAGATTTTAAGAATTTAAGAAACACACCATTGTGGTGTTTACGAAATTTTTTTCCATGGACCAATTGATAGGAAGTAACTTTGAGTCTAATGGCCCTTTTATATTTCATGGACAAGGTAGGAGACATAGTACCTTGCCCTAAATATTGCTTCATATTAGTATACTAGGATGATGAAGAGTTGACAGTGGGGGCCGAATCATTTTGGTACATTTTAATCTCTTGTTCCCACCCTAGTGTGTCTTCTTCAGGCTGATCATAAGCTTTCGAAGAAAGCTTCCATAAGTTGTGTCCTTTAACTGTGTGAGCAGTTTTGAGTTTGATGTCATATTCCTGTAAACATGTCATCTAGTTGGCACTGTGTTCACCCAAATCTTGTTTCACAAACAATGATCTCACGACCAAATGAGGTACAAACACTATGACATGATTTTTCAGAAAGTAAGGTCTAAAGTGTTTGAAAAATTTATAGATGGAATATGCCTACTTATCCATATTAGGCTAATTGATCTTTGATCCTTGTAGGCTGGTACTTATGAAATATATAGGCTGCTCATTACCTTGATCATCCTTCTGTGTCAATATGACCACCAACAATGAATCTGAAGCAAATGTGTACAACATAAAATGTTTATTGAAGTTAGGGCTGTAAAGAGTCGGGGCTTCGACAATAGCTTGCTTGATATGGTAAAAAGAATCCTTATTTTCTTGATTTCATTTGAATACAAATCATTCTTTATCATATTTTTCAGTGGTTCCAATATTTGGGCAAATTCAGTAATAAAATTACAAAGGAAGTTAATTTTACCCAAAAATGACTGCATTGCCTTCTTTCTATTGGGATGCAATATTTGTATAATATCACTTACTTGCTCTAGGTCCATCATGTTACCACTATTTTCTATTATATGCCCGAGAAGATTACCCCCAGACACCACAAATATGTTTTTCTTGGGACTGAGTGATATTCTGTACTTTCTGCATTGCTTAAAGATATTCTTCAGATGATGCAAATGGTCTGATATCCTCTTTGAGAATACTTCTATGTCATCAAGATATACTACCATGCTTTGGACAATGAGCCCTCTAAAATAAATATCCATTTCACTTTGGAAAGTAGCCTTAAACATTTTTAAGGCCAAAGGGCATCCATTGAAAAGCAAAAATTCCCCATTTCATTCTAAAAGTCATCTTTAACTGATCTGGTTCAACAACTAAGAATTGAGTGTAACTAGAAAACCCATCGAGCATAGAGAACATTTCAAATCCAAAAACTTTTTGCAAGATCTTCTCCATGGAGGGGACAAGATAGTTATCCTTATCAGAAGCCCGATTCAAATCCAAGAAATCAACACAGAGACAAATTTTTCCAGACTTCTTCTTTACAGGTACAAGATTGGAGACCCAAGTGGAGTGTCTGACTCTGAAATTAATTCATGTGCCAAATAACTTATTAACTCTTTCTGAATGAGAGGTTCAAGATTTGGATGCACTTTCCTCAACTTCTACTATAATGATTTGACCCTGTACTTTATGGGTATAATGTCCTGAATGATATCGGTGTCATACATTTTTCAGGTCCTCATACGTCCAAGAAAAAACATCTCAGTACTTCTAGAATAACTCAATAAAATATCATATTTGTACTGGAGAAAAAAAAGTACGAAGGTTGATAAAATTTGGATCAACCTCCATTCAAAGGTTAATCTTCTTGTTCAATAATGTGGAACTTTGAGTCTTGGTGTTTGGTGGTCCCCAAAATTAGTTCTATAAAAAATTTCTCGAGAGTAACAACACCTATGGGAATGGGGTTTCCCTTGCGTATGTCAGCCTCTTCCTATAAGGCTCCTTCTTTCTCTTCTTCATCTATTGCCGCATCCTTGAATACATACATGTTGGCCATAAAATACAATATCTGTTGGCCATAATTAAAAACACAAAAGTTAGTTATCTTGTCCGGGATAATAGGCTTATAGACAATTTCAATAGAAAAGACGTCCCTAAGTGACATAAATATAGTTGTAGAAACTAAAGTATCAACAACGACATTGTTAATCCTTGGGATTGGTTTAATATCAAAAGGTTTAAAAGAAGAAATCAACCGCCATACCTCTTTTTTGATATTTTTTTAGGCGAGGTCATAAACATTGACTGGTGTTGTGTACTTGCCTTGTGATGATTTCAGAATCACCAACTACCTTTAAATCAACCTTAACATCAATGGCCTTCTTTAGCTCAAGAATCAATGTTATAGACATTTTTGGGCACTGCAACCCCAATCATATATGTCCATAAACCAAGGGCTTCTGAGTCCCTAAAAGTGTTGTTTCATGCCCTAAAGGAATAAGGTCAGCTGATTACATCATCTCCCAGAAGTTCTCCACAGAAAACTGCTCAGAACTGGTCAAAACTGGACCATATAGGTTGCTCAGTACTAAGGGTGCGATGCATCTCACTTGCATAGTGTAAAAGGTGCGATGCATACTGGAAAGTCCTTCTGTAGGGTGCGATGGGTGAGAATGGACAAATGGTAGAGATAGTTTGCGAGGTGGATGATCATGGAATCTTCCAGAAACTTCTCCTGTGACACTTGCCTCTCTGAATTCGCCCAGGGATGAGCAAGAGATCATCAATCTCCAAGTGGAATCAAGAACTATCAGAGAGAAGAAACTAATCAAAATCCCAGAAGCTGACTCACCTCCCTGCAATCATCTATATATGGATCCCTCATCCCAGAGATCCAGAGGCTGGAATTTTGTATCTTGTAAGGAAGTGCTGTTGGTTTCTTGGTAGAATATCATAGTGTTGGGTGATCTAAGCTTTTCATGAGGTGAAGAAGGGCTTTCATGCTAGGAGGACGACGCTGGGTCAGATCAATGGGTTGTAATCCTCTCTTCTAATCTTTATATCAATAAAGCTATTCAAGTTTTCCTCCACATTCTTATATGTCTGATAATATATGCATTTGTGTGGTCAATATATATCTGGTCCTATATTGCTTATGATTGTAGATCTCTACACTTTGAAGGTATTATGCTGCTTTGAATCTACAGGTACTCTTTGAAGGGGAGTGGTCAAGGGAGAAGTGGCAAAGACCTGTTGGTGAGGAGAAGGAAGAAGCAAAGAACCGAGCGAAAGATCGAGGTTGGTATTCTTTGATCCTCTCCTATCTACTTCTCATAAAGGAAAACGAAAGTAACTTTAATTTGTTTGTTTCTAAGATAGCTACCCGTCTTAGTGGGACTAGAAGCTCTGCATAGACACTAGATTTCCCGATAACAAAATGGTGACTCCACTGGGGATCGAATAGCTTGTTTGCTTGTTTATACTTGTTTGCTTTATAAACTTACAGACAGAGCCTGAAGTTAAGCCAGCTAGCCTTCGAACTGCATTTGCTATGCAAGTGAAAAGTAGATCAATGCTGCTTCAGTCTATCTCCTGGTTTTGTTTATAAACTGAACAATCGATTTGCAAACATCTTAATTGCCCTAGTGGTGGCTCTAGTAACCTCATTAGATCAGCCCCTGTGATTTCTAGTTACTGACAATCATTAGCTTGGCCTAAATCCCTGAACTAAGCTGCAAACTGTGACCAAGAACCAAGTTGAAGTCTCGTCCCTGGACCATTTCACTTTCTCCTCTTGGGAATCTAGATGCATCGCACCTCCCGTGTGCAATAGGTGTGCTGCATTGCACTTTCCCCGTGTTGCAGGTGCGCTGATCAGATAAGACCTCTTCTGCTTCCAGATTTTGGTTTCTTTGTTCACTCTCTTCAACTTTATTCAGGAGTTTTGCTGTCTGTGATCAGTATACTACTGTGGAAAATCCCTTCCTTTGCATGATTCCACTCCATAGTACAAATAATTGTGAATGTTTTTATGTATTGTGCGCCAATTACAGTTCTCTTTTACAAAAAGTAGCGTAATCAAACTGTCGTCTTTTGATTTGGAAGTGTCACAAGTGTCTTTTTCAGTCAAAGAAAAGAATCCTATCATTCTTGATGGTCGATTATATAGTTACTCTTGTATTTGATTTGAATTAGTAGTTTTTCAAGTGTCGAAAGCAGTTTTCAATTCAAAGTCGCAAAGTGTCGTCATTATCTTCCTTTCATTTTTGAAGAGAAATTTGTTAGTACTGTCGCTTTGAAAAGATAATTTAGATTTGTACTTAGCATTCTTTATGTCATTCACACATTAAGAAAGCGGAAACAAATACATGCATGTGCATTTTCATTTAGACCGCTTGTTGGTTTGATTTAGGACAGTGCATCTAGTGTGTGATCTCTGCTCTATGTTGAAAGAATATCATCTTTCTTTCTTTAGTAGCTAGAATTTTCATTGCAAAAAGAAGATTAAACAATTGTTTATCATCTTAGATTTCATTTTAGGAATTGTATATCTAAATCATTCGGTGAACCTGAAAGGAAAATTTCTTAAGAAAGATCAAATGTAAAATAAATTCAATGAACATAAAAACGCTTTGGAACCTAACGCACAACATCTAGAAGTCTAGGCTAGAGACGTATTCCGGTGTCGTAAATCCTTGTAACTATCGCTTTCATTGTAGGTTGGGTGATTCCTCCTTTTTGAGACGACAAGTGCCAATACAGACTTGTGTCCCACGTACCGTCGAGTATATATTGGGAGACCACAATAGGCTATATCCTTTATCCATAGGAAGCCGTGTCTGCCGCCCTATCGATCGCAATGCACTGAACATAGCATTCAGGAAGATTGGCTGCCGCACCATAAGTATTCTGCAGTTTTGCGATTGGTTTGGTAATCCCTCTGTCTAGATTTCCAGAGTAGTCTCTTTCGTTCCTTTTCAGACTCCTTAAAGGAAAAGGTCCATCTGAGCACTTGTCACTTCAGGCTCATTAAAAATCGAAGGTGACTAGAGTCATCTTTTGTTTTTTCTTGACTCTTAAAAATTGAAAAAGCAAGTTGTGTCAAAGCGTCTAAAATTTATTTTAATCGGAATAACGTCACTGTTCCCTCATTGGTCTTAGGTTGAGAAAATGGAGTCCACCAACGAAGGATTTCACCTTGGAGGAAATCCTGGTCCTTTATCCTCTTGGGGAGATGTTGGTGCACCTCATATGGCCACATTGTCACTTCCAGGATTGATGATTGGCTTGCAAATATGGCTCTTCTCGACCTCTGTCGTTCAGAATACCGTGATTCCTGAACAATCAAGTCAACAACTAGACGATACTAGAGTTACCCCTCAACCTTCTACTTCGTTCGTTTCTCCCTCTCCTCCTTCCTCTTCACTTGATGAAGCTGGTAAAGCAAAAAATCAAGTAACTAAGAAGGAGAAGAAGGGGAAGGAGAAGAAGGAAAAGAAGAAGAAGGAGCCAAAGGCAAAAAGGGGTAACCATGCATCATCTAGCGAAAATCCACACACGGCACCATCCAGACCTAAATCTCCATGTGTCATTTGCAAAGGGGACCACTATCATCGAGATTGTCCTTGTATCCCCCGGATCTTAAGGGACTGGTCTCCTTGTTTGCACAATCCGGTGTCATCAACCTCTGACGATCATGTTGAAAGCACACCATCAACTAGTGAAAATGAAGTCTCTAGATAGAAAGGAAGATGTAAATTTCCTTGCAAAATGTGTGAAGGAAATCATGCCGTCCACCGTTGTCCCTTCCTAGACGAAGCTAAAAGAGTTTTGGATAACCGTCCTGCTTCACTGCTGCGGCTTCCTCCTGGATACAAGAAACTCTTGCCGAGTCCATTGCTAGTTGAAAATCTGACCAACACAACTTTGTGGTCGGTTGAAGCATCTATCATTGAAGATAAACCCACTGAATCCATACCAGACAAAAGTCAAAAGGTTGAGGCGGCAGTCGACCCGGTCTTGTCTTCGGAAGGTCCATCTTCAGATGATACAATCACTGAAGAGAATGAGAACAACACCGTTCAAATTCTTTTCGTAAACACAGACTCTGATGAACATGGGGGCAATCTACCCATTCCTTTATCGCAGGAAGGAAGTTTTTCAGAGTCATACTCGACCGTTTAGTCGGTCCCACCTCTGAGCAACCTAGTTATTTCCTTCGATTGGAATCTACTAGGCAGACCCTGTTTACCGGCTAGTGTACCATTCCGAATCATTGTTCAAACCTACAGAATGGTCATGGTCAGTACCATCATAGATGAGGGGGCTTCTGTGAGTATCCTTTCCTCAACTGCTTGGAAAGCGCTTGGTTTGCCATCGCTTCTGCCTGAGATGCAGAATCTAACAGGCTTTGATAAAGGAACCAGTCAACCGTTAGGGATCCTTCCAAGTTTGCCTATAACTTTGAGAAGGAAAACCGTTTATATGAATGTAATGGTAGTCCAAGGACCTTTAGATTATAATCTTCTCCTTGGGCGCGACTATATTTATAGCATGGGAGCCATTGTCTCCTCACTCTTTTGAGTAATGTGTTTTCCGCATGAAGGCCTAGTGGTCCAGCTCGTAGACCAGCTTTCGTTCCCTGGCTCACACATAGATAATAGTCAAATGCCATCCCTAAATGGTCTTTTTATGCAAGGAATGTCTCATCAATCTCCAGTCCATCCACCTGAAGAACGCGAGTAATTCGGGGGTCAGGACTGAAACCCAGGGGGCATGCACCCTGGTCTGCTTCGGTAGGAAAACTCTGGGTATAGAGTAGGTTTCCGCGGAGGAATGTGACTGGTCCGACACCCATCCATATAGGAAGAGGGTATTAGACTGGAATAAGATACCTCCGTCAGAAGGTAGGCCTTTCCTGATAGAACAAATGTTTTGTCTGCAAATTGAAGGGTAACCTGGAAACTCTACTTCACTATACCTAGGGGCATGCAAACCTTTTTGCGTGCAAGTGAAGAACGACCATTTATTTTCTTAGTTTGTAGATTCTCAAACCCTTTAAACTCGTAGGATTGGTCGTTCCTAATTTGCATAATGAAAGGATACGGAGCAAAGCTTCGAAAGGTGCAAGCTCCATAAAAATGGAATCTACCGATGAGATATCCTTATCATACGACTGGCACGAGCAGTTTTTATGTGAAGTTCAAGATCGTTAAAAATTAAACCTAAGCAATGAGAAAATTTTTCCCCATAGAGTTTAAGCTCATTAAAAAATGAACCAATTTCCGGTAAATAACCATTGTGAATGCATTATCATCAGCTCTTGAGCCTTGGTCGTGTTCTCATCATCACCTCCACTCTATTTTAGTTGATCATTCGCCTCCATTTGATTGTTTACACGTTTTGAGGAATGGATGCGAAGAGTGATTCTGTTAGCCATCCTTGTGACACTGCCATGATTGGAAAATTCCAAACCTTACCTGGAATCAGCTGCTACCTGAAATTATCACTCGTTCCTCAAAAAACGAGTCTCCTTTAAGCTCTTTTCGTCTAACTCGCAAAATATGAAAAGATTTCTGAGTAGTTGGCCTCTCCAGCTTGTTAAAGCTACCTGGAGTGCTATCCCTCCTCTAGATTTTAATCTTTTTGGACCCGAGGGATTATTACACAAAAAGATTGAGCGCTTGTCTTGTTCGGCTCGTTAAAACTATCGAAAATTCATCCCTTTCGTATTATTTTATACTTTTTCGGACTTAAGGGATTACATGACGAAAAAGGATCACTGGAGTTTCCTTTCCGTCCCTTTTCAGACTCTCTAAAATTGAAAAAGGACCGAGTTGTCTTTGTCGTTAAACTTGTTAAAACCAATAGCGACAAACTTGTCCATGCAAACAAGAATGAGTTTCATTGTCGCTAGGCTCGTTAAAACATAGCGACGGGTTTGCCCGAAGGGAAAATTATAGAACAAGCATATGTTATCCTCCTCAAGCTTGATAAAAATAAAGAGGTACTAGTCAGCAATGACTGGGGAAAAATTGGGAAGAAAACTTGAAGAAACTTTATTAGTAGCGAGTCGCTCTTGAACATGACACTTTCACTCCATCACCATGATTGAGTCGGGTTGGGTTATTCCATTCACCAGTCATATTACCATTGGTCCTCTGTACCATCCATATTTGGGGTTAACGCTACCAATCCATTTCAGTGTCGCCGATATGTTCAAGAGAAGTCGATCAGAGAATTCACCAACCCATCTTGTGTCTCATCCGCTGCAATACCTTTACGCTTCATTCTTTCATGACCGCCACCCTGAACCCTGTATCATCAGATCGTTTTCACCTCTGAAAATCATTTTCTTCGTTCCATGTCATAGATGTGGGATTCATTAAGGCCCTCCTACGATGGGTCACTTCTTGTTGACATCAACTCATTATCCAAGAAGTCGACCTAGGAACAACCCTTTCAGTACTTTGAAGCTTGCATGCCTCAATGGCAAGTTTCTCACTTTCGGCGACAGGTTTACATCAATGGCCTTTGACCGAGAGATTTTGCGTGGTGTTCAACACCAAGTCCCATTTTCACACCACACAAATTGTACTGTCGTACCTTGAGGGTCATCATCATTATCGGTGATTCCTCTCGCGCCCGTTAATAGCTTACATCATTGGCTAGTAATCAGAAGATGTCTTTCCATGTTCGACTCCAGAACATTTTTCACATGAATCGACTTGTACTTCGGGTGAAGATTGGACGAGTTTGAAGACCCCGGATCTAGTTTCATCCATCCAGGCTGCGATATATTCAAGAAAATAAAGACATCAAATGTACATCATTGCTGCACAGATGATCATCCGAATCAAAGGATGATGGCTCTATCAGAATCATCAGTCTGCCACACAGACGGTTATCTGTCCTATGTACATGAAAATGAATTTATAAAGCTGAGCATGGGAATGCCCGCCTCAGCTAGATCATGAAAATATTATGAAGATAATGTATTGTATTGTATCTTATTACAGGTCGCCTTCCAGTTCGAAAAACCTCGGATCCTCATGATAAAGCATTTCACCTGACATCAAAAGATTAACGACCTCATGCTTTAGGGGGCAACTGTTATAGACATTTTTGGGCACTGCAACCCCAATCATATATGTCCATAAACCAAGGGATTCTGAGTCCCTAAAAGTGTTGTTTCATGCCCTAAAGGAACAAGGTCAGCTGATTACATCATCTCCCAGAAGTTCTCCACAGAAAACTGCTCAGAACTGGTCAAAACTGGACCATACAGGTTGCTCAGTACTAAGGGTGAGATACATCTCACATGCCCAGTGTAAAAGGTGTGATGCACACTAGAAAGCCCTTCTGTAGGGTGTGATGGGTGAGAATGGACAAATGGCAGAGACAATTTGCGAGGTGGATGATCATGGAATCTTCCAGAAACTTCTCTTGTGACACTTGCCTCTCTGAATTCGCCCAGGGATGAGTAAGAGATCATCAATCTCCAAGTGGAATCAAGAACTATCAGAGAGAAGACACTAATCAAAATCCCAGAAGCTGACTCACCTCCCTGCAATCATCTATATATGGATCCCTCATCCTAGAGATCCAGAGGCTGGAATTTTGTATCTTGTAAGGAAGTACTGTTGGTTTCTTGGTAGAATATCATAGTGTTGGGTGATCTAAGCTTTTCATGAGGTGAAGAAGGGCTTTCATGCTGGGAGGACGATGTTGGGTCAGATCAATGGGTTGTAATCCTCTCTTCTAATCTTTATATTAATAAAGCTATTCAAGTTTTCCTCCACATTCTTGTATGTCTGATAATATATGCATTTGTGTGGTCAATATATATCTGGTCCTATATTGCTTATGATTGTAGTTCTATACACTTTGAAGGTATTATGCTGCTTTGACTCTACAGGTACTCTTTGAAGCGGAGTGGTCAAGGGAGAAGTGGCAAAGACTTGTCGGTGAGGAGAAGGAACAAGCAAAGAACTGAGCGAAAGATCGAGGTTGGTATTCTTTGATCCTCTCCTATCTACTTCTCATAAAGGAAAATGAAAGTAACTTTAATCTATTTGTTTCTAAGATAGCTACCCGTCTTAGTGGGACTAGCAGCTCTGCATAGACACTAGATTTCCCGATAACAATCAATGCTTCATATGTTGTGGTGTTGTTAGTACATTGAAATTTAATCTACAAGAAATTAAGAACTTTTTTTTTGCATCCATCAAGATACAACCGACACCAAATCCATCATGAGTCTTGGACCCATCATAATATAAAGTCCATATATCACTAAAACTATGATCCAAGCTAAAACTATTTACATTGAAAGTACAGATTCTATTACCATCAACTAGAGGAAAAGGAAGGAGTTCTAGCTGCATGTTTGATGAGACTGGCGATTGTATGGCTTCGTAGAAATTGATGTCATTTTCCAAGAAAAACATCCCCAATTATTCTTGAGAAAAAATGATGGGCTCATATGGTGCTTCCAACTCATTATTGACTTTGATATGATTCTTCTTTCCCTGTCAGTGGAGACATAAATATGACCATCATGTAGAAAAATATCCCTGGATTTTACTAGACCAATCTACGCTTAACAACAATCCATGTGCCTCAGGTATGTCAATGACCACAATATATATGAACTAATGCACTTTTGAATCAAAATATAGTATTATCAACATGTTATTCAAATCTCCAATAGTAGGAACTTGAGACCTATCAAGTTGAATGATCTTGGCATCCGTCTTTTCTGTTTCGATATTAATTTTCTTACAAACTGATATAGGCATGATTTTGGTAGATGTGCCAAATATCGACAAGATAATTATGTACATTATAATTAAAGATATCAAAAGTTAATAGGAAAGGAAGAGTTGAAGATCTAGAATTATCATTAGTGGCTTTGATAATGGATTGAAGATGTGTGGGTGCTTTAGATTGACCAGAGGTGGCATTTTTGGAAGATATAGGTACCTTACCGGTGGAAGACATGGAGGTAAAGGTCTTGATAATCAACTCTCTACGACCAACTAGCTTGGCGAGCTCATAAAGAAAAATGTTAATAGTAGGTTGGTAAGACTTAGTAGCAACTTAGAGAGTGTTAGAGTTACCTTTATTGGTTGCCGAGGTACTCTTTGAGGATTGCCTAGTCGAAGACTTGCGAGATAAAGGTTGGGTAGGGTTGCTTGGAGGAAAATAATTCTTGACAACACCTTCTTCTTGTCCTCAAGAGTGGGTTCAACTACCAATATTTTACTCATATTATAAATCTTTGGAGTTTTAAGAGGAGTTTCCCCAACTTGGGCTTCTAGGATAGACTTAACTTCACCTCCTTGAATAACTTAAAATTTTATCACAGAGGAACTAAATTATCATCTGGAAGAGAGGCTTCTTCTTCATCACCCTTTTCTCCTTCATCTTCTTCTCCAACTGTTTGGTCCTCAAGCACTTTTCTCACCACAACGATCATATTATGTATCCATTGCGGGCATGACTTTTCTGAATGAGCGGCCTGGTGAAAAGTGCAGTAGTTTTCCATAACAATCTATTCAACATTTAGATTCAAATTAGAACTCTGAGTTGACTTCATAGGTGGATTACAACTCTTCTTGAAGAAAGGATTGTATTGTTTGCTACTGGATGAGCTCTCATCAGTCTTTCTCTTCAGTTCAAACACTTCATTTGTTAACTACTTTAAAGATTGATCAAAAGCTTCAAAATTGAAAGAGAATTTATCATGAGATTTACTAGACGATGCCTGAGATATATTACTAAAGGTATTTGAATCATCATGCGTGTCATGCTCAATTAATCCTACTGAAAGCAATCCCTTCTCAATGACGAGAGCCTCTACGAAGTTCTCCACCAGTGTAGTCTTGGATTATCTCTTCAAAACATTACGATATCACGAGGGAGCGTCTTGGTATAGTAATCAACAATGATGGAGTCATTGAGAGGAAAATATACTAGGAATATATTCAAAATGGTAATAAGCTGTCGATTAAATTATTTGACCTTTTCTTCTTTCCCATCTCTAGTTAGCTCAGCTCTATAAGCAACACAACAAGTGCCTTTTCTTCAACAAAATTTTCGATAAAGGCCTTCCGAAATGTAGAAATTTTGAATAATTTAACACATATTCAATGGAAATTATCCTGATCATGTACTATTGCGGAATACATACACAATACATAAGCTCCTCTACGTTGATCATCAATATAGCAGCATCAATAACAATAAAACATCAAGAGAATTCACACATTAACACAGTATGTAACCCGGGGAAAGCATCTCGCTAAAAAACCCCACACTATCTATATATTAATGATTGAGAACTTGTAACATTACAAAGTACAATGTTTATCACAAGCAATCCAGTACCAGCTCCACCTGTTACACACAATACAACTTAGATCTGATCTCCAAATCTATTCCACTGCTTGCCTGCCTCTCCAGCTCAATACCTGCTCAAGAACTGATGAGAATGGTTTACCAAACTCGTATTTCACCTGCAAAGAATCATTCACACTGTGTTGGACGTGAGCACAGGCTACAATTCTTGATATTGGCCAATTCATTGGCATACTCAATCCCTCTGATTGTGCAAATCATCATGCACAACTATAGTCACAACTGATAGCAATATGATCCTCTAACACCTGTCCCTGCTGAACTGAACATGCACTGACATGAAACTGAGTTAACTGATGTATTCTATAGTTGCATTATGAGTTAATAACTTGTGAATTAATTAATAACTAATTCACCCAACTCATCTCTAGTCTATTTGCCAGTTAGACTAAATACAACCAGTTTAACAAAGCTAAACTGAACACAACTCCATCAACTGCACCTCCACTCCACTAAACTCAACTCACTTGAGTTCTAACTGAAGTCTTGCATGAAAATATTAGTCATCCCATAGGTAACCACGTATTTCCCTCTGGGATCTACATGTACCACATCCGTAGCTCATCCTGAAGTGCTCCAAGAGAATAAGATCAAGTTTATAGTCCAAATATTATTATGAGACAATAATATTTGAATTTTCTATTTTTGATAGCCAGTCTAAAAATAGACTTTGATCACTCATACCGTGATCACTCACACTGTGGTCACCCACACTATGATCACTCATACTGTGGTCACCCACACTGTGATCATCCCTGCTGGGATAAAAAATAGAACTTGCGCCATAATTTGCCTGCGGGCCCACTTGGTGAAGGCGACTCTTTTCACTAAGCTCCATCATCTTGTTGCAATCTCAACACTCCCTCTCGACAAGATATGGATTATCAGCAACCCCTATCCTCCCTCGGTGGTACTCGAATTTGCTCCTGGTGAGAGCCTTCGTTAGAATATCAACATCCTGATCCTCCGTTGGAATGTATGAAAGCAACATGATCCTCCGCTGCACACAATATCTGATATGATGGTACCTGATGTCAATATGCCTAGATCTATCATGAAATACAGGATTAGCTGAGAGTTTAATGCAACTCTGGTTATCACAGTAAATCACAGTAGGATCCAAATGAGAACCGAACAAACCAACCAGGATCTTCCTCATCCATATAGCCTCGCATGGAGCCAAACTTGCTGCCATATACTCGGCCTCCGCTGAACTGAGTGCCACGGATCTCTGCTTCCTACTGTACCGAGAAACTGCTGTCGATCCAATACTAAAGACCCCTCCTGATGTGCTCTTTCTGTCCGTTGGGCTCCCTGCCCAATTTGCATCCGTGAAGCCACATAGCTTCACCTCATCCTCCTGTCTGTACCATAAACCATATCCCGATGTGCCTCTCAAGTAGCGCAATACATGCTTGCCCGCCTTCCAGAAGAGCTTGGTAGGCTTAACCATAGCTTGTGAAAGCTAGTTAACTGCATAGCATATATCAGGTCGTGTATTGACCAAATACATCAGCGACCCCACCAACTGTCGATAAACAGTGGCATCCACTTCTTCTCCCGAAGTGGCATCCTCCTTCCTCCAACCTCCAGGAAGAGGAGTATCAATAGGCTTGCAGCCATGCATGTTGAACTTCTCCAGTATCTCCCAAGCATACTTGCCTTGAGAAACAAATAATCCACCACTGCGCTGCCATATTTCCAATCCTAGGAAATAGTGAAGGAGGCCCAAATCCTTCATCTCAAACTCTGTAGCAAGATCCTTCTTGCATGACAGTATCAAAAACTCATCACCCGTTAGAATCAAATCATCAACATACAGTACAATGATAAGCAACTTACCCTCCACCACAATCTGGTATAGGTTAGGATCTGCCTCGCTCTTGGAGAATCCAAGTCCTGTGAAATAGCTGTCTATCCGTGTGTACCAAGCACATGGTGCTTGCTTCAACCCATACAACGTTCTCTTGAGCCTGCACACATGCGACTCGCTGCTGAAGACCTCAAAGCCTTCGGGTTGCTCATTGTACACCTCCTCCTCAATGAATCCGCTGAGGAACGCAGTCTTCACATCCATCTGATGAATGTGCCATCCCATCTGCGCTGAGAGAGCAAGAATCGTCCGTATGGAAGAATACCTTGTGACAGGTGCAAAGGTCTCCTCATAATCGATCCCCTCTATATGTGAAAAGCCTTGGGCAACAAATCTTACCTTGTACTTCTCCACACTCCCGTCAACTGCTTGCTTAACTTTGTAGATCCATCTCGAACCCACAACTGATTTCCCTTCCGGTCTAGGAACAATCTCCCATGCATTGTTTCTGACAATAGAATCATACTCTTCCACCATGGCATCTACCCATGCGGGATCCTCCACAGCTTCCTCGAAGGAGGATGGCTCAGTCACAACACACTTGCTCATAAGAGCCATGTATCCAGTGTACTGATCAGGTGACTGTCTCTGCCTGCGTTGGGCTGTAGGTGGTCCTACAACTTTCTCTGCATCTTGAGCCAGTCACTCAGCTTCTGTCAAGCACTTTCACCCTCTGATGGTTGGCGCTGCATGAGTGGTCTCTTCCACTCCATGAACCTCGTCCTGTGGTTGATCCACGTCCTGAAGCTCATCCTTAGGAACTAATAGCTCCTCATCTACATGCAAGTGTAGCTCCCTCTCAAGCAAACACTTCATGGCTTTCTCCTCCTGAAATTTTATATCCCGTCGCACGACAGTTTTACCACTGTCTGGCAAATACACACGATAGTTGTGGGGCGTATCAGTGTACCCCAAAAATATCCCAACCTCTGTGGTCAGCTCCAACTTCTTCCTGGCATCCTTCGTCACATGCATGTAAACGTTAGCACCAAAAATCCTCAAATGAGAAAGGTCAGGCTTCTTACCAGAATAAGCCTCCTCAGGTGTACTCATGCCAAGTATCCTATGAGGACAACGGTTCTGCACATAAACTGCTGTATTGCATGCTTCCGCCCACAAGTGAAGGGGTAGGCCCTGATCATGCAACATTGCCCGTGCAGCACCCACAATCGTTCTGTTCTTCCACTCAGCTACCCCGTTCTGCTGTGGGTTATGGGGAGCTATGAGCTCTCTTCGAATCCCTTCTGCCTTGCAAAAATCCTTGAACTCATCCGAGATGTATTCACCACCATTATCACTCCTAAGAGCCTTCACCTTCTTCCCCGACTCCTTCTCGACCAGTGCTTTGAATTCACAGAACTTTGAATGAGAGAAATCATCAACAAATCATCAACAAAAATCACATAATACCTGTGTTTTGCTGTCGAAGCAACTGAGAAAGGTCCACACATGTCTGTGTGAATTCTCTCAAGGATCGTCGTGGCGTGATTATCCTTCTCGTGAAAGGTGGCTTTCACAAATTTCCCCAAAGTACACCCCTTGCACTGATCTGACTGCGCAAGTGTGCCTTTAGGAAGCCCTGTAGTGATCTGCTGCAGTATCTTCAAGGCTCCATGGTGAAGGTGACCCAATCTCCTGTGCCACAACTCACCATCATCCCGGCTCACCAATCCTTCTGCCTTGCCCGCCATTGCTGTGCATCCATCTACATGCAACTGATAAAGGTTCCTCACTCGAACCCCTATCTTCCGGGTCTCACCAGTTGTCTTGCTACGCAGGAAAGCCTTTCCCTCGCTGAAAACAACATCATACCCCTTGTCTTCTAACATCGCCACTGAGATAAGATTCTTCTTCAATCCTGGAACATGCATGAATTCCTTCAATACGAAGGGTTTACCAGACTCCCTCTCAAAGGAAATGGTACCGATACTGGTCGCACTGTATCTACCATCATCGCCCATCTCGATGTGCACTCCAAGATCTTTGTCCTCCAGATCAGAGAACAAATATCTATCTCCCGTCATGTGAAAAGATGCACCACTTTCCAAGAACCACACTGATCCCATCAAACTTGAAACCAAGCATGCGATCAATGAAAAATCAAGCTCAAACTGTGAGGCTAGAGCCTCTCCTGCTGAAGATCCAGCAGCCTGCTTGTTCTTCTTCTTCTGCGGACAATTAGTGGCATAGTGTCCGTGCTGGTGACAGTGAAAACACTTCACCTTGGACATATCTTGCTTCTTGCCTTTCGCACCAAACTGAGAAGCTTTCTTGCTCTTCCCTTTCTTTGCTTTGGCAGCCAAAACACAATTCTCTTCATCAGCTCCCTTTGACGAAGATCCGTCCCTGGTACTCCGCCTGATCTCCTCTTGCACAAGATCTGACCATAGTCTTTCCCATCCTGGCAACTTCTCCTGACCATTGACAGAGTCCTGATAGGAATGCCAACTCTTTGGAAGACCAAGGAGAGCCAAGCTCACCAAGTCCTCATCATTGACAGTAACCCCCACACTTCCCAGCTCATCTCGACACTGAGTGAACTTCGTGAGATACTTCGGAATACTGTCACCCTTCTCGCATTTGATGTTTCTGAGTTTATCTTTGAGTGCCAGCTTCCTCTGATCGCTCTTGCTTTGGAATAATTCTGTTAATGATTTCCACATCAAATATGGAGTAGCCTTTCCATGGAGGCTGGACACAATGTGATCCTTCACTCCCTCCAACAGAATCCTTCGACATTTTGCGGTCTTCTTTTGCCAAACTTTCGCCTCAGCAGCATCAGTAGGCTTTGGGATATCCGTATCTATGAACTCCTTCAGCCCGTTATCATCCAATACTACCTCCATCCTGTCCTTCCATGCAATATAGTTTGAGCTGCCCTCAAGAGCATACTTCAATCACAATCCGTTGAAAGACATTGCTGCGTTGTCACCAAGAAAACACTACTGCAAATTCGAATTCCACCAGCAACCAACTCAACCGACTCGGATCTAAGATTCGTGAGAACACAATATTTCTCGTACAGAGATTGACTGTATGGGCATTCACCGGATATCTCACCTTCCAAAGGAAGGATGAATCCAGAGGCTACTTGGCCCGATTACAGACTCTGCCTGAAGAAATAGAATGTAAACACTTCCTGAATAGTAGATCTGATAATCAACAGCTCTGATACCATGTAGAAATTTTGAATAATTTAACACATATTCAATAGAGATTATCCTGATCATGTACTATTGTGGAATACATACACAATACATAAGCTCCTCTACGTTGATCATCAATATAGCAGCATCAATAACAATAAAACATCAAGAGCATTCACACATTAACACAATATGTAACCTGGGGAAAGCATCTCGCTAAAAAACCCCACACTATCTGTATATTAATGATTGAGACGTAACATTACAAAGTACAATGCTTATCACAAGCAATCCAGTACCAGCTCCACCTGTTACACACAATACAGCTCAGATTTGATCTCCAAATCTATTCCACTGCTTGCCTGCCTCTCCAGCTCAATACCTGCTCAAGAACTGATGAGAATGGTTTACCAAAATCGTATTTCACCTGCAAAGAATCACTCACACTGTGTTGGACGTGAGCACAGGCTACAATTCTTGATATTGGCCAATTCATTGGCATACTCAATCCCTCTGATTGTGCAAATCATCATGCACAACTATAGTCACAACTGATAGCAATCTGATCCTCTAACACCTGTCCCTGCTGAACTGAACATGCACTGAAATGCAACTGAGTTAACTGATGTATTTTATAGTTGGATTATGAGTTAATAACTTGTGAATTAATTAATAACTAATTTACCCAACTCATCTCTAGTCTATTTTCCAGTTAGAATAAATACAACCAATTTAACAAAGCTAAACTGAACACAACTCCATCAACTGCACCTCCAGTCCACTAAACTCAACTCATTTGAGTTCTAACTGAAGTCTTGCATGCAAATATTAGTCATCCCATAAGTAACCACGTATTTCCCTCTAGGATCTGCATGTACCACATCTGTAGCTCATCCTGAAGTGCTCCAAGAGAATAAGATCAAGTTTATAGTCCAAATATTATTATGAGACAATAATATTTGACTTTTCTATTTTTGACAGCCAGTCTAAAAATAGACTTTGATCACTCATACTGTGATCACTCACACTGTGGTCACCCACACTGTGATCACTCATACTGTGGTCACCCACACTGTGATCACTCATACTGTGGTCACCCACACTGTGATCATCCCTGCTGGGATAAAAAATAGAACTTGCGCCATAATTTGCCTGCGGGCCCACTTAGTGAAGGCGACTCTTTTCATTAAGCTCCATCATCTTGTTGAAATCTCAACACGAAACTCATCCCAATTCCAAATTGATGATACAGGTAAGGAATGATACCATGTAGTGGTCTTGTTTTCTAATGTATGGGGAAACAACCTGTATGCTACATCATCATATTGGACTCTCATCATCTGCAAAATTAGATAGAAGTTACTGATGTGATCTTCAATCGTGGTTCCTTTCTCTGGATCATATTTTTGGAGATGCTTCTCAGGGTGCTGAGGCATGTCATGAAGTGGTCCTTGGATATCCAGAGGAGACTAAGTCATCCAAGTAAGAGGTTGTTTCCTGTTAGCTCTTGCTTGGTTGTGAGCCATATTGTTAGCATTGTCCTCCTCATCACTCTTTGAATTAGAGCCCGAACCTTCAGTATTATTAGGAGGATTCTCCTAGCTCTTTTGATTCCTAAGAGCCATTAGATTTCTAAGCTTTCTTAGAATCCTTTGGTTTTTGAGATTCCTTTCATTTCAAAAATTCTCCCCATTCCTTATATTCTCTTCATTTCTATTATCCCTTTGGCCTCATGGTCTTTTAGTGTTTTCAACATTCACATGTTGTTGTCGATTCCCACCTTTTAAATTATCTCACTCAGGATTCTCCTCTTCTGAACCATCTCAAATCTCTAGGACTGATATCTCTTGCCTTTCAACAACATTTGTAAATTCATCTAATGTCACATTAACCAACTCTTCGACTGAACTAACCGAGACTATTTTATATGTTTGGTGAGATCTAGTTACATGCCTGTGGGGAAGATTAACAACACCAAGGATAAGTTTGACACTCTTAACAGACTAATGAGTAATGGGTCATAGAGCTCTCAATTTATCAAAGTTGATTTCATAGGCAACTTATAGATCATCAAGCATGTATTCAAGGGGAGAAGGTTGAGTATTATTAGGAGGAGTGTCACCAAAAGGTGGTCCTTGAGGAGGGTACTGAGGAGGGGGTTGGTTACTTTATTTTTGAGAAGGTTTGGGAAGAGGATGGGGATTTATAATACCATATAATAAGAGGATCCCTCCTTCTAATGCCAATATTATGTTGACGGGATAGAATGTTCCATCAACAACAATGGGATCTCCCAATTGTAGAATCCCAACTAGACTCTACTCTATTTAGTTTAGGAGTCCGATCCTATATGTAGGCCTGACAACCATCACATTACTTATTGGTTCACTTTGGAAAAAAAAATAAATGTTAGAGAAAAAAATAAAACCCTCAATAAATTTAGATGAATGATTTATGGGTTCCAAACATGTGAAACATTACACACATAACAACGACCAAGTAATATTGACATGAATCTTAAGAGAAGAAATGTTAACAAAACTTCAAATAAAACCCAAGTACTTTATAGAGATAAGTGCATTGATTATAAACAATTTCATAACCAAAAAACTCATGAAAGCATGTAAAATCACACAATTCAATACATGATATATGTCCAAATTAATAAAACAGTTTACTAACATAAGCATAAAATAATCACAACATGTACCATTCAATCAATTCAAGAGAAATCCTACAGTGATTAATGAAACATGAGATAATTGCACACCTTGGGTTCAAAGACATTGAAAAGTTGAAATACTCGTAACATTATCGCATGAAAATTCCATGACATCCATAAGTGGAAGTATAAAATCACCACTTTCATTCACCAAAGGTCTATTAGTTCTTAAAACAATGTGCATCAATTTAGTCCAAAACTAAACTTCCTTTACATTGAGCCATGAGGATATATTTATAGAAAATGGGGTGACCTTTCGTCTACCCCTATGACTCTTGAGTTACCCATGACCTTTCATATTCCCATGTGACTCTCTACTCTACTACTAACACATTACATGAAAGAAATAAAATACTCTTAATCTACTAATCTAGTAATAAAGAGGTTTGGGACATCCAAATGTTATTATCAAACTAAATATTCTTCCCTTATCCGATAATCTATTGCAAGCATCATAATCTAATGTTGTATATCATCCCCAAGTATTTGAAGGCCCTCTAGTGCATCTGATACCAATTTAGGATTCTTTCCCTTTATCTGGTTTGATAGAGTTACACATTTAGCGTATAATCTCATAGGCTTAACCACATACTGAGTTAATGTCTCCTTTGTAACTTCTAGGCCATCCTCTACAACTAATTATTTGTTTGGTTCTAAAAATGCTTGAATTTCGTGTTTAACCTCTTCATTTTGTCTTGTTTCTCCTAGTGTGCCAATAGAGGTAATCTTATGTAGTTCAAAAAGAGACTTTAGGGGACCAACCAATTTCCTATATGATGATATCACCTTATCCATATCTTTAGCCAATTTATCACGAGACTGCAACTTGCTGCGCATGGCCTCTTTGTCATTTTTTTCTTTCTGTGATCCAATCTTTTATGGGAAGATATTCAGGTGCATCAAGGTATTGAAAAGTCCATTCATGCATACATTCAACTGCTACTATGGCCACTTTGATCATGATTCCCCTTTATTTTGTTTCCTTATGCCTGTTAGGGAATGGAGTCATTACTTGATGTAAGATCATGATTTCATTGTACACTAAGTCCATTACTTCAGAAATGATTTGTAATTTATATGATATGGATACTAGCGAGCCCTTATCCTAGGAGTGGGATGCAAGCAAGACCTAGTTATCACTCTATACCTGTGAAATTATTTGTTCAGAGGCAACAAGCTTGGTTTGTAGATTGAAAACTTGTTTTCTTAATCTACTCACATTTAGCTCTGTGGCTATTACAAAGGCGGTTCTAGTTGAGTACATCATTTCTGGGTTCATGGAGGTATTTTTGAAAATTTCCTTCTTTGTGAGCACCGATATGGGCTTAACTATATTCTTTGCATACCACTTCCATCTTTCTTGCGTGCTCTTACATTGAATCCGATCAAAAGTTAGCTTGGTAATATCTAACAATTCTTCTTCTTCTTCTTATGGGATGCCCAATTCTTGTAGTGGAAGATATCCATCAGTAATTGGAGTGGATGGTGGAAAACATGACTGCATCTCTGATCCCTATATTTGCTGATCATCTACTGCAAAGGAGGAAAATATGACTGCATCTCTGATCCCTATATTTGTTGATCATCTACTGCTTTGCTATTTTTCTTTCTGAGAAGATCTTGTTCGATTTTTTTGGCTAGAGCTTCTTGCCACCTTTTGGATTCTTCTTCCTCTTTCTATTTCCATTCTTCCTCAACTTTCCTCCTTTTTTCTTCCTCAACTCTTCTTTTGAGTTCCTCCTCTTCTTCCTCTTCTTTCTTTTTATTTTGTTCCACCTCTCGTTTCCTTCAATATTCTTCTTATTTTCTATGCTGCTCTTCTTTTGATTCTATTTTGAGCTGTTATTCTTCCTTCTTGCACTACTCCTCTTCTCTTTTTCTTTTCATCTCTTGTTTCTTTCAGGCTATTTCTACATTCCTTTTTTCAAGGTCTTCCTCTCCCTCACTTCCCTCTTGTTGATCGTTCTCAGTTTCTTCATCTTATTCTTCCTAGGTTTCTTCCTGCTAGTTAGCCTTCTATTTATTTTGTTATCCTTTCTTGTTTTCCCGCCCATTCTTCCTTTTAAGATTTCTATCTTTGAGACTCATGATTTCCTCGGTCTCATCATCCTATTGATCTCCTTCTTCCTCTTGCTTCTCATTTGGCCCTAATGCCTTGGAAGCATTATAGAATTCCTTGATATTATCCTCCTCATCCCCTTTGAAATGTGTATAGGACCATCCAAATCCAATTTCCTTACAATGTACGAATTCAACACCTTTCATATCATACTTTTAAAATATCAAATCAACAAAATAGAAAGCCTTCAATTCCATAGCTTCTGCTTTAGACTCTTTAAAGTTTTAAAGAGTAGATTCTATAATTGTCAAGGGGAACACATGCCACAACCTTTTTTTTATCTTTTTCTAATGTCTTGGATAGCCAAGTGGTCCATTAGTAGTAAACTTGCCGCAAAATCACTCTATCTGTTACTATTGTAGGGAGAGCATCAGGAGTTTTTTAGGCACTGAAAACTTGAATATATGTTGCTTCCCTAATTGGGAATCAGTTTGCAACCTCAATGAGGGTATTTTGGGCTATTTCAAACATGCAAGCTGGGTATTTTCCAAATAGTGCCTGATATAAAGGAGCAGTGAAGGATTATGCAATTGTCTCATACATGCCTTTGCAGCCTAGGTTCCAAAATATTTTATAATAAATATGTAAGTGCTCTTGCACCTTTGGGGTCCATTTCAAATTCCATCCCTCAAATTCACATTTTTCATAAATTGCATCAAGGAGATAAGATGCCATATAAAACTATAATGGACACCTATCCTAGATTCGTGGCTACTTAAATGTTTGTCTTGAGTGCAGATGAAAGAATGCTTGAACAATTAAATATTGTCCCTTTATTGGAAACTGTGTGCATTAGGGTAACCCATGATCCTATTAAAGTATCAATATCTGCTCTCCAATACAACCTGTTCATCATGGAACTTTCAGAGGCATTTTGTCTTGTAAATTTGGTCTTCCCTAATCCCGAACTTGGTTGGATCCTACCACAATGACTTTAGCATATCCTTGTTAGACTCGCTGAAAGATGAAAACCATATAGTGTTGAAAGCATCTTCTCACTCGGGCTGCTTGTAATAGGTTGTAATGTCAGAAATTGTGAAGGATGCCAAAATTTCTCTAGTATGCCCCTTAATTTCCCAATGATATTTGTCTACACACTGTATTATCCAGTCTATGGTTTCAACACATGGAAACAATGGTGGGTGTGAAACTACTTTTTACAATCAAGACATTCTAATATTTATGTATACATTGAAATACTCTTGATCTTGAGGGATATCCTTTTTTGCGAACTCTAAGTAATTGTCCCACCAGGTAAGCTTGTCTTCATGTTAATATTAAAAGCGGTGTCTCCATATATGGGCAGAGTTGGTGGGATGTCCACAATTCCCTCAATACTGCTTTAATTAGGGAACTTTGAGGTCTAAGATGGGCCTCCTAAGGAAATTATAAAATAATAATGGAAATAATAAAATAAGATTAGATTACATCATCTAATTTTAGAGGGAAAAAAGAAAAAAACTATTTTTTCAACTCATATTTTCAATCCCTATGGGTTTACTCAAATTTCGAGTGGAAACACTCATTGGATGCGGAATTTGATTCCTCATCAAAGGAGTACCCATGTTGTATACTTTCGATGGACCTTACTACATGAAAAATGAGAAATACATGACAAACATGATTGTAATCACGTTTTTTCACATATTTCTCATTTTCCATGTAGCTGTGTCTATAGAAAGTATGAAACATGGGTACTCCTTGGATGAGGAATTAAGTTTTTCATCCAATGAGTACTCCCGCTCAAAATTTGGGTAAAACCTTAGGGAGATAAGTTGAAAATATGAGTTGAAAAAGTAGTTTTATTATTTTATTATTCTTTAATCTTTTTACTTTTTAACTCCAAAAATGGTGAATCACCCCCCATGGTTGACATCATCATCTTGAATCCTATTGGTTCTTATAAAGTTTATTTTGGTTGTATATTTTTCTTAGGAGGCCCATTTTAGACCTCAAAATTCCTCTATTTCCACTCCGGCGGAGCTCCTGTTCGAACCTTTATAGGAACCCTTGACCACTAGTGGTGCCACATCTTCGGAGAAATATGATATACTAATGCAGTTCTGATCAATGTCACCTAGAATTTCAAAAATATGATCCCAAGACATAGATGTTGGCATGAATAATAATAATCACCAGTCATAAATAAAAGTATCGTTGTGGGTCCCCATGGTACAAGGTGTATGGTTTGCTACTAGGTCGCAGTTCTAATTGACCAGACATGTCATAGATTTGAAGGTGAGATAGGTCACAATGAGGACGAGTCACAAAGAGGATGGGTTGCAAGGATAAGACATGTCACAAGATTGCAAAAGAGACTAGGTTGAAAGTTTGCAAAAGAAACCATTGATCTCTACAATTATGATTGTGACTTAGGGTTTTAACACTAGTTAGGTTATGGGGAGATAGAAGGCCACAAGTTGCATAAGGAGATAGGTCACAAGGAAGGAGAGGTCACAATATCACAAAAGAGGATAGATTGTAAATGCGGATTTCCTTTTTCAGTTGTGATTTTTCAATTATGTGACTTAAGGGTCATATCAAGTCGTAGGGTCACATTATAGGGTAGATCACACAAATTGAAAACATTTTAGGTGTGGTTTTGTGACTAGGAATCAAAGGAAGTCGCAATTCACATACTGGATCAATGTTACTATCAATGTATTAGTGAATTGATAATGATTGCGACCAACAAATAAATATAAGTTACAATGTTGGATAAGGTTGGGATGGGGATGAGCGATTAAGTTTTTATTGGGACCCAAAGGCTAGGCAAATAAGGACTGGCTCATGTTCGAGAAAATGGCAAAGGAAATTCAGGGTGCCAAGGAAAATATTACCCCAACCAGAGTGTATTAGGATTTTCAAAAACCCCAAATGGACATGCGTAGAATCAAGAAGGATAAACCCCAAAAAAGGGTTTCAATTCCCCTTTGAACAAAGGATGATTCACCATGATGTGAGGGTACGAGATGGGGTTTTCCGGAATGGAGAGTTAAATCGAGATGAGTTGGCTAGGGAGGACCATATGAGCATGAGCTATAACAAGATAAATGGGATAATTTTGAACGCTGAGGGAAAGCGAGGTTAGGGTGAGTGGGCATAGGCATAACATATAGTTTTTTAGATTTGAATTGGGGAAGGCGGATGGTCAGTAGTGCTAGGGGAAGATAAGTACTAATACACAAGAAATAATAATTATATAGGGGAAGAGGAAGAGCTACTTGCCAATGGAGAAGGTTGTAATTGTTATAGGATATCATGGGTTGTATCGTTGAGCACCAAAGGAGGTGAATAAAATGAGAGATGTGGATGAGTTTTATAAAATTATCCCCACCTGCGAGGGTAGGTGTCACAAAAGGGAAATGCACAAAGAAATAATCACATGCGACTAGCCTAAGCCAAAAGTCACAAGTCACACTTGTGACTGGTAGTCGCATGAGGAAATCGATCATGTGATGTGACCTAGTGACCTAGAGGGGTCACATGTATAGATTGCATAGAGTTTAGGTCACTTGTGACTTTAACAGATAAGGTCGCATAATCACATTCCAAAAAAAATAAAGAAATATCACTATAGGTCTAGGAGGCGACTATGCAACCTTAGAAAGAGGTCGCAAGTCACATATTCATCGCTCAGTTTGTAACCTCCAAATGTGATTAGTGACTTGCAGAAGGAACTTAGGTTTTAGGTTTCCTGGGTAGAATTTTTTTTAAGTTTCTAGGAAAGCCTAGATAGGTAAGGGTAAATGAAACCTTGAGAGACCATAGGCTGAGGATGACAGAGGGTTTAATATGTGGGTATCCAAAATTTTAAAAAGGTGAAAATTTTGGGGCTATTGTAGTAGCTACAACATGTCTCAAGAGCGAAATGAAACTCATAAGGTGTTCAAGGTATTTTCTTTTTCATGCTTATGAATTTTCGCAAGAATGTTGTTATTGATGAAAGCTTTGCGACAAGACAATTAACATCAAAAGCATTCGAAAAAATGGCTTTGAATATATATATATATATATATATATATATATAGTTTCACTTATTTCATTAGCTCTAAGCCCTTATTTTACTCTTAAGTAGTATGCTTATTTTCAACGGTGATAATGAAGCTTGTTAAACTTGTATCCTTATGCTTGAAATAATTTGTTGATCACATTGCCTTTTGACATTATATTCCTTGAAACCACAAAGGTGATGTTTAATATACCAAAGACATATTCTTGGTAAGGTTAAATGAATATTCTTCAAGTTTCTTTCAAACAAGACTTGTTACTTGAGTTAAGACTTCTTGGCATACTGGTTCCATGCCATCATTCATCACTCACCCTTGAGAAGTTTGTGCTTTGAGCAATATAATTTACCATAAAAATCCAAATTGAGTTGTGTATTTTTCTGAGAGACAAGACTCATAACTATGAAATGGCTTAGTAAAGGAAATGGTGTAAATTGATAAAAATATGAGATGATAACTATATCATTTGTTGAAACAACTAGGCAAGGCTTATTCGTAAAGGTGGAATTAGGCAAGTTGATGTAAAATATTCCAATTGGGCTTGAAATTTTGTTGGATATTTTAGTAGTTTGAATCAAGTGTATTATCCTAAAACCGATAATGTTATTTCAAATTTTTTAAAATAGAATTTGTTTGAACCATTTGCTTAGAAAGTCATAAAATTAAAAAAAATTGAACCTAATAAAGATGCCATGAAAGAGGGGAAGGGAAAGCCAACCAAGAAATCATACTTACAACCATTGAACCATTTTGTTAGTATAATGATCATGGTATATCCACCCAATTAATATAATAATCATGGTATGTTGAGGAATAAATGTTACCATAGACTAATCCTCTCTACCAATGTTAGGTAATAGTTTTTTATATCAAAGAACATTGAGGAAAGTATTTTCACTTAATAATACACCTTTAGGATATGATATTTCCATTAAATTCCTCATACTATTTGCAAAGGATCATAGTTTGATATACACTTTTAATAGAGACATTCACAATCAAAATATTATACTTAATTTTAAGAAAAAAAATGATTGTAGACACAAATACTCAATAATAGGAAACACATTTTCTAGTATTTCGAGGACCATAATAATTCCTCCTTGATTTTATAGAAAATTGTTAGCGCGTGGGATTTTGATAGACTCAAGATTTTCTATAGAGTGGCCAACAAATACCTGCTTAGCATCGACACTTTCAGAAACACCCATGAAGTGATTGAAGTCTGACCTGAGATGATTATGGGTGACTATCAGAACCATGTTTCTATAGTCTGACAAGACTGTCATAGGACTCATGACACACAATTACTAACTGACACATACTTTACTACCTACCTATTACCACACACTACATAGATTTCTAAGCCCCTCAACTACTAGACAATGCACAAATCAAGACTGACAGTGCATTGGGAATCCAAAGGTTCATACTTTCTGCCATTAGACGTTATGCCAACACTTAACTGAGACTATTCACACTATATATTATTCCCAACTATGTTGTAATCTTTCGACCCCCTTAAGCATATTAAGAACTATTCAACATAGTAACAAGATAATTAACATACATAGCTCTCAGACACCCTAAGCACCATGAATATGCAAAGCATTAAACATAGTTACAATCATTATGAATTACCATAAATGCCATTTATCATCCAAGAATATAATACACATAATTAACACATTCTAACATTGATTTAAAATAAAAATGCAATCCATCCATTTACCAGTTTGTATTAGCATTAAAAAGGAAAAGGTGCTATGGAATGAGTTACATTTAACAAACCCAAGATCTCACCAATCTTTCAAAGACAGGCCATCTATAGACAGGGCAGGAAAAATGATATAAAATTATGACATTCAAATGAGCATGACAATACAATGAAGTTTCTCTACAGTGATTAACTCTAATAAACCTGCATATGAACTCTAAGCATTTAGACATTACATTAACAATAATTGACTAATGATGTACTCTACAACTATGATTCCTTCTTGTCCAGTGAGCAACATTCAACCATCAACTTGTGTTCTGTCCTTGACTACCCTTCTTATCTTCATATCAAAACCTCTCAAACCCTCTCAGTCCTCTGCCTGGGTGCTCCAATTGTCCTTCAATGCATTAGGATATTTCCTCATCCCTTATTGAGCTATCCCATGCACATTACTAGCTGTTAAAAATATCCTTCTCGCCAGTTGGCTCCACTCCACCCTTTCTCCTTCTTTTGTAAAATATCTCCATCCTCCTACTTTCTACGATATCCTTGGTTGGCTCCACCCTATGCAAAATCCTAACCGCCAATATTCTTCTACACACACCTCCCATCCTCGGGTGCCACTATTATCCTCCCTCATGACGTCTGTCTACACCACACTCTGCCTAATATGCCAATCCCATGCTGCACTCCACTCAACCTCCCATGCTCCTTATCCCTAGTGCATGGTCCTATACTTACAAAATTTAGAAAATGTTTTATGGGCTCCAACAGGCCCCCAACATAAAAATGTGGCTTGTCTTGAGCCACTCAGTCCTCCTATTCTCATGGATTTAGGACCTTAGTTGTTAATGAGGTTGTCTTCTGGCTTCTGGTACAACTAATGCGGGTGTGATCAGGTAAACCAATCATCCTAAAGCTCCTCCAATGGGCTAAGAGGGGAGTGCTACATCCCTCTTCCCCTCAGCAGTGTTCTCAGAAAGAGAAACATAATCACCAATACTACTCCAGAGCTAAAATCGACATCTATCCTTGAGATTTGTCTCCTTCCTACTGTTGTACCCACCCCTTCCCTTGGCAGAGATAAGCAAGACCTTGAGTCGGTTCTTTTCTTCATAAAACGAGTCTTAGTCTTGTCCACTCATCCAGATGGAGGTTTCTTCCCACACTGCTATAGGGATTAATGCACGGTGTATAGAGAATGAAGGAACCTCAAGGGTCTTCTCGGGACCATTGGCAAACTGTAATATTATCTACAATTGTCACAAAGATACATGCGTGTCCATATTCAACAACTAACTATCAAAGCGAGATGGATTCATTACCTCGAGCCTTCATGTGGAATTGCTGGAGAGCACAATGCAGCTAGGTGGAAGTCCCCTGAGCCGGCTCCAAATCAAATCCTGAACATAGAAAAGACAAGCATTCCCACGTTCAGTAGCTATGTTAGAGTGATTTTCTCATAAAAGAGATATGAAGATGCTGGCTGCCAATAAGCACAATGCGGAACCAGTGTCATAATAGGATCATTCTGATGAGCTGTCTCCAAAAAACAATATACGCAACTTGGGAGAGGAAACAAGGCTGAATGATGCAAGCCTCTACCCAAGGTCTTGATTTCCGCTTCACAGAACTGTTGAAAAGTGTGCAACAAGAAATGCTTGTTGAGAGTGCAACAAGATGATGGAACTTAGTGAAAAGAGTCGCCTTCACTAAGTGGGCCCGCAGGCTATTTTTGGCGCAAGTCTATTTTTAGACATATGGATCATGTCTATGGATTGCAGGTTGCTGTTTATGGATGATTGATCAAGTTGGGAAAAAATAGATGGACTTCTATTTTTGATGAAAGTGTGAGTGATCACAGTGTGAGTGATCAAAGTCAAAAATAGAAAAGTCAAATATTATTATCTCACAATAATATTTGGACTATAAACTTAATCTTATTCTCTTGGAGCACTTCAGGATGAGCTACGGATGTGGTACATGTAGATCCCAGAGGGAAATACGTGGTTACCTATGGGATGACTAATATTTGCATGCATGACTTCAGTTAGAACTCAATCAGTTGAGTTTGGTGGAGTTGATGGAGTTGTGTTCAGTTTAGCTTTGTTAAACTGGTTGTATTTAGTCTAACTGGCAAATAGACTAGAGATGAGTTGGGTGAATTAGTTATTAATTAATTCATAAGTTATTAACTCATAATACAACTAATGAATACATCAGTTAACTCAGTTGCATGTCAGTGCATGTTCAGTTCAGCAGGGACAGGTGTTAGAGAATCAGATTGCTATCAGTTGTGACTATAGTTGTGCACTAGATCTTGCACAATAAAGGGATTGAGTATGCCAATGAGTTTTCTCACGTATTTTCCCACATTATAGCTTGTGTTCACGTCCAACAAAGAGTGAGTGACTATTTTGCAGGTGAAAAACGAGTTTGGTGAGCCATTCTCATCAGTTCTTGAGCAGGTATTGAGCTGTGGAGGCAGGCAAGCAGCGGAGGAGATTTGGAGATCAGATCTGAGCTGTATTGTGTGTAACAGGTGGAGCTGGTACTGGATTGCTTGTGATAAGCATTGTAATTTGTAATGTTACATGATTCAATCAATATAATATACAGATAGTTGGGGTTTTTAGCGAGATGCTTTCCCCGGGATACATACTGTGTTTATGAGTTTGATTGATGCTTCTATGTGTGCCTGTGAATGTTTCTACTTCTGTAAATTGATGATCAACGTAGAGGAGATTATGTATTATACATGTTCCACTTATAATTGTATGATCAGGATAATCTCTGTGAATATGTGTTAAATTATTCAAAATTTCTACATGGTATCGGAGCTGCTTGATTTGTAGAAGAGATTTTTACAGGATATCAAGCGAGGATTGATCATCAGATCTACTATTCAGGAAGTGTTTACATTCTATTTCTTCAGGTAGAGTCTGTAATCGGGCCAGGTAGCCTTTGGATTCATCCTTCCCTTGGAAGGTGAAATATCCGGTGAATGCCCATACAGTCGATCTCTGTACAAGAAATATTGTGTTCTCACGAATCTTAGATCCGAGGCAGTTGAGTTTTGAGCTGGTGGAATTTGTTTATTCCAAAGCAAGAGATAAACTCAGAAACATTCAGTGTGAGAATGGAGACAGTATGCCTAGTATCTCACGAAGTTCACCCAATGCCGGGATGAGCTGGGTAGTGTAGGGGTGACTGTCGGATGAGGATGGTGAGTCTAGGACTCCTTGACCTTCCTAAGAGTTGGCATAGCTACCAGGACTCGGTGAATGGAAGGGAGAAACTACCAGGATGGGAGAGACTTTGGTCGGATCTTGTGCAGGAGGAGATTAGACGGAGCACCAGAGACAGTTCTTCATCCATGCAGGATGAGGAGAACTGTGCCTTAGCGAGTAAGGCGAAGAAGGGGAAGGGGAAGGTTTCTCTTTCCGAATCTAGTTCTTCCAGTGGTGGGAAGAAGGTTGAAAAGTCGAAGGTGAGATGCTTTCATTTTCATGAGATTGGTTCACGAGTTAGGAACCTATATGCTCTTGAGGTTCAAGATGCATGCAAAGCCTTGAGCAGCGAGGCAACTGATGGAGACTTGGTGGTTGAGAGGGAGCGTATATTACCTCTCAACATGCAGAGCCAGAAGAAGTCTCAGACGATTGTGGAGGAGCCATGATTGGTGCAACAACTTCAGGAGATTGTGGAGGAGTCACAACAGGGGAAGCTGAGAGGAGATCGAGTAGAGACATCTACTCATCCAGAGACCTCCAGTAGGGGGAACTTCAAGCCAGGTGGGTTGAGGGATCGCATGTAGCCATACCTCCAGGTAGGAGGTGGGGTGATGTGGATTGATCATCCCAAGGAGGAGGGGCAGGATCCTTGAGGTACCCAACCTCTTGGATGAGACCTTGCTACGGGAGCCCCGATGTGTAGTAGCAGGAACTGACTGATTGGGTAGAGATAGATGTGGATGGAGCGGCAGAGAGAGCGACAGTGCAGGGAATCCCAGGATAGCGCATAGCTAGCAGGCTGTAGCAATGCGAGAGGCACAAGTGTTTTGCACAATGCTAGGTGGCACAGAGAGGTGTGCAATGGTGCGAGATGCATGGAGATGTTGCAGTAGCGCAGATGTCAGAGAGGGAGCACTTGTCAGCAGCAGGTAGAGCTTCAGCATCAGAGGGTGTTTCTATCCCAACGGGGAGGTCAGTTGGGAGGTGCAGTGCAGATGCAATGCTGGGAGATAGAACCAGCAGCAGCACGGATGCAGTCAGAGATCAAAGTGACAGAGGCTAGAGCAGTCAGATACTGAAGAGCACAGAGATGCAGAGTTTCAGTCGACAGAGGCAATAGCAGTCAGAGACTTTGATGACAGAGCAAGTGGACTGGCCAGATGTGTTGCATGGAGAACATTCCAGAGTTACAGGATCGGGTTTGAGAGGAAGCCTTTCTTGTTGAGAGGGAGTGTTGAAAAGTGTGCAACAAGATGATGGAGCATAGTGAAAAGAGTCGCCTTCACTAAGTGGGCCTGCAGGCTATTTTTGGCACAAGTCTATTTTTAGACATATGGATCATGTCTATGGATTGCAGGTTGCTGTTTATGGATGATTGATCAAGTTGGGAAAAAATAGATGGACTTCTATTTTTGATGAAAGTGTGAGTGATCAAAGTCAAAAATAGAAAAGTCAAATATTATTATCTCAATAATATTTGGACTATAAACTTAATCTTATTCTCTTGGAGCACTTCAGGATGAGCTACAGATGTGGTACATGCAAATCCTAGAGGGAAATACATGGTTACCTATGGGATGACTAATATTTGCATGCATGACTTCAGTTAGAACTCAATCAGTTGAGTTTGGTGGAGTTGATGGAGTTGTGTTCAATTTAGCTTTGTTAAACTGGTTGTATTTAGTCTAACTGGCAAATAGACTAGAGATGAGTTGGGTGAATTAGTTATTAATTAATTCACAAGTTATTAACTCATAATACAACTAATGAATACATCAGTTAACTCAGTTGCATGTCAGTGCATGTTCAGTTCAGCAGGGACAGGTGTTAGAGAATCAGATTGCTATCAGTTGTGACTATAGTTGTGCACCAGATCTTGCACAATAAAGGGATTGAGTATGCCAATGAGTTTGCTCACGTATTTTCCCACATTATAGCTTGTGCTCACGTCCAACAAAGAGTGAGTGACTATTTTGCAGGTGAAAAATGAGTTTGGCGAGCCATTCTCATCAGTTCTTGAGCAGGTATTGAGCTGTGGAGGCAGGCAAGCAGCGGAGGAGATTTGGAGATCAGATCTGAGCTGTATTGTGTGTAACAGGTGGAGCTGGTACTGGATTGCTTGTGATAAGCATTTTACTTTGTAATGTTACATGATTCAATCAATATAATATACAGATAGTTGGGGTTTTTAGCGAGATGCTTTCCCCGGGATACATACTGTGTTTATGAGTTTGATTGATGCTTCTATGTGTGCCTGTGAATGTTTCTGCTTCTGTAAATTGATGATCAACGTAGAGGAGATTATGTATTATAAATGTTCCGATTATAATTGTATGATCAGGATAATCTCTGTGAATATGTGTTAAATTATTCAAAATTTCTACAAGAACAACATAGATCGATACATGTGAATATATGCGTTGATGTCAAACATGCACTAAATTGTTTGATTACCAGTCAATAATGGAGACCATTAACAGATGCGATGTTGGCTTGTTGGGTTCTGACCCAGGTTTAGAGATGATTTAGCCAAACAAATCCTGGTACTACTGGCCCTTTCAACAACAGTTTGTGGAGTGCGGACTGAGGTCTCACCCAAAGTAGTATGGGAGGGTGCTAGAACCATGTTTCCACACCCTGGAGATGTCTGATGTTTTCTAGTGGTCCGCGGTTCGACCCTGTACACACATTTCTATGCGCACTTATCAGTACTTCACAGCCGGTGATGCTGCCTTCGTGCAACCCTACTCAGGGGATGAATAGTGTTATTACCCAAATTCTTACTAGTAACCCGATATTAGTTAATTAAATTAGATTATCTGTATGCTTTCATTTATATTTACCAATATTCACCATTCATACAACAACACACAGTAAATAAACAATATAATTGCAATTAATATCAAACATGTAATAACATAAGAATAGATACACAGAATTCAAATAAAATTCTCTTTATTATTCTTCTTCCTTGGTTACAGACTTGACTTCGCCCTACGCACTTAGCTATGGACTCTACTAGGCCTCTGTGCACTCAGCTGCAGAGCCTCTTCCTACTACTACGACCCAAGATACTAGACTCTTGCTCTATGCTTGCTATCCTTTTTACTCCATCTGTTTGTTACCTTCCTTCACTACTTTACAACTTAGAGCCTCGCTCTATTTATACAATCCCATGGTCTGCGAACCATGGGTAGGCTGACCCTACATTCAAAACTTAGGGCAGACAACCCTATGACTCTAACATACAATTCGCACTCCGCACCCGTAATTCACAGAGTTTTTACAATAATATTATTCAAAACCTGGGCTTTGAGCCCCAAACCATGCTGTGGGGGGATTCCATGCCCAATAGGCCCCCAACACAAACATTGTGACTCACCCTCGAGTCACTCGGTTGGCGCGGGGATCTTGGCGTGAAGTCCCTCCAACTGGTCCCGAACGGTCGTGATGTCTGCAACGCACTAAGATGCTACTTGTTGAACCTGCTGCATTCTCTCTTCTGAGACATCTGTGGCCAAATTGTTTTCGTACATTTATACCAGCATCTGTTGCGTATGTTTATAGTCTCGTGCCCTTGTCCAGATCCTTGGTTCGTGAAGACTGTGCTTCGGCTGGCTAGTCAGATAGCCGACCCACCCATGTAGGGTTTCAAGCGGTTTCCATTTACTTTGCCTAGGAAGGGTTCTCCATTCAGCTTGACTAGCTAGATTGCACCTCCATCTGTGACCTCCTTAACCACGTATGGTCCCAACCAGTGCATTTTGAATTTTCCCGGAAATTTTTCAAACTTACTATCATACAACAACACTAAGTCGTTTACCTTGAAGGTGCACAATTTGATATGGCGGTCGTGCCAGGAATTTTCACGCTGCTTTTGTACCTGTTGATGAAATCCAACCAAAAACTGTTCTTCCTCAAGTTCTTCTAATTTCGCGAGCCTTTCCTCCAGAGCTTCGCGGTCCGTCATCCCAGTGAGCGCTGCTATTCGCATGCTAGGTACAATATATTCCATCGGCATGACATATTCTACACCATAAACTAACTGGAAAGGTGTTTGTCCTGTCAGTTTCTTGCACATTGTCCTGTAAGCCCATAGCATGACAGGTACACGTAGATCCCAATCATTGCGCTATGTGTTGCATACTTTGGTCAATGCAGTCTCCAGTATTTTGTTAAATGCCTCTACTATGCCATTAGCTTGTGGGTGGTATGGTGTAATTTTCTGGTGATACACCTGGAACTCTTCTGTGAGCGCGCTGATGGTTTCATTTAGGAAATGTGTTTCGTGATCACTCATTAAGATTTTCGGACAACCAAAGCCGGTCAACACGTTTTCGAACAAAAACTTTGCAGCCATGGCAGCCGTGCAGTATTTGACCAGCTGCACTTCCGCCCATCGTGTTAGGTACTCTGTTGCAGTGATGATGTAGCATGCGCCCGTCTTTCCCTAAGGTTTGATCAGTCCCACAAAGTCGATTTCCCATTTCTCAAATGGCTGCAGTGTCATTTGTGGATTTAACAACATCTCGTCCCTCCAAGATGGTTTTCCAGTCCTTTGACATATATCGCAGGCCTTACAATGTGCTTTCGAATCCTGGTGCAGGGTTGGCCACCATAACCCTGCACGAAGAATATTTTTTGTAGTCACGCATCCTGCATAGTGTCCTCTTGCAGCACCCCCATGTGCTTCTGCGAGGATCTGACTTCGTTCGAATTCAGGTATGTATCTTCGCAATATCTCATCGTTTCCCATTTTTTATAGGTGCCCCGCGATGACAGAAAAATCCGCCACCCGCACCACCAATTCCTTCTTTTGTTGGACAGAGTATTCCTTCGGCACAGTCCCTATTGTCAAAAAGTTAATTATATCTTCAAAATGCCCATCCGCGACACGCACTGCAAAAAGCTGTGTATCAGGTAGTCCCTCCTCCAAATTAGTGGGTTCCTCGCCCGTCTCAATTCGCGACAAGTGATCTGGTCCTGTGTTCAGGCATCCCAACTTGACTATGACCTCAAAATCATATTCTTGGAACAATAAGAGCCACCTGCATATGCACCCCCCAACATAGGCTTATTGACCAGGTATTTCAGTGCGGAATGGTTGGTATACATCTTGAAATGTCCTCCGAGTAAATAGTGTCAGTATTTTTGGAGCGCGTACACCATCGCCAACCCCTCGCGCTTGGTGGTGGAATAGTTCTTCTTTTTTTTGGACAGCCTCTGGCTTGCAAACGCGATAGGGTGATCCAGGCCTTCGTCGCCCTCCTGTGTGAGCACTGATCCCAGCGTGATACACGACGCATCAACATGGACATGAAACTCCACATCCCATTTTGGGAAGACCAGGTTTGGAGCGGAAGCCAATTTCCCCTTTAGGACGTCCAAAATTTTCATACAATTGTCATTCCAGCAAAACATAACATCCTTTTTCAATAAATTTTCCAAGGACGTAGTGATTTGGGCATAGCTTTTGATAAACTTTGTATAGTATCCGTTGTGTCCCAAGGTAGCAGTAGTTGTTTAACACTTCCTGGTGCTTCCAAATTTAGAATAACAACAATCTTCGCAAGGTCCACCATCAGTCCTTGTTTGCAGACCACATGTCCCAGGAGGTTTCCAAATGGAATGAGGAATGTGCACTTCTTAAGGTTCAGCGCAATCTGGTGTCAGCAGCAAGTATCTAGCATCAAGCGTAAGCTTGCTACATGGTGCTTAACTAATTCAAAGACAGTCCAATAATACAGATAGACCTCCAAGAACTTGTGGATATATTATTTGAACGTAGCAACAACGATGCGCAAAACAATGGCTGGCGCATTGTTTAATCCAAATGGCATAACGGTGTATTGAAAGCAACCCCATTCTGTTGCAAAGGTCATTTTGCTTCCATCTTCTGGTGCGTTCTTGATCTGATGGTACTTTGAGAACCCATCCATGAATGAGTATGCTTCTTGGTCGCCAACATTTTCCAATACTTCATCTATAAATGGTGTCAGGAATGGATCATGTACACAAGCATCGTTCAGTTTCCTGAGGTCCATGCATATTCTTATTTCTCCCTTCTACTTTTTCTCCTACACCACCATAGGACTCACCCAGTCAGATTCTTCCATTGGCTCAATAATTCCGGTTGTGAGAATTTTTTCTAATTCTTCGCGGACCTTTTCCTTATATTTTGGATTCAAGCGGTAAGGCCGCTTCTTAACCGGCTTCACGTCGGGTTTCAGGGTGATCTTCATCATCCCTAAGTCGTCAATGATCTCTTTTAAGTCTGTTATTTTGGTTGGGAACAAGTCTTGGTATTTGCGGAGTAATTCAGCGACCTTATCCACTGTGGCATCATCCTAGTAGTCTCCAAGCATTGCGTACTTTGGCTCTGCCTCCATTCCAATGTTTACCTGCTTTGTTTTCAGTGGCGCGGTGATGTCGAGATCCTCAATCGATGGTCCTTTAACCTTGTGACAGCCTTCCGTTTTTGGAATGTTAATATTTTGTGGGTCTTCATCATCCTCCTCAACATTTACATTATAACACTCCAGCGCACAGCTCAGCTGTGTCGCCCATTCAGGAATTCATCCACCTCTGTTAACCTATCATACATAGCCAGATTTCTTGCCTTGGTTGTCACGCAACGTAGTGATCTTACCATCATGTTGCAATTTATTGTGGTTACCTCGTGTAACCAGTTCTACCATCGTTCTGTTTCCTCATCCGAATCTGATGTGCAGGAGCATTCGCGCTCCCACAAAATTCTGCCATCTGCTATTGGATTTACAAAATCCTGTTCTCAAGTGGTTATCTTGTAGATACAGTCTAGCTCGTCGTCGCGCACTGGCTCTGTGTAGCATGCTCCTTCCGCAGGGTCTAAAGGTACTACTACGCGCAGTGACTTTTTCTCAAAAATCATTTTGCGCTTCCTTAGATTTATGACTCTGTTCATATCAATGGCCTAATCTATCCCTAGTAGCACGGGATAGGGATTGCTGTCATATATAATATCTATCACCTCAAAATCTGCAAGTGCACTCGCACCTTCAATGTCTACCTTTATTCCCTACAGTCTTCCCATCGATAGGATCTTCTGCCTGTTCACCATTCGCAATTGAATAGGGTACCATTACAATGCGGGCCTACCCATACGATCCCATGTTTGCTCTGGCAGCACATTCACATTTGGTCCTAGATCTAGAATTACTTGATCCATTTCATATTCTCCAATTTGCACAGTCAATCTCATTTCCCTTCTTGTTTGCGATGTATGTTTTCCAAGTTTCCGGACTACGTGGGGTTCTCCTGACCCAGTGCACCTAGTGATAAGTTCCTGCAGACCTTTCACACCTTTGCTGTCGCGCAACAATTTAATACATGTCTCCAGAAAGGTAGTGAGCATTGAAGGATCCATCTCTGGTTCTAGTTGATCCTTACTACCTGAAGTGGAGGCCTCCGTGAAACTCTTCTTAGCTTCCATGACTGTCTCCTTTGTGTGCTCCAAATCAAATTCAAGTTCCTTTGTAGGAGCCTTGCGAACCCACACACTTTCTTCAGGTTGCTTACCTTTGTCCTCTCCTGTCGTGATACCGCTTCTAAGTGCTATGTTTACATTCAGGTCCTCTTCACGTGGCTCAGATCTCATCATTTGTAAATTATGAGTTAGGGGAGGATGGAGTGTCCCTTTATCGTGCAACCTCGCTATCAGTGTAGGGTAGTCCTCCATCTCATGATCAAACTGAGTACAATATAAACATGATGCTCTCATCGAATTTGTACAATTGCAAGCATAATGCCTTGGCCCTCCGCAATTGTAACAAATCAGCTATCCACGACCTCTTCCTGGTCCCATTCCTCCTCGATCTCGTCCGCGCCCATGAAATCTAGCGTGCACCATCCCTGCATTTGGATTGAGGGCTCGCGTTTCAGTCTTCACTTTGTAGGCAGGAGTCCGATCCATCATTAACTCATAATGTCTACAGGTGCACTCATCATGGCCTACCGATCTGCAGAAATTACAGAACAATTGCTAGGACGTCTGCGTATACTTCTATAATAGGTGACAATTATCTGTAATGTGTTTTCCTTCTATCTGAAAAATTGCACACCATAATGCAGGTGCCGCGCTCAATCTTTCTTGTGCCTCTGGTCTTAAGGTCATCGGCCCTCCTCCGACCAAGTAATTCATGAAAACTGGACAATGGTCCTTTCCATGCCCTTGCCTTTGCATTTTATGCACCATACCTCCTTGTGAGCTTCTGGGCGAGTTGTCCTATCTTGTTTCAAACTCTGCATTTCCAGACACAAATTTTGCAGTTGTGTATGGATTTGTTGAACTCCCAGGCTAGGATCTTGTATTGGAGTCTCGTGCAGTCTCATTGCAATCTCCAAAGCCTCGACCTAGGTGGATAACTTCTGCTGCAGTAGCACTGTCCTCAAATGCGGCATTAGTGATGCTACAAACCATGCACGGTGCTGTCCATCCGTGAAGGTCATGTTGGCTTTGCGGATCATTCTCTTTAGTCTCTGATCTAGATCCCATAGGGTCTCACCTGGAAGCATCTCGATTTCCTTAAACCCGATAATTGATTGTCTCCGACTTTGGCCGCCTAAATTCTCTATTCAGCGCAACCTAGATATCTACGATCCCCGTGTTTGGGTGGTCATTAGAGTGCTTAATGTACCACGTTAGTGCATGATCTTGCAATGCGCTTACCAACGTTACCTTCTTTATATTATCATCCACAACTCCTTGTGCTTCCCATATGGCCTTTACCACAAACCAAAATTGGTCCAGATTTTCGTTCCCTACTCCTTTGAATACCGGTAATTTTATCACACTCGCCATATTGAACTGTGGTGGTGGCGGAGGTGGTGTGGGCGGAGATGGAGGTGATGGTGTTGAGACTAGTGGTGTTGTAGGTGGGGGTGGTATGTGTGGAATTCACTACCTTATCAGATTGATCACGGTTCTCGGAGAAAATTTCACTAGCTCTTCTTCAGTTTTTCGCCACGGCGAAATCAAGGGACTGTTTTCTATCTCTGCGCTACCTTCATTTTTATAGATCCTCCCACTTTGCATAGTCCCAAACATTAATTTATTCGCATAACCTACTTTTCACACAACAACAATTTAATCCAAATGTTCAACGATTTAATGTACTTACCTCATGGTCCCTTGAGGAAGTGTCATTTCACCTCACTATAGTTGATGGTCATATCTACCACAAACTCGGTGATAAACCCCCCTATAATTCGAACAAGCCAATGGTCCATAGCGTGTGTGATCTTATCTTCCAATGCTTCTAGTCTGCGTACTAATTCTGGAGTCCACACAATTGGTTTGTCGAGCCTACACCTTCCCTGATTGTTTGCTAGCTTCGCGATCCACTCATACAACTTAGAGGGAAAGGATGTAAAGAAAATTTCATGGATTTTTGTACATAAGTAGAGCTCTAACCACTGTTCCTTTGATACTCTTAGATTCCTGTTTTCTTGTACCGCGAACTCGTGAATATTTCTATCTAGCCACCCTTCAATTTCTTTCTTCGTTGGATTCCAATGACACAACATCAGACATCCCTCATGCAGATACCAGTCCCAGCAACGAAACCATTTGTTGGATTGTTGGGGTCTGACCTAGGTTTGGAGATGATTTAGCCAAACAAATCCCGGTACTACTGGCCCTTTCGGCAACAGTCCGCGGAGCGCAGACTGAGGTCTCACCCAAAGTAGTATGGGAGGTTGCTAGAACCAGGTTTCTGCACCTTGGAGATGTCTGATGTTTTCTAGTGGTCCGCGGTTCAACCCTGCGTGCACGTCGCTACGCGCACTTATCAGTACTTTGCAGCCAATGATGTTGCCTTCGTGCAGGCCTACTCGGGGGCTGAATATTGTTATTACCGAAATCCTTACTAGTAACCCAATATTATTTGATTAACTTAGCTTATCTGTATGATTTCATTTATATTTACCAATATTCACCATTCATACAACAACGCGCAGTAAATAAACAATATAATTGCAATTGATATCAAACATGTAATAACATAAGAATAGGTACACAGAATTCAGATAAACTTCTCTTTATTATTCTTCTTCCTTGGTTACAGAATCGACTCTACCGTACGCACTCAGCTGCAGGGGTCTACGCATTCAGCTGCGGACTCTACTAGGCCTCTGCGCACTCAGTTGTAGACCCTCTTCCTACTACTACGACCCAAGATTCTAGACTCTTGCTCTATGCTCGCTATCCATTTTACTCCATCCATTTTTTACCTTCCTTCACTACTTTACAACTTAGAGCCTCGCTCTATTTATAAAATCCCATGGTCCGTGGACCATCGGTAGGCCGACACTACATTCAAAACTTAGGGTGGACAACCCTATGACTCTAATATACAATTCGCGCTCCGCGCCGATAATTCGTGGAGTTTTTACAATAATATGATTTAAAACTTTGGCTTTGAGCCCCAAACCATGCTATGGGGGGATTCCATGCCCAACACACGAGGAAGGCCACCAATAATGGTGATGGTCTCCAAGATGCATAATACAATCTAGCGAGTGTGAAAAATGTTTTTTTCGTCGAACACTCGTAGAATCGTTTAACCAAGAGCCAATAATGAGAACCCCTGATCAAACACAAGGTGACCTACCACTGATGTTTACAAGTACCAAGGCACTGAAGTGTTTGTGGGTCTTTTTCCTAGATAGAGTGTTGAAGTCGATAGGAAGATACCTGTCAAAAGGTAGGCAATAATGTGTCCTACATCAATCGACATGAAACGGGACAAGAATGATTTGTTTTTTGAGGAATATTTTTGAACATTGGGTCAAAATGGCAAAGGGCATGATGAAATAATATGCTTGATGGGTTGATGGAGGAAACAAAAGAAATTTTTTTTCCCTTAAACAATAGAAGGCATGACAACGATTTTAACCATGCAGCACTAGACTCATGAACACCAAAGAGTGTTAGGATACAAAGATGCAAGAACATCAGGGTATATAGGCTAAACTCACAGGCTAGTAAGATTCATATTGAGAGGCTGTCGTAAGGAAGGTTTATCTGAGGTGCAAGAACATTGGGGGTATATAGGCTAAACTCACATATTGGTAAGATTCATATTGAGAGGCCGTCGTAAGGAAGGTTTATCTGAGGGAGTGCCATGTTCAAGGGAATGACTGCTGCCAAAAAACTCTTTCAAATTCTAAACACAGTTGAATTGTCCACTTTCCCCATATAATTAGTTTAGTGAGTCCATATGGGTAAACTCATAGATCTTTTCATTTTTTAAGAGTCTGAAAAGGACCGCAAAAAGAGAGACTCTATGCCCTATCTAATTAGTTTAATGAGTCGAGACAGGAAAGCTCGTCGATATTTTCATGTTTTAGGAGTCTGAAAATGTTCGTAAAAAGAGCGACTCTATTTCACATCTGTGTAATTTAATGAGTCCAGATGAGATAACTCTGTGGTCTTTTCATATTTAGAGAGTCTGAAAATATCATAAAGAATGACTCCATGGTGGTCCCTTTGTCATAGTTGTTAACCAGGTGCGACAAATGTTTAATAGTATACCCAGATCGGTTACTTTTCCGTGAGTTAATCTACTAAGTCTGGATAAAGACAAACCTATGCTCAAATAGATGTTGACCTCATTTTGTTACGAGTATTAGGAGACAGACTAAACTTGATATTTGTCATGAATTTTTAATGTTACGCGATGACAAACTCAATACCTTCATCAAATTTTAACGAGTCAAATGAAGAAAACTCAAAGTATCTTTTTCAGTTTAGTGAGCAAGGAAAAAGAGGTAAAAGAACTACTCATTCCTTCTTTGTAGATTTAACGAGCTCGAAGAAGGGAAAAACTCGAGGATTTTTCGATTTAAGAGCAAGAAATGGTCCCAAAAAAGCAAGTGCTCTTGTTGATTCCATAGGTTTTTAATGAGCCCAGTGACAAAAACTTGGGATTTTTTAGTTTAACGAGCGAGAAAAGTACCTAAAAGAATGCTTGAATGATATTCATAAGTTTTTAACGAGCTTGAAGAAAAAAATCAGGATTTTTTTAGTTTTATGAGCAAGAAAAAAGTGCTTAAAAAGAATGCTCAAATGACCTTTTTCAGTTTAATGAGCTAGAAAAGGAGTGAAAAAGAGTTGTTCGGACTATCGTCGTATGTGTTTAACGAGCCCAATGATGAAAAACTTGGGGATTTTTCATTTTAAGAGTGAGAAAATATCCCATAAAAGAAAGCGCTCATTGAGAATTGCATGCGGCGATTTCTGCCATACATTCCTGAAAGTGCTTTCATCAAAAAAGCAAAATAAAAGCAGCAATTTCTGTCAATATGGGGTCATGCATGATAAAAATCATGGGGAATGGACTACTTCTTCTTTAATGAATTCAATTAAGATAAGTCGTGTCTCCAAAAATAAATATAAGAAAGTTCCTTGAGCTTTCACATTCACTATTTTCACTATTTGAGAACTGTGAGAGCGTTTTGGAGCCAAAGAGGAGCAGATTTTCCACGGATGATTACGGGAGATCCAGGTGACCATTCAACATACTGTTAGTCCCAGGTAGATGATAAAACATTAGTATTTTCTTTACTTAACCTATTTTATTAGTTTTTGGGGTGGATTTTTACAGATCTGGGGAGCCCTAACTCAGTATTTGCGCAATAACACCCTCTCGCAGGCCTGCAGGGAGAGTTATATGCCCTTTACGATCTGCTGGAGGGTGTTAATCCTACCTGTGTACCACTAGGAGGAGTGTTAAAGAATTTGGAGAGATTTTTAAAACCCCAACAACGATTTCAAAAACTTTTTTGCCCCCATTTTGACTGATTTTTGGGTTGTTTTGCACAGGTTTCCATCCTTTATGACTAGGCGATGGAGAGAACGGGCCCATGACAACCAGGAATTGCTGATGTGAAATGATCTAGCATGCATACTTGCATTGTGCTACTGTGGTTTGATAAAGTATGCGAAGTTGGACTTGATGAAATTTTAGGAGGACTTGTTGAGATGGATTATCTAGTGCTAGGATGAACATGAGCAGGTGTTCAGGATTGTAGATCATGAGTTCGCCATTGACTGCGATGATATTTACTTTTTGATTGGTTTGTCATCCCAAGGAGAACAAGAAAACCTAACCGGGGGTAGGCCTGATCATCGATTCACCCTAGAGCTGGTTCAATCTTACTGTATCCTTGAGAGTGGACTCATCAACAACAGAGTCCCCATAGAGAGGATTAGATCCAGATCTATGAGGGCCATTTTATGGTTGATTGTGCGTTTGGAGGGGTTAAAGAGTCTGCACGTTGCAACAAAATCCCAAATATTGCTTGCAGTTGACTGTGTCCAGCCTCAGATGTTCAACTGGTGTGAAGCAGTGCTTTGCCAGTTGAAGGCATAATTGACCACATGCAAGACTCAAACCCAACAGAGTTTTGGCTATGGTACTCTCATTGTCTCATTCATACTTGAGAGGGTACCTGTTATGCACCTAAGGATGAGCTTAGGTTCCTTTGATCTGAGGGAGCTGAGACAAGGGCGATGGTCATCACTTGATCCTTGCACTGGAGGAGGACCTATCCGACTCTTCTTCGAGTGGCTTCGTTTCCAGATTGTGATGATTGACGACTATGCCTATGACGGCATGGACTTCACTGGCAACCCTGAATTGATGCTGCCTCCTGAGACCAACTAGGGTCATCAAGGTTAGAATGATTTTTGAGAGCACTTAAAGTATTTTTACAGTCTTGAATGACTTACTTAACGCAGTTGAATCCCAAAAATGATATTTATGTTATGTTTTTGTTGATTTTAGGGATGAACAAGTACTGACATGAAACTTTTTGCTTAACACAGATGTGGCGCGAGTATGACCTGCAGGCGAACCTCACCATATGAGGCGAGGAGGCCAACTACCTATTGGGGGGGTGATACTGACAGTCTTCACGAGGTTCTAAGGAACCTAGAGGGCTTTAGCATGGGTGTGCCCCCCCTTCCTATGAGGGAGATCCCCACTCATATGCAGCAACACACAGTTAGTGTGCTTGAGTGGTTTTTGGTTCCTCTTCGGAGGATAGCTAGAGTAGTGTTATCATTTTAGGAGTAGTAGGCTCTATTAGCAAGCACTTTGGCATAGCCAGTGGGTGTTTATAGATAGTCTTAGTAGCCAATTTGTACTTAAAACACCCAAGTTTGGGAATATTTTGATGTAAAAGATTGGATTCGATATATATATATATATATATATATATATATAGATATATATCTACAGATATTTTGGTATTTTATGATGTAAATGTTTTTAAAGTGTTTTTGTAAAATTTTAACTTTGTAAATGTTTACTTTTCATACATGTATCTATAGTGAATGCAACAAATGCCAATCTAACACATAGTTTGCCAATGAATGAACAACTGTATTAAATTCTCTAGGAATGTGCTCATATGTGATAACTTCAAATTGACGTTCCAAGAGTCGTAGCCTTGATAACGATTTGTCAATTGCATAACAAAAAGCTGAGAGTCTAACCTGACCACCAGATTGGAGATGTCCCTTGATGATGCTTCAGTGAGAAGTGAAATTACGGACATGTACTCAGTAATATTTTTGGTGGCAGTACCAATGAAGACTCCCTCGTAACAAAATAGTTCCGACTCAGGTGTGTAAATGACCCAAGATCTGATGGAATGTGCCATGTGTGACAATTAGCACCATCCATGTATCCTACATATGTTAAGGGTAATGAAGGCATCTGCATTACGAGAAACATGTATGAGACAAATAACTCAATAAATACCAGAAAATCCAATCACATCAAAAAAGAAGCAAAACTTACAAATACATAAAATTACAAAGCACATGACGAGTGCAGTACTAGGCCTAATACTTTTTCAGATACAACCAATTTCGGGGCTCATCGAGTGGGACTCCTTCCCAATATTGAAGTTCATATGCCCCTTTTGAGAGGGATTTTTGATGACATATGGACCGAGCCATAAGGGTTGAAGTGTTCCTGCCCCTAAGAGGTAATGTTTTTGATCATACAGTAAAACAAGATCTCCCTTTTGGTAAGAACGAGGCTTGACCCTTTTGTCGTACTGGGCTTTCACCCGGCGCTTGTGGGCCTCGAGTGCCAATTCGACATCTCAAGGGGTTTCATCCAATTGATTTAGGTATAGTAGGTGCTCCTCTTCGGCATTAGTGCTAGGAAAGAGTTCAATGATGATTTGTAAGGAAGGAATCTGACACTTGATTGGTAAAACTGCTTCCAGGCCATAAGCTAGTTGAAAAGGGGTGAAGCCTGTAGCAGTCTTAACTAGATTTTGGTATGCCCATAGCATAGGATATAACATTCGATACCAGTGGGTTTTATGATTCCCTACTAACCTACGGATCATGGTTTTTAAGATGCCATTGACAACCTCTACTTGACCATTAGCTTGAGGGTAGTAGGAGGATGATTGATCCTGGCGAAAACCTAGTAGTGATGTTAAGTCAGACATCATGTGATTCTGAAAATGAGACCCATGGTCTGTAATGATCATGCGGTGTACACTAAAGCAACATATGACCTAATTGAACAGGAATAGCACCACATTTTCCCCATCAGCTTGGAAGGTGGGAAGGGCTTTGACCCATTTCGTGAAATAGTCCACAACTACAATAATGTAGTTGTGTCCAATAAAGGAAACAAGGTTGCAAGTTACGAAGTCTATCCCCGATTTGGAAAAGGGGTTGACGGAGATAACGAGGTGTAGTAGGGCTGAGGGAGTGTGCATTTTCTTTGTAAACACTTGGCAAGGATGGCATTGCCGGATAGCCTTGATACAATCTTTGAACAAGGTCGGCCAGTAATAGCCCGGATGGAAAATTTTCTGTGTAGTAGATGTGCTAGAAAGATGACCGCCACATGCCCCAACATGGTAGTCATTTAAAACATGTTCCGCCTCTTCATGAGTGAGGCAATGTCGAAGAATTATATCCGCACCACGATGATATAATGTATCTTTAAGCACTAAATAGTGTTGCGCTTAGTGGCGGATGCGACGACGGTCACCTGAAGATAGTTTAGGGTGGAACTGTTGCACTTGGAGGTAGACAATAATGTCACCATACCAAGGGTCAATAGTGTCGATAAGATAGACAACTTCATCTGGAAGAGGATTGTGGGCTATCTGTTATAGACATTTTTGTGCCTTACAGCATTGAGCATGAAATGTCCATAATCTAAGGGATCCAAAGTCCCTAAACATGTTGTTCCTACCTCTAGAGGAACAAGGCTAACTAACCACAGCAATTCACAGAAGTTCTCCACCTGAAACTGCTAAAAAACAAGTCAATTCAGGATCATGTCAACTGCTCCACTGAGCATCTACGCTGAATGTCAACTGCTCCACTGTCTACCTACATTGAATGTCAACTGCAACACTAGCTACCTGCGCTGAGCCAGTTTGGACAAGTGGCAGGCTCATTCCTCAAGGTGTCAATGCCCAAGAAGCTTCCAAAGTGACACTTGCCTCAGGGAATTTGACTAGTGATGAGTAAGAGGTTCCAAATCTCCAAGTGGAAGCAAGAACCTCCAAGTGGATTCAAGAACTGAGAGAGGGAGAGGACACTAGTCAGATCTCAAGCTGACTCATCCTCTCTCCAAAATAACTATATATGGATCTCTCCTCCATGAGATCTAGAGGTTGGAATTTTGTTATTGCAAAGAATTGCTGTTGGTTTGAGACTGGATCATTGGGTGCTTAATGCTTTGAAGGGTGGTGAAGATAGGAATTCCATTCTGCTGGGAAGGAGATGCTGGATTGGAGCCCTCTGGGTTGTATCTCTTCCTGAACGTTGTTATCAATCAATAAAGCTATCTTGGTTTTCTCCTATATACTGGTGTATTTGTATGATTGCATTAGTGTATTTGATTTACTTCTAATCCTGAATCATTTATGAATATGAATATTTGCCTTTGTGTTGTGTTCTTCTCTTGTCGCAAGTAGCTGTTCTCTTGTCACAGGTAGCTGTTCTCTTGTGATCTCGCGGGAATCAAGTAGCTGTTCTCTTGGACAAACGAGGAGGCAAGTAGCTGTGAACACCCAAAGAGAAGAGGATCTAGATCGAGGGACAAACAGAAGACACCGGTAAGTCCATTGATCTCCCCTCTTTCACATTTCATAAAGGAAAGAACCAGAATAGCTGTATCTGTTTGTTGCTAAGGCACTGTCACACCTTAGGTGGATAGGATCGTCCTGCATAGGCATTTTTCCCCACAACAAATTGGCGACTCCGCTGGGGAAATATGTTTTAGTCATTTTATTTGTGTTTACATCATTGTTTGCTTCATAGACTCAACAACAACAATCGAACTGCTTCTGCAAAGTAGACAGTTGCTGCCTTGATCCTTCACTGGATTTTGTCTATGATCTGAACAATGGACTCACAAATGACTTGATGATCCTTTGTGATAGATCTTAGTACCCTCTCAAAGCATCCCTCTGATTATACCTTGCTTGTGTTTCTGATTTGGCCTGAAACTGTTGATTTTTGAGCAATTTGTGACCCAGAACCCAGGGGAAACGAGAGTTTCTCCTTCAGCGCAGACACTGTGAAGGCAGTCTGCATTTCAACGCAGGTCCCATGAAGGCTACCTGCGCTGAATGTCAAACCCACAGTGTTGGACTTGCGCTGAACCAGTTTAGCCTTGTGCAGCTGGGGTTCTCTGATCTCTGTTGCCCTGTTTTGATCTCTGTTTTTGCAGCCTTTAACCAGCATAGGTACCAGTCTGATAACTCCTTTTCTTTGCTTAGATTCCGCCTCCTTTTGTACAAAAAGACTGTGAGTGTTTTTATGTGTTTTTACGTCATTTACAGTTTTCCTTTGCATGAGCGAAATAATCATCCTGTAGCCCTTGATTCAGATCTGATTGATTGTGATCTTAAGAGAGAGTTCATTGGCTGTTTGCAGTTGATTATACATTTGCTTTTGCTTATTGGTTTGAGTTTGTCTCTTTTAAGTGTCGAAACAAGTATTCATTTCGAAAGTCGCAAAGTGATTGTAATCTCTTCTACCCTTGTTGATTTCAGAAAAAGTAAACTTGTTTGTATCTGTCATTTAAAAGCAAATTCAAAGTTGTACAAAAAGCTTTCTTTGTAGGCATCTATACTAAGAAAGCGGAAAACAAACACTTGCATTGTGCATTTGCATTTTGATAAGTTTGCATGCTTGATTTAGGAAGAGTGCATTAGAGTGTGCTGATTGCTCTTTGAGAAAAGATAGTGTCTTTCTTTTCCCTTAGTAGCTAGGATTTTCAAAGTTGAAAAGATTATAAAGCTTGCTTATCATCTTAGACTGCATTTAGGAATTGTACCATACATCTCGTGGTGATCCTGAAAGACAAACTTCTAAAAAGATCAACTTAAAATAAACTGAATGAACCTAACAACGCTTTGCAACATAACGCACAACATAGAGGTCTAGGCTAGAGACGTGTTTCGGCGTCGTTAAGCCTAGTGACTGTCGATCTCGTGGAAGGTGGGTGATTCCTCCTGAGGGACGATAGCGCTAGTACGGATTGTGCTCCCACGTGCCGTCGCGTATATATTGGGAGACCCCTATAGGCATATATCCTTTATCCTTAGGAAGCCGTGTCGGCCACCCTACTGATCGCAATGCAGTGAACACAGCATTCACGGAGATCGACTGCCCGTACCTTAAAAAGTATTCTGCGGTTTTGCGAAAAGTTTGGCACACCCTCTGCCTAGATCTCCAGAGCAGTTTCTTTTGGCCTTTTTCAGACTCTATAACAGAAAAAGTCCATCCGAGCATTTGTCACTTCGGGCTCGTTAAAACATCGAAGGAGACTAGAGTCATCTTTAGCTTTTTCTCGACTCTTTAAAAGTGAAAAAGCAAGTTGTGTCTAAAGCGTCGTTAACAATTTATTTTAAATGGAACAATCACCCATTATTCCTGCGTTGATCTTTAGGTTGAAAAGATGGAGCACACCAACCAAGGAATTCCCCTTGGTGGAAATCCTAGTCCCTTCTCCTCTTGGGGAGATGTTGGTGCGCCCCACATGGCCACATTGTCGCTTCCAGGACTGACAATTGGCCTACCAGTCTGGCTCTTTTCAACCAATGTCGTTCAGAATACCACAATTCCTGAACAGTCGAGTCAACAGTTAGATCAGACAAGAGTTGCCCACCAGCCTTCCACTTCATCTTCCTCTCCTCCTTCCTCTTCGCTTGACGGAACTGGTCGAACAAAAAACCGGGTTCCTAAGGAGAAGAAGGAGAAGAAGAAGAAAGAGAAGAAGAAGAAAGAGAAGAAGAAGAAGGAGCCAAAGGCGACTGGGGGCAAACAAGTGTCATCTGACAAAAATCCACACACAGCACTCGCAAGGCCTAAATCGCCATGCGTCATATGCAAGGGAGACCACTTCCACCGAGATTGTCCCTGTATCCCCCAGATACTAAGAGACTGGTCCCCCCGTTTGCACAATTCGGTAGCATCGACCTCTGATAGCCATGTTGACTGCTCACCGTCAACTAGTGGGAGTGAAGCCCCAGGACAGAGCGGGAAAGCTAAATTTCCCTGCAGACTGTGTGAAGGCGATCACACCATCCACCATTGTCCCTTCTTAGGCGAGGCAAAAAGAGTTCTGGAAGATTGCCCGATTTTACGAGCGCAACTTCCTCCTGGATATCAAAAACTCTTGCCAAGTCCCTCGCTAGTTGAGAATCTGGCTAACCCGCCCAGGTGGTCAACCGAAGCACCTGTCATTGGAGATGAACCATCTGAATCCATACCTGACGAAAGTCTAAAGGTTGAAACGGCAGTTGACCCGGTTTTGCCTTCAGAGGCTCTATCTTCGAATGACACCATCACAGAGGAGAATAAAGACGGCACCGTCCACATTCTCTTCATCAGCACCGACTCTGATAATCAAGGGGCAATGCCACCATTCCTTTATCACAGGAAGGAAGTTCATCAGAGCGCTATCCGGCTGTATACTCGGTCCCACCACCAAGCAACCTGGTTGTGTCCTTTGACTGGAACCAACTAGGCAGACCCCGCTTGCCAGCTAGCATACCATTCACAATTATTGTCCAAATATACAGAATGGTAATGGCTGGTACAGTTATTGATGAAGGGGCATCTGTGAGTATCCTTTCCTCTATTGCTTGGAAAGCGCTTGGTTCGCCAGCGCTTTTGCCTGAGATGAGAAATCTATCAGGCTTTGACAAAGGAACCAGTCGACCTTTAGGGATCCTCCCCAATGTGCCCATAACATTGAAAGGGAAGACCGTTCAAATGAACGTGATGGTCGTTCAAGGACCCTTGGATTATAACCTACTCCTTGGACGAGACTACATATATTGCATGGGAGCCATCGTCTCATCACTCTTTAGAGTAATGTGTTTTCCGCATGAAGGAAGAATGGTCAAGCTTGTGGACCAACTTTCATTCCCCGGATCACGCATCGCAAGTAGTCATGAACCATCCCTAAATGGTCTATTCACGCAAGAAGTGTCTCAACCCACGGTCCGTCTTCCTGATGAGCGTGAGTAATCCAGGAAGATATGACTGGAACCCAGGGGGCATGCGTCCTGGCTTGCTTCGGCAGGGAAACTTTGGGTATAGGGTAGGTTTCCGCGGGAGAATATGACTAGTCCGTACCCCGTCCGTCTAGGAAGAGGGTTGTTCTAGAATAAGATTCTCTTGTCAAAGTTATGTGAGTTGACAGACGAAGTCTCTCACCTTTGTCTATTTCGGTAGACATTGCTGAAGAAGTGTTTTGTTTGAAAGATTAACGAGACAATCTTTGGGTGACCTGAAAGAGGTAAACCTCTCTCGTTAAGACAAATGTTTTGGCGGAAGTGAAGTAGAGGTAACCTTGAAATCGTACTCTATGCCTGGGGGCATGCAAACCTTTTGGAGTGTAAGCAAGGGGCGACTATTTATTTTTTAAATTTTTAGGTCCTCCCTTTAAACCTGTAGGTCTAACCCTTTAAACTCGTAGGATTAGTCGTTTCCAAACTTACATAAAGAAAGGATGCGGGGAAAAGCTTACGTGAGATGAAGCTCCATAAAAAATAGCATCTCCAATGAGACACTCTTATCATATGACTGGTATAAATGAGCAGTTTTAGCATAAAGTTCATGCTCGTTAAAAAATAAACGCAAGATCCGAGCAGTTTTAGCACATAGTTCATGCTCGTTAAAAAATAAACATAAGTTTGAGCAGTGTTTTGGCGCATTCAAGCTCTTTAAAAAATGAACCTATTTCGGTAAATAACCATTGTGTACGTAACCTTATCAGCCATTAAAAGCCTTGGTCGTGTTTGCACCGTCACCTCCACTTTTCATTTGGCCGATCGTTCACCTCCATATGATTGTTTACCCATTTTGAGGAACAGCTGCGAAGAGTGATTTCACCTAGCCATCCTTGTGACACTGCCGTGATTGGAAAATTCCAACCTGTACCTGGAATCAGCTGCTAACCCTGTTTATCACTCGTTCCTCAAAAGACGAGTCTTCTTTAAGCTCTTTTCAACTGACTCGTAAAATATGAAAAGATTGCCGAGTTTTGGCCTTCCAGCTCGTTAAAGCGACCGGAAGAGCTATCCCTCCTCTAGATTTTAATCTTTTTGGACCTGAGGGATTATTGCAGAAAAAGATCGAGCGCTTGTTTCTTCGGCTCGTTAAAACTATCGAAAACTCATCCCTTCTGTATTGTTTTATACTTTTTCAGACTTAAGGGATTAGATGACGAAAAAGGAATTTTGGAGTTAACTTTATGTACCTTTTCAGACTCTCTAAAAATGAAAAGGACCGAGTTATCCTTGTCATTAGACTCGTTAAACCACTAAATAGCGACAAACTTGTCTTTAGGCGAGAACGAGTTTCACTATCGCTAGGCTCGTTAAAACATAGCGATGGGCTTGCCCGAAGGGCAGGTTATAGAACAAGCATATGTTATCCTCCTCAAGCTTGACAAAAATAAAGAGGTACTGGTCAGCAATGACTGGGGAAAAATTGGGAGAAAACTAAAGAGAACTTTGATGGTAGCAGGTCGCTCTTGAACATGACACTTTTCCTTCATACCACAATCGGGTTGGGTTGTTTCATTCACTGGTCACATCACCATGGTCTCGCCATACCATCCATAATTGGGGTAATGCTACCGATCCATCGCATCAGTGTCGCCATATGTTCAAGAGAAGTCGTTCAGAAAGAGTCAACCGGGTCCCATCCACTGCCATACATTATCCTTCATCCATTCATGACCGCCACCCTAAATCATATGTCACAGATCATTTTCACCTCCATTAAAATCATTAGCTCCGTTCCGTGTCATTGATGTGGGATTCATTAAGGCCCTCCTTTGACGGATCACTTCTTGTCGACATCAGCTCATTATCCAAGAAGTTGATCTAGGAACAACCCCTTCAGTACTTTGAAGCTTGCATGCCTCAATGGCAAGTTTCTCACTTCCGGCGACAGGTATACATCAATGACCTTCGACCAGAAGATTTTGCGTGGTGTTCGACGCCAAGTCCTTTATTCACACCACGTGAATTGTACTGTAGTACCTTGAGGGTCATTATCATTATCGGTGATTCCTCTCGCGCTTGTTAACGGTTTACGTCATTGGCCGGTAATCAAGCGATGTCTTTCCATGTTCGACTTCAGCGCAATTATCACATGGATCGACCTGTACTTAGAGTGAAGATCGAACGAGTTTGAAGACCCCGGATCTAGTTTCATCCATCTGGGCTGCGATATATATTCAGGAAAGATAAAGACATTTGACATGTACATCATTGCAGCAGACGATCATCCTACTCAAAGGATGATAATTTCGCACAAAATTATCAGTCTACCATCAGACGATTGTCTGTGCTATGTACAAAAATGAATTTATAAAGCTGAGCATGGGAATGCCCGCCTCAGCTAGATCATGAAAGCAGTATGAATTATAATGTATTGTATTGTATCTTATTACAGGTCTCCTCTCAGCAAATGGATGAACTTCGGACCCTCCTGGATAAAGCATTTCACCCGATAAATGGCCTCATACTTTAGGGGGAAACTGTTATAGACATTTTTGTGCCTTACAACATTGAGCATGAAATGTCCATAATCTAAGGGATCCAAAGTCCCTAAACATGTTGTTCCTAACCCTAGAGGAACAAGGCTAACTAACCACAGCAATTCACAGAAGTTCTCCACCTGAAACTGCTCAAAAACAAGTCAATTCAGGATCATGTCAACTGCTCCACTGAGCATCTGCGCTGAATGTCAACTGCTCCACTGTCTACCTGCGTTGAATGTCAACTGCAACACTAGCTACCTGCGCTGAGCGAGTTTGGACAAGTGGCAGGCTCATTCCTCAAGGTGTCAATGCCCAGGAAGCTTCCAAAGTGACACTTGCCTCAGGGAATTCGACTGGTGATAAGTAAGAGGTTCCAAATCTCCAAGTGGAAGCAAGAACCTCCAAGTGGATTCAAGAACTGAGAGAGGGATAGGACACTAGTCAGATCTCAAGCTGACTCATCCTCTCTCCAAAATAACTATATATGGATCTCTCCTCCATGAGATCTAGAGGCTGGAATTTTGTTATTGCAAAGAATTGCTGTTGGTTTGAGACTGGATCATTGGGTGCTTAATGCTTTGAAGGGTGGTGAAGATAGGAATTCCATTCTACTGGGAAGGAGATGCTGGATTGGAGCCCTCTGGGTTGTATCTCTTCCTGAACCTTGTTATCAATCAATAAAGCTATCTTGGTTTTCTCCTATATACTGGTGTATTTGTATGATTGCATTAGTGTATTTGATTTACTTCTAATCCTGAATCATTTATGAATATGAATATTTGCCTTTGTGTTGTGTTCTTCTCTTGTCGCAAGTAGCTGTTCTCTTGTCACAGGTAGCTGTTCTCTTGTGATCTCGCGGGAATCAAGTAGCTATTCTCTTGGACGAACGAGGAGGCAAGTAGCTGTGAACACCCAAAGAGAAGAGGATCTAGATCGAGGGACAAACGGAAGACACCGGTAAGTCCATTGATCTCCCCTCTTTCACATTTCATAAAGGAACGAACCAGAATAGCTGTATCTGTTTGTTGCTAAGGCACTGTCACACCTTAGGTGGATAGGATCGTCCTGCATAGGCATTTTTCCCCACAACACTATCTCATTAGGATTGATAATGGGAAGATCTGACAAAAGTTGGCGAAGACTAAGGAATTTTTCACCTTGGCAGCGGTGAAAACCAAATCAAATTGTTGGAGGATCACGATCCATTTTGAATATTTCCCTCCAATTACTTGACGAGAAAAATGTATCTCATGGGATTCTCCAAGGTGATGATAGTAGTCGCTTGCAATAGTATATAATGTCGAAAACGATTGACAATAAAGATGAATGCTAATGACAACTTTTCCACATGTGAATATATGAGTTCGGGCCTAGCCAGGCCTTTCGATAGATAATATATCACATGTTCACTTCGGTTATCATGAGTTTGAACCAAAGCCATTGCTAGAGAGGATGGTGAGGCTGCCAGGTATAGAAGAAAGTCGCGTCCATAATTGGAAACACTAAGGAGTGGGGCTGATATAAGAGCCTTTTTCAAGGCATCAAATGATCATTTAGCTTGACCATCCCACAGATATGGCACTCCCTTCTTAAGTAGGCATGCAAAGCCTTTCATCAACTTAGCATAGTTTATGATGAACCATCATAAATTTTTTTCTTTGCCTTGCAAACATTGGAGCTGCATAATGGATTGTGGTTCGGGAAATTGAGTAATTACTTTTACCTTATCAGGATCAACCCTAATCCCATACTTGGAGACAATGAATCCAAGTAAGCGTCCAGAATCGACAAAGAAAATGCATTTATGCAGATTCAAATGTATGTTATAAAACCGACACCTAAGAAAGATAGCTCTTAAATGATCTAGGTGCTTCGCTCACTGCTTGGAATGGGATGGAAGGTTATCCAAGTAAGCTTGAACGATATGCTTGATATTGTGAAATGCATAGTCCATGGCCCTTTGAAATGTTGCTCCAACATTCTTTAAACCGAATGGGAGTTTTCGATAGGAAAATATACCCCATGGACAAACGAAGGTGGTTTTGTGCTGGTCTTTAGGTTTTATAGCAATCTGGTTATAACCTGAGAATCCATCCATGACTGAAATGATTCACAACCGGCACAGTCGTTGATGATTTGGTCGATGAATGGTGTCAGATAATTATCATTTGGACACATGGTGTTCAAGTCTTGATAGTCGACACATTCGCGGATGGTTCCTTGTTTCTTATCATCAGGAACTAGATTGGAAACCCATTTCGTTAAGGGAACGGGATAGATGAAACCAAAACGTAATAACTTTTCCACCTCAATTTTAATGGCTGCCATTTTGCTGGGTTGGACTGGTCGAAGCCTTTGGTGGACAGGTTTAGCATTGTTGTATATCTTGATCCTATGCTCGACAATGGATGGATATATTCTTGACATTTCCTCGTAAGACCAAGCGAATACATCGCAGAATTCCTTAAAAAGGCAGGTGAAGCTTGCAATTTCCTCAGGATTGCAATCTGCTCCAATTTGGATGTTTTCCATGACGGATGTCATGATAGAAATATTGATGAGCAATGTCTTTGAAATATTTCCCATGTTTCCTTTCGAGTCCAAAGTTTGGATAGTCGTACATGGTGAGGAAATGATTTTAGGTGCGTTAGGTGACAGGATTCGAAGAGGCATCATGTCCAAATCAGATATCAAAACACAATGGTGCAAATCCTCCCATGGTCTCTCTTCTAAACTCATGATCTCTCTAATAGCTTCGTCCGTAGGTAAGACTTGATTGAGGGGATCGAAAGGAGTAGTAGTTATGGGAGGGGCAGTGGTACTGTTGGTCATGACCAAAGTGATGAGCCCCAGAAATGGGTAACTATATGGACTCATTCTGCCTATTATTTTCATTTAATCCACCATTCTCTATAGTTTTGTGCATTTTTTTGAATATATTTGTGTTAATTAAGTGAATGGGTATAGTCACGTTACCACAAAGTCTAAGGAGTGTTTATTGCAGATTTTTGGACATTTTTGGACCAACACCAGGAATTTATGAGTAGATTCGCAGGAAAAATCGAAGAAACAAGGTCGAGGACTTATAGGAGGGGTGTCTCCTGCATTAAATGGCCCCTTCCTCGAGTTCTCCATCATCAGCTCAGAGTTCAACAACCCACAAAAGATGATTTCAAGGGGCAGCCGAGCAGGTCTAGTGAAGTGGCTGTTATCTGTAGTTTTAGGCAGTTGAGTTCCTAAAGTTTAGGAGGAATGTTAGGAGTCCTCACTTGTATAAATAAGAAGGCTTAAAGCCTTAGTAGGTTAGCCATTTGATAGTCTATTTTCGCACTTTAGTGCAACCTTCTACTCAGCTCATTTTGAGCTCTTTTTGCAGACAATTTTGTGATGTAACTATTATTTTTTTTATCAATGAAGGCGAATCCAGCTTTGAACCAGCATTGATCTTTCCTAGGGGGCTGTAGCTCTTGATTTTGGGCCCAACCCAAGTGCCCAACACCTCCTTTGTGTATTTATATGTGTTTTCTTGCATTCATGAAATAATTTCTGTTATTTAGGTTAAATCTTGCTTTGTTACTTAGGTTGTTTTTGATGATTAGAATAGTTGTTCTTGCTTCAGGTTGATTATCTAGTTTGATAGCAGAAAAAGATCCACAAAAAGGCTACCAAGCTAGCCTTGATCTCCGTTCTCCCTCCTTGGGACCATGAATTGAGACCAAGGCACTCTTGCTGCCACCAAAACACTGTTTTTGCTTTCCAATGCAATTGCTAGTGTTAGATTTCGAGTTGGAGAAGTTGATATCATTTGTGTTTACATGCTTAGATCTATTCTTGTTAAGTTTCCATAGCTTCCTTGCATAAATTCTTGTCCATAAAGTTCTATTCAGCACTTTTCTAGTTTTTAGGTCAGAATTAGGTCAAAAATAGGTAAAACTCTGTTTTCTTAGTTCTTGCTTTGTTCAGTTTTGAAAAGAAGTGTGCAACTCACATGTACGACACTCCAGCTTATCATTCTTCCATTACACAACCTGCTCCAGTCCATCTTGTTACAGGGAAAAGTGTTTATGCATAACTGCTAATCCCACTAAGGTGTGGTAGCTACCTTAGAAACAAACAAAGTAAAACTACTTTCATTTTCCTTTATGAAAGATAGATGAGAGAAGAATAAAGGAGACCAACCTCTGTCTTGCACTTGGTTCCTTGCTCAATTCCTCTCTCTTCTGATAGTCTTTTGCTACTTGCTTCCTTGTACACCCAGCTTCACGGAGTACCAGTAGAATCAAAGCAGCATAACACTATACAAGAACATAGATCTATTATCATAAACAATCTAGGATCAGATGTAAATTGACCATACAAATGCATAAAACATAAATGACACAAGAGTATGGAGGAAAACTTGAATAGCTTTATTGATAATCAAGAAAGAGCCAAGAGAGTTACAACCAGTTGTTCTGACCCAACATCATCCTCTCAGCAAGTAAACCATTCTTCACCTCATGCAAAACTTAGATCACCCAACACTATGATGTTGCCTCAAGAAACCAACAACAATTCCTTACAAGATGCAAAATTCCAGCCCTTGGATCTCTGGGATGAGGGATCCATATATAGATATCTGTAAGGGAGATGAGTCAGCTTGTGATTTGATTAGTGTCTTCCCTTTGATAGTTCTTGCTTCCACTTGGAGATTGATGATCTCTTACTCATCCTTGGTCGAATTCAGAATGGCAAGTGTCACAGAAGTTTATGGAAGATTCGATGCTTTTCCACCTCGCGGATTGACACTGCCATTTGTCTCTTCTCGCCCATCACACCCCAAAGAAGGTCTTTTTGAAATGAAATGCACCTATTGAGTGTACTTAGGTGAGATGCAATGCACTTTGCCTATGGAGCAGGTGAAATGATCCTGTTTTGACCAGTTCTGAGTAGTTTTTCATGGAGAACTTCTGGGAGAAGCTGTAATCAGTTGACCTTGTTCCTTTAGGGGTTGGAAAAACACTTTTAGGGACTTAGGAGCCCTTGTTTTATGGACATTTTATGCTTGGGGTTGTAGTGCCCAAAAATGTGTATAACACATCTCTCAAGATTTCCTCCACTCATTCGCCATACTTTCCCAAACTGCCCTAATTTCTACGTTCTTGTGCAAAGTTGATTCCTTGACCTTTGAATAAATCCAACCATCTCCTTCACTCCCGATCTTCATTTACAAGGTCCTAGACTCCTTAACATCTCTATTCAGCCTTCATTTCCATTTTCCAACCATTTTTCTACCTTCAAACCTCCAAAAACCACTTTCAGCCTCTTCCTGTAGAACCTCTTGTAGAACTTCCTGTAGATCCCCTGCAACCTCCTGTAGAAGTTCATGTGAGCGATTTTTTCAAGTTTGATCACAGTGGAAATCTCCAGAAGGGTACTAGGGACTCCTTAGGTCCTCTCCAAACCTTCCCAAACTCCTACAAAATCCAACTCCATTTCCTTCGCCACTAAACCTTTGCACAGTCACAAATAGTTAAAACACAAGCATAATAATTCTGCATAAAATTGCTCAAAAGTACAAAAAGATGATTTTTCCATATTTTCCTTCAGAAGTAGCTTGAATACATGCATTTCTCCTTTTCAATAGTCAATGGCATTCATTTAAGTAGTCTCCATCTCTTTTCTTGCAAAAGTAGGGTTAGTGGGTAAAACTAGGGTTTGCTAGGGTTTGCGTTCCCTTTCAGCTTTCATCTTCTTTTTGCAAGTAGACTAGCCTCTTTTGAGTTAGCTTTCTTCCATCACAGTTAAAACCTTCTTCTGAGAACTCATAGAAGTTGGCTTAATTTCCTAGTGAACTTATGCCAGCTGATCAAGTGACAACCTGCAGTAAGAGCTAGTACTTGTGCATACAACACCGTCACTTCCAAGTTTGTTACGAACTACCAGGTTCATAAAAGTAAAGTAGAGAGTCCCAGGAGTTGCAACATTATTGCTGCAATACTGGAGCTCACCATCTTTTTGGCGTCATTTCCGGGGAAGCGTCAAAGTATTTTGTGATCACCGCTTTTCTTCTATTTTCTACTGCAACTTTCTGCTAAGTAGTTTATTTCAGCAAGAGTAGAGTAGTTGTTTCATTTCAATTCCGCAATTTCATTTCAGCAAGTGTAGATTAGAAATTTCCTGCTTTCATTTCAATTCTGCAATTTCATTTTAGCAAGCGTAGATTAGAAATTTCCTGCTTTCATTTCAATTCCGCAATTTCATTTCAGCAAGCGTAGATTAGAAATTCCCTGCTTTCATTTCAATTTCGCAATTTCATTTCAACAAGCGTAGATTAGCTATTTCCTGCTTTCATTTCAATTCTGCAATTTCATTTTAGAAAAATAGATTAGTCCTTTCCCGCTTTCATTTCAATTCTGCATTTTCATTTCAGCAAGATAGATTTTAGTTAGTTGTAGTTTGCTGTTCAATCTATTTTAGTTTTTGCAGGTACAAGCAAAAAAAAGAAACAAAAATCACCCAAAAAAAGAGATTTCCTTTCATGCCTCGTAGGAACAGAGAAAATTCAGGAAAATTCCTACCGAACACCCCCACCACATCACTAAGTCACCCTTCTCTCTTCTTTGGTGGCAGTGATCCAGAAGAACCTATAGGTGAAGCTCCAGAGATATACGAAGATCGTATAACAGAAGAAGAGCAAGAAACCATTACTCCTGAGACCATAGCTGAAAACAAAAATGGTAGAGGAAATGGGGAGAGAATAGAAGGTGCCTTTCCCATCCGAGAGACCAATGGGGACACAAAGACAAAAAACATAAGTCCCTCAGCCTTACCTCACTTCCATGGATTGACTACTGAAGACCCTGATACCTTCTTGTTTGAGTTTGCTGTCCTTTGTCGAACCTATGACTATGCAGAAGATGAGAAAAAGTTGAAACTCTTTCCCTCTACCCTCAAGGATGTAGCACTACGCTGGTTTATGGGGTTACCTGGAAACAATATCAAAACTTGGGCTCAGATGCAGCAAGCCTTTAACAACAAATATCGGGACTACTATAGGTCAAGGGATACAAAGGAAGAAATCTTTCGAATGACCATGGGAAGTGATGAATCTTTAGAAGACTATGAAGAGAGGTTTCAACTCAGTTATAAAAGGGCCAGGTGCACACTTGACCCCGAATCTTTGAAGTTGGTTCTACTCAGAGGAGTTCCTGAAGACCTTCTAGATACCCTCCATTTGCTGGCTGGGGGAGACATCTACTAGCTACCTTATGATGACATAAACACTGTGTTTAGAAACCATTTTAGGGCAGCCAAAAAAAGAGGTAGGGGAAGTCAACTTTTAGCTAGTACCCCCTTATCTAGTTCATTCCTTAGAAACAAATTTGCAAATCAGATGGAAGATTTCAAAAGCGAGATGAGACAGACCATTGCCATACAAATGGATACCTTGCGAATCCAAAAAAATCAAGAGGAAGCCGAGAGGGCTTTGGCCATATTTTGTCCCAGGTGCACTAGAAAGCATCCTAGGAACGAATGTCCATTGCACTCCGTAGAAGTGTGTTTTGTCTATGAAGAAGACCATCCTACCAATCAGTGCCCTTCCTTGCTCGGATTTAAAGTTATGTACCAAGGGGCTGAAGGAGCCACTGAACCACTCTACTTCATGAACCAAAGGAGGCCACATGGACCCAGACCTTACCAGCAAGGAATGCAAGGGACATCCCAGACTTATTACAACCCCAATCAAGCCACTTCCATGCCTTCTTGGGCCCCCCCTGCTCATCTTTCCTGGTCCACACCCCCTCCTTGGTCGTATCCATCTCAATACCATACTCAATCAGCTGCTTATTCGTTTCATTCTCACGTTCAGCCACAACCTTAGTGGAATGCAGCTCATCGGCGGTGGAGGCCCCAATACAACTCTCCTCCCGCTCTTTTTCCTCCACCACCTGCTCAAACACAACCATTACCTCTTGCTCCTCCAAGACAACCCTAGATACCTGTTCAACCGAACCCGAACCCCAATAACAGACAGACCCTAAGCCGGTATATACTGGAGAAACAAATTTCCCTACCTATGCTGTGGAGATTCAGGAGATCAACCTACTATCTGGGAAGGTCCTCCCAGATAGCCAACCTCCTCCTAAGGAGGATGAGGAAGAGAAACAGGAAAGTGAACCAAAAGCCATTCCACCCTTTCCTGAGAGACTAACTGGAACTACACAACTGACCCCAGAAGAAAATGAACTTCTGGGAGAACTAAAACAGTTATGTGTAAAAATACCACTTCTTCAGGCCATAAAAGATGTACCAATCTACAACAAGTTGATCAAAGAGAAGTGTTTCAGGAACTCAGGCAGGCGTAAGAGAGATGCCCCAACTATCAATGTCATAGGACAACTGTCCAACCTGATGTTGGGACAGGTAACCTGTCCAAAATATCTGGACCCTGGGAGTCCTATAGTCGATGTCCACATCAATGGCACCATAATCCCCCACACCTTGATTGATCTAGGGGCTGCCATTAACGTAATGACCAGGGACACTATGCTCAAAATCAACCTTCAGGGTTCCCTAAGAAAGACCTCAATAGTACTACAGCTGGCAGACCGCTCCACTGTGACTCTTGAGGGGATTGTGGAAGATGTCATGGTCTCTATTGACTACTGGGAGTACCTTGCTAACTTCTTGGTTCTTCAGCCAAAGGTAAAGCTCACTGGGTATCCTATCATCCTGGGAAGGCCTTGGTTAGCTACTGTAGATGCTTACCTCAGTTGTTGAGCTGGGAGCATGACCATCAAGAATGGGCATATGTCCAAATAGCTAGTCCTATATCCTCCTACCCAACCTCTGCTAGAACATGACTTACCTCTCTGGTTGGAGGAGGAAGATGAGGATGAAGTCTACTCCGCACCATTTTGCACAGTGGTAGCCACCAAGGGGGGTCCTCAAACTGAGGATGATATTATTGAATATTTGATTCAAAATCCACTCCCCAGTGTGTTGCCATTAGAAGAGTTGGTGGAAGAAACCCAAGCCAATGCTTTAGTTGATCTCTTTGTGGCTGATCTGACCTCTTTCCGAGTTAAGAATGTGGAATTTTTCCTAGAAAGAACCTTGAAGATAAACTCATCCCTATCCACCTCTCAGGAGAAAGAGCTGTGTAGCTTATTGAATGGCTATTTGGATGCTTTTGCTTGGAGCTATAAGGAGATGAAGGGAGTCCACCCTTTAGTCTGTACTCATCACATTTACATTAAAGAGGATTGTAAACCAGTCAGGTAGCCTCAAAGGAGGATGAATCCAACCCTTAAGGACATTGTCAAAGAAGAATTGCAAAAGTTGCTGGATGCAAGTTTCATCTACCCATCTTTGACAAAGAATGGGTTTCTCCTTTGGTGCTTGTGCTAAAGAAAAACGGAAGTGGAGAATCTGTGTAGATTATCGAGAACTTAACAAAGCCACCAAGAAGGACCATTTCCCTTTGCCTTTCATAGATCAAGTATTAGATGGCCTGGCAGGGAAGAAGTTATTTTCCTTCCTAGATTGGTTTAGCGGGTACAACTAGATCCAAATCAGCCCGGAAGACCAAGATAAGACCACTTTCACTTGTCCATGGGGTACCTTTGCCTACTGGGTCCTTCCCTTTGGGTTTTGCAACACTCCTGCCACTTTCCAGAGAGCAGTACTGAGCATATTTGCTGAGCTGGTTCATGATTCAGTGGAAATCTATATGGATGAATTTACCCCTTATGGTTCTAACTTCTAAGAAGCTTTGACTAACCTGAGGAAAGTTTTAGCCAAGTGTATTGAAATGAACCTATCCCTCAGTCCTGATAAATGTGAATTCCTAATGACTGAAGGGACCGTGCTAGGTCATACAATTTCTCAGCAAGGTTTACAGGTGGATCCCAACAAGATTGCTATCATCCAAAGGGTCCCACCTCCTTAAAAGGTAAGAGATGTTTGGAGTTTTCTGGGCTTAGCAGGGTATTATAGAAGATTCATTAAATATTTTAGTAAGCTAGCCTATCCATTGTTTTGTCTTTTGGGAAAAGATGCTGAGTTCATATGGACTGACAACTGTCAAGAGGCTCTGGATGCCTTGAAAGGTAAGCTGATAACTGCCCCAATCTTGAGAGGTCCAAACTGGGCCCTACCTTTCCACATTCACACAGATGCCTCGAACAAAGATATAGGAGCCACCTTAGGACAAGTCGAAGAGAAGCTACCGTATGCCATATATTTTGTCAGTAAAAACCCGTCGAAGGCAGAATTAAACTACACTATAACCGAAAATGAGCTCCTGGCTGTAGTCCATTCCCTGAACAAGTTCATACACTACATCACTGGCTATCAAACATTTGTACATACCGATCATGTTGAAATTAGGTATTTGATGAATAAACCTGATGTAAATGCTCATATCATTTGATGGTTACTTTTATTGCAGCAATTCGATTTGACCATTGTTGATAAGCCAGGTAGGGAAAATGTTGCTGATTTTCTGTCTAGACTAGATATGCCCGCAGGTGAAGAAGGAATGGTGGATGATCAAATGCCAGATGAACACCTATTTTCTATTTCAGTACTCTCTCCATGGTTTGCTGATATAGCAAATTATTTGGTTTTAGCACAATTTCCGCCACCCCTGTCCTCAAAAGAGAAGAGCAAGATCGTGAGGAAAAGTGCCCCATTCACTTGGATTAGGGGCAATCTTTTTAAACTTGGTCCAGATCAGATTTTGAAGCGATGTGTTAGGGAAGAGGAAGTTTTTGACATCCTCCTAACCTGTCATGATGGGCCCTGTGGGGGCCACTTTGCAGCAAAGAGCACTGCCTTTAAAATTCTATAGGCATGATACTATTGGCCCACTCTTCATCAAGATGTCAGGAGATACATCCACCAATGTGACTGATGTCAAAGGATGGGGAAACCTACTCCAAAGGATGAGATGCCCTTGTAGCCTCAAGTGACTTTCGAGCCATTTGAGAAGTGGGGCATGGACTTTGTGGGTCCTATCAACCCTCCTTCAAAATAGAAGTCTTACATCATTGTGTGCACGGATTACTTGACAAAGTGGGTAGAAACAAAGGTAATCAAAGCAACAACAAAAGAAAAGGTAGCTGAGTTTTTGAGGGAAAATATCTTCTACAAGTTTGGCTACCCAAGAGAATTAGTCACAGATCAAGGAATTCAGTTTACCTCCAATCTGATTGAAGACTTGCTCACACATCACAAGATTAAGCATAGAACTTCCACCCCTTATCATTTGCAAGCAAATGGATAGGTGGAAGTCACTAACAGAGCTTTGGAAGGGATTTTGACTAAGGTAGTGAGCAACAATAGAAAAGATTGGGCAGATCGATTGGTTGAGGCCACCTGGGCCTATAACACTACTTGGAAAACCACCACAGGTTTCACACCCTATGAGCTGGTCTACGGGAAGAAGGCTTTGCTGTCCATAGAATTTGAATATAGCACATTGATTATGGCAGCTCAGCTGGACCTAGATCTCAGCCATGCACAACAGGAGAGATTTCTTTAGCTAAATGGATTAGATGAACAGAGAATGTAGGCCCTTCTCCACTCAGAGTTAGTCCAACTTCAAAGGAAAATATGGCATGACCGACACCTCAAAGAAAAACAATTTTATCCAGGAGATTGGGCGATGCTGTATGATTCTAGATACAAAGATTTCAAGGGCAAACTGATGACAAGATGGCTAGGACCATATACAGTAGAAAAATGCAATGACAATGGTTCAGTCCTTATCCAGACCATTGATGAAGAAGCCATCCCCATGCTCGTCAATGGGCATAGATTGAAGATCTACTGGAAGCCCCTTTCCAAGTAGGAGTTCATTAAGACTCTGGGTAAATCACTGTTGGTGATGGAGTAGGTCGCTGTCTCCACTCCACCTACACCCTGAGCAAAAAAAAAAAAGAAAAAGAAAAGAAAAAAAAATAGAAAAAATAAAAAACACAGAAAAAAGAAAAATGGAATAAAAGACCCCTGGGTGAAAACCTCTTGGAGGTGCCTAGGGCAGGTAGTGGGGGTGAAAACCTCCTGGAGGTGCCCCAGCTGTCTCAAACTAAAAAAAAAAGGAAAAAAAGAGGAAAAAAGAAAAACCTAACTTCTTTTGAATAAATTGCAGGTCGCAGGAAGATCATTGCAAGTTGTAGGAGGGTCGCACGAAGAGGAAAAAAGACATGGCCAGGCTGCATGCACCCTTCACAGTCCATCCCCCTATCACTGTTATCCTTTCCCATTTTTTGGTCTCATTTGGTCTAAAATTTCGCATCCTACAGGAAACTCTGTATATTCTACAGGAGGATCCTGTAGAAAATACAGAAAGGCCAAAATCAATCTTAGAGGAGGACACAAGGGTTGGAAATTTGTCTATGAGGCCTGTGAACCTCCCTGCCACCATCCATCTCCCTATTTCACCATTTCATCCCTGTACACCTACATTTCACTCGTTTTTTTGTGTCCCTGCACAGCCACACACAGAAATTCTGTTTCCTTCATTCTGCAAACCAAAAAAAGTGATGATAAATAAAAGCAGCAATATTTTTACTCATAACTTCCTGATACCTTCCAGCTGTGATTTCTTTTCAGTCGAAACATTCTTCAGCAGTTGTAGCCCTACTCAATATTAGCTTGAATTTCAGAAGGAGAAGCAGCTACAGGAAATCCTACAGGATTCTTGTAGCAATTGATCCCTTTGAAAAACATACTCTAGAGACAGGGCCAACATAGTAGGACGTATGAAACATGCAAGGAGCAATATTTGAATGTGAGATCATCAACAAAATCCTGAGGCCAAGCATGCAGAGCGCAAGCAGCAACAACAATGAAGAAATCGAGTGCCAAAGTCCGAAATATGCATAACACAGTAGCGACTGAGCAGGTAAGTGCCTAAACCTATTCCTCAATTGCATGAATAATATTTCAAAACTACATAAACTATTGGAATGGTCACAATTGAATGGAATCGGTGGCCAGCTAACTGGCCACCCTCGTTTAGTTACACACCCTCGTGGAATTCAAATGAGCCCCATCAAATTAAAACTGCCGATCAGATATGCAGCCAGCACGTGTGGTATGTCAATTTGGAAAAACAAATTCAGGACTGGTAGTGGTGGCAGCGTATAACGGGAGTAAGGGAGGTGATGGCGGTCAGGTGGCATGTAGAACCATTATGACTGTAACGTAGGACCAATGGTCCGGATGGGGATAACGTACCCATACAACCACCTCATCTCCTCACCAAAGATTACGCCAACAGTTAAAAGACAACACGGTCGAAGCCTTCGCCACCCTTTGTTTCATTTTTCATTCACGACATTCTCGACTGCAGTACTCACCTACCACTTCTAGAGTAGCCAACCAGTTGTCCTATGCCAGTTTTCTGCCAGTTTTTTAAAACCCTCCCGCCTATCGGGCTCTACAGGAGCACTGCTGCATTCTACAGGAGCCAGAAGATTTCTACAGGAAAGGCAGAGAATAGCTCTACAGAAGGAAAACCTGGGATTTTCGTCAAAATTTGAGCTTGAAATGAGGTAGGCTCGAGAAACCTCTCTGCATATGACTTGTTTGAATAAGGTGGTGGATTAAAAACACGACATTGGATTGAAAAAGAGAGTGAAGCTTAAAAGTCTGCCTGCATATTTTCCCTTAGTTCTACACAGTTCTCTGTTTTCTTCTTTGCATTCGAAGTCTGTCTCCTTCTTTCTCAAATTATACTGTAAGGAAAATACATGCAACTGTAGAAACCGCCCTCTGTGAAAAAAATGAATTTGCATATCTGTCTACTCTTTGAAAAGAACCTGTGTATTTATCCTCCGTTCTGTCAATTTTTTCTTTTTTCTTTTCAAAAGCAGAGAGTCAAATTCAGGATAAAAGCAGTTTAAAACAGTGGAAATATTGCAATTTGATGTTGTAAGGAGAAGCACATGGGAAATTCCTTATTTGCTTTCAGGAAAAGACAAAATTCAGCTATCCTCTATTTGAGTTTTTCCTGCTTTCTCAGCTGAGCATTTAAAAAAAAAAGAAGCATTCAACACCATGCCAGGAGGATTCATGAGAAAAGAACCTTTAAACTCTAGCAAATTGCATGAGCACCATGAGGTGGTGGTTCTCTTCACTAGGGCAAACTGGATACCCTTCTTTGAAAGAATTCAGGGATATGGTGAGGAGGTGACTGAAGAATTTTTGATGTCCCTAAGACCCCATTCGAAAACACATGCTACAGTTAGTTTTAGGGGTCTGACCCTAGAGCTTACACCTGATTTCATCAGTAGAATCATAGGTATTCCACTTGGGCTCCCTTGGAGCAAGGAGGAGAAATCATTGGGACAGGTTGCTAAGAAGACATTTTTTTAGTCTGAGGAGCATGCTGTAGAGGATAAAAATGGGGTCAGAAGGACAAGCTTGCCTCCTCTATGGAGTGAAGTCAGCTACCAAATAATGAAGTATATCACATGTGAAGGGAGGTTCAACATAATTTATGGTTATCACTTCAGGTTGTTGCATGAATTGAGATATGGGATGGACCTACCTCCAGCTAGAAAACTGAGTCTCCCATATTTCTTCCTACAGTCTTTGATAGAATGTCGTACCAAGCTAAATGCAAGGGTCCCAAACCAGCTAGCCCACCATGGGCTCATCAAACTGTTGGTAGAAGATGCCTTACACACCTATACTATCCCCATAGCTTGGGAAATTTTCAGAAATATGTCTAGGGATGATGACATCAAAACTTTGACCAAGGACATTAACCCATCCAGCAGTGATGAGGAGGAGAAAACCGAAGAACTTGAGAAGAATAGTAATGAGGAAGCACAAGACATTCGAACAGAAGGGAAAACAGAGGAGAAACAGGAAGAAGAGGAGAAATTTGACAAAACTATTGCTAAGCCTAAGGCAGAAAAGGAGACAACCTCAAAAACAGAGAAGAGAAAAAGGACAAAGGTTGAGAATAAAAAGGCCAAGAAAGCCCAAAAGAAGACTGCTTCAGGCAAGGCAAGGACCCAGCAAGAAAAAGAGAAGGCACCACCAGAGATGGCAGAGACACAAGCAGAAATAGTAGATATAGAAAAGGTTGCAGGAAATGAAGGAAAAGAACAACAGAAAGAAACATCCCTTGAAACATTGGCAAGGGAAGCAACAGTTATGCTTGCTACATTAAGCACACCAGCAAAACAAAAAGGAAAAAGAAAAAGGCAAACCACTATGTATTTTAAAGCCAGAAGAAGCACCAGGATCAAAGTAGGCAAACCCCAACCACCATCAAAGGAACTAATTGCCATTGAGGATACACCTATTGAAAAGAAGGTAGAATCTCCCTCCAAGATCTCTATCACCTATGAGAGAGGAAGTCCCAAAACATCCACCTGGAAGGAAAGAATCAAGTTGATGGACTCAAAAGAAGTTCTACAAGAAGTTGAAACATCTCTACAAGAAACACTTGCCAAGCTGAAAGAAACCGAAAAATTGGAAGAGAAGGTAGCAGAATAGTCACAAGGCGAAGGCAAGGCCAAAGAAATACCTGAACCAAGCCCTCAACCTAATTTAGGCTCCTGCTAGAGGGTGGGAAGATTATCCCACAGAAATTCGCAGTGCCTTTATTCTTTGAATTAGAAAAAGAAAGGGTCAAAACCCACACATGGATGCAAATTACTAAATCTAAAGGAGTTGAAGACATAGGGCACATGGAGGACAAGCTAAAGGAGTTAAGAGGGGAGTTGGCCATGGTCAGGCACATAGAGAGCAGTAAAAGAGCCCAGCTACAAGAAGAAAATGAACTGCTGAAAAAGAAGTTACAACAATAGGAAATTCATAAGGGAGATAGGTTGTCCATCTTGGGAGGGCAACAACAGCAAGAATGTCCCTTAACAAACAATGAAGCAACAGAGAAACAACAACAAGAGGGAGAGCCACAAGCTGATGTTGAAATGCTAATGAAACTGTTGCAAGAAAAAGAGTCTCAGGTAGCAAATGAAGTACAGATTTTAAGACAACGGTTACAGGAAAAAGAAGCCCAAATGGCCTACATGGCTAGCTAGGAAATGGAAGCCTTGCAATATAGACAACCAACTAGATCCTATGCATTGTATCTTAAAGACCAATGTCTTCAATTCCAAATTAAAACATTGGCCCAAAGGGGCACAATCCCATTCTAGAATTATAATCAGTTTATGCATTTGTGTGATAGTAGCTCAGTTGAAGATAAAGCTAAGTTAGTAGAATTCTATTTACACAACCTGGCACTTCCTAACATGAATCTATGGGATCCAAACGCTGCATTAGGAGACCTACAACTCATGGCTATGGCTTCTTGGTTGAGCCATGAGGAAAAGAGAGCAGTAGAAATTCAGAAGATTATGACTAGGGAGCTAAGTGAGCCCCTCATGATAAGGACAGAACTAAAAGATCCCTCAACTCTCATATATGCCCACCAGCACTTTGCAGACAACCCTCAGATTACACCTGACTATGTTGAAAGGCAAGCATAGGCTATTGCTCACTTTGAAGATACAGAGAGACTGTTTGGTGATAACTGTCTTCATGCTTGCACAAGAAGATCGAATACATTGTCCCATAGCCTAAATATAAGGGAGTATCACTCCCCAACCAGAATGAGGGAAGCTATTAGGAGAGTACCCCTATACAAACACTCAATGAAAAACTTGAAAGCCAACTGGATTGGCCTTAAGTTCAGTCCTCCACTACTACTAGGACTGTTGGAAGGGGTTAAGGAAGAGGAGGAACAAAAACAATGGGAGGAAGTGGACAGAAAAGCAGGTTTTCATGACAAAGAAGAGGAAATCACCTCAGAGGCTTGGGATGTCAGGGAAGTTGTTAAAGCTATCAAAGATGAAGAACTGGATTAGTTTCTCAGAGGATGAGAAACACATTTAGTGGGGGGTGATGATGAGCCCCAGAAATGGGTAACTATATGGCCTCATTCTGCCTATTATTTTCATTTAATCCACTATTCTCCATAGTTTTGTGCATGTTTTTGAATATATTTGTGTTAATTGAGTGAATGGGGATAGTCACGTTACCACAAAGTCTAATGAGTGTTTATGGCAGATTTGGACATTTTTGGACCAAGACCAGGCATTTATGAGCAAATTGGCAGCCAAAATCGAAGAAACAAGGCCAAAGACTTATAGGAGGGGTGTCTCCTACATTAAATGGCCCCTTCCTTGAGTTCTACATCAATAGCTCGGAGTTCAACAACCCACAAAAGATGATTTCAAGGGGTAGCCGAGCAGGTCTAGTGAAGTGGCTGTTATCTGCAGTTTTAGGTAGCCGAGTTCCTAAAGTTTAGGAGGACTGTTGGAAGTCCTCACTTGTGTAAATAAGAAGGCTTCAAGCCTTAGTAGGTTAGCCATTTTATAGCCTATTTTCACACTTTAGTGCAGCCTTCTACTCAACTCTTTTTCGAGCTCTTTTTGCAGATAGTTTTGTGATGTAACTATTATTTTTTTTGATCAATGAAGATGAATCCAACTTTGAACCAGCACTGATATTTCCTAGGGGGCTGTAGCTCTTGGGGTTGGGCCCAACCCAAGTGCCCAACACCTCCTTTGTGTATTTATATGTGTTTTCTTGCATTCATGAAATAATTTCTGTTATTTAGGTTAAATCTTGCTTTGTTACTTAGGTTGTTTTGATGATTAGAATAGTTGTTCTTGCTTCAGGTTGATTAGATTGTTTGATAACAGAAAAAGATCCACAAAAATTCTACCAAGAAGGCCTTGATCTCATTTCTCCCTCCTTGGGACCATGAATTGAGACCAAGGCACTCTTGCTGCCACCAAAACACTGTTTTTGCTTTCCAATGCAATTGCTAGTGTTAGATTTCGAGTTGGAGAAGTTGATATTAGTTGTGTTTACATGCTTAGATCTGTTCTTGTTCAGTTTCCATAGCTTTCTTGCATAACTTCTTGTCCATAAAGTTTTGTTCAACGCTTTTTTGGTTTTTAGGTTAGAATTAGGTCAAAAATAGGTAAAACTCTGTTTTCTTAGTTCTTGCTTGGGTCAGTTTTGAAAAGAAGTGTGCAGATCACTTGTAAGACACTCCAGCTTATCATTCTTCCATCACACAACCTGCTCCAGTCCATCTCTCAAGATTTCCTCCACTCATTCGCCATACTTTCCCAAACTGCCTTAATTTCTACGTTCTTGTGCAAAATTGCTTCCTTGACCTTTGAACAAATCCAACCATCTCCTTCACTCATGATATTCATTTACAAGGTCCTAGACCCCTTAACATCTCTATTCAACCTTCATTTCCCTTTTCCCACCATTTTTCCACCTTCAAACCTCCAAAAACCACTTTTGGCCTCTTCCTGTAGAACCTCCTGTAGAACTTCCTGTAGATCCCCTGCAGCCTCCTGTAGAAGTTCATGTGAGCGATTTTTCGAAGTCTGATCGTAGTGGAAATCTCTAGAAGGGTACTAGGGACTCCTTAGGTCCTCTCCACACCTTCCCAACCTATTGCAAAAGCCAACTCCATTTCCTTCGCCACTAAACCTCTGCACAGTCACAAATAGTTAAAACACAAGCATAATAATTCTGCATAAAATTGCTCAAAAGTACACAAAGATGATTTTTCCATATTTTTCCTTCAGAAGTAGCTTGAATACATGCAATTTACCTTTTCAATAGTCAATGGCATCCATTTCAGTAGTCTCCATCTCTTTTCTTGCAAAAGTAGGGTTAGTGGGTAAAATTAGGTTTTGCTAGGGTTTGTGTTTCCTTTCAGCTTTCATCTTCTTTCTGCAAGTAGACTAGCCTCTTTTGAGTTATATTTCTTCCATCATAGTTAAAAGCTTCTTTTGAGAACTCATAGAAGTTGGCTTAATCTCTTAGCGAACTTGTGCCAGCTGATCAAGTGACAGCCTACAGTAAGAGCCAGTACTTATGCATACAACACCATCGCTTCCAAGTTTGTTACGAACTACCAGGTTGATAAAAGTAACGTAGGGAGTCCCAAGAGTTGCAACATTATTGCTGCAATACTAGAGCTCACCACAAAGTGATCGGAGACTCAGATGCAGATTGAATGGCTTGGTAGGCCAATTCATTTGGTGACAAATACATTTGTTCTTTGTAAGTGTCAATGTCTGAAGGGGCCGGTAGGATCCAAGGATTGGTCGGTTCGTGAGAAATGGTTGAAACCATATTGACTGTCTGTGGAGCCACTGGTGGCATAAGAGGGAAACAATCCATTAGGGAAGAGCCCTTCAGTAGACCGGTACCAATACTAACATAAGAGTCAGGTACACCACCCACTAAGGGTACATAGCTGCTTGGTAACGGGGAATAATTAGGGGTGCAAAAGGACAGCTGGTCCACTGTGACTACCTTTCCATCCAATGGAAATAGAATGATGTGAAAGATAGTAGACACAATTACTGTCATGGCGTAAGTCCAACTGCGAGCCAACAAGAGATTATAGTTGAGCTTTTTATCTATGACTTCAATGTTCACTGTTACCATTTTCCCATACAAGGTGATGGGGTAGCTATCTAGGTAACCTTTTGGGATGAAAGCGTGGCCGTTGAAAGCTTTAAGGGAATTTGACGGTGGGGATAGGGTTGGAGAACCCAAAGCGAGCCAACATGAAGTTGACATGACGCGGGTAGAAGCACCTTCGTTAATGACAGTTCTATGTATACCTTTACCTTTCGAAAAGATTTGCACCTGAAATGCAAGCTAGTGAGAAATGGGAGGTTTACACTTTTCCATGTTGAAGATTGCAAGCATGGAATCCAGTGGGTCGACACCACCAATGGCTGAAAGTAGAGCTTTCCTTTTTGCTGGACATGTTTGTAATACTTTGAGCACTGACATAGCCGACGACGCTTGTGCCAAGTCTTCTACAATGCTATAGTTTTGGGCGGCATGTGCAGATGTATTGTGCATTGTGCGTCGAAGTGCCCCTTTAGGGGGGTGAATCATAAGGTCAAAAACCGACCTTTCGATATGAACATCGTTAGGTGGCGGTGGGTTTTGACTTGAGGAGGGTTCCTCTACATGAGCAACAGGAGCTCCATAAGATTTGGCTCTAGTTTATAAATCTACCGTTTCAAAGGTGTAAATGGTAGAGGGTCCTTCACCAGCTAGAGGATGTTGTGAACCACCATTGCCCTCTTATGGGGGTTGGGGTTGGTTTGCAATAAGGTGTTGTTGATGTTGAGTAGGGAAAGGATTATTCAGGACAACGGGGGTCCTGCCAGTATCCTTTTTAGCAATGAAATCTGTGCACTCCTGAAGACGTGGGCAACGATAGGTCATCTGGTCTTTGGCACAGATTTTGCAATGGAATCTAGTCGTTTTATCCTTTCTATCGTCAGAGGGTGTAGCTGCATTTTTCTTGGTGTTAGACTGCTTTGTTGATTGCTCTTTAGAAGGAGCGGTATTTTTCTTATTCTTCTTGTTCTTACCACTGGGTTTTTGTGTAGACTACACAGAGTTGATCATGGTGGTAGGAAGAGTAGTCAATTTGGTAGAGGGGTCCACTAACATCTAGGCAATGTGACCAATGAGTTGTTTTACAACAACCCCAGAGGTTGTGTCGATAACTCCATCGGCATGCGCTCCGGGTTGCTGTGTTGCGGGAGCATTGGAGTTGCGAGGGGCATTGGGAATTATATCGTATAGAGTGCCAGACTGTGAATATATCATATCTAAGTGCTAGGCACAACTTATGGATTGGTCTTCTGTGACCGCACCACCTAAGGCGACATCCTTAGTGATTTGGGGGAGTAGAGACTTGCAGAACCAATCCGATAGGAGATAGTCTGGGAGGGGAGCTTTGACTAACCTCCACCTATGTCTCCATTCATGTATATGATCATAGATGTGGGTGGTGGTGTCCTTACCCAATGAAGTGAGGAGTTCCGTTTTAGTTTCGTAGAGGATGGGTAGTTGGAAGTGCTTTAAGAATTCCATTGCTAGGGCATCAAAGGTTTTGACTAATGTGCATGGTAACTCAATGTACCACTTGGCTGCGTTTCCAGTAAGGGTGCGTGGAAAAATACGTAACCGAATACTATCATCCACCATGGAGTTAGAAACACTCCATAGATGATAAGTGGTGATGTGTGTACCTGGATCCTCCCCTTGCTTCTCGTCGAACTTAGGGATGTCAGTCGGTATTTTATGTGGGATTGGCAGCCAGAGTAAGTTATGATAGATGGGGTCATTTGTAAGTTTGTAGAAGTCAGGGATATCAAGTGTTGCCAAGAAAGGCAGAGTGTGTGATTCCCCCGAATCGGACCAAGGCAATGACATATGACTTGAGGATCCTTGCGGTCCTCCCATCGTGTTGTTCCCAATATTATACACATGCGTGGTATAGTATGTGCCTTGGGGTATGGTACTGTAATGTGGATTTCCATAGGGATTGTTAGGCTGGGGGCTAGAAGTCCCCCTAGGATAAGACATGACCCCTTGAATCATTTGAGTTTGTAAGTAGGGTGCCCCCATGGATTGATTGTGACCTCCCCGAGGATTCCCGCTCGCCACAGAACTAACCATAAGTCCTTGACTAGAATAAGGAGTGTTCATGTCAATTAGTGACTGACCATGCATGCTTGAAAATGGAGGGGGAACTGTTACATTCCTGGCCGGTATATGCATACTGGGAGTGCCCCCAGATACTTGAATCTAGGGGTTAGAACTATACAATGGATGCCAACCATATTGTTGGTTGAAGGGACCCATGCTCATTGTACTATATTGAGCATTATAAGGAGCGCTATATGTAGCACTTGTCGAAGGTACAGGGTTTGACACTAAAGGGGTGGAACCCAGAATTGATTGGGTTCCACTCATGGAGGGTGTTATGATAGGGGTTGAACTTGGGACAAATGGGATAGCAGGGTTCACCATCAAAGGTGTGGTATTGATTGTTGACTGGGGAAGTGGTGGGGGACCAGAAGTGTCCGAAAAGTCCCACGACCTGTTAGTCATCGACAGGATGGGTGGAAGTGTTCCAACTGAAGACAAAGGAGGTACATATGCAACGGGAACCAAGAGTGGGCCCAACGGATTCGTGATCGGAGGGTTGTATGGAGGAATAAATCCTTCAGTAAAGAAATCATTTGGTAAGCTTGAATCGTCGGATGTCCAAACTGATTCTGTGTGAGATCTCAGAGACTTATTTCCCGAAGACGATGAATTTGGCTCACTGGAGCTCGGTGGATCCTTCATAGTGAGTGGGGGAAGTCCTAACAATTGTCTAGATTGATGACGAGGGACGGATGTAGCCGCGATGGCCGATAAGTTTTATCAGTAAATTTTACAGTGATGTTTATTAAAGTTTCAATGATAACACTATGGCACCTAAAAAATAAAAAATACACTAAGTAAATCAATCAACAAGTAGAGGGAAATGACCTTGTCTGATAAGCACCAATCACTGGAGATGAAACCCAGTATCACAATGAATAACAGAGAGAGTTGGCCTAATGTACAATTACAGTTACTTTAGAGCTTTGACTGAACCTCAGATTGAGGGGCCAAGTACTCTCGTGAAGATGAGCACCCTCCCAAAAACTGAAGACAGAGTAGGTCTGTCTATGTTAGGTACCAGGGCAGCCCACCCTAGTCACCTTGTGTTAGTCCCTAAAAGTATGGCCACTAAGGATACCTCAGATCACAGACACTACTAGGGGACATAGTCGCAGACAATATGTTGTGTGGGCAGGATACCTGAGTCCTCGACTCAGCTTCGATACACAGAATACCCAAAGGAGATGTAAGCAAAGGTGGGCTACCTTCACTTGCAGTTTGATGTTGTCTCGTATTTAGATCCACTTTTACTGGAGTGGTATCGGTAGTATGAGTGCAAAAGGATTTCTGTCTTTAATGACACTAGTTTTGGTGTATGATCTTGGGCAGTTTACTCACACTTCCTAACCAAAGATTCTAGCCTAAACTAATGTATGTTTACTCTAGAAAGAGTTGTTGATTGATTTTATTAGGTAGATTTTAAGTGTACTTTGTTAGAGTCTTCGGTAGGGGTGTTGACATATGAGATTTTATGGGACTTTGACTCAAATCATGCAAAAAACAATGCTTGTAAATTTTCAATTTCGATGAATAAGCTGCTTCTACAAAGGGAGAGTCATTCATACATCAATATTCATTCCATGCATCCTACTCAATAAAACACTCGCATAATCAACAGAACTTTTCAATGCTCACTAATAACTACTGAAACCAAATAATGTAGAACTAACAAACTAAGCAGAAAACAATAATTTTTTTTGATTTTTTCTTTTATGAAAATAAAAACTTTAAGAAGGAAAGCTATTTTCTTAAGAAAAGAATTTGTTCAGGACATAGATCAGTCAAACAAAACACAGCTACAGATCCCTTATCAGTCCAGAAGCAAGTTTCCCAACCCTTTGAGGTCACAAACACTGTTGTTTATCAAAAAATGGGTGACTAACGCTTTGTGCTAGAGGCCATAGAGAGTTACTGGTGGCACTAATGCTCTGTTTGTGAAGCTACAATGTTTTATAAAGCTATGTTTACACTGGTAACCTGCGTTAGTGAGGGGAAATACTTCAAAAAAGGGCTGCGGGGATCAGATCCAGGGTTGAGAAATGAAAGAAGAGTGCTGCAAGGTCCTGAGTGGTCAGAAAAGGAATGAAGAAGTACAAGAAGGTCTGGAAGAAGGAGAGATCTAGGAAATTTTTGGGAAAACTAGGAACTAAAGTGTAGTCCCCAGTGGAGTCACCAATTTTGCTATAGGGATTAATGCACTATGTATGGAGAATGAAGGAACCCTCAAGGGTCTTCCCGAGATCCTTGGAAGACCGTAAGATTATCTGCAACTGTCACAACGATACATGCATGCCCATATTCAACAACTAACTATCAAAGCGAGATCGATTCATTACCTCAAGCCTTTGTGTGGAATTGCTAGAGAGTGCAATGCAGCTAGGTGGAAGTCCCCTGAGCCGGCTCCAGATCAAATCTTGCACATAGAAAAGACAAGCGTAATCACAACATAAAACCTTGATAATCAATGCATGAATATACAAAATACATCTAGTTGCACATAACTATGCTACTCATGCTAAAAGACATTGAATAAACATATAAATGAATTATAGTACCAACATCATGGAGTGGACAGTACAGCTGTAGTTCTATATTAATGTTGAAAGAGTGATTAAAACCATCAGTTGCATCAGAATTCCTTTACCCCTCCAACTCCTCTCTCTCTCTCTCCCCCTTCTTACCAACTTCTTATGCTTAAGCCTGAGACTCTACTCAACAATCAAGTAAGCTATCCTTTCAAATGATTTGACCTCTTTCACAATAGCCCTAGCTCTGCTTATGTAGCATGTGATATTAGGGTTGCCAAGTTTCTCCATGAGTTTCCTTAGGTAAAAGCAATGATTTTGCCATTCTTTTGAGCTCTTTCCCATTTGCATACTCCATTAGGATTAGTAATCCCCCGAATAGGTCGAACTTGGATGTTTCCTTGCTTTTTTGAGTTGATTTAGGAGAGAATATAGGGATATTTCTTAGTCAATCTGCTCCTTTGACCCTTAGATCCTCATTAGGGTTTACTAACACTACTCCCGAGGTAAAAAGTAGAGTTACTTGGGTCATTAACGCTCCCTTAGGCTTGCTGAGAAGCTTTATAAAGCATGTTGCTAGTGTATAGACAACATTAGCTTAGAAACAAGGCTTGTGAACTTGGTCATTGCTTTAGTCATCATGTATTTTCCCTCTGAACTAATAAGGAGGTCATTTTCCTGTATAACACACACCCCTCCTCATGATGCCATCATACACTGGGAAAAAACCTCATCCTATTGCTACAACCCCCCTAGTTGAGGCTGTCCCGACATTGCTCTGCCATGTGGACTCGTAAAACCTTCCCTCAAGAAGGGTCTAGTTAGACCTACTGGTGAGATTGTAGCATGATGTGAGAACCATATTTGTGCGAAATGGGTACCCTATGTCATTTTGGAAACCCAGTACAACTTAACCACCCTTTTTGGCCTATACCTCCCATTCCCATTTCTCTCATATGGGATTCTCCATTGTAGTCTCCTTTTCCATAGTCATGTCCTCTTTTTGGTGACAAATCCTGGGGTGGTTACCTCCACCATTTTATTAACCTTTCTCCTTCTTCTTTTCGTTCCCTCTACATTTCTCTATACATATCCTCTCTTCATCATGTTACTCTTACGCAGTCCTCTCTTGTTAGCCTCAAGGTCCCTCTAAACCATTTCTTTGTTCTCCATGGGGCGCTTTGGTGGTATTTTATAAAATTTACCACTTCCTTCTCCTTCATCATGTCTGCTAGTGATTTTGACCTTGTTATCATAGTTTTCTAATCCGAATCACTCTGAGTTGGCATCGACCTGATTCAAAATCATCTCTTATATCAAACTGATATGATGGTTCACACGTGCTACCTTCCTCACCCTAGTCAGTCTCAACAGATTTTAATTTATTCACCTAGTATTATCCCATTTCTACCCCTCGTCTCGATAATCCATGGTTTTCTTTACAACTCATGGGCTTCCCTCTATCATAGGACAAGATTTGGAAATATTCTTAGCTGCTTTCTTTCATTTCCATGAAGATTTCCTTGAAAGTAATGGTCATTATGGTGTAGTTTTTATCACGTGGTCCTATCCCTCATTTCTCTCCGGGCCTTCACATGTTGAGATATGCCATCACTGGTGTGCCTGGTCTGCAAAATTGAGACTCCCATCTTTCATTGTGAATTCTCACATAATTATCTTTTGGCGACCCAACCCCCAATGTAGCATCCTATCTATAATTGACCATACCCATGTATTGACTTGACTCCATCTCAACCTGTTCCCTGCTAGCATGTCGGATTGGTTTGCACCTCTTCTTCTTAACAAATCCAACCACCAACCTAACTATTACTACCCCTATTTAATATGAACCTATTTACATCAACTTTACATATTTACGTGGGGGATGACACCACCTCCCATTATCACTAGGTTATCTAGCCCACTTCTTGAAAGGGGTGTGGTCATAGATCATACCCACCTTTTCGCAATGCATAGCCATTCCTATGGCCTCTACATTTTCAACCTTATATTTTTTAGTGCTTCCCATATCCTTAGAAACATTGATAGTCTGGTCTTGGTACTTTCACAATACATCTACAACCTTTTCGATAGTGTCGTCATCCCAATAATATCCAATGACTTCCATCTTGTGACTTTCTTTGGTCCTGATGTTCACCTTCCTAGTCTTGATCGGCTGCGCATACTCTGCGAACTATAATGGTGGTCCTTCAATTGCACACTCACCTTCAACTTATGGAATTTGGAAGTTTCCGTGATCATCATCATCCTCTCCATTCTCTGCTACATTGTATCACTCCAAGAACTCCTATACCCGCTACATATGTTGATGTGTGGAACACAATGGTCCACTCCTAATCATTTCCAGTTCATTAACAGTGAATATTTTCCATCGCAACGCCTTCAAAGCTTCATGCAATGATGACTCTTCTGCTTAAAGCTAAATGTAGCCTTGTTTTTTTTGACCATTTCTTCCCAATATCATTTTCCTCTGTGCCCTTTCAACTCAATATACCAGTTAGCTAGAGTGATGTCCAAGGTGTGTATAAATGAATGTACCCATTGTTGTTGTGGCACCCATCCCTTGGTCCATGGTGTGACACAACGCTTTAGGTGAGTCCTAGGGAATTCCATACCTAAATATTTCTCTCCATGGACCCTGGAGCTGGTCCCAAATCTAATTTTCATCAATTGTTTACACTATAGCTATCTTGCGACTTGCTCTTTGTGTGCATCCCACCATCTGGATGGGGTGGTGTGCAATGCATCATCTAATGTGAGAATCGTCAGACAGTTAGGTACCTTATCCTCATACTCCCGAACAAAAATATCTACTTCTAACAACCCATCAAAGTGAGGCTAATTATGTACCTCTGTCCCTATCCAACGCAGGTCCATCTTCTTAACATGTGCGCATCTATGGGTATTGACTTCATGCAACCAATTCTTCCAATTCTCCAAGTCTTCTTCCAAATACAAGGCACAAGATCCAATGTTGCACCATCTCAACACTCCATCAAATATAAGATTTACATAATCATCCCATCTATTTGTGAAATTATAGATATTATCCAATTCCTCCCAACTAATCTCACATTTTACTGGCTCAACGTATCGCTCTCCCTCATAAGGATCTAAAGGTGCTATTACTAGAACATCTCCATCTTAAAAAATAATCTATCTTTTCTTTAGATTAATAATTATCTATTTTTCAAAAGCACAATTGATATCAAAAAGAGTAATATAGGGATCAATACATTTACTCGATCACCTCAAAATTGACAATGCTTGTTACCCTGTCGATGTCCACTCGTACCCATGACAACCGTCCAATAAGAAAAATCTGATGCTGAATGGCAAACCTGAGCTGAATTGGGGACCAAGTCAGCTTTGGCTTACCCATTGTCTCCCATGTGCTTTTTCATAGAATATTTACATTTGATCGCAGTTATAAGATGATGTTTTCCATCTCCTATTCTCTAATTTATGCACTGAATCAAATTTTTTTACTAGTTCTCTTCCTGCGTGCCACCTAGTTTGCTATACATGAAAACATACGTGCAATGTGTTATAGATATGACCCATAAATATAAGATAATATAAATAAACCCAAGAATAACAAGATCAAAATAGATAGAAATGCTCTTCTGCTTCAATGTTTGTGGACTCTACCTGTTTATTGATGGAAATATCCTGTAATGTAATTTTCTTCTTTTTATACCAGAGCTTCAGGAATTTCTTCTGCACATTAATATTGATAGTACCCGTAGATTCCATCCAAGGATATCCCAAAACAACATCCATATTATCCATCTCTAAAGTATAAAAATCACCATGCAACACATAGTTATCCATAGAAAGCTTCAAATCCTTATAAATTTGAACATCCTCATCATCAACCTATGTATTTTCAATTTGTTTTGCTGGAACTTGCAATTTTTTTGCCAAATTAACATTGATGAAATTATGCTTGCAACTAGGATTTATAGAAACAATGATCTTCTCTTTCTGAATCAATCCATGAACCTGCAATAAGGAGATACCAACAGAAAATAACCCTTTAGGTTCATTGGTTTCCTTCTTTAAAATAAAATCTTTTCTAGGTTGTGTGTCTGTCTGTGTGAGCTTATCCACAAGATTAGCTTTACAGTCAAAGTGGTCCATGAGATCTTTTGTGAATGTGTCCCAAGTCAAGGGCCTTCGATAGCAACATTGATGCCATTGCCACCATTGTCGTCTTTCATTGTCCAAGTACATTATTCCCAGACTCAACTGAGTCTCATCACCCATGATGTAATTCAATCTAATATATTTCTCCATTTGTGCTAGCCATTTGGCTGGATGAGAGCCATCAAATTTATACAAGTCCCTGAAATTCTGACCTAGGGCCGCCATCACAAAAAAATTGGCGAAAATTTGAAATGGTCACAATTTCGTCAATATTGCTCAGAATTCGTATTATGACCTATTTTCGGAAATGGAACAACCATTCTGCATCTGCCCATGTGATAGAAATCTTGATCCAGACACTGGAATTTCAGATCTGTGCTGCTACTCTCCGCCGTCACCACAATTTTATTAAAAAAGAGTTGATTTTAAATCAGCGATACCTCCCTTATACGGACTCTGATTCGACTGTTTTTTTTTTGAAATTGAGTATTTTTTCACAAGAATCCATATCTACAATTAGATTTTGCAGATCTTGTGCCAGGACGTCCAGACCTGTGCTGCAAATTCGCTGCCCCGAAAAATTGTCTGCAACACCACTGATTTTTAGATTAGTGATATCTCCTTCATCCGGACTCCGATTCAGCCGATTTGTTTTTTTAAATCGGGTGTTTTTTCACATAGAATCTAGGTCTTTAATTAGATTTTGTAGATCTTGTATCAAAACGTACAGATCTGATTTGTAAACTCGCTGCCCCTGAAATCCTGCAAAAATAAAAAAAAATTCTCCACTTTTTTGCCCAAGAAAGTGCTCTGATACCACTTGTTATAGATCTGACCCGGAAATATAAGATAATATAAATAAACCCAAGAATAAAAAGATCAAAATAGATAGAAATTCTCTTTATTATCAAAACCCTTAAGGTAGGGCAACACCATACATTCACTCCTTAAGGAAGGAGAACACTCCACGAGCCATATGCCTGTTCATACAATAATCCTTCACTTTCTTCTTTGACCATCTCTCCATGTGGAGGCTCTAGCCTCTATATAGGCCTCATACATACAATACCATGGATCATTACCATGGTTCCCTCATACCATCAAACTAATACCGTGGGCCCATTACATTATTACTAACTACTTGTGGCCCCTTACATGATATGGGTTAACCACCTTATTTATTACTATGGCCCATCCCATTATTACATTATTACCTTGGGTACCTCCCTTTGTACCCCATATTATCCCCCCTAGGTATATAACACAATGGTTGCCTCAATCCCATTGGCACACTTATCCACCATCCTCCTAAATTTATTTGGGGCATGGGGATATTTTATTAATTCCAATTAGTTTTGAAGAAAACTCTAAACTGGATCTATTGTTTTCCTCTGCTCCCTACATATAGTGGCTTCAAATATCTCGAGAATGGCCACTTCACACTTAGCCTTCGAACTATCCCATTATGCTATGATCATCTCCCGTTGAGCCTCCTGATATGTTTCCTTCTCTTGTGCAAGGTCATATTTTGGGGGTGGTTCAGGTGCTATCCTTACGCACTTGGGGTTCAGTGTCTTGGTCCTCACAACATCGGCTCTTGTCTTGACACTTGCCTATGTTATTGTTCCTAGTCGTTGTTGAGTCTTGTGGGGTTCGAAGACTAACATCTGTACACTGGGTCCCTTCTTCTCTTGACACTTGGTGATTATCTAGGGGAAATTCTCCATCATATGTTCTAAATATTTATAATAGATACAAGTGAAATAAGGATTAGTGCACTTCCGGGCTAAGTTCCCTTGCTGACCATAATTGTAGCATATTATAGTACTCTTTCCTTTGCTGAATCATCCTCTTACTTGACTGGTCCTCTAGGTTCTCTATCTTCCATGCCTCGTCCTAATCCTTTCTGGTTGTACTATCTGCCTTGATTATATTTGGGTTGGTTGAATTCAGTCAATGTGGCTTTTGTCCCTTTGGGCCCCTCCACTCAGAACGAATCAAACATGCACTTGTGCATAAACTCTAGTGTGTGACAATGATGGATGTCATGCCCTACTGATTTGCATAAGTTTCAAAATAGAGTACGGTCCGTGGCCTCATGATTTTGTATCATTAGGTAATTGGATGGTATATGGCCATGTACTTGGCAGATCTCGCACCACATTCCTTTGCCTTGTGTAAGCGGATTCACTTCACTAGTCAAAATGTAGTCAGTTAACAATTTGCATTCATTTCTATGGTGACCCTCTATTTGAAAAATGTTGCACCATACTTCCTCCCACGTTTCCTTACCCTTAGTCATATCTTGAAGTTGGGAAGCTAAGACAACGAGCTAATATTGTACCTGTGCCATACCATTGTTCTCCCACCTCCTACCGACGAGGCTTCCAGCTTCAACGCAAGTTCTAGAGCTTCTGATTGCATGCCTATGTATTGCTGTGTTATATGGAATCTATGAATGCAGACAAACGTATCCTCCCTAGGCTTGGTGGACTAACCTAGAATAATAAAAAGACAAAGAAGTTGATGTTTTCCTTAAAGTAAATAGATAACAGGATGAAGCCTACTTGAGATCCGTCGTATGCTTCACTCCCTTGGCTTGTATGCTCCAATCCTAGCTCCGATCGCTATAATTAGAACCTGCAAAACCAGACAATACAAGAAAATAATCTACTAGATCTATATAGCATCATCTAATCACTTTATTAAATAGATTAACATGGTATTGAAATACATGAAATCATAACATCATATATAAGAAAACAAAGAACTCTTTGCATTAATAGAAATGGAATTAGTTACAACCAAAAATAGGTGTTGATATTGTAGAAGAGCTCCTCCAAGTTGAATTGTCCTTTCCTTGCCACAAAGTGCACCTCTAGTCACCCTAATGCATGGAATAATGTCTCCCACAAAAAAAACACAACGGTAAAATCAATTTCCAAAATCCAACCCCTTACCTATGAATGTATGTAAATAATAGATGAGGGAGGTAGTTCATGAATTCTTATCCTTTTACCAATCTAGGATTGAGATCCACTCTTGATGGGAGGATGAGCTCAAGGGATAAGGGAAGAAATCTAAGATAGGATAGGATAGGATTCAATACTTTTATCCAAGGTAAATAGTTACGATAGATCCTAGAAGCTTTTGGAAGAGGAAGCTTCAAGATTATTTTTTGTTTTCCTAAATTTCTTGAATTAGCACACCCCCAAGATTGAACAATCTATTGGTGATCATCAAATGTGCAGAGTAGGAAAACCTGGTAGTCAACGCTGGAAAATTAGGGGCCAGAGTGTGTTGGTCCTAAAAATGACTAAAATGAAGCATTTTCAGACAAAAACCCAGGGATATGAGAGAGGCATACTTAGGGATTTGTTTAGGGAGGATGAAAAAGTGTTCAAAGGATGAGAATGATCCTTTTTGAAGGCCTATTGACCAAATGTGACAAAATGGCCTATAACATGCTGCATCAAGGGTATCCTGATATGCCACAACAATCCAACAATAAACCATTCTTCATGCTGTGCATTTGAAATTTTGAATGCCAACCTAAAATTTAAACTACTGATCAAAGTCCCATACCAACTCACATGGACTCACGCAAAACATCTACTCTTCTGGAGGCGATATCTTGCACTAGAGATTTGTAAGGGGCTATTCCCAAGATCCAAGCTCCATTTTGTTCACAGACTCCCTACCCTTAGAAGGGAAGTGACACTAGAGTGCCCACATCGTAGAGAGCAGCCCAAGGGCACGGTCAGTTGGATGATGAGACCAGGAGAGATCCCAGGAGGAGGAAGTTGTGTTTTACATGACGATAACCTTAGGAACCAGGTCATTGGTGCACAAAGGGCAAGGCCCATTACATCGAGGTCTTCTTAGATAGTGACCAGGAGGATGCTGGGGAGTTGGATTTTGGTGGAGGAGACAATGAGGATATAGTAGGGAGGGGACCACCACCACCACCACCACCACCACAGGGAGGAGCATCTTTCACACTAGCCGGGGGAGTCCTAGATTCTTTGTGAGGGATTCCTAATTTTTTGACCATGAGGATCAAAGGTACAGTGTAGGGGCAACATGTCTCAGTTTTAATAGACAATGGGACCACCCAATATTTTATTGATGCTCATTTGGTCTAAAGGAGGGGCATCACCACTGCGGAGTTTGAGGGGTTTTCAGTCCTAATACCAAGAGAGAGGACTATGCAGTGAACTAGATATGTTCCCACTCTGATAGTGACTATGGGGAACTATTCGATGATAGACCAATTTTTTGTGGTGGATATACCAGACACCAATGTGATGCTGGGTGTCCAATGGTTGCATTCCCTTGGATGGGTTGCCATTGATTGGAAGCAACTTGTGATGGAGTTTGTTCAACTAGATGGTAAGTCGGTCGTTCTTCGGGGCATGCACCCGTACTCCCCTCAGAGAATTTTGGCCCACAGGATGGAGGTTGATTTGAGGCATAGAGACATAGCATCAGAAGTAGAGCTAAGGATTTTAGGGGTTAAAGGGAAGACCATGACACCACATCGAGATATATAGGAAGTATTAGATAGGTATCCAGTAGTCTTTGGAGATACACCGCTGGGATAACCACTTTATAGGGGGTTCAAGTACACTTTAGAGCTGGAGTTGGGTGTGCAGGCAATCATTACTACACCCTATAAGCATCCCAAGGCCTATAAGGATGAGATCGAGAGGGCCATTAGGGAGTTATTGGCATTGGGTCACATCAGACCAAGTTCCAGTCCATTTTCATCTTCAGTTGTGCTGGTGAAGAAGAAGGATGAGACTCTCCGCATGTGTATTGACTATAGGGCCCTCAATAAGAAGACGCTGAATAAAAGGTATCCCATTCCACGCATTAATGAGTTGATGGATGAGCTTAGAGGAGACAAGTACTCCTCTAAGATATATTTTCGGTCAAGGTATCATTAGATTCGGGTGAGAGAGCAAGACATCCCGAAGAAAGCTTTCAGATGTTATTATGGGCATTTCGAGTTCATGGTCATGCCTTTTGGGTTGACCAATGCACCAACTACTTTTTAGTCATGTATGAACCATGTGTTTAGAATCCAGTTGAGGAGGTTTTTACTAGTATTCTTTGATGACATCTTGATCTACAATAGGAACTGGGAGGAGCACCTGCAACACTTAGAGACAGTCTTGCGTATATTGGTGGAACAACAGTTCTATGCCAAGATGTCCAAGTGTGAGTTTGGGTTGACAAAGATGCTTCACTTGGGACATATGATAGGTGTAGATGGGGTCAAGGTGCATGAGGAGAATATTCAATCCATTCAGGGTTTTTTAGAGCCTCGAGATGTGACAATGTTGAGAGGATTTTTTTGCATTTGTACATATTATCGGAAGTTCGTGAAGGGCTTTTCATAGTTGGTGGCACCCATTACTGATTTGACTAAGAAGGGGGATTTTGCATGGATAGAGGGATCTCATTCTGCATTTGATTGGATCAATGAGGTGATGAGTTATTTCCTGATGTTGGCACTTCCATATTTTCTTAGCCTTTCACTTTGGAGTGCGATGCATTAGGTGTGGGTATTGGGGTAGTCTTGTCCCAAGGAGGGCACCACATTGCTTTTGAGAGCCGAAAGCTTCTACCTCATGAGATGTCATATTCCATTTATGACAAGGAGATGTTGGCCATAATGCATGCCTTGGCCAAGTTTAGACAATACTTGGTGGGGAACAGATTTTAGGTGAAGACAAATCACATTAGTCTTCACCATTTCATGGGGAAACATGGCCTCAATGACAGATAATAAAGGTGGGTTAGCAAGGTCCAGACATACAATTTTGATATTGAGTATGTGTGGGTGAAGCACAACATGGTGGTAGATGCACTGTCCAGGAGACCAGCCAGGCTTTCACTCATGAGAATTTGTCATGATTGGAAGGCTTAGTTATTGGTAGAGTACTCCAAGGATCGTCGGGCATGCAAGATATTGAAGGGAAACTATGCAGATGAGCATTATAGGGTGATGGATGAGGTTATTTATTATAAGGGGCACATATTTTTGGTTCTGAGATCCCAGTTAAGAGAGTGCATCCTTTGAGCATCTCATGGTTCTCCTTTATCTAGGCACTGGGGGTTTAATAAGACTTATATGGCAGTGAGAGAGCGCTTCACTTGGAAGGGCCTCAATGGAGACGTGTTGAGGCATGTGTAGGAGTGCGAAGTGTGCCATAGTAACAAAGGAGAGTTGACCCATCCAACAGGATTGTTGCAGCGTCTTCCCATCCTTGAGGGGAAATGGGAGAGAATCTCTATGGATTTCATCACCAAATTTCCCTCGGTGCAAGGGAAAGATTGTATTTTTGTGGTGGTCGATCGACTAACCAATTTTGCACACTTCTTTTCCATAGCGATACAATATTCAACATCACTGGTGGAAGAGTTGTTCTTCAGGGAGGTCTTTCATCTACATGGACTCCCTAAGAGTATATTCAGTGACCAAGATAGTCAATTCATTGGAGGATTTTGGTAGGATCTCTTCAGGCTAGTCGAAACTGAGCTCACTCTAAGCACCAACTATCATCCGCACCCGGTGGCTAGACAAGGAGGGCAAACCAGTGGTTATAGGGATATCTCAAGAAATATGTGACAAGGTAGCAGAGGGCTATCTCAAGAACTATGTGACAAGGCAGCAGAGGGCTTGGATTTTATGGTTGCATATGGGAGAGTGTTGTGACAACACCACCCATTACATGTCCATTGGTATGAATCCTTTCCGTGCTTTATATGGTTATGATGATTTGTCTTTTGCTGACATTGTTTTTAGAGATAGCAGGGCCCCAAAGGCCAAGGATTGGATCCTAGAGAGCCCATATATCCTCAAGGCTATTATTTATTATAAGGGGCACATATTTTTGGTTATGGGATCCCAGTTGAGAGAGCACATACTTCGAGAAGCTCATGATTCTCCTTTGTTTGGGCAACAGGGGTTTAGGAAGAATTATAGGGTAGTGAGAGATCACTTCACTTGGAAGGGCCTTAAAGGAGACGTGTTGGGGCATGTGAAGGAGTGCGAAGTGTGCCAGAGGAATAAAGGAGAGTTGGCCCATCTAGCAACATTGTTGCAACCTCTTCCCATCCCTGAGGGGAAATGGGAGAGCATATTTATGGATTTAATCACCGAACTTCCCTCGGTGCAAGGGAAGGATTGTATTTTTGTGGTGGTCGACTGACTGACCAAGTTTGAACACTTCTTTGCCATACTGACATGATATTCAACATTACAGGTGGCAAAGTTGTTCTTCAGGTAGGTCTTTCATTTGCAAAAACTCCCTAAGACTATAGCCAGTGACCGAGATAGCTGATTCATGGGAGGATTTTGGTAGGAGTTCTTCAGACTAGTCGAAATTGAGCTCATCCCGAGAACCAACTATCATCCACAAACCGATGGCCAGACAGAGACGGTGAACCAATGGTTGGAGGGGTATCTAGGGAACTATGTGACAGGGAAGCAAAGGGATTGGATTTGATGGTTGCATCTGGGAGAGTATTGTTACAACACCACCATCACATGTCCATTGGTATGAATCCTTTCCATGATTTATATGGCTATGATGCTTTTTATTTTGCTAACATTGTTTTTGGAGACAGAATGACCCCAAAGGAAAAGTATTGGATCCTAGAGAGCCAAGATATCCTCAAGGATCTTAAGGATAAATTACAGATAGCCCAGAACCATCAAAATATGTATGCTAACCGACATTGAGTAGAGAGACATTTCGAGGAGGGGGACTTGGTCTACCTTCATTTGCAGCCTTACTGTCAGTCCACGTTGAGGTAGAAGGGGTATGAAAATATGCAACCAAGATTATTTGGGCCTTAAAGAGTGATCATGAGGGTTGGAGAGGTGGCTTACGAGTTGGAGCTACCACTAGGGAGTAGAGTTCATAACATTTTTCATGTGTCATGCCTCAAGATGGTGTTGGAGTATAAGGTTACAACAGCTATGGAGTTGCCTCCACTTGAAGATGAGGGGCATATGATTTTAGAACCAGAAGCCATCTTAGAGACCAGGGAGAGGAAGCTTAGAAGCAGGGTCATCAGAGAGTATTTGGTGCATTGGAAGAATTTACCAGATGAGGATGCCACTTGGGAAGGGGAACACATATTTGAGCATCCGACATTGAAGTTACTTGGGGACAAGCAAGATTCGGGAGGGAAGGACTATCATGTCCCTTCCTAAATGATTTTGGAACAAGATTTATTTTTATATTACGGTGCCAACTTTGGAGTTAGTGGGTCCCATTCAATTTTATTAGGAGATTAGACTTAGGAAAAGTTATTTTGGTTGTGGTTACATTTTGCATGGAGATGGTTAAGTGAGGGTCCACGATGGAGGAAGAATTGGAGGGAGAAGTGCTCCAAAAAATCTATATAAGGAAGGAAAATCTCCTCATCTCATTCATCTTTTTGGCATATTAATTTCTCTTTGGTTTCTCAAGCTACTTAGCTGAGTCATTCGCTGTTCAACATGAGTTCTTCAAGCGAAGAGATCACCCTTTCTTCGAGGGACTTCGAGTGCCACCCTAGGAAGGTTTACTTTATTTCTTCAGGAGGAGGTTCTCATTGTGATTTCTAGCAATTGCATTCATCTCTAGGTGGTGTGTATTACTGGGGGATGCAGGGAAGAGGACGTCGAGTTTTCTTGTGGTGTCTTGCAGTGGATTTTCGGTGAGATATTTTTTGGAGAGGAGGAATAAGAGGATTGTTGGAATTTGGGAGAGTTTTGGAGCTGGAGGAGTGTGCTACCTTGCAGGGTGACTTTCATACTTCCTGGGCCAACGCAGAGGCAATGCTGGGTGCTTATGTGGGAGGGTAGAGTATCAGCCTTTGAGGCTGAAATTTACCGTGGAGGTCAAAAAAAATATTTGGAGACGTGATTGCTGCATTTTTGGAGCTTTGAGGAGGATTACTTTGGTGTTCCTTGCAGGCCACATTCATTGAGCATTTTGGAGGGTGTAGAGCCTATTGTAGGCCAAAATTTTGAGGTCCAAATATGTCCAAACCATTTTTGGTTTTTTTTACAAGGATCCCAGATATAAATCTTCAACTTTTTCGGAGCACCAAAGACGAGGTTTCTCTCAGTTCTTTGTCAGCCAACAGTGTAGTTTCTCAGGGACAGTGCAGAGCATTAGAGGAGAAATTATTTTATAGCTTTGAGATTATTGTTTATCACTTGGGTTCTATCAAGATTGACCTTGAGGCAAGCCTAGGTGCATTTCTCCATATTTTTGTACTTGATCCATTCCATTAATAAAATCGCTCATCTGGTTCTCAATTTTGGAGTGTATTGATCATTTTCTGTTTGTTTGTTTTTTTTTTGTATAAATTGTTTTTTCTTTTGCATATCATTGTCTGTTTAAGTTTAAAACATTACAGTGGTATCAGACCTTAGATTTTGGCTTAGTCGTTGGAGAAATTTTCTATGTGCAAGGAGGACTGACAAAATATTACTTACAGGGGGCAGAGGTACCGAAGCAGGGAAAGGGAGTTGGAGATTACTCCAGACACAGAGGATCATGGGAAGACTATGGTAGAAAAATATATGGGTGATCCTAATAGTAGGGAATAAATGGCCTTTGATAGTCTCTTGAAGGCCTTGAAGGATTTGGAAAAAGGGAAGAAGGAGATGCTGGACGAGAACAAGATGCAAAATCGAGAAAGCAACACTCACCAAGAGTTCATTTTTGGAGAGACTTTAGTGGTTTCCCATCAATTCGATCACCTTTCACCTACTACAGAGCGACCATACTCGAGTGAGCCAACTCGAGCTAATTTAGCCTATTTTATACCTTTGGCATAGGGTGAAACTAGTGGATGAGAGGATCCATTATTGATAAGGGGGTATTTCCTGGAGTGGCAGTCCATGGGGGTAGACTTCAGAGAGGATATAACCTTCAAAGACTTTTGCAATCTAAAAAATATTGAAAAGGGGAAGGTATATGGAATGCAAAACTATGAGATACATCATTCTATTGGAAAAATGTATTTTCCTACCTATGATGGAATTACCAAGTTTGCAACACAAGCGTGGGTAGAGAAGGTGGACATATACTTCGAGTAGAACAAGATGACAAAGGTAGAGGCCATCAATATGGCCAAATTGCACCTGGAGGGATAGGTAAACGATTGGTGGTTTCATGGTTTTTCCACTTTGGGGAATGCCAGTGTGACCTCCTATGTGGAGCGCTTTGATTGGAGGGATCCAGAGGCTCACTTCTAGGAGTTGACCCATCTCAGATAGACAAGGCATCCAAAGAATTATATCTCAAAGTTTTTGAGGGTCTCAGTCATGGAACCTAATTTGTTAGATATGAGGAGAGTATACACATTTGTGGAGGGCTTGAAAGAGCCATTGCGGGGACTAGTGAAGTCATGGAAACCATCTAGTCTTTTGGAGGAAATATCTTGCACTCAAGATTTGCAGAGGGCTATTACAAATACCCGAGCTCCATTTCCTTCACACACTCCTTACCCTCAGAAGGGAAGTAACACTAGAGCACCCATAGCACAGGGAGAAACCCAAGGGCAGGGTCAATTGGATGATGAGACCAGGAGAGACCTTAGGAGGAGGAGGTTTTTTTTTACATGACGAGAGCCTTGGGCACTAGGTCATTGGTTCATAATGGGCAAGGTCCATTACATTGAGGTCTTCTCTAACAGTGACCGGGAGGATGATGGGGAGTTAGATTTTGATGGAGGAGACAACGAGGATCCAAGAGGAAGGGGACCACCACCACCATAGGGAGGAGGATATTTCGCACTAGTCGGGGTACTCCTAGCTTCTTTATGCGAGATTCCAAAATTTTTGACCATGAGGATCAGAGGTATGGTGCAGGGGAAACATGTCTTAGTTTTAGTAGACAATGGGGCCACCCACAATTTTATTGATGCTCAGTTGTTACAGAGGAGGGGCATCACCACTATAGTGTTTGAGGGGTTTTCAGTCCTAATACCAGGAAACAAGACTATATTGCAATGCACTAGATATGTTCCTGATATGAGAGTGACTATGGGGAACTATTCGATGACAGACCACATTTTTCTGAGCACCAAAGATGCGGTTTCTTGCAGTTCCTTGTCAGCTAGTAGTGTAATTTCTCGGGGACAACGCATAGCATTAGAGGAGAAATTATTTTCTAGCTTTGAGATTATTGTTTATCACTTGGGTTCTATTGAGCTTGACCTTGAGGAAAGTCCAGGTGAATTTCTCCATACTGTTGTGCTTGCTCCATTCCATTAATAAAATTACTCAGCTGGTTCTCAATTCTAGAGTGTATTGAGCATTTTTTTTTTTGTATAGATCATTTTCGCTTTTGCATATCACTGTTTGTTTAATTTTGGAACATTACAGTGGTATCAAAGCTTAGATTTTAGCTCAGCCATGGGATAACTTTTCTATGAGTGAGGAGGATCGACAAAATATTACATATAGGGGGCAAAAGTACCAAAGCAAGGAAAGGGAGTTGGAGATTACTCCAGACACATAGGATCGTGGGAAGACTATGGTAGCATAAGATATGGGTGAGCCCAAGATTAAGGAAGAAATGGCCTTTGACTGTCTCTTGAAGGCCTTGAGAAATTTGGCAAAAGGGCAGAAGGAGATGCTGGACGAGATCAAGATGCAAAACCAGGAGTGAAGCACTCATTGAGAGTTTATATTTGGAGAGACTTCAGGGGCCTCCTAGCAATTTGATCACCTTTCACCTACTGCATGGAGACCATCCTCGAGTGAGCTAAATCGAGGTACTTTTCCATCTTTTATACCTTTGGTGCAGGGTGAAACTAATGGAGGATAGGATCCATCATTTATGGGGGAGCATTTTAGGGAGTGATAGTCCATGGTGGTAGACTTCAGAGAGGATCTAACCTTAAGATACTTTTTCAAGCTCAAACAAAATGAAAAGGAGAAGGGATATGGAATGAAAAACTATGAGCTTCATCATTCTATTGGGAAAATGTATTTTCCTAGCTATGATGACACTACCAAGTGCACAATGCGCGCGTGGGTAGAGAAGATGGATACGTACTTCCTTATGAACTAGATGATGGAGGTAGAGGCCATAAATATGGCCACATTGTACCTAGAAGGGTAGGCACACGGTTGGTGGTTTCATGGTTTTTCAAATTTGGGGCATGTCAGTGTGACCTCCTATGAGGAATTCACGTGAATATTAGTGGAATGCTTTGATAAGAGGGATCCAGAGGGTCACTTTAGGGAGTTAACCCAGTCAGATAGAAAGGGAATCTAGAGCATTATATCTCAGAGTTTTTTAGGGTCTTATTCATTGTACTTGATTTTTCAAATGTGAGGAGAGTATGGACATTTGTGGAGGGGTTGATAGATCCATTACAGGGACTGGTGAAGTCATACAAATGATCTACTCTTCTGGAGGCGATATCATGCCCTTGAGATTTGCAGGGGGATATTTCCAATACCCTAGCTCCATTTCCTTCACACACTCCCTACCCTCAGAAGGGAAGTGACACTATAGAACCCACAACACAGAGGGAATCCCAAGGGCAGGGTCATTTGGATGATGAGGCCAGGAGATACCTCAGGAGGAGGAAGTTATGTTTTACATGATGAGAGCCTTGGGAACCAGGTCATCGGTGCACAACGATCAAGGCCCATTACATCGAGGTATTCTCAGACAATTACTAGGAGGATGATGGGGAGTTGGATTTTGGTGGAGGAGACAGGGAGGATCCAATAGAGAGGGGACTACCACCACCACCACTACCATAAGGAGGAGCATCTTTCACACCAGTCGGGGGAGTCCTAACTTCTTTGTGTGGGATTCCTAAATTTTTGACCATGAGGATCAAAGGTACGGTGCAAGGGCAAAGTGTCTCAGTTTTAGTAGAAAATGGGGCCACCCACAATTTTGTTGATGCTCAGTTGGTCCAGAGGAGGGGCATCATGACTGTAGAGTTTGAGGAGTTTTTAGTCCTAATACTAGGAGACAGGGCTATGCAGTGCACTAGATATGTTCCTACTCTAACAGTGACTATGGGGAACTATTCAATGACAAACTATTTTATTGTGGTGGATGTACTAGACACCAATGTGGTGTTGGGTGTCCAATTGTTGTATTCCCTTGGTCGGGTTAACACCAATTGGAAGCAGCTTGTGATGGAGTTTGTTAGACTGTATGGCAAGCCGATCGTTCTTCAGGGCATGCACTCATACCACCCTCAAACAATTTCGGCCCACAGGATGGAGGCCGATTTGAGGCATGGAGCATGGGCAGTAGAGATGAGGATTTCAGAGGATGGGGGGAAGACCATGCCACCACATCCAGACATACATGAAGTACTAGATAGCTATCCGATAGTCTTTGGAGATATACCATTTGGACAAACACCTGATAAGGGGTTCGAGCACACTATAGAGCTGGAGCCGGATGTGCAAGCAATCATTACTACACCCTATAGGAATCCCATGGCCTATAAGAATGATATCGAGAGGGAAATTAGGGGGTTATTGGTATTAGGTCACATCAGACTGAGTTTCAGTCCATTTGCTTCTTCAGTTGTGTTGGTGAAGAAGAAGGATGAGAGTCTCTGCATGTGTATTAACCACAGGGTCCTCAACAAGAAGACACTGAAGAACATGTATCCCATTCCGTGCATTGATGATTTGATGGATGAGATTAGAGGATCCAAGTACATCTCTAAGATATATCTGCGACGAGGGTATCATTAGATTCAGGTGAGAGAGATGGACATCCCGAAGACAACATTCATATGTCATTATGGACATTTTGAGTTCCTCGTCAAGCCTTTTGGGTTGACCAATGAACCAGCTACTTTTTAGTCATGCGTGAACCATGTGTTAAAAATCCAGTTGAGGAGTTTGGTACTAGTATTCTTTTATGAAATCTTGATCTACAACATGACATGGGAGGAGCACCTACAACACTTAGTGACAGTCTTGCGTATATTGGAGGGGAAATAGTTCTACACCAAGATGTCTTAGTGTTAGTTTGGGCTGAGAGATATGCTTTACTTGGAACATATCATAGGTGCAGATGGGGTCAAGGTGCACAAGGAGAACATTCGGGCCATTCAGGATTGGACAAAGCCTTGATATGTGACATCGTTGAGAGGATTTTTGGGCATCTGTACCTGTTATCAGAAGTTCGTGAAGGGATTCTCACAGTTGGTGACAACCCTTACTGATATGACTATGAAGGGGGATTTTGTGTGGAAAAAGGGAGATTAGGCAACATTTGATCACCTCAAGGAGGTGTTGAGCTATTTCCCGGTGTTGGCATTTCTAGATTTTTCTCAGCCTTTCACTTTGGAGTGTGATGCATCAGGTGTGGGGATCGGGGAAATCTGTCCCAAGGAGTGCGCCCCATTGCTTTTGAGAGATGGAAGCTTCTACTGCATGAGATGTTGTATTCCATTTATGACAAGGAGATATTGGCCATAATACATGCCTTGGCCAAGTTTAGGCAATACTTGGTGGGGTATTTCGGGTGAAGACAAATCACAACAGTCTTCACCATTTCATGGGGTAGCAGGGCCTCAATGAGAGACATCAAAGGCGGGTTTGAAAGGTGCAGGCCTACAATTTTGATATTGAGTATGTATGGGGGAAGCACAATGTGGTGGCAAATGCACTATCTAGGAGACTAGCCAGGCTTTCACTCATGAGAATTTGTCATGATTGGGAGGCTCAGTTATTAGTAGAGTACTTGAAGGATTGTCGGAAATGCGAGATCTTGGAGGGAAGCTATGTAGATGGGTGCTACAGTGTGATGGATGAGGTTATTTATTATAAGGGGCACATGTTTCTAGTTCTAAGATCCTAGTTGCGAGAGTGCATCCTTCGAGCGACTCATCATTCTCCTTTGCCTGGGCACTAGGGGTTTATAAAGATTTATATTGCAGTGAGAGAGTGTTTCACTTGGAAGGGCCACAAAGGAGACATGTTGAGGCATGTGCATGAGTTTGAAGCATTCTAGAGGAACAAAGGAGAGTTAACCCATCCAACAGGATTGTTGTAGCCTCTCCCCATCCTTGAGGGGGAATGGGAGAGCGTCTCTATGGATTTCATCACCGGACTTCCCTCGGTGCAAGGGAAGGGTTGTATTTTTGTGGTGGTCGACAGACTGACCAAGTTTGAACACTTCTTTGCCATACTGACATGATATTTATGATCACAGGTGGCAGAGTTTCTCTTTAGGTAGGTCTTTCATTTACAAGAACTCCCTAATACTATAGCCAGTGACCGAGGTAGCCAATTCATGGGAGGATTTTGGCAGGATATATTCAGACTAGTTGGCACTGAGCTCACCTCGAGCACCAACTATCATCCGCATATCGATGGCCAGACAAAGAGGGTGAACCTATTTTTAGAGGGCTATCTCATGAACTATATGACAGGTGATCTGGACTTAAACAGGAATGCAACAAATTACAGAGATAACCATAAACACAGATATGCATCAGAAATAATACTTCATTTCATTAATGGAAAATACTGAAATATGCTTACAAACAACAATGGAAATAAACCAGCTAGGGCGATGGTAGCTTATCTCTGAGAAGAGATGTGGCGGCTACATGCCTCTGAACTGTGTTACAATGAGGCTCGAAGGCCTATTTATTGTTGAGAAACAATGGAAAACCTTTCACATCCCGAAACCTAACCCTGGAAGATGAAACGCCAAATTGTGGGCCCCGTTTGGGTAAATTGGTACATCAACTTCCCAGGGTCGTAACTTTGGCATACGATCTCCATTTGACGCGTACAATAGCTCGTTAGAAAGATCTATCCGAGCACTACCACTTTGGGAGGCAACATGGGTCCATGGATCCATGTTGCCCCAGATTTCCAAAAAAACGTTGTTTAGGGCCTCAAAACGGCTCTGGAAGTTCAGGACCCGAAAAACTACTAAAAATAGTAAGTTGCGCTACAATTAAGGAAAATGAAAAGACTGAAAGGGATAGTTGTGGGGGTCCAAATGGGATAGGTGGGTGGCCACCAACATCCACCTGGATCATTCCTCCCCTCTAGGAAGCAATGGTCCCCATTGTGTTGAGTTCCTCCCTGAGATGAGGAAGCCTCTGTTGAGCTGGGTCTCTGGTGAGCTGTTCTGCAATCTCTGATGTGTCCATAAATGGTGGGAAGCATGGTCGACGATGGTCCACATTGAACACTCGGTGCAAGTGAAGGAATGGAGGAATGTTGTGCTTCAAAGCATTATTTCCCATAGCCTTGGTACTGGTGTAATGACCATGTCAGAGTCGCCTGAGTTTCTGATGGGTTCTGGTAAGGCGTTCTCTTTGCAGATGTAACCAAACTTTGTCGCCCACCTGAAACTTGTGTGGTACCCCTGTGGGTGAGGAGAAGTTGTTCCTATGTCTTGTCATGTCTGTATCCCTTTGCTGCTACTGCTGCATGGAGGAACCCTTCGCGGGGGTCATGGATGTGATGACAATCTTCCCCTTACTTTGGGAGTGAACCAGACAGATGAATTTCCTGGTTTGGGAGATGAGCTTGCTGCCTTTCTTAGCGGTGATCAAAGATGTGGTGGTAGGTGGGGCTACCTCCGGTATCCTGTATAATGAATTAGTCAAAGAAATAATGATAGCACGAGGCCTTGAATCATACACAGCATGTCGCCTCCACAAGTATGGTTGGCCTAGTAATACATCACAAACATCCAGAGGTGTAACATCACACAATACCTCGTCTATGAAGGGCTTGATGCTGTAGGGAAGGTGGCACTGCTGGCGAACTTTGAGATCTCATCCTTCATGAAGCCATCTGATACTGTACGGCTGGGGGTTTGGTGTAGTCTGTTAGATACCTATACCAATAGGTTTCATATTTCATGATTGGCAAAGAAAGTTCCAAATATGCTCTGCTTTGGTGATACAAAGATCCCATATTTCCAAGAGAATGCAATATGTCTACATAGCTTGATGTTGACTGAATTTTTGATGGATGGTCCAACAGCCTAATCTGGATCATGCCATGTTTCAATTTCTTGTCATAAGAATAGAGAAAGAAGCCTGTCCAAACTGCTTAATCTTGGTAGGCCAGTAGTTAGGTAGAGAATTAAGGTTCCCAACTGTTTAATCTGGGGCCTTGGAGGTAATAAGGTTAGTTGTAGATAGAAAAGCAAAGAAAAAAGCAAAAAGAAAAGAAAAGAACAATTCAGGGTTTGCTAGTCCAAGTGCACCCTCTATGAAGAAACAAAAAATGCTAGGCAAGTAGATGGGTAGGTAGATGGGGTTGCAGAAGCATGATTTCCTTTTTGTCACTGGCCCAAGCAAAGGAAAAACATGGCGCCAGTGCAGGTCTCTCATTCAGCAGTTTTGCAGCAATACAATGAAGCATGTCTAACCCCCTGATTACCCCCATTACACTCATTACTAACATCCCAATACTACCTATGCTCATGGAAGAAGTCAAAGTCTTTGTTGGGTCTTGTTTCTTTAAAAGCCACATTTCTTGTCTAAAAATTCTTTTCATTTTTATCTACTTCCTCAACTAAGTTGATTTCATATAAAACTTAGTGTTTTTTCCCCCTCATCCACCTTTTCCACTCATATTAACTCCTAATTTCTTACTACTTAATTCCCTATGTTTCCCTTTCCCTATTATTATAACACCATGGTGTATAAAAACCCAAAAAACTATATATCCCTTCCCCGAGCATTATAGCTCTATGATTGGCTGTGAATGTTTTCAAGCGCTAAAACATTGAGCGCGACCCAAAGAGCGCTGAAAATTAATCTTGGGATTAATCCGAGATCTGCTTGGATTAATAACCTAAACCCTCTTTGTAAGTAAACCTGTGCAAAGCCCCTTTTTACCCGTAACACTGTTGAAAACCCAAAAACCCACTTTTTCTAATGTTCCGCCGGGCGCATATTTCTAATGTACTGCCGTTAGCTTCCGAAATTTGATGTCCGCTGAAGTACACACGGGGGCACGCGTCGCTATATCACTGGATCGGGCGGCCCTCTGACATTCCCGCTTCCGTATGAAGGGCGGTCCGATATCATACCGCTTATCGCTTCCGGTTTTCCGCTGTCCTGTCATGCCAACGTCACGCCACCTCACCGCCGCATCAGCGCCCCCACCCGCCATCGCTCCGAGCTGTCACGCCACCTATGCAGTCCCCGTGGACCACTCACGAGCCGTCGCGTCACTCGATGACGTCATGCTGACGTCACCCGACCCTGACCCCACCTGATGACGTCATGCTGACGTCATTCAAATTTTCGCGCCAACCACAAAAAGTCCATATTTGGCCGAATTTTGCCATTTTTGCGCATTTTTATGTGTTTTTCTGCTCTGCCTCCTGCATATATTTTCACGTCCTTTGCTGCCGCACCTTGCCAAGACCGTTCAGAGCTGCTGCCGCCCAGAATTCAACTGCAACCAAGCTCAAATACCGCCATTGAACCAGGTATTTGTCAATTTCCCAGCTGCGCGCTTTGTTTCGTCCTGCATTGTTAAAAACCATTGAATTTGACCATTTTCCCGAGAGAAATAGGCCTGCTAGGCCTTAAAACCAATCCCATCAGTTTTTAACCAGCCAATTGTGCCCAATTACACCCCTGTTGCTCTGAAACGGGCTGTAATTCAGCAAATTACTCACCTACCGCGCAGGACGGTATTTCTCCCAAAAACAGTTGAAATTTAACCAAAAGTCAATTGTAAAACATGGATACACCAGTGGCACCTGTTGCCCTGAATATTGCTCCATTGAATGCCCCTCAGAGAGAGTTGGAGTGGAAACCATTAGCAGACAAAGATTACCAAATATCAGAGGAAATGCTAATGCATAGCAAGTACCACATTCACTTGCTAAATGAATTGAAAACTAAGCATAATAGTGGAACTGATGTATTGGGCATTTGGGACTCTTTCCTCCCCATCTTCAAGCTCCCTCAGGTCACTGTGTTTCCTGACCTAATCCATCGGTGTGCTGCCTGCTATGACCCCACTCAGAGGGCTGTGCTTGACCCTTCAGGCTCAGTTGTTTTTTATGTCACCCCTGCAGCCATTAGAGAGATGCTCAACTTCCAAACTGATAAGAAATTAGTTCCTTTGTCATTAATGGATCTGATAAAACAAGGAGCTAAACTGACAGATGCTCAAGTCACCAAGATAAATCAAATGTTCGTGAAGCCTACCTCTGAGACCATGATGTACCCTCCCATCCATTATGTATACCTGAATCAATTGGGCACAGACCTTGCAGACATGATTAGTCCCATATTGGGCTATAATTCAATAGAAATTGTTGATGAAACTGTGCTGGTGATGATGGCCATGTTTTCCCCTGGCAAGCCCCCAATCTGTTATGACTATGCCACTTACATCTCCAATAAAATACATGAGCAATTGATGGACTTGGAAAGAGAGAGGGTGTTCAGATACACCTCCTATATCTATCATCTAATCCTATACTATCAGCATGAGAAATTTCCTTTTCCTGTAAAAAGAATGGATGCACAAGGCAATCCAAGGTCAGTGGTCTATTGGTCCTCTGTTTTCCACCGTAGGACTTATTCCCCTTACACTTATTGTGAGTTTATAGACCTCTTCATCCACCCAGCCATGTCTCTGCTTCTGAGCTCACCTCCTCCAAGACTAACTGATGAGATGCAGAGAATTCTTCAGTTGTCCAAAGTATACAGCATTGGGGATTGGTATTTTTACCAAAACCACACAGTTATCAGAATATATGGGTGTGAGTTGGCCCCATACAGATTGCCCAGATATGTGCCTATGAGATTGTTTGCCCTTGAGTATTTCAGGCAATTTGGGAATGCTGATGTACTCCATTTCTTAAGCAAGGGCAAGAAAGCATAGCTTAAAGTGAGAAACCAATTAGGCTCCTTCATCTACAATAAAAGGGAGGAAGCTTGGCAAGAGGCAGATAGAATGCTGAATGGCCTTGGCTTACAAACCAGCTTCCTTTGGGAACCCTATGACCCCAATCATTTCATAAGCTTAAGAAGGGTCAGATATAGGCTGGCCAGTTATGATCACATAAGGTTGCCTCACATAGAAAAATATGCAAATCAACTAGAATGGAAGGAAGGCACCTTAGAAGAGGCTACCACACAAGAAGAATTAGCTCGAAGAGGAATAAGAAATCTCCAAAAGTTGGCTGACTTGGAGCTTTGTTCACAGGTATTTTCTCTTCCAAACACTCAAGTGGGAGCAGCTGCCTCATCATCCATAGCTCCACAAAAGGCAGCCCAAGCCCCAATTACAGCAGAGACTTCAGCCAAGGATAAAGGCACGGAAACAGAACAGCAAAAGGCCCCTGAAGAGCAGCGATCAGCCCAAGAAGAACAGCCTGAAAATCATCCTGAACAACAGGAAGAAATGGCAGAGGCTCCTGGTCCTAATGATGAGCAAATGCAAGATAAGGAGGCCCCAGTACAGAATGTTACAGTGGAGACTTCGGTGCTCCAAACCGCTATCAATGAAGAGAGGGGTAAAAAGAGAGATAGAGAGGAACAGACTCCCCTTAGTACCGCAACATCACAGCAAGGGGAAAAGAGACAAAGGCTCAATCCTTTTTCAGAGGAAGAGATGCCTTTTGGTCAAACACAGATGGGTCCCCCCAGCACAGAGGTATCAGCTAGCTCACTACAGCAAGAGCAGCAAAGAATACTTGGAGGAGAGGTCAGCTCCTCAGAGCAACAAAGAAAGGGTGAGTCTAGCATAAAGAAACAATTCATAGACATCAAGACCAGAAATGAGCCAGTAAGGTTACAGCTGTACAATCTCTTGTTGAAAATGGCTCCTACAAACCAGCAGAGGTTGATGTCTGCATATGATGTGCAAGAGGGAAAAATGATAATGAGCCATTTCATGCCCATAGCGCTGCAGCCACAGTCTGCAACTGATTATATAAGAACAAACTTGGAAATCTTGTCCAAGGACATCCACCCAATGGACCAAATTGAATTGCATAAACAGACGGGTGAGATGGTGTATGCTACCCTAGTAGACAAAACTTTGGTAAATTATAGATTGCAGAATTCTTTGAATAATACCACTGCACAATTAGAGTTAGAAAAGGCATCCTCCCAGGCTAAAGACAACAGGATAAGGTCTTTGGAGGATATAATCATAGAGCTTGGGCATGATCCAAAGGACCCTAAAGCTATAAAGGAGCTGCTAAAGATAAGGGATTCAGACATTGCAGCCTTAAGAAAGACGATGAAGATCCCAGCAACCCTTCACCCTCAAACAGAAGAGGTTGCCCAGCAAAGGCAGGACCAAGATGTAGCAGCCATGCTGGTATCACTCCATACACAACTTGCCCAGACAGAGGGAAAATTGGTAGAAACAGAGGCTGCACTGCAGGCAGCCCTACAACAGAAAGAAGGAGGCCAAACATCTCAGCCCCCTCAGCAAGTAATCGACCTTGAGGAACCCCCTCAAATTGTCATTCCTCCTACAGTACAGACAGTTGAGACAGCTCCATCAACATCGGCACCAGCACCAACATCAGAGCAGGCTCCAAGCCTGGACATGCAGAAGTTGATGAATGAGATTCAAGTCCTAGAATCCCAGATGGCAGAGCTGAATGAAGCCAAGGAGAAATTGGTCACACTTAATGAGAAACACGATAAATCCAAGCAACAGGTGGCAGAAAAGACAAGGGAAGTAAGGACCTTGGAAAGAAAAATCAAAGAGCTAGAGAAAGAGATGAACATGGGCAAAGCAATAACAGAGCTCAAGAAAATCATATGGTTAAAGATTGGTTAATCAATCACAAACCAATGGCAATATATAGAGACCATCCATGAGCAAATGGATTTGCTGGGCAAGGCTTATGCAGAAAGTCAAAAAGCCAGAGCTTCTCTAGGAAGTATGCCAGATGTAGCTACCAGAATGATCAATGTGTTGAACAACAAAACTGGCATACAGTTAGCAAACCTGGGTATCAGAGATAGAACTGATACAATTTTGCTGATCAAAAGGGTACTCACCCTCAGAAACTATGTACAGGCACTAGAAAGAAAATGTCAGGATATTCAAGCAGAGGTAAATGCTTTTGGTGCCAAGATCACAACATTATATGACAGGGGACTCCCCAGTTTACTAAACAACGCAGGAAGGCTATCTTCTCATGAGCAATATGCAAAAAGAGTCAACAACTACATCACTGATCAGTTGACTACCTCATCTAGCACTTCGGAAGGAACTGGGCCGCTCACAGGACAAGAGCTGTATGATAAACTAGAAAATCTGTTTTATATAGAACATGAAATCAATCATCTGTTTGAAGTCCCCCCTAATTACTACAAATATACAGATGCAGATGAGACACTCCTCAAGATGCGAAGGCATCAGATGCCCACTGATCAATGGTGGACAGATATGATAAGGACTTTGCTGTGATTTGATAAAATAATCTAATCAAATGCGTTTTACTGTAAGCAGAGAATCAATAAAGAAGTCACAGATCAGCAACCACAGGTCTAAGATTACAGGTCAGCATCCCAAAGGTATCAGAGCCTCAACATGTCATCTACAGCAGCCGTTGTCAGCAGAAGCCATCCAAGAATTAACACAGCCGGCCCTTGGGCCCAAAAGTCATCCCCAACCGACTAATAGCAAACAACTGTTATGTACCTTTACTACATGCTTTAAATTTTGTAATAACTTCACTGTACAAAGTTGGTAGAGATAGTTATTGCTCAATAACTATCATTCTAGATATTTTACTTGATATTTTTGTATAAAATCTCCCCCACGCAGTTCATTTGGGGGTTGTTGTTTACTTCTGTTGTTGAAGAAAGAGAACTCGGTTGTAATCTCTGGAGAAATAATACAGAAAAGCTTTGGGGTTTGCAGAAATTGGTCTTACTGATGCTTGCTGTCTTGGAACTACTGAATGCTACAGGATTCTAGTGATGTGTCTTGATATAATAAGTTTTCTCTATCTCTTTTCATGTTTATTATCAGTTTAACTCATATCTTTCATATGTTAAATCTAAACTTAGGAAGAAAGAAAAAGAATAGCTCAGGATTTGTCCATGGAGACACCCTGATTTCAATCTCTCTTCGCTATAAATGTTTTCTACAGGCTCAGCTGTTTAATTGGAATTCTTAACTGCTCCAATAAACTCTGAATCTTTCACAGTTTCTATTTAGTAATTCATGTATGCTACTAAGTAGAAATTGCTGTTCAAATTGTTATCACACTGTCTGTAATTCCATCTCCCACTGTTTCACTCACTAATCAGAATTTATATCAAGAATAGTCATCTAGCCTTGCAGTAAAACTTTCTCCATTACAGGCACCAGGACTGTCCCAAATCTCTGACTCCATATGCCCAATGGATTGACATCTCCCAAACATTTCATGCCCTTCTCACAACAACGGTTCACAGCCAAAACTTTAAACAAAAAATTGAACCCATAACTAGCCCAGAATCTTTACAAAACAAAGCTAAAACTTAAAGAGAGAGCCCTCTCTGATTACAGATAGGCTAGGACCTGTAATCCGAAGCTTGGTTAGTGGTTACCCCGACCGTATTCCCTTGGGAGTCAAAGGGAACAACCTGGGAGATAACATAATTGGCGACTCCGCTGGGGACAGAGCATATTTTCAGCTGCTATCTATTCTTAGACAGTGGTTCCAAAGCTTAAACAATCCCTTTAAAACAGTTTTGAAAACAACCTCAAAAAATACCAAAAACAAGTTCAGAAGCTGGCTCCTAAGAAAAGAACTAGGCACACCAGGTCAAATCCTGACCCAAATCCCCCACCTGTTTTTGATAATCCAAATCTCATCCCTAAAACCCTTAGGAACCAGAAGGAACCAGAACAATATTATGAAGCTAGCCCTGAGGCAGGTCATCAGAGTTTTATTCCAACCCCCGCTAAGCCATCTATTCACCTCCATATAAGTCATTCTTCACCCTCTTCATCATCCACTTCACAGAGCATATTGTCCACACCCAACACACAGACTGCTGTTGTTATCCATGTTGTCCCACTTATTCTCCCAAATATGGCTAACTGTTATGCTCCACTTCAGTTACCTGGTAATCCTGGGGCTATGCCTCAGGACTACCAAAGCAAGGTTACTTATTTTGATGGGACCGGTACATACACTGCTTTACAGCATACTAGGAAAATGCAAGATTACTTTGAGAACTATGAGATAGATGATGATGATGTAAGGATGAAAATTTTTGTCCAAAGTTTGACTGGTGAAGTAAGAACCTAGTTCAGGGCCCTGACCCAAAATTAAATAGCTGATTTGGGTGCCCTTTATCAGTCCTTCTTAAACCGATGGGAAAATAAAAAGGACCCTCTGCACATTCTATCTGAATATGACACCATAAGAAGAGGCCCACAAGAAACTGTCCTGGACTATTGCACTAGATTCAATACTATCTATAATGCCATACCTCAAAACCTTAGACCTCCACCTGATCTAGCGCTGATTAAATTCCCTGATGGCTTTGATGCTGATATGGCATATCAACTAAGAGAAAGAGCCCCTGCAACTCTAGCAGACATGCAAAACATAGCTGTTAGTGTAGAGGCAAATCTAATTGCCAAAAGAAACCGGGCCAGAACTGAAAGGAGGACTACTTTCAAAGAAGAACCTTCATCATTTGAGCAAAAGCTTGATGCAATCATCAAAGGGATGGATAGACTTGGAGACAAGGTAGAAACCATAGAAAGAAAATCATCATGGGAAGGTCAAATAAGCAATATTAGAAACCCAAACTTCAGAAAAAATCAAAATCCTAATGTTGGTAGGACTGATCCTGACCAGCATGTTAGACCTCCTTTCCAAGAAAATTATGCTGAGACCTCTACTTCTAATGAGCAAACAGATGACACCCACATCAATTTGATGGGTTTGAACAATGAACAGCAAGTTTTCCTGACTCAAGAAGATCAGGAAGAAGATGAAGTAAAGCAATTTCAAACAAAATTAGGTGAGTCTTTTGACTTTAAGCAAGGATATGATACAACTGTTTATGAAGTTCATAAACAGTACAAACTAAGAAGTAGAACTATAAATGTGTCACAGCCTGAAAAAGTAAAAGATGACCAGCAATCTAAGAAAGCTGCCATTTCCGAATCCAAAGACAAATCTGATCCTATCACCAATGAAGTCATAGTGGAGGATATCACTGAAACATATGCCTCAAATCAACAGCCATCAGTTGCACTCCCTTTACAGACCAATTCAAACAACCCTCCTCAAAAGATGGGTAAAAAGGACAAACCCCAAAATCAGACACAGAACCAAGAGGACCCCTCTAAAAGGTTAAATGACAAAGAAAAAATGGTCAACCAGAATGCTAAAATTCAAACTGAAAAACCTTTTGACTTTGAGTCTGAAATTGGCAAATTGAAAATAGCCATACCCCTTGCTGAATTAGCCAAACATGACATTTACAAACAACAAATTAAAAAGTCCCTTCAACTGACAAACAATAAAAATGATGTTAATGTGCTGGATGATACCCCAGAATTACTTTTTGGCCCTGAGGTTGATGGAAAAACAACAGGTAATGGAATTTTACCTTTTTATGTTAGCCTGCATATCCATGACAAGATACTACACAATGCCATGTTTGATTCTGGGGCATCCCATAACCTTATGCCCAAATCTGTGATGGAGAGACTGAATTTAGACATAACAAGGCCATACAAGGACCTATTTTCATTTGACTCCAGCCAAGTTAAGTGTTTAGGTTTGATAAAGGATTTATGTGTTTCCTTGGTTCAATATCCAAATAAAACAATTTTAATGGATGTGGTGGTTGCTGATATCCCACCAAAGTATGGAATGTTATTATCAAGATCATGGGGTGCTAAACTTCAAGGCTCCCTTCAATTAGACATGTCCTATGCCACCATCTCGGTCTTTGGGCAACCAAAGAGACTATACAGAGAAACACTGATGAAATACATGGTCAACAGTGAAGAAAAACCTCAAAAATTTCCCATATATGCTGTCCATTCTGACATAGACTCCTATATTCTCTTCAATGATAATACAGGTCCTACAAATGATGATGAAACCAAGACACTCAAACAAGATCAGCATATAAATGAACCAATTGCTGCTCTAGAAATAATGGTTGAACAATCAATAAACAAAGCTGTTCAAGAAGAAAAACCAAGTGTAAGCCAAGATCTCAAGTTGTTGATGCCAAGTCCCATAATAGTTGACAATCCTTCCCTTAGCCGAGAAGTCCTCTGGTTTCTTGAATTTGATGGGTCAGTCAACAAATTAGGGGCAGGAGCAGGGGTTTGGATACATAACAAACAAAACAGTCAGGCAGAGGGCCGAGCCTATAGGTTAAACTTCAGGTGCACCAACAATATGGCAGAATATGAAGCTCTTTTACTAGGCCTCAAACTAGTAAAATCCTTACAAGCCACAAAAGTTTCAATCCTAGGAGACTCAGACCTAATTATCCAACAAGTAAAGGGGAATTTTGTCACCAATGACAAAAGACTGAGATCTTATAGGTCCGCTGCTGTTGAAATACTAAATTCCTTCACTGAATTTCAAATTACCAAAATTTCTAGAACCCATAATCTTCATGCTCATAGTTTGGCCACATTTGCAAGAACTTGTAAACTACCTTTTGAACCCAAGCATTGCTTTACTGCTGAGATAAAACACAGACCTTCTGTCCCAAACAATGTAGAGGATTGGCAAGTGTTTGAGGATGATACACAAATAAATAATTTCTTGACTTTGCAGCAAGAATTTTCGGGACTAAACATTGATACAGAGGCTGCAAGTGATTCACAAACACTAGGTGAACAACACCAAACAAATATTTCACCCAAAAAAGAAAACCAAATGTTACATCCAACAATTTTTAACAAAGAAAACATACAATAACTTAAACAAATCACCTGTGAGGAAATAGCTGATGCTGAAGCTGAAGTTATACAATTGAAAGACAATTTTCTTCCAACAGGCCTCACTCCTATGGAAGACATTTTTGACTCAAATGATATTCTTAGGAAGCCAAAAATGCAGCCCCTCAATGCTGCTATAGAAGAATGTAACATTGGAACTGCTGAACAACACAAAATAATAAAATTGTCTGCTTCCTTACCTCCTGACCAAAAGCCCAAATATGTTGACATTTTCAAAGAATTCCAAGATGTCTTTGCATGGAGCTATGAGGATTTGAAATCATATGACACCTCTGTCATTCAACATACTATCCCCCTCAAACCAAATCAAAAACCCTTTAAACAAAAATTGAGGAGAATCAATCCTATGCTTCTCCCATTAATGGAGCAAGAGGTACAAAAAATGTTTAAAGATGGCATCATAGCACCAATCAGGTTTTCTGATTGGATTTCAAATTTGGTCCCTACAAGAAAGAAAACTGGTGAAATAAGGCTTTGTGTTGATCTAAGGAACTTGAATCAAGCGTCCCTAAAAGATAATTACCCCTTACCCAAGATGGATCACATCTTGCAAAGAGTAGTGGGGGCCTCAAGAATTTCTTTACTTGATGGATTCTCAGGTTTCAACCAGATCCTAGTTCACCTTGATGATCAGGACAAAACAACATTCACAACCCCATGGAGAACCTTCAAATATGTCAAAATGCCTTTTGGGTTGAAAAATGTAGGAGCTACCTTTCAAAGAGCAATGGATATTGCTTTTGCCAAAGAGATTCATGATTTCCTTGTGGTTTACCTAGATGACCTTACACCATTTTCAAAATCTGACCCTGAACATTTGAAACATCTAAGGCAAATATTCATAACTTGTAGGAAATATGGAATTTCCTTAAATCCCAAGAAATCCCTGTTTGGTTTGGAAGAGGGTAAGCTTTTAGGTCACATCATTTCAAAGGATGGTATTAGAATTGATCCAGATAGAATACAAGCCATCTTGCAAATGCCCCATCCAAGAAATGTAAAAGAATTGCAAGCCTTCTTGGGTAAGATCAACTTCCTAAGGAGATTTATCCCAAACTTGGCAGAACTGATCAGATTTCTTAATAACATGCTTAAAAAGGATTCTAAGGTAAAGTGGACTGTGGAAGCAAATCAGGCGTTTGAAGGAATCAAACTAGCCCTCACCCAAACCCCAGTCCTGACAAACCCTCAATTTGATAGAGACTTCATTATATTTTCTTTTGCCTCCCAACACACAATTGCTGCTGTCTTGTTACAAAAAGATGATCAGGGGAATGAAAAACCTATTGCTTTCTTCAGCAGAGCACTAAGAGATGCACCTCTCAAATACCAGATCATGGAAAAACAAGCTTATGCTTTAGTAAAAGCCATCAAAGATTTCAGAATTTACATCCTATACTCTCATGTCATTGCCTATGTACCAAATGCTATTGTCAAGGATATTTTAACTCAAGAAAATTTAGAGGGTAGAAGAGGAAAATGGATTGCAAACATCTTAGAATTTGACATTGAGATAAGACCTACAAAACTGATAAAGGGCCAAGGTCTGGCCAAACTAATGTCTGAAACAAATTTCCAAGCCCTAGACATAAATCAAATGGACAATGAACCGGAGCTGGCGACTCCAAAGATCAATGTAGCCTTTGAACAATCCTCTTGGTATTCTGATATATGTTATGTGTTGCAAAACCTATGTGCTCCCCCAGGATTGTCCAGAACTAAATGTAGGTTCCTAAAAATGAAAGCTGCAAGATTTTGTGTCATGGATGGCAATTTACTTTGGAAAAACCATGAGGGTATATTGTTAAACTGCTTAATTGAGAATGAGACTAACAATGTCATGAAAGAATTTCATGCAGGTGATTGTGGTGGACACTTGTATTGGAAGTCCACTGTGGATAAGATACTGAGGGCTGGTTACTATTGGCCCACTTTGTTCTCTGATGTTAAAAATTTCACTACCTCATGCCATAAGTGTCAAATGTTTGAGGGAAAGAGAAAGTTACTGCCACTTCCTTTGAGGCCTATTGCAACAGAGAGACCTTTTCAACAATGGGGCTTGGATTTCATTGGGGAAATTCATCCCTCATCTTCAGGCCAACATAGATGGATCCTCACAGCCACAGACTACTTCACCAAATGGATTGAGGCCGTCCCATGTAGACAAGCAAATGATTCAACTATCATTCAGTTTTTGGAGAATAACATATTGTCTAGATTTGGTTGCCCCAACAAGATAATAACAGACAATGCTGCTGCTTTTAGATCCAAGAAGATGGTGAACTTTTGCCACAAATTTCATATTACTTTGGGCCATTCCACTGCATACTACCCTCAAGGAAATGGCCTAGCTGAATCATCAAATAAAAGCCTTGTAAACATCATAAAGAAGGTGTTGGAAGAAAATAAGAAGAATTGGCATAAGAAGCTTGTGAATGCCTTATGGGCAGATAGACTAACAACCAAGAGATCCATTGGGGTCAGCCCATATGAGTTAGTCTATGGATTAGAAGCCAAATTTCCTTCATCACTGGGGGTTCCTGTTATGAAACTACTTCAAGAAAGTCAAGCTGAGCCCAATGACATGCAAAGAAGGATCAATCAAATAATATGTTTGCAGCAAACTAGAGACCAAGTTTATAGCAGAGTTCAAGTTTTACAAGAAAAGTTAAAGAAAGCTTTTGATAGAAGGACTAAAGCTGAAGATTTCAACATTGGTGACAAAGTCCTCAAGTGGGATTCAAGAAGGGAAGATAAAGGAAAACATGGAAAGTTTGATTCTCTTTGGAGAGGACCATTTGTTATCCAAGCAGTGCAAGGAAACAACACTTACTTCCTAAAAAATCTGGATGAAACTGACTTGGATGAAGGTCCTGTCAATGGCAGGATGTTAAAACACTATTTTGACTACTTCCCATGCACATAGTTCGACTCTCCCTTGTACATTATAGGGTGTATATATTACTTTCTGTTAACATGTATAAAATGCAGCTTCCCAAGTTTTGTAAGTTATCAGCAAAAGGCAAATAAGTTCAGAGATCTACCAAGATGGGAAGGGCACAATTTTGAGATTTCAAGGAGGAAAACTCCAAGTTTTGGTAAAAGAAGTCAAGGGCCAAGGCATTTTGACCTGCTGTTCTTGGTCTTTCAAATGGAAAAACCATCCCCATGTGGAGCCACTGTTAGATACCTATACCAATAGGTTTCATATTTCATGATTGGCAAAGAAAGTTCCAAATATGCTCTGCTTTGGTGATACAAAGATCCCATATTTCCAAGAGAATGCAATATGTCTACATAGCTTGATATTGACTGAATTTTTGATGGATGGTCCAACAGCCTAATCTGGATCATGCCATGTTTCAATTTCTTGTCATAAGAATAGAGAAAGAAGCCTGTCCAAACTGTTTAATCTTGGCAGGACAGTAGTTAGGTAGAGAATTAAGGTTCCCAACTGTTTAATCTGGGGCCTTGGAGGTAATAAGGTTAGTTGTAGATAGAAAAGCAAAGAAAAAAGCAAAAAGAAAAGAAAAGAACAATTCAGGGTTTGCTAGTCCAAGTGCACCCTCTATGAAGAAACAAAAAATGCTAGGCAAGTAGATGGGTAGGTAGAAGGGGTTGCAGAAGCATGATTTCCTTTTTGTCACTGGCCCAAGAAAAGGAAAAACATGGCGCCAATGCAGGTCTCTCATTCAGCAGTTTTGCAGCAATACAGTGAAGCATGTCTAACCCCCTGATTACCCCCATTACACTCATTACTAACATCCCAATACTACCTATGCTCATGGAAGAAGTCAAAGTCTTTGTTGGGTCTTGTTTCTTTAAAAACCACATTTCTTGTCTAAAAATTCTTTTCATTTTTATCTACTTCCTAAACTAAGTTGATTTCATATAAAACTTAGTGTTTTTTCCCCCTCATCCACCTTTTCCACTCATATTAACTCCTAATTTCTTACTACTTAATTCCCTATGTTTCCATTTCCCTATTATTATAACACCATGGTGTATAAAAACCCAAAAAACTATATATCCCTTCCCCGAGCATTATAGCTCTATGATTGGCTGTGAATGTTTTCAAGCGCTAAAACATTGAGTGCGACCCAAAGAGCGCTGAAAATTAATCTTGGGATTAATCCGAGATCTGCTTGGATTAATAACCTAAACCCTCTTTGTAAGTAAACCTGTGCAAAGCCCCTTTTTACCCGTAACACTGTTGAAAACCCAAAAACCCACTTTTTCTAATGTTCCGCCGGGCGCATATTTCAGAAAATAATATTATTTTATTATCCCCGCCCTTCCGTATCGTCCAGCCAACTCTGCCTCCCGCCAGCCGTCGGATCTGGGCTTTCCCATCCGACGGCCCTCATCAATTTCGGAGCGGCCCCGATGTACTGCCGTTAGCTTCCGAAATTTGACGTCCGCTGACGTACACACGGGGGCACGCGTCGCTATATCACTGGATCGGGCGGCCCTCTGACATTCCCGCTTCCGTATGAAGGGCGGTCCGATATCATACCGCTTACCGCTTCCGGTTTTCCACTGTCCTGTCATGCCAACGTCACGCCACCTCACCGCCGCATCAGCGCCCCCACCCGCCATCGCTCCGAGCTGTCACGCCACCTATGCAGTCCCCATGGACCACTCACGAGCCGCCGCGTCACCCGATGACGTCACCCGACCCTGACCCCACCTGATGACGTCATGCTGACGTCACCCAAATTTTCGCGCCAACCACAAAAAGTCCATATTTGGCCGAATTTTGCCATTTTTGCGCATTTTTATGTGTTTTTCTGCTCTGCCTCCTGCATGTATTTTCACGTCCTTTGCTGCCGCACCTTGCCAAGACCGTTCAGAGCTGCTGCCGCCCAGAATTCAACTGCAACCAAGCTCAAATACCGCCATTGAACCAGGTATTTGTCAATTCCCCAGCTGCGCGCTTTGTTTCGTCCTGCATTGTTAAAAACCATTGAATTTGACCATTTTCCCGAGAGAAATAGGTCTGCTACGCCTTAAAACCAATTCCATCAGTTTTTAACCAGCCAATTGTGCCCAATTACACCCCTGTTGCTCTGAAACGGGCTGTAATTAAGCAAATTACTTCACCTACTGCGCAGGACGGTATTTCTCCCAAAAACAGTCGAAATTTAACTAAAAGTCAATTGTAAAACATGGATACACCAGTAGCACCTGTTGCCCTGAATATTGCTCCATTGAATGCCCCTCAGAGAGAGTTGGAGTGGAAACCATTGGCAGATAAATATTACCAAATATTAGAGGAAATGCTAATGCATAGCAAGTATCACATTCACTTGTTAAATGAATTGAAAACTAAGCGTAATAGTGGAACTGATGTATTGGGCATTTGGGACTCTTTCCTCCCCATCTTCAAGCTCCCTCAGGTCAATGTGTTTCCTGACCTAATCCATCGGAGTGCTGCCTGCTATGACCCCACTCAGAGGGCTGTGCTTGACCCTTCAGGCTCAGTTGTTTTTTATGTCACCCCTACAGCCATTAGAGAGATGCTCAACTTCGAAACTGATAAGAAATTAGTTCCTTTATCATTAATGGATCTGATAAAACAAGGAGCTAAACTGGCAGATGCTCAAATCACCAAGATAAATCAAATGTTCGTCAAGTCTACCTCTGAGACCATGAAGTACCCTCCCATCCATTATGTATACCTAAATCAATTGGGCACAGACCTTGCAGACATGATTAGTCCCATATTGGGCTATAATTCAATAGAAATTGTTGATGAAATTGTGCTGGTGATGATGGCCATGTTTTCCCCTGGTAAGCCCCCAATCTGTTATGAATATGCCACTTACATCTCCAATAAAATACATGAGCAATTGATAGACTTGGAAAGAGAGAGGGTGTTCAGATACACCTCCTATATCTATCATTTAATTTGATACTATCAGCATGAGAAATTTCCTTTTCCTGTGAAAAGAATGGATGCACAAGGCAATCCAAGGTCAGTGGTCTATTGGTCCTCTGTTTTCCACCGTAGGTCTTATTCCCCTTACACTTATTGTGAGTTTATAGACCTCTTCATCCACCCAGCCATGTCTCTGCTTCTGAGCTCACCTCCTCCAAGACTAACTGATGAGATGCAGAGAATTCTTCAGTTGTCCAAAGTATACAGCATTGGGGATTGGTATTTTTACCAAAACCACACAGTTATCAGAATATATGGGTGTGAGTTGGCCCCATACAGATTGCCCAGATATGTGCCTATGAGATTGTTTGCCCTTGAGTATTTCAGGCAATTTGGGAATGCTGATGTACTCCATTTCTCAAGCAAGGGCAAGAAAGCACAGCTTAAAGTCAGAAACCAATTAGGCCCCTTCATCTACAATAAAAGGGAGGAAGCTTGGCAAGAGGCAGATAGAATGCTGAATGGCCTTGGCTTACAGACCAGCTTCCTTTGGGAACCCTACGACCCCAATCATTTCATAAGCTTAAGAAGGGTCAGATATAGGCTGGCCAGTTATGATCACATAAGGTTGCCTCACATAGAAAAATATGCAAATCAACTAGAATGGAAGGAAGGCACCTTAGAAGAGGCTACCACACAAGAAGAATTAGCTCAAAGAGGAATAAGAAATCTCCAAAAGTTGGCTGACTTGGAGCTTTGTTCACAGGTACTTCCTCTTCCAAACACTCAAGTGGGAGCAGCTGCCTCATCATCCACAGCTCCACAAAAGGCAGCCCAAGCCCCAATTACAACAGAGACTTCAGCCAAGGATAAAGGCATGGAAACCGAACAGCAAAAGACCCCTGAAGAGCAGCGATCAGCCCAAGAAGAACAGCTTGAAAATCATCCTGAACAGCAGGAAGAAATGACAGAGGCTCCTGGTCCTAATGATGAGCAAATGCAAGATAAGGAGGCCCCAGTACAGAATGTTACAGTGGAGACTTCGGTGCTCCAAACCCCTATCAATGAAGAGAGGGGTAAAAAGAGAGATAGAGAGGAACATACTCCCCTTAGTACCGCAACATCACAACAAGGGGAAAAGAGACAAAGGCTCAATCCTTTTTCAGAGGAAGAGATGCCTTTTGGTCAAACACAGATGGGTCCCCCCAGCAAATAGGTATCAGCTAGCGCACTACAGCAAGAGCAGCAAAGAATACTTGGAGGAGAGGTCAGCTCCTCAGAACAACAAAGAAAGGGTGAGTCTAGCATAAAGAAACAATTCATAGACATCAAGACCAGAAATGAGCCAGTAAGTTTACAGCTGTACAATCTCTTGTTGAAAATGGCTCCTACAAACCAGCAGAGGTTGATGTCTGCATATGATGTGTAAGAGGGTAAAATGATAATGAGCCATTTCATGCCCACAGCGCTGCAGCCACAGTCTATAGCTGATTATATAAGAACAAACTTGGAAATCTTGTCCAAGGACATCCACCCAATGGACCAAATTGAATTGCATAAACAGACGGGTGAGATGGTGTATGCTACCCTAGCATACAAAACATTGGTAAATTATAGATTGCAAAATTCTTTGAATAATACCACTGCACAATTGGAGTTAGAAAAGGCATCCTCCCAGGCTAAAGACAACAGGATAAGGTCTTTGGAGGATATAATCATAGAGCTTGGGCATGATCCAAAGGACCCTAAAGCTATAAAGGAGCCGCTAAAGATAAGGGATTCAGACATTGTATCCTTAAGAAAGACGATGAAGATCCCAACAACCCTTCACCCTCAAACAGAAGAGGTTGCCCAGCAAAGGCAGGACCAAGATGTAGCAGCCATGCTGGTATCACTCCATACACAATTTTCCCAGACAGAGGGAAAATTGATAGAAACAGAGGCTGCACTGCAGGAAGCCCTACAACAGAAAGAAGGAGGCCAAACATCTCAGCCCCCTCAGCAAGTAATCGACCTTGAGGAACCCCCTCAAATTGTCATTCCTCCTACAGCACCAACATCAGAGCAGGCTCCAAGCCTGGACATGCAGAAGTTGATGAATGAGATTCAAGTCCTAGAATCCCAGATGGTAGAGCTGAATGAAGCCAAGGAGAAATTGGTCACCCTTAATGAGAAACATGATAAATCCAAGCAACAGGTGGCAGAAAAGACAAGAGAAGTAAGGACTTTGGAAAGAAAAATCAAAGAGCTAGAGAAAGAGATGAACATGGGCAAAGCAATAACAGAGCTCAAGAAAATCATATGGTTAAAGATTGGTCAATCAATCACAGACCAATGGCAATATATAGAGACCATCCATGAGCAAATGGATTTGCTGGGCAAGGCTTATGCAGAAAGTCAAAAAGCCAGAGCTTCTCTAGGAAGTATGCCAGATGTAGCTACCAGAATGATCAATGTGTTGAACAACAAAACTGGCATACAGTTAGCAAACCTGGGTATCAGAGATAGAACTGATACAATTTTGCTGATCAAAAGGGTACTCACCCTCAGAAACTATGTACAGGCACTAGAAAGAAAATGTCAGGATATTCAAGCAGAGGTAAATGCTTTTGGTGCCAAGATCACAACATTATATGACAGGGGACTCCCCAGTTTACTAAACAACGCAGGAAGGCTATCTTCTCATGAGCAATATGCAAAAAGAGTCAACAACTACATCACTGATCATTTGACTACCTCATCTAGCACTTCGGAAGGAACTGGGCCGCTCACAAGACAAGAGCTGTATGATAAACTAGAAAATCTGTTTTATATAGAACATGAAATCAATCATCTGTTTGAAGTCCCCCCTAATTACTACAAATATACAGATGCAGATGAGACACTCCTCAAGATGCGAAGGCATTAGATGCCCACTGATCAGTGGTGGACAAATATGATAAGGACTTTGCTGTGATTTGATAAAATAATCTAATCAAATGCGTTTTACCGTAAGCAGAGAATCAATAAAGAAGTCACAGATCAGCAACCACAGGTCAAAGATTACAGGTCAGCATCCCAAAGGTATCAGAGCCTCAACAGGTCATCTACAGCAGCCGTTGTTAGCAGAAGCCGTCCAAGAATTAACACAGCCGGCCCTTGGGCCCAAATGTCATCCTCAACCGACTAACAACAAACAACTATTATGTACCTTTACTACATGCTTTAAATTTTGTAATAACTTCACTGTACAAAGTTGGTAGAGATAGTTATTGCTCAATAACTATCATTCTAGATATTTTACTTGATATTTTTGTATAAAATCTCCCCCACGCAGTTCATTTGGGGGTTGTTGTTTACTTCTGTTGTTGAAGAAAGAGAACTCGGCTGTAATCTCTGGAGAAATAATACAGAAAGGCTTTGGGGTTTGCAGAAATTGGTCTTACTGATGCTTGCTGTCTTGGAACTACTGAATGCTACAGGATTCTAGTGCTGTGTCTTGATATAATAAGTTTTCTCTATCTCTTTTCATGTTTATTATCAGTTTAACTCATATCTTTCATATGTTAAATCTAAACTTAGGAAGAAAGAAAAAGAATAGCTCAAGATTTGTCCATGGAGACACCCTGATTTCAATCTCTCTTCGCTATAAATGTTCTCTACAAGCTCAGCTGTTTTAATTGGAATTCTTAACTGCTCCAATAAACCCTGAATCTTTCACAGTTTCTATTTAGTAATTCATGTATGCTACTAAGTAGAAATTGCTGTTCAAATTGTTATCACACTGTCTGTAATTCCATCTCCCACTGTTTCACTCACTAATCAGAATTTATATCAAGAATAGTCATCTAGCCTTGCAGTAAAACTTTCTCCATTACAGGCACCAGGACTGTCCCAAATCTCTGACTCCATATGCCCAATGGACTGACATCTCCCAAACATTTCATGCCCTTCTCACAACAACAGTTCACAACCAAAACTTTAAACAAAAAACTAAACCCATAACTAGCCCAAAATCTTTACAAAACAAAGCTAAAACTTAAAGAGAGAGCCCTCTCTGATTACAGATAGGCTAGGACTTGTAATCCAAAGCTTGGTTAGTGGTTACCCCGGCCGTATTCCCTTGGGAGTCAAAGGGAACAACCTGGGAGATAACATATTCGGTAGGCCCAACCAATTCACGACCTTTGCTGAAATAAGGTTCTTTTGGCTGCCACTGTCGACAATGAATTGCAGCGGCGAACCCTTCACCCACATCTGTGAGTGGAAAAGACGCTCCCCTTCCTCTGGATTTTCGGGCTCATTTTTCTGGATCTTAGCAGTGGCAACAGTGGCGCTGGGATCTGCATCAATGATTTTCTTCCCTTTTCCATTCCCCTTGTCGGGTTCTGGCTCAGGGTTGGAACATGCATCTGATTCAGAAGCCTTCAAATCAGCCACCAACGACTGCTTGGTCCGACACTCACTTGTGTTATGAGTGGGACTCTTGTGGAACTCACATCACTTTCCTGTGTCTTTCTTCGGCTTTGTGGTGTTGTTCTTTTCTTGCGGCTTCGATGGATTGTCTTGGGTCACCCCGCCTTGGCTTTGTCCTTTGGGCTTCGGATTTGCAGATCCAAAGTCTCGCTTCTTTTGTTTTAACTTTTGCTCGATTTTGACAGCGTATCGGTATGCTGTGCCGAGTGAGGAGATGTTGAAGAACTCCATCTCTTCCTGGATGTATCTGTGTAGGCAACTGCAGTATTTGAGTACCAGATGTAGCTCAGATTCTTTGATACCCAACTGTGTGCGAAGGGCATGAAAAATGATTGTGAACTTCGGCACATCTTGGTCTCGTCCCTACCGCAGTGTGGTCCATTTGATGTATTTGTCCTCATAGCTTTTGACAGGGTAGTACTGCTCCTTGATGGCATCCTGGAAGTCATTCCAAGTGGGTGCGGCTGAAAGCAGTGAGCCTGTAATTTCATCCTTCTGCTCGTAGTATGTTTCCCACTAGTCCTTGACATGGGGGGTTGCTTTGAGAAGAGCGAAAACGATCTTTTCCCGACTCAAAAATTAATGAACGGAAAATAACCCTCTAGCAGATTTAACCATTTATCTACAGCATCTGTGTCTATCTAACCCTCGAATATGGGGATTTCAAAATTAACTTGTACCTTAAAGGGTGTGGCATTTCCAGAGTAGCTGCTGGAAGCCGATGCATCACTTTTGGGTAGCTGCTGAAGGATCTGGGCAAAGCTGTCCATCATCGCGTTCCATTGTCGCTCGAGGGATTCTTCGAGCAATATTTTGATAGGATCTCCTGCCCCCTCGTCTTTCTTCTCATCCGCTATGGGAGGCCGTCGAGATTTGTGAGGCTGGTATTGCAAAGGTTCAACCAGCTCAAGCCCTAACTCCTTATATCCCAACCTTGTTGGGGACATGCAAAGAAAAACAGAGAAAAAGCAGACCGCTCTGATACCACTGATTCAGATTTAGATAGGAACGCAACAAATTACAGAGATAACCATAAACACAGATATGCAGCGCAAATAATACTTCATTTCATTAATGGAAAATATTGAAATATGCTTACAAACAGCAATGGAAATAAACCAGCTAGGGCGATGGTAGCTTATCTTTGAGAAGAGATGTGGTGGCTACATGCCTATGAACTGTGTTATAATGAGGCTCGAAGGCCTATTTATTGTTGAGAAACAATGGAAAACCTTTCACATCCCAAAACCTAACCCTGGAAGATGAAACACTAAATTGTGGGCCCCGTTTGGGTAAATTGGTACATCAACTTCCCAGGGTCGTAACTTTGGCATACGATCTCCGTTTGACGCATACAATAGCTCGTTAGAAAGATCTATTCGAGCACTACCACTTTGGGAGGAAACATGGGTGGACCCATGTTGCCCCAGATTTCCCAAAAAACATCGTTTAGGGCCTCAAAACGGCTCCGGAAGTTCAGGACTCGAAAAACTGCTAAAAATAGTAAGTTGTACTACAATTAAGGAAAATGAAAAGACTGAAAGAGACAGTTGTGGGGGTCCAAATGGGATAGGTGGGTGGCCACCAACATCCACCTCGATCAACAGGGCAGTAGAGGGCTTGGATTCGATGGTTGAATTTGCGAGAGTCCTGTTACAACACCACCCATCACATGTCCATTGGTATGACTCCTTTCCATGATTTATATGGTTATGATGCTTTGTCTTTTACTGACATTGTTTTTAGATAGATTAGGGCCTCAAAGGCCAAGGATTGGATCCTAGAGAGCCAAGATATCCTCAAGGCTCTTAATGATAAGTTATAGATATCCCAAAACCAACAGAAGATGTATGCTGACCGACATCGAGTAGAGAGGCATTTCGAGGAGGGGGACTTGGTCTACCTTCAATTGTAGCATTACCATCAGTCCACGCTGAAGCAGAAGGAGGCCAAAAAGCTCCAGCCTAGATTCTTTGGGCCTTACAAAGTGATCAGGAGGGTTGGATAGGTGGCTTACGAGTTGGGGCTACAACTAGGGAGAAGCATCCATAACATTTTTTATGTGTCATGCCTCAAGAGGGCATTGGGGCAGTAGGTTACAATATATGTAGAGTTTCCTCCACTTGATGATGAGGGGTATCTAATTTTAGAACCAAAATCCATCTTGGAGATCAGGGAGAGGAAGCTCAGAAGCAAGGTCATCAGAGAGTATTTGGTGCGTTGGAAGAATTTACTAGATGAGGATGCCACTTGGGAAGGGGAACACATACTTGAGCATCCATCATTGAAGTTGCTTGGGGAAAAACAACATAAGGGAGGGGAGGCTTGTCATGTCCCTTCCTAAATTATTTTGGAACAAGATTAATTTTTATATTATGGGGCAAATTTTGGAGTTAGTGGGTCCCATCTAATTTTATTAGGAGATTAGACTTAGGAAAATTTATTTTGGCTGTAATTAAGTTTTGCATAGAGATGGTTAAGTGAGGGCCCAAGATTGAGGAAGAATTGGAGCGAAAAGTGCTCCACAAAATCTATATAAGGAAGACAACTCTCCTCATCTCATTCATATTTTTGGCATATTGATTTCTCTTTGGTTGCTCGAGCTGCTTATCTGAGTCACTTGTTGTTCAATACGAGTCCTTCAAGCGAAGAGCTCACCCTTTCTTCGGGGGACTTTGAGTGCCGCCCTAGGAAGTTTTTTTTTCATTTCTTTAGGAGGAGGGTCTCATCATGATTTCTAGGGATTGCATTCATCTCTAGATGGTGCGTATTACTGTGGGATGCAGTGAAGAGGAGGTGAGTTTGATTGTGGTGTCTTGTAGTGGAGTTTGGGTGAGAGATTTTTCAGAGAGGAGGCATAGGAGGATTTTTGGAATTTGGGAGAGTTTTGGAGCTGGAGGAGTGTGCTACCTTGAAGGGTGACTTTCAAACTTCCTGGGCCAGTGGAGAGGAAACACTGGGTGCTCACGTGGGAGGGTAGTGTATCAGTCTTTGAGGATGAACTTTACCATGGAGGTTAAGGGAAATATTTGGAGAGTTGATTGTTGCATTTTTGGAGCTTGGAGGATGATTTCGTTGGTGTTCTTTGTAGGCCATATTCCTTGAGAATTTTGGAGGTCGTAGGTCCTATAGGAGGCTGAATTTTGGAGGTCAAAATCCGACTGAACCATTTTTGGGTTTTGCTGGGTTTTTTTCCAAGGATCCAACATATAAATGTTCACCATTTTTTGAGCACTGGAGATGATGTTTCTCGCAGTTCCTTTTAAGCCAATAGTGAAGTTTGTAGTGGACAACGCAGAGCATTAACGGAGAAACTATTTTCCAGCTTTGAGATTATTGTTTATCACTTGGGTTCTGTCATGCTTGTCCTTGAGGAAAGCCCATGTGCATTTCTCCATACTATTGTACTTGCTCCATTCCATTAATAAAATGTCTTGATTGGTTCTCATTTTTGGAGTGTATTGAGCATTTGCTGATTGTTAAATTTCTTTAGTGTATAAATCATTTTTACTTTTTCATATCACTATTTGTTTAAGTTTGGAACATTATAGTGGTATTAGAGCTTATATTCTAGCTCAATCATAGGAGAAATTTTATATGAGTGAAGAGGACTGACATAATATTACTTGTAGGGGACAGAGGTACCAAAGCAGGGAAAGGGAGTTGGAGATCACTCCAGACACAGAGGATCGTGGGAAGACTGTGGTGTAAAAATATGTGGGAGAGCCCAAGAGTAGGGAAGAAATGGCCTTTGATAGTCTCTTGAAGGCCTTGAGTGATTTTGAAAAAGGGAAAAAGGAGATTCTAGACGAGATCAAGATGCAAAATTGGGAGTGGAGCACTCATCGAGAGTTTATATTTGGAGAGACTTCAGGGGCCTCCTAGCAGTTTGATTACCTTTCACCTACTGCGTAGTGATCATGCTCGAGTGAGCCAACTTGAGCTCCTTTACCCTCTTTTATAGCTTTGGGGCAAGGTGAAACTGGTGGAGGAGTGGATCCATCATTGATGGGGGAGCATTTCCGAGAGTGGCAGTCCATGCAGGTAGACTTCAGAGAGGCTCTAACATTTGGAGACTTTTGCAAGCTCAAACATAATGAAAAGGGTAAGGTCTATTGAACACATAACTGTGAGCTACATTGTTCTATTGGGAAAATGTATTTTCCTACCTATGATGGCACTACCAAGTGAACAACACGTGCGTGGGTAGAGAAGATGGACACATACTTCCAGTTGAACCAGATGACAGAGGTAAAGGCCATAAAGATGGCCACGTTGCACCTGGAGGGGGAGGTACACGATTGGTGGTTTCATGGTTTGTCCATTATGTGGCATGCCAGTGTGACCTATTATGAAAATTGCAAGTTTTAACCCTGTACATAAATTACCTGCATACAAATTCTAAAAACAGAAAATAAACAATGGTGAGAGCATAAAACATAAAACATATATACACAAATATTTTCCCTTGGATCCCAAAACTAGGACTACCAGATTGATTTTTCATTATATTCCTTTCAATGTTACAATACATATATATACATGTCGAAGCATCTGTAAACCCAAATCCATTAACCCTAGATTAGAACATAACCATAGTTCCCTTGACTGGATCTACAAAATACCATGGATAGAAAACCCTCACGCCAAAAACCATAGGTAGGTCTACCCACCTAATATAGGGTCCTTGGACCCTGTGCAGGGGGTTTACCACCCCCCTACATACCGCCCCCCCTGTGACCCCCGGCAACGCCCCACGCAACATACCAAGGGTGCTACCACCCCCCCCACATGTGGGATAGTCGTGTAAAGAATATAACACAACCCAACAAATACTTCACGTAGAGAGTAGCAGAGCACTTTAAGCGGAGGGATCCAGAGGCTCACTTCAGGGAGTTGACCCAGCTCAGACAAACATCGCATCCAGAGCACTATATCTCAGAATTTTTTAGGGTCTCAATCATGGTACCTAATTTTTCATATGTGAGGAGAGTATACACATTTGTCGAGGGGTTGACAGAGCCATTTGGGGACTTGTGAAGTCACGTAAACCATCTAATCTTCTAGAGGCAATATCTTGCACTCAAGATTTGCAGGGGGCTATTCCCAAGACCCGAGCTAAATTTCCTTCACGCACTCTCTACCCTCAGAAGGGAAGTGAAACTAGAGTGCCCACAATGCAGATTGCAAGCCAAGGGCAGGGTTAGTTGGATGATGAGACCAGGAGATACCTCAGGAGGAGGAAGTTTTGTTTTACATGCTGAGAGCCTTGGGCACCAGGTCATCGATGCAGAACAGTGAAGGCCCATTACATTGATTACTTCTCAGACAGTGACTAGGAGGATGATGGGGAGTTGGATTTTTGTGGAAGACACAATGAGGATCCAATAGGGAGGGGACCACTACCACCACCACCACTATAGGGAGGAGAATCTTTCACACTAGCCGGGGGACTCTTAACTTCTTTGTGCGGGATTCACAAATTTTTGACCATGAGGATCAAATGTGTGGTGCATGGGAAACATGTCTCAGTTTTAGTAGACAGTGGGGCCACCCAAAATTTTATTGATGTTCAGTTGGTCCAGAGGAATGATTTGATCTTCACCCTATGAGTGACATCAGTTAAAGATTTATTAAACTAAAGGTATTACAGACTTATGTACTGGTGTGTGTTCTGTGCTATTGAAACAATGGATCGATCAGATTGCCAATACACAACCAATAAAATGGAAAGAGGGTAAAGAAATACAATAAGAAACACAAAGACACAAACAATTTTAATAAGGAGTTCACCCTATTCTCCAGGGCTACGTCTCCGGTCTAGCTTCAGTGGAAGCCTTGTTTTATTGTGTCTTTCAGCAAAGAGTTTACAATACAGGGATTCAATGTGAGTTCTCCTGAAGTAGATTTTGCTTGGCAGGGTGGTTCTTGCATTCCCCAAGCCACTTGGAGTACACAGACTCTTCTTCTTCCTACCAGCTCTGTGACCTCTTGGTCTACAGTGGAAAGAGCCAAATGTGATGCTCAGTCCGGACAGATTCCTCTATGGGAAGGCTTGAATGTTCAAGCTCTCTAGTGTTCAACGCTGCCTGTGGTCAGCTCAGCCCTCTGTCTCTTCTGGTTGGCTTTACTGTTCTCTGTGTTCAGTCCTCCTCTCGGGGTTCACTATTCACTGTCTCTCTTGGTCACTTGGACTCTTCTCAATTCTGATTCCAATCAACTCTAACTGATTCGACTGTCTCTGTTAGTGGCTTTAGCCATTCAATCCCTATGCCTGTTCAGTTTCCCTTCCACCTGTGCTGATTCACCTTTTGCAGCTGCACTTGGAGTTCCCTGTGTTCGGCGTCATCATGAACGCTCAGGGAGTGGCCACTTGTCCTCCTCTAAATGGCGCCAGCATGCTTCGTCGGTTTGTTTCTTCAGTTACACTATGGATGCGTTCTTCCTCCATTGTGGCGGTCAAATAGATTCCAAATATCTTTAGAATGCAGCTTAATTCCCTGTCGATTCCACTTCTTTCCATCGGGTGCAATCTCAGCCGTCCGATTTGGGCCCTCTAGATCTGACACCATACACACGTTTCGTGCGGTTGACTTGCTCGACTGATAGCGCACGATCAACAACAATTTTCTCTCACCTCCGCTTGCCACGTGTCGATTGGTGTATGGAATCGCTCCGCTTCTATCCAAAACCTCTTACCATTCAAGGGCGCCCCTATCAATACAACCGGTTTTCCACTGCGCGGGTCCCGCCTCCATACGTTAGCACTTTCGCTTTTTCCGCCCACGGTTTCCTGGGTCCCGATGTGACCGAGTGCTTGGGCTTCCCCCTTCAGGGCCTTGTTCATCAAAAACCTCGTCCTTTTCCCATTCCGCGGCTCCCAGGGGCTACTTTGGCCTCCTGCGCGGTCTCCATGGGCCTTGGTTAGTACGCTTTGACCGAGGTCCTCATCATTCCACGTCGGCTGCCATTGCCACTGCTTCAGGGTGTTTTTGATACGGTTTTGGATTTCCTTAGAGACTTGTTCGACTTGATTCAGTCATGGTTCTTGATAGGCTTTCTATGGATCCAATTTGGATCACGACCTCCCTACTGAAAATATTTTGGACCACCAAAAGTTGGTTTTCAAGCATCGACTAAGTGAGGATACTGTTTGTTCACTTGTCCAATCTCAATCCACTTTGTGCTGCTCGGCTTTGAACCTTTGAGCCCAATCCTGAGGTATTCAACTTCTCCCCTGCACATTGTCTTCACCTTGCTGTCCAGCACTGTGTCTTCCTGCAACTCATTGAGGTATTCAGGTAGCAGGTCATCAATAGAAGGCAACTGAATTTGCTCTTCAGGGTCCTCAATCATTGAAGGTTCAAACAATCTCAAACAGTCTGCATTTATGATTGAGTAGATGTGCATGTAAGCTGGTAGATCAAGGTGAAAAGCATTTTCACCGATTTTCTCAAGTATCCTAAAAGGTCCATACTTGATAGGCTTTAGCTTTTTACCTTCACCTTGCATCCTGTCCTTGTGGATATATAGCCAGACTTGGTCTCCAACTTGAAAACTATGCTCCATCCGATGCTTATCATGCCTAGCCTTGTACTTGGCCTGGCTCATTTCTAGCTGTTCTTGTACTACCTGGTGGATATCCTGGATCTGTTCAATGAACCTAGTTGCCTTGTCCATGTCACTGTGTCCATCAACCATGGTATCTTTACCAAAGACAAAATCCAAAGGAGACCTTGGTGTGAAACCAAAGTAGGTCTCAAAAGGAGATCTTTGTGTAGAAGAGTGTTTGGCTCTATTGTAAGCATGCTGCACATATCACAAGTGTTCATCCCAAAGCTTAGGATGTTTACTGCAATAACCTCTCAGTAACTGGATCACAGTCTTGTTTACTACTTCTGTCTGGCCATCTGTTTGTGGATGAAGAGCTGTGCTTTTCTTTAATTTGGTGTCCATCAGTTCCCACAGACTAGACCAAAACTTCCCCACAAATCGGGTGTCTCGATCATATACAATGGAAGTGGGTAATCCAAAATTAACCCATACATGTTCAAAGAACAATTTTGTAGTCTGTTTAGTTGTGATCTGTTTACTACAAGGTATCAAAATACACATTTTGCTGAACCTGTCCACAACAACATATAGATAATCATGACTTTTCCTAGATTTAGGCATTCCTCCAACAAAATCCATGGAAACACTTTCCCAAGGGTGAGAAGGAACTGGCAATGGAGTGTACAAGCCTAGTTTTCTATTGCTGGGCTTGCTTTTAGCGCATATGGCACACCCTCTTACATATCTAGAAACCGTCTCATTCATTTTCGGCCAATAGCAGAATCTTTGCAGCTATGCAACTATTTTACTTCAAAATGACCCGATATCAGAGAAGTATGTGCTTCCCTAATTATCTTTATCCTCTCAGGTTGTGGAATGCAGAGTTTCCCACAATGGTATAAGAGTCAGTCCTTTATATGATAGTCCAATTCTTCTACTCTTTTGCCTTGACTCAAAGTTGCATTTACGTCTTTAAAATCCATATCCTGAGCATATTGTTCTATGTAGCTTTCATGTAGTACATAATTATGCTTAAGTATGGTAGATGCATTTATAATAGGTCTAGATAACATGTATGCAACCTTGTTATGTATGCCCTTTTTATATCTGATGACTAAGTGAAACTATTGTAGAAAACCCATCCATCTGTAATGTCTTGATTGTTGCAACTTAGTTTGGGAGTGTAGATATTGAAGTGGCTGATGATTAGTACGTATTACTGTCTCTTTGCCCATTAAGTAATGTTTCTACTTCTTCACACTTTGAACTAATGCATACAATTCTTTATCATATGTAGGATAGTTAACTACTGCAGGATTAAAAGTCTCAGAATGATAACATATGGGTTTGCCGTCCTGTGTCAACACTGCTCCCATGGCATAGTCACAGGCATCAGTTTGGATCTCAAATGGTCTTTGTAAATCTGGAAGTGCTAGTACAGGTGCTGTATTAATTTTCTCTTTCAAAGTGTTGAAGGCTTTCTAATGTTTGCCTCCCCACTGAAACACCTTATTCAATCCTGTTAAAGCATGTAAGGGAGCTGCAATCGAGGAGAAGTTAGGGATGAACTTCCTCCAATATTGTGCTGCTCCTAAGAAGCTTCTCACTTTTGTAGTAGACCTGGGTTTAGGCCAGTTCACAATGACTACCACTTTAGAGGGATCTATTTTCAATTCACCTCCCCCTACTATATGACCCAAGTAGTTTAGAGATGTTTTGCCAAATTCACATTTTGAGAGTTTAACATAAAGTTTTTCTCTTTTCAAAACATCTAATGTCTTCTTAACATAATTTAAATGTTCTTCCCACGTTTTACTAAAAATCAGAATGTCATCCAGGTACACAATAACAAAATCATCAAGAAAAGGCCTGAGTACATCATTCATTAATCTCATGAAAGTAGCAGGAGCATTAGTTAAGCCAAAAGGCATAACCAACCATCCCTGCTTTGTTTTGAAAGTAGTCTTCCATGCATCTTGCTCTGCAACTCTGACATGATGGTATCCACTGTGCAAATCCAGCTTGGTGAAATAAACAACTTCTTTTAATTGATCTAAAAGATCATCTATGCGAGGAAGGGGATAACGATTCTTGATTGTTATCTTATTCAGTGCTTGGTAGTCAATGCACATCCTCCAAGAGCCATCTTTCTTCCTCACCAAAACGATTGGTGACCCACATGGTGATGTGCTAGGCCTGATGAAGCCCTTCTCGAGCAACTCCTACACCTGCTTCTTGATTTCAGCATTCTCTAAAGCAGACAACCTGTACATCCCAATGTTAGGCAAGGGAACATCTTGCTGCAAAATAATATCATGTACTATTCCCTTTTTGGGTGGCAGACCTTTAGGTTCTTGAAATAAGACATCATACTTTGAAACAACCTTTTCTATATCAGCTTGTTGTTCAACATTACAGCCCTCAAATACATTGGTTTTATCAGGTTTCTTTTCCTTTACAACCATCAGTAAGAATTGTTTGCATGAATTAATCATTCTTTTCATTTTTCCCGAGTTTATGAGAGTATAATTATTCTTGAGCTTATGAGCTCTTACAAAGTATTCAATTCCATCTTTAACCAGTAGATACTTGTTCTCAGCTCTATAGAAAATAGCCTTTCTATCATACAAGTAGGGACTTCCTAAAACAATTCCACATATATCCAAAGGAATTATGTCTAACTCAACCTCATCTACAAATGCTGACCCAAAAGAAAACTTGAGTTTGCACTGTCTAGTCACTTGTAGTTGTGCTTTGTCATTCAACCATCCTAATGGGTATGGTTTCTTGTGAGGTGTAGTTGCTAATCCCAATTTCTTTACAATTGCTTCAGAAATCAAATTTACTTGAGAGCCACTATCAAACAAAGTATCAATCTTTTGATTTTTGGAAATAACTCGAATATGGAAAAGCTCATGTCTTTTTCTCTCATTTTATTCATCAATAATAGATTGAGAAAAATTACTAGTAGATGCTTCAGAATTCTTACCTTTTATACCTGTGGCTGATATGGTTGTTTCATCTCCCGAGTTTGACCCCAAATCTCTCTGAATAGCTGCTGCTGTCTTCTTCTTCTTTCCCTCGGACTTCTTAGGTCTCAGCTCTGGATGCAGAATCCAACAATGCTCATCATCATGCCCCTCCTTTTTACATTGAGTGCATGAAGCTTTGGCTTTCTGTGCAGTGTTAGCCTTCCTTGCTTTCCACTTCTGTTTTCTTTTCTCCTTGCTCTTGCTTACAGTGGGTTGGGATGGTCCCCCAACTTCTGGATTGCCATTCTTTCCTCTAGCCTCTAGATGAGTAGCTTGTACAGATACCTCATCTATACTAGTAGGATTAAACATGAGGATGGTATGCCTCATGTAGCTATGTAGACCACTAATGTACTTCAAAAGAGTCTCTGGTGAGTCTAATGAGATACCCAACATCAATGATCTCTTTCTGAACTCTTGAGTATACCCTTGTACACTTTGCCCCTTCAACTGTCGAAGAGTTTTCCAACTCATCATGGCCTGCTGCATGTAGGCCAATGGATAGAACTACTTTTTGATTGCAACAACAAATTCACTCCAGACAGAGATGGTCTTGCCATATCTTTTCATGTCAGCTTGGGTTCTACCTTCCCACCAAACCAAGGTAGTGCCTCCTAGGCGTAGGCTTACCAGCTGAATCTTACTCTTGTCTGAATTTATGTTTTGTATTTTGCAATATACATAAATTTGTCTAATCCAATTGTCCAATTTTTCAGCATTTAGCTCTCCATCATATATAGGAAAATAAAATTTCACATCTAACTTAATCAAAGATGCTTTCTTATTATGTACAGGGCTATTAGGAGGTGTGAGAAAGTGTTCCTCTTTCCCTTTTCCTTTGGAGTTGTCATGGAAGCGAGACCCATCTTCTTCTTTCTCTTGCTTAGAGCCTGATGCATCTTCCACCTTTTTCTTTCTAAAGTCTCTGTACATTTCTTCAACCATAGACTTTATAGCCAGGAAACTCTCTATGAATTGAAGGTCTGACCCCATAGAACCTTCTTCGGACATGGCCTTTCGAGGATAGACTCTTCCAATTTCAGGATTAGTTTCCACCAACTCTCTTTCTCCTAATTTGAGCTTTGATCTTGTGAGCATTCACAGCTATACAAACACAAGCTTGTCTAACCTTACAACCTTGAGCTCTGATACCACTTGATCTGATCTTCACCCTATGAGTGACATCAGTTAAAGATTTATTAAACTAAAGGTATTACAGACTTATGTGCTGGTGTGTGTTCTGTGCTATTGAAACAATGGATCAATCAGATTGCCAATATAAAGCCAATAAAATGGAAAGAAAACAGAGAAATACAGTAAGCAACACAAAGACACAAACAATTTTAATAAGGAGTTCACCCTATTCTCCAGGGCTACGTGTCCGGTCCAGCTTCAGTGGTGACCTTGTTTTATTGTGGCTTTCAGCAGAGAGTTTACAATACAGGGACTCAATGTGAGTTCTCCTGAAGCAGATTTTGCTTGGCAGGGTGGTTCTTGGATTCCCCAAGCCACTTGGAGTACACAGACTCTTCTTCTTCCTACCAGCTCTCTGACCTCTTGGTCTACAGTGGAAAGAGCCAAATGTGATGCTCAGTCTAGACAGATTCCTCTATGGGAAGGCTTGAATTTCAAGCTCTCTGGTGCTCGAGGCTGCCTGTGGTCAGCTCGGCCCTCTGTCTCTTCTGCTTGGCTTTACTATTCTCTGTGTTCAGTCCTCTGCTCAGGGTTCACTGTTCACTATCTCTCTTGGTCGCTTGGAATCTTCTCAATTTTGATTCCAATCAACTCTAACTGATTCGACTATCTCTGTTCGTGGCTTTAGCCATTCGATCCCTATGCTTGTTCGGTTCCCCTTCTGCCTGTGCTGATTCACCTTCTGCAGTTGTGCTTGGAGTTCCCTGTGTTCGGTGTCATCATGAACGCTCAGGGAGTGGCCACTTTTCCTCCTCTAAATGGCGCCATCATGCTTCGTCGATTTGTTTCTTCAGTTATGCTGTGGATGCATTCTTCCTCCACCGTGGCGGTCAAACAGATTCCAAATCTCTTTAGAACGTGGCTTAATTCCTTATCGATTTTTCTTCTTTCCATCAGGTGCAATCTCAGCCATCTGATCTGGGCCCTCCAGATCCAACGCCATATGCACGTTTCATGTGGTTGACTTGCTCGACCGATAGCGCGCGATCAACGATGGTTTTCTCTCACCTCCACCTGCCACGTGTCGATCAGTGTATGGAATCGCTCTGCTTCTATCCAAAATCTCTTACCGTTCAAGGGCGCCCCGATCAGTACTGCCAGTTTTCCAGTGCGTGGGTCTCACCTTCGTACGTTAGCACTTTTGCTTTTTCCACCCGCGGTTTCCTGGCTCTCGATGTGACCAAGTGCTTGGGATTCCCCCTTTAGGGCCCTGTTCGCCTAGCAATGCGCGATTAGCGCTAAGCACTAATTGCGCATCAAAAACCTCGTCCTTTTCCCATTTCGGGGCTCCCAGGGGCTACTTTGGACTCTTGCACGGTCTCCATGGGCCTCGGTCAGTGCGCTTTGACTGAGGTCCTCGTTGTTCCACATCAGCTGCCATTGCCACTGGTTTAGGGTGTTTTTGATATGGTTTTGGATTTCCTAAGAGACTTTTTCACCCTGATTCAGTCATGGTTCTTGAAAGTCTTTCTATGGATCCAATTCGGATCAAGGAAGGGCATCACCACTGCAGAGTTTGAGGAGTTTTCAGTCCTATTACCAAGAGACAGGACTATGCAGTGCACTAGATATGTTCCCACTCTGACAGTGAATATGTGAAACTTTTCAATGACATACCACTTTTTTGTGGTGGATGTATGCAACACTAATGTGGTGATAGGTGTCCAATGGTTGTATTCCCTTGGCCAAGTTACCACTGATTAGAAGCAACTTGTGATGGATTTTTTTGGAGTAGTAGAGACGAGGATTTCAGAGGCAGGGGGAGGAGACCATGCCACCACATCCAAACATATAGGCAGTACTGGATAGGTATCCGATAGTCTTTGGAGATATACTGTTGAGACAACCACCTAATAGGGGGTTCGAGCACACTATAGAGCTGGAGCTCGGTGTGCAAGCAGTCATTACTACACCCTATAGGCATCCCAAGGCCTATAAGGAAAATCTTGAGAGGGCCATCAAGGATTTATTGGCGTTGGGTCACATCAGACCGAGTTCCAGTCCATTTTATTCTTCAGTTTTGCTGGTGAAGAAGAATGAAAAGACTCTCGGTATGTGTATTGACTACATGGCCCTCAATAAGAAGACACTGAAGAACATGTAACCCTTTCTGCGCATTGATGATTTTATGGATGATCTTAGAGAAGCCAAGTACTTCTCTAAGATATATTTGCGGTTAGGGTATCATCAAATTCGGGTGAGAGAGTAGGACATCCCGAAGACAACTTTCAGATGTCATTATGGGCATTTGGAGTTCCTGGTCATGCCTTTTAGGTTGACCAATGCACTGACTAATTTTCAGTCATGCATGAACCATGTGTTTAGAAGCCAGTTGAGGAGGTTTGTACTAGTATTCTTCGATGACATCTTAATCTACAGTAAGACATGGGAGGAGCACCTGCAACACTTAGAGACATTCTTGCATATATTGGAGGAGCAATAGTTCTACGCCAATATGTCCAAGTGCAAGTTTGGGTTGACAAAGATGCTTTAATTGGTACATATCATAGGTAGATATGGGGTTAAGGTGCATGAGGATAAGATTCGGGCCATTCAGGATTGGCTAGAGCCTCGAGATTTGATAGTGTTGAGAGGAGTTTTGGGCATCTGTACCTATTATCAGAAGTTCGTGAAGGGCTTCTCACAGTTGGTGGCACCCCTTACTGATTTGACTAAGAAGGGGGATTTTGTATGGATAAAGGGAGCTCAAGAATAATTTGATCACCTCAAGGAGGTGATGAGCTATTTCCTGGTGTTGGCACTTCTAGATTTTTCTTAGCCTTTCACTTTGGAGTGCGATGCATCAGGTGTGGGGATCGGGGTAGTATTGTCCTAAGGATGGCACCCCATTACGTTCGAGAGCCGAAAGCTTCTACCTCATGAGATGTCATTGTTGTCTTGTTGGGGCTTGACCCAAGTTCGGAGGTGATTTAGAAAAACAAATCCCAGTACTAATAGCCCCTTCGACAACAGTCCACGGAGCACGAAATGAGGTCTCACTCGAAGCAGTATGGGAGGGTGCTAGAACTAGGTTTCCGCACCCTGGAGATGTATAATGTTTTCAAGTGGTCCACATTTCAACCCTGCGTGCACGTCGCTATGTGCACTTACCCATTCCTTGCAGCCTGTGATTCTGCCTTCGCACAGCCGTACTCGGGGGCCGAACAGTGTTATTACCCTAGTCCTTATTAGTAGCCCGATACTAGTTGATTAACTTAGCTTATTTGTACGCTTTCAGTTATACTTAACAATATTCACCACTCATACAAGTGTGCACAATAAATAAACAATATAATTGCAATTGCGATCAAACATGTAATAACTCAGAACAGATGCACAAAATTGGTAACAAAACCTTTCTTTATTAATCTCTTTTTCGGTTACAGACTCTACTCTACCTTGCGCACTCAGCTGCAGGGGTCTACACACTCAGCTGCAGACTCTACTAGGCCTTTGCACACTCAGTTGCAGAGCCTCTTCCTACTACTACGACCCAAGACACACTTAGACACTTGCTTTGAGCTTCTATCTCATACTTTGCTCTTCCTTCCTTTTTCTCTATCTTTTACACTTAGAGATTCAATTTATTTATACAATCCCATGGTCCACGGACCATGGGTAGGCCAACATTACATTCAACACTTAGGGTGGAAAAACCTATGACTCTAACATACACTTCGCACCCACAATTCGCAGAGCTTTACAATAATATCACTCAAAACTTGGGCTTTGAGCCCCAAAACATGCTGCGGGGGGATTCCATGCCCAATAGGCCCCCAACACAAACATCGTGACTCACCCTCGAGTCACTCTTTCGGCGTGGCGATTTTAGTGCAGAGTCCCTCCAACTGGTCTTGAATGGTACTAATGTCCGCAACACACTGAGCTGCTGCTTGCTGAACCTTCTACATCCGTTCTTTTGAGACCTCTATGGCTGACGTGCTGCCCTACATCTGCGCATGCATCCCCTGAATGTGCATGAGCTTCCCTTCAATATTCACCGTGATTGTGAAGGCCTCGTCAATCCATGGTTGAACGCGTGCTTTGAGAACTGCTTCCTTATGGCGTGCCACGTCCACCTGCTCCTTTAATGCCTTGGCTTGCTGCATCCTTGCAAGTCGCTGAGTGAGGAATACTATTTGTGCAGTTCCTCTGATGCTGTCGTATTGCTGCTGGATTTCGCGTGCCTCTGTCTCTAGCCACTAGATGTTGGGGTCCTCCTGCAAAGTCATGAGGACCTAAAGTGCCTGTTCCAACATGTTGCTGCAGTCGCGCACTGCACCTCCAATTTCTTCCAACCCTACTGTGATAGCACTAGCATGCTATTCTCGGACTTCCAGGGGAGTGGAAGGTTGTGCCTTCAATCGTAGCTCGACGATCTAAAGATTTAGCTCCAGCTGAATCTTTTTTGTCTCTTCCCTAGCCTCGCAGACTGTAGTTGCCAAACTGTGGATTCGCACTTCTACCGGTAGATCTGCTGCGATGGCCAGATCCAGGACGCGATGGCAAGCGTCATATACCGTGTGCACCAAATGTTGATTCTGCGACACTAACTCATCACGCTGCAAGTTGAGATGTCCTATGTTTATTTTTTTGCTCGTTAAGAACCTAGATTGCATGGCTCTCCTTGGCCCGCAGCTTTGCTATTATCCCATCCTGTAACTGATACAGTGTTTCCCAGGGAAGGGTAGCCAAGTTAAGGCCAAGGTCTTTCATCATGCTAAGTGACAACCGATCCATCACATTGGATGACACTACAGTTCCCTCTGGCAACACTATTGTGTTTGCCATCCTCGTGCCCAACATCTACTCTGCTATTGAAGTTCCTGCTGGGACGTGTGTTGACAGGGTACCTTCCTGAGGGGGCTGTACCTGTAACTCTTGCAGCTATGCCGTGAGGGCCCCCAACACAGTATAATGCTCTTGCATGAACTCCTGAAGTGCTTCACCTGTGACATTGCGGACCATCTCACCAATGTCATGGAGATCACCTTCGATTAATGTGATCGGTTCAATGGCTAACCTCGAGGCCTTGACCTTCTTCCTTGGGCCTAATCTTTCTACGGTGCACGAGCACTTTAACTGGGTGAAAGCGGCCCCTGGGTCTATGCTCCCTTTTGCTATTTCTATTTCCTCTATCTCCAGCCTTGAGGACGTTGCTTGGCCCTCGTCTACCTGTGCTGTTGCTGCCTCTTCTGTGGCCTTCTTCTACTTTGCGACTTTCTATGCTGCTTCGCGCACTGCCCTTTCCTCAGCTGTTGCTTTTTTGTTCCACCTTTTCTTTGCTAATTGAGTGACGCGTAGCTTAGCATCATCCTTTTTCTTCTGGGCTGCCACCTTCTCCAGTTCTGCCAGGTCTGGAGCGCGACATTCGGGAGGCCATGTCTCCAAGATAATAAAAATCACGTCATTAGTGGCTACAAATGATAGCTTCATCTATTGCTTCACTAGATCCTTTCGTGCCCTGATATAGATGTTGTGCATATTAGCTTTAAAGTTTGCAAAAGTCTGCAAACTATTTTGCACCATAGGTGACAGGCACAGCCTCCTATTGATCCACATCTGGATGCTTACCTCCATAAGCACCCAAAAAATTTTGATGTCGCGAATCCATTTCGCATCCTTTGTCGCCCAAAGCAAAGGTTACTTCACAACCTCTGGTAACTCTCTGTCAATGTTGGGGAATTGACTGTCCTTCGGCAGTTCTCCTGCTACTAGCAGTATGGATAATAGTGACCACGCGTAGTGGAAGGTCTTACCCTACTCCTGGGCTTCACGACAGTTTATCAAAAATTCCTCGTAGAGGAATTCAGCCCAGTTGAGATGGACCCCCTCCACACATTGCTTGGCCAGCGTGACCACCGGTGCCAGTACCTCATCAGCATGGCACTTCCTCATTACTTTACCAGCCAAGAGTTGAGTTTCTACGTGCACCCCCTTGTCCTTGATGCTAGAGATGGCATAGCCCCTCTTCTTTTTCTCCAACTTATACTTTGCCTTCATGGCTTCTATGAGATCCAAATCGCTACCTTTTCTGGCTATAGTCGCGGGGTCCTTTCCCTTACAGGGGAGCTGAGAAAACTGGTGAATGAGGTCTGCTGTGATGGGAATAGGCTCCTCTAGCCATAGATACCCATCATGCACCAGGAAGAGAAGTTTCCTGATGACGAAAATGGTGATGGGCGCGGGGTGGAAATGTGGTATCCATAATAAGTGTAGCAACCTGGCCTTTTCCACACCGCGCAGCCATTTCTACAGCTCTAACATTATCACCACCCCCTCGGTGTTCTACTTCATTAAGTTCCTACTCTCTAGGTGTGGAACTTCTCGCTATCAGTGAGGTCCTAGTCTTCAAATTTCATGGTTGGCACACAGCCTAGGTGCGCGCCCTCAAATACAATGCCATAGGGGAGGAGTGGGGTCTGGAGTGAGCTTTTCGTTTCGTCCAGGTCCTTCAGTACTTTGGTTTTCCCTTTCTGCAGAGGGACATACGCTGGCAATTTTGTTATAGAGCGCAACTGTTGGATATCCTCCTCCATGTCTTCTTCTTCCTCTGCTATAGAAATCAAGACCTGCAAGTCTTCTTCTTCCTCGTCTGTTTCTATTGTGACTGCCTTCCCCTTCTCTTCCATGGATAGTTTGCTATGCCACAGATTCCTTGGGGACATGTGTACTAGATCCATTGCCTGTTTATCCTTCTTGGGCTTTGGTGTGCGTGGTGATTTGGGGATTTCTATCACCACCCCGATGCCTTCTGGAACATCCTCCACCATTTGGGTTTGTGCAGCCTTGCCGATGGTTACCTCCTCAATTCCTAACCCATCCTTAGTGGCCATCATCCTATTTGGGCTGTATTCTGTCTCTCGCAAACTTAGGGGCTCAATTATCTCTCGAATCTCAACACTCTGTGCTCTGCTCAAGCATTCAATTCTCAAATGACCAAGTGTTGTTCACTGGCCAACCCTTTGTGTTTTATAGCACATTTCGAATTCAAATTCGATCATTCCCCCCAATTTTGGGCCATTAATGCTTTCTTGGTGGTAGATTCTCCCAAATCTTGCCCATAACTTATGTCTTAAATTCCCGCCACCCACTCCATTTGGCCTCAAATCGAACATCCCATCATTAATAGTGACACCAACGGTCACTTCCCAAACAACCCGTTTAGTAGTGCAGCCCTCCATTCGCAGTCATGAATCCTGTGATGTTCTAATTCTATGTGCATCTCTAATATTGCGCAGCTCCCAGGTAGGATATTTTATAGTCCCACACTCTTTTAACTGCCTGGAGTGCTAAGACTATTCTTCCTATAACTAGTCAGGTGGTCACACCACTCATGCGGGGCTCCATCCCATCCTCCAGCATGGTTGGTGGAGAATCCCCATCTTCCATTGTGATGATCGAAATCACGCACTCTCCTATTTGTAATGTGCTACCCTGTTTGGTGATATGTGGTCCCAGCCATAGTAGTAGACTAACTAGTCCACAATGATAGTCCTCCAACTCGTTAGTACGATCATACGCACCTTGCCTTGCCATCCTCAGTTTCGATGATAAATTCTTGCTTTATTTCGTTTTCGAGCTTCTTGACCTCTACGTCCATTAAAGTGCTTTTCTCCCTTAGCCATACCCAATCTTTTTCAAGTTTGTGAAGTCTAAAGTTTCCCCGTCGGATTTCTTCCTCAAGCCTTATATGTTCTATTTGCCAAAGATGTGTGATTTATTCATTCCAGTATGGCAGACCATCATATCTATGGGTGCTGTTACGCACAGATTTAGCTTCACATGCGCCATAGGGACTACATCCTCTGCTTCATACTTTAGCTTCGGAAACGCTTGCAGGGTCAAAATTTTGCACATGGTCCTATAGGCCCATCGAACTGCTGGTACATGCAGGTCCCAGTCAGTGTGTTTCACATGGTGGACCCTATTTAGTACTTCACGCACCTTGTCAAAGGCTTCCCCACGGATAATCTTTGGCGTGCTTTGTCTTTCCTACTTTTGCTTGTTGTTCCTATTTTTGATTGTGAGAGCGCTGTGTGTTCATGCGGATTGCGTACCATACACCTATATCCATCTGAAAAGGTGGCCACGCAGGCTGTTTTATTCATCATGCCTTGCTTCCATCCTCATCTGAGGCTTCCCAAATCATAAGCGCATCATCCTTCTGCATCTGCGCCAATCCTCAAAGCTTCTCTGATGCGTACCCCACTACCTTGCGGGGGTAGCGCGTAGTGCCCATTTCAGAGTGTCAAAAGGTTGCTGTTTTGGCAGTTCTTTCAAATTTGTCAAGGAATTCATCCACCACTGTTAACTCATCATACATAAGCAGATTTATAACCTTGTTTTTCATGTAGCATAGTGATCTTACCATCATGTTACAATTGAGCGTGGTTACCTCATGTAATCGGTTCTGCCATCGTTCTATTTCTTTGTCCGAATCTAAAGTGCAGGAGCTTTCGTGCTCCCATGAAATTCTGCCATTTGCTGTTGGATTCACCCAATCCTACTCTCAAGCGGTTATTTTGTAGATACAGTCGATATCGTCATCACTATCATCGTCGCGCATTGGCTCTGTGTAGCGCAATCCTTTCACATGGTCTAAAGTTACCACTACACGCAGTGATTTTTTCTCAAAAATCATTTTGCACTTCTTTAGATTTATCACTCCATTCATATCAGTGGTCCAATCTATTCTCAGTAGCGTGGGATAGGGATTGTTTTCATCGACAATCTCTATCACCTCAAAATTTTAAAGCGCGCTCACACCTTCTATGTCTACCATTATTCCCTGCAATCTTCCCATCGGTAGGATCTTCTGTTGGTTCGCCATTTGTAATTGAATAGGTGACCATTGCAATGCGGGCCTACCCATACGCTCCCATGTCTTCTTTGGCAGTACATTCGTGTCCAATCCTAGATCTAGAATTACTTGATCCATTTCATACTCCCCGATTTGCGCAATTAATCTTATTTCCCTTCCTGTTTTCGATGTGTGCTTTCTAAGCTTTCGGACTACGCACGGTTCTCTTGACCCAGCACACCTAGTGATAAGTTCCTATAGTGCCTTCACTGCTTTGTTGTTGTGTAGTAGCTTCATACATGTCTCTAGAAAGGTAGTGATCATTGAAGGATCCATCTCCGGTTCTAGTTGATCCTTACTACCTGAAGTGGAGGCCTCCATGAAGCTCTTCTTAGCTTCCATGAATGTCTCCTTCATGCGCCCCAAATCAAATTCAGGTTCCTTTGTAGGAGCCTTGCGAACCCACACACTTTCTTCAGGCTGCTTACCTTTTTCATCTCCTGTCATGATATCGCTTCGAAGCACTATGTTTACATTCAGGTCCTCTTTGCGTGATTCAGACCTCATCATTTGAAAATTTTGAGTCGGGGGACGCTAGAGTATCCCTTTATCACGAAGCCTCACTATCAGTGTAGGGCAGTCCTCCGTCTCATGATCAAACTGAGTACAATATAAACATGATGCTCTCATCGGATTTATACAATTACGAGCATAATGCCCTGGCCCTCCACAATTTTAATAATCAGTTGTTTGCGACCCATTCCTGGTCCCATTCCACCTCGACCTCGTCCACCCCCTGAAATCCAGTGCGCACCATCCTTGTACTTGGATTGAGGGCTTGCATTTCAGTCTGCACTCTGTAGGCAGGAGTCCAATCCATCATCCACTCGTAACTTTTGCAGGTGCGCTCATCATGGCCTACCGACCTATAGAAATTGTAGAACAATTGTTGGGATGTCTGCGTATACTTCTGTAATATATGACAGTTATCTGTAGCATGTTTTCCTCCTATCTGAAAAATTGCACACCATAATGCAGGTGCCGTGCTCGGTCCTACTTATGCCTCTGGTCTTAATCGCATCGGCCCTCCTCCTGCCAAGTAGTTCATGAAGACTGGACAATGGTCCTTGTCATGCCCCTGGCATTTGCATTTTATGCACCATACATCCTCGCGCACTTTTGGGTGGGTTGTGCTATCATGTTTTAAACTATGCATTTCCAAACACAAATTTTGCAGTTGCGCATGGATTTGTTGGACTCCCAAGACAGGATCTTGTATTGGGGTCTCGTGCAGTCTCATTGCAATCTCCAAAGCTTCTGCTTGGGTGGATAACTTCTGCTATGATAACGCCATCCTTAAATGCGGCATTAGTGATGCTACAAATCATGCATGGTGCTGTCCATCTGTCAAGGTCATGTTGGCTTCATGAATCATACTCTTTAGTCTCTGATCCAGATCCCACGGGGTCTCGCTTGAAAGCATCGCGATTTCTTTAAACCCGATAATCGATTGTGTCTTCGACTTTGGCCTGCTAAATTCCCTGTTCAACACAGCCTAGATATCTGTGATCCCCACGTTTGGATGGTCATTAGAATGCTTAATGTACCATGTTAGTGTGCGATCTTTAATGTGTTTACTAGCATTTCCTTATTTATATTTTCATCCACGACTCCTTGTGCTTCACATACAACTTTTACTACAAACCAAAATTGGTTCATATCTTCGTTCCCTACTCCTCTGAATACTGGAAATTTTATCACGCTCGTTATATTGAACTGTGGTGGTGGTAGAGGTGGTGTGGGCGGAGATGGAGGTGGTGATGGTGTAACTGGTGGCAGTGTAGGTGGAGGTGATAGGCGTAGAATTCGCTGCCTTATTAGGCTGACCACACTTCTCGGAGAAAATTTCGCGAGCTCTTCCTCGCTTTCCCACCGAGGCGAAATAAAGGGGCTATTTTCTATCTCTGTGCTACCTTCGTTTCTATAGATCCTCCCACTTCACGTAGCCATAAACATCAATTTATTCGCATAACCCACTTTTCACACAATAGCATTTTAATCCAAGTGTTCAATGATTTAATGTACTTACCTCACGGTCCTTTGAGGAAGCATCATTTCACCTCACTGTAGCTGAATGTCGTGTCTACTACGAACTCGGTGATAAACCCTCCTATAATTTGATCGAGCCAATGGTCTACAACGCACAAGATCTTATCTTCCGACGCTTCTAGTCTATGCACTAATTCTGGAGTCCACACAATCGGTTTGTCGAGCCTACACCTTCCCTGACTGTCTGCGAGCTTCGCGATCCTCTCGTACAACTCAGAGGGGAAGGATGCAAATAAAATTTTGTGGATTTTCTTATATAAGTAGCGCTCCAAACACTTTTCATTTGATACTCGTGGATTCCTGTTTTCCTACACTGCGAACTCGTGAATCTTTCTATCCAACCACCCTTCAATTTATTTCTTTGTTGGATTCTGGTGAAACAACATCAGACATCCCTTATGCAGATCCCGATCCTGGCAACGAAACCATCTATTGGCTTGTTGGGGCCTGACCCTGGTTTAGAGGTGATTTAGCCAAACAAATCTTGGTACTACTGGCCCTTTCGGCAACAGTCCGCAGAGCGCAGACTGAGGTCTCACCCGAAGTAGTATGGGAGGGTGCTAGAACCAGGTTTCCACACCCTGGAGATGTCTAATGTTTTCAAGTGGTTTGCAGTTCGACCCTGTGTGCACGTCTCTACACGCACTTACCCGTTCCTTGCAGCCTGTGATGCTGCCTTCACGCAACCCTACTCAGGGGCTGAACAATGTTATTACCCTAGTCCTTATTAGTAGCCCGATATTAGTTGATTAACTTAGCTTATTTGTATGCTTTCAGTTATACTTAACAATATTCACCATTCATACAAGTGCGCGCAGTAAATAAACAATATAATGGAAATTGTGATCAAACATGTAATAACTCAGAATAGATGCACAAAATTGGTAACAAAACCTTTATTTATTAATCTCTTTTCTGGTTACAGACTCTACTCTACCCTACGCACTCAACTGCAGGGATCCACGCACTCAGCTGCGGACTATACTAGGCCTCTACGCACTCAGCTGCAGAGCCTTTTCCTACTACTACGAACCAAGACACACTTAGACACTTTCTCTGAGCTTCTATCTCATACTTTGCTCTTCCTTCCTTTTTATCTATCTTTTACACTTAGAGCTTTGCTCTATTTATACAATCCCATGGTCCGTGGGCCGACATTACATTCAAAACTTAGGGCGGATAACCCTATGACTCCAACATACACTTCGTACCCGTAATTCATGGAGCTTTACAATAATATCACTCAAAAGTTAGGCTTTGAGACCCAAAAGATGCTGCGGGGGATTCCATGCCCAACAGGCCCCCAACACAAACATAGTGACTCACCCTCGAGTCACTCTGTCGGCATGAAGATCTTGGTGTAGAGTCCCTCCAACTGGTCTCGAATGGTACTGATGTCCACAGTGCACTGAGCCGCTGCTTGCTGAACCTGCTGCATCCATTCTTTTGAGACCTCTGTGGCCGGCGTGCTGCCCTACATCTATGCATGCATCCCCTGAATGTGTGTGAGCTTCCCTTCAATATTCACTGTGATCGTGAAGGCCTCGTCAATCCATTGTTGAACACGTGCTTTGAGAACTGCTTCCTTATGGTGCGCTGCATCCACCTGCTCCTTTAATTCCTTGGCTTGCTACGTCCTCGCAAGCCGCTGAGTGAGGACTACTGTCTGCACAGTTCCTCTGATGCTATCATACTGCTGCTAGAGTTTGCGTGCCTATGTCTCTAGCTACTGAATGTTGGGGTCCTCCTACAAAGTCGTGAGGACCTCAAGTGCCTATTCCAATATGTCGGTACAGTCGCGCACTGCACCTCCAATTTCTTTCAACCCTGTTGTGATAGCGCTAGCGCATTGTTCTCGGATTTCTGGGGGAGCGGAAGCCTGCGCCTTCAACCACATCTTGGCGATCTGAAGAGTCAGCTCCAGCTGAACCTTTATCGTCTCTTTCCTGGCCTCGCGGACTGTAGTTTCCAAATTCTGGATTCGTACTTCTACCGGTATATCTGCTGTGATGGACAACTCCGGGACATGGCAGCAAGCGTCATCTATTTCGTGGTGTTGGCACTTCTAGATTTTTCTTAGCCTTTCACTTTGAAGTGCGATGCATTAGGTGTGGGGATCGGGGCAATCTTTTCCTAAGGAGGGCACCCCATTGCATTCAAGTGCCGGAAGCTTCTACCTCATGAGATGTCGTATTCCATTTATGACAAGGATATGTTGGCCATAATGCATGTCTTGGCCAAGTTTAGATAATACTTGGAGGGGAGCAGATGTTGGGTTAAGACAGATCACAACAGTCTTTGCCATTTCATGGGGCAGCAGGGCCTCAATGACAGACAATAGAGGTGGGTGATCAAGGTGCAGGCCTACGATTTTGATAATGAGTATGTGCAAGGGAAGCACAATTTGGTGGTGGATGCACTATCTAGGAGACCAACCCAACTTTCACTCATGAGAATTTGTTATGATTGGAAGGCTCAAATATTGGTAGAATACTCCAAGGATCATTGAGTGTGCAAGATCTTGGTGGGAAGCTATGCAAATGACCACTACAAGGTGATGGATGAGGTTATTTATTATAAGGGGAACATATTTTTGGTTCCTTGATCCTGGTTGAGAAAGCGCATCCTTCGAGCAACTCATGATTCTCCTTTGTCTGTGCGCCAGGGGTTTAGGAAGACTTATATGGCAGTGAGAGAGTGCTTCACTTGGAAGGGCCTCAAAGGAGACATGTTGAGGCATTTTCAGAAGTGTGAAGTGTGCCAGAGGAACAAAGGAGAGTTGACCCATCCAACATTATTTTTGTAGCCTCTTCCCATCCCTGAGGGGAAATGGGAGAGAATATCTATGGATTTAATCATTGGACTTACCTCAATGTAAGGGAAGGATTGTATTTTTGTGGTGGTCAACCTTCTAACAAAGTTTTCACACTTCTTTGTCATACCGACCCGATATTCAACATCACAGGTGGAATATTTCTTTAGGGAGGTCTTTTGTTTGCATAGATTCCCTAAGAATATAGTCAATGATAGAGATAACCGATTCATGGGAGGATTTTGGTATGATATCTTTAGGATAGTCGACACCAATCTCACCCTGAGTACTAGTTATCATCCACAGACCGATGGCCAAACCGAGAGGGTGAACTAGTGGTTAGAGGGTTATCTCATGAAATATGTGACATGGTAGCAGAGGGCTTGGATTCAATGGTTTCATTTGGGAAAGTATTGTTACAACATGACCCATCACATGTTCATTGGTATGATACCTTTCTGTGCTTTATATGGTTATGATGCTTTTTCTTTTGATGACATTTTTTTTCGAGACAATAGGGCACCAAAGGCCAAGGATTGGAACCTAGAGAGCCAAGATATCCTTAAGGCTCTTAAGGATAATTTAAAAACAACCCATAACTAGTAGAAGATGTATGATAACCAACATCAAGTAGAGAGGTATTTCGAGGAGGGGGACTTGGTATACCTTTGATTTCAGCCTTACCGTCAATCCACACTGAAGCAGAAGGGGGCTGAAAAGTTGCAATCGAGATTCTTTGGGCCTTACAGAGTTATCAAGAGGGTTGGAGAGGTGGATTACGAGTTGGAGCTACCACCCATGAGAAAGATCCATAACATTTTTCATGTGTCATGCCTCAAGAGGGTGTTGGGGTAGTAGGTTATAGTAGCTGTGGACTTTCCTCCACTTGATGATGAGGGGAATATGGTTTTAGAACCATAAGCCATCTTGGAGACCAAGGAGAGGAATCTCAGAAGTAGGGTCATCAGAGAGTATTTGGTACGTTGGAAGAGTTTACTAGATGAGGATAACACTTGGGAAGGGGAACACATACTTGAGCATCCAACATTGAAGTTGCTTGGGGACAAGAAATATATGGGAGGGGAGGATTTTCATGTACCTTCCTAAATTATTTTGGAATAAGATTAATTTTTATATTATGGGGCCAATTTTGGAGTTAGTCGGTCCCATATGATTTTATTAGGAGATTAGACTTAGGAAAAACTATTTTGGTTGTGGTTAATTTTTGCATGGAGATGGTTAAGTGAGGGCCCACGATGGAGAAAGAATTGGATGTGAAAGTGCTCCACAAAATCTATATAAGGAAGGGAAATCTCCTCATCTCATTCATCTTTTTGGCATATCGATTTATCTTTGGTTGCTTGAGTTTCTTAGCTGATTCATTCGCTATTCAACACACGTTCTTCAAGTGAAGTGCTCATTCTTTCTTCAGGGGACTTCAAGTGCCGCCCTAGGAAGGTTTTTATTCATTTTTTTAGGAGGATCTCATTATGATTTCTGACGATTACATTCATCTCTATCTGGTGCGTATTATTGGGGGATGTAGTGAAGAGGAGGCCGAGTTTGCTTATGGGTTCTAGCAGTGGAGTTTGGGTGAGATATTTTCCAGAGAGGAGGCATAGGAGGATTGTTGGCATTTAGGAGAGTTTTGGAGCTGGAGGAGTGTGCTACCTTACAGGGTGACCTTCGCACTTCCTCTGCTAGCACTGAGGCAACACTGGGTGCTCACGTGGGTGAGTAGAGTATCAATCTTTGAGGCTGAAATTTAACGTGGAGGTTAAGGGAAATATTTGGAGAGGTGATTTCTGCATTTTTGGAGCTTGGAGGAGGATTTCGGTGGTGTTCCTTGTAGACTATATTCCTTGAGAATTTTGGAGGGTGTAGGGTCTATTGGAGGCTGAATTTGGGAGGTCAAAATATAGCCAAACCATTTTTGGGTTTTTTACAAGGATCCCAGATATAAAGTTCCAGTATTTTTTGAGAACCGGAGACGAGGTTTCTCGTAGTTAGTTTTCATCCAACACTGTAGTTTTTAGGGGACAACAGAGAGCATTAGAGGAGTAGTTATTTTCCATCTTTGAAATTATTGTTTGTCACCTGGGTTCTGTTAAGCTTTCATTTGAGGTAAGCCCAGGTGAATTTCTCTTTACTATTGTGCTTGCTCCATTCCATTAATAAAATGGCTTGGTTGGTTCTCATTTCTGGAGTGTATTGAGAATTTGCTGATTGTTTAATTTTTCTGTGTATAAATCATCTTTTCTTTTTCATATCACTGTTTGTTTAAGTTTGGAACATTACATAATTCTTGATGAAGTACTCCCACCCGCGTTGGATAAACTGACATAAAACTGCATGCCTGACTATGCACCACTTTGAGTTTGAGCACCTTGGGATCACCCTCCTACAACCTGACCAATTTCAATACTATTGGTATTTCCTCCTCCTTGACTACAATTACTTCCACACAAGTTGTATCAATGTGCTGGGTGCTTACCTCCTGGTTCATAGATGTGCACAAGGTTGTGGGCTCAAAACTAGGCATGGTCTAATTCTGCCATTCCGGTTTCGAATCTTCCATACTACGTGGAATCATTTGTTATCTCTCTCCTTCCTCCATTTATTGTTTTTCGAACTACGTCCATTCATATCTCTAGTCACTAGCACTACTTGTCCTACTATTGCCTCTCCTAGCCCCTCCCTCTGGGATCCTTGTTGGGTAGCGGACCCCCCGCGTAACGGTTTTGGGGCTCAAAGCCCACGATTTTGGGTCAAAGTATGGTAAATGTTCCGCGAAGTGTGCAGAGCGTGAATTGTAATGGGTTAAGTCTACGGGTAGTCCACCCCAAAATGTCATAGGTTAATATAAAAGGTGTCGGCTTGCCAATGGTTTGCGGATCATGGGAATGTATAAATAGAGTAAGGCGCTAGGCTTAGAGGACAGTTTTTGGATGATAGATTGGATGTATGGGTTTGTGAAAGCAAGAGTAATATGAGTCTGTAAAGTTCAAGTCGTGGGAAGTCGAGGGTAGAGTAGGCTCTACAACTATGTGCGTAGGGTGGAGTTGGATTGTATTGAACGGAAGATTATTAAAGATAAGTATTTTTGAATTAATATGTATTTGATCATAGATCTGAATGTTTACGCTTATGTTATAATTTTATGAAGTATATTTAATATCAATGATTGCGTGCACTGGGTTTAACTGTTAAATGTTCGCTTAAAAGCCTTAAAGAACAAATCAGATCTATAATAAATATAAGACTAAATGATCTAAGAAACTCCCCTTCAAGGATCTTTGCAAAGGTATGACTGCTGCGCGAAATAGCATAAGTGTGTAGATCAGGTTTCGAATCCTCCAGACCTCATCAAGACATCCCTAGGGTGCAGAAACCTGGTTCCAACACCCTCCTATACTATCACGGGTGAGACTTTATTCTGTGCTCCGTGGATTGTTTCCAAAAGGGCCAGTAGTACGAGATTTGTTTGGCTAAAACTCTTTTGAACCTGGGTCAGGGCCCAATAAGCCAATGGTTTCGTTGCCAAGACCGGGATCTACCTAAAGGGATGTCTGATGTCGGAACACTAGAACTCTACAAAAAAAGAGATTGAAGAGTGTTTCGATCAGAAGCTTCACAAGTTCGTGGTACAGGAGAACAAAACCTCGCAGATATTTGAGAAGAGGTTGCTGGATCGCTACATATACACAGAAATCCTCGAGATCTTCTTCGCGTCCTTCTTGTTAGAACTGTATGAGTGGATCACGAGGCTAGCAGACAGCACAGGAAGGTGTAAGCTTGATCAGCCGATAGTGTGGACTTCGGCGTTAGTGCGTAGGCTAGAGGCATCTGAAGATAAGATTGCTCGGGCCGTAGATTATTGGTTAGATTGGATAATAAGAGGGTTTATCACTGAATACGTGATAGACACAACTATCAGCTACAACGAAGCCGAAAAGCATTTTCTCAAAGGACTACGAGGTTAGTACATCAAATCGTTGAATACCTGGATTAAAATACTGTTATGTGAAAAATAGGTTATGCGAATCCATTGATGTCTGGGGTAACGCAGAGCGGAAGAGGCTACCAAGGGATCGAAGGATTAGAGAACAATCCCCTGATTTCACTTTCGCGGGAAAGCAAGGAGGAGCTTGCTGGGTTTTCTCTAAGAAGTGCAGTCCGGTTGATAAAGCAGTGCATTCCATAGCTACCGCCCCCATCCACACCATTGCCTTCTTCACCTCCATCCACCCCATCTCCACCTACCCCACCTCCACCACCTCCAAGGGTTGGAATGGCGAGTGCGATCAAGTTTCCTATGTTTAGAGGCATAGGAAATGAGGAACTAGATCAGTTTTGGTTTGTGGTAAAGGCAGTATGGGAAGCCCAAGGCGTTACAGACGATAACATTAAAAAGGCTACCTTAGTGAGTGCATTGTAGGATCGTGCGTTGACGTGGTATATTAAGAACTCTAGTGATCATCCGAATGCTGGAATAGCAGAGATCCAGGATACATTGAACAAAGAGTTTAGTCGACCAAAATTAGAAACTTAGTCAATCATCAGATTTAAGGAAATTGTGATGCTTCCAGGAGAGACACCGTGGGATCTCAATCAGTGCCTAAAAAGTATTATCTGTGAAGCCAATAAGACGCTTTCGGATGTGCAACACCGTGCCTAGTTTGTGGCATCCTTGACACTGCACCTAAGGACAATGTTGTCACAACAAAACATCTCGACCCAGGCTGAAGCATTCGATATAGTGATGAGGTTGCATGAAACGCCAATACAAGATCCTGGGTTGGGAGTCCAACAAATCCATGCACAATTACAAAACCTATGCCTAGAGATGCAGAGTTTGAAGAAGGATAGGGTGCCTTAGTTAGAGGCATGCGAAGAAGTGTGGTGTATAAAATGTAAGGCCCAGGGTCACAATAAGGATCACTGTCCCATATTTGTGAATTATTTGGTAGGAGGGGGACCAATGCCAGTGAGGCTGGAGGTACAAGTAGGGCCAAGTGCAGCCCCTACACTTTGGTGAGCGATTTGTCAAGTAGGACGAAAGCACGCCACAGACAATTTCCACCTATTGCAGAAGTATACCTAGGCTCCGCAGCAATTGTACTGTAACTTTTGTAGATCAGTGGGCCACGACGAGCAAATGTGTCAGAGCTATGAACTAATGATGGATAGAACCCCAGCAAACCAAATGTAGACTGAAACGTGAGGATTCCAAGGACGTGGACGAGGGAGAGGAGGAATGGGACTTGGATGAGGGCATGAACAACTGATCTATTATAATTGCGGAGGGTTGGGGCACTACGCGCGTGATTGTACCAAGCCAACGAGAATATCTTGTCCGTACTGTGAACAGTTTGATCATGAAATGGTAGATTGCCCAACTCTGATCGCCCAAATGCATGAGAAAGGGGTACTATAACCTACCCCAACTCAAAACATCCAAATGATGAGGTCTGAACCACTCGAAGAGGACCCCAACATAAATATGGTACTTAGAAGTGGCACAACTATGGGGGAAGATAAGAGGAAACTGCCTAAAGAAGATTCGAAGGTTTGCGAGGCTCCTACAAGGGAACCTGTGTCTGCACGTGTGAAGGAAATGTTCAAGGAAGCCAAGAAGAGCATCATGAAAGACTCCAATTCAGATAGTAAGGATCAACCTGAGTCGGGAGTGGATCCTTCTATGCTTACTACCTTTTTAGAAACATGTATGAAACTACTACGCGACAATAAGGCAATTAAAGGATTACAAGAACTGATCACTAGATGCACAGGATTAGGAGAGCCACGTATGATCCGAAAGCTTGGAAAGCATGCTTTGCGCATTGGATGAGAAATGCGATTGACGGTGCAAATAGGTGAGTATGAGATGGATCAGGTCATCTTGGATTTGGGGTCAGATGCGAATGTGTTGCCTAAGAAAACGTGGGAACGCATGGGAAGGCTTGTGCTACAGTGGTCTTCCATTCAACTGCGGATGGCCAACTAGCAGAAGATCTTACCAATGGGAAGGTTGCAAGGGGTGACAGTGGACATTGAAGGCGTAAGTACATAGACAGACTTTGAGGTAATAGAACTTGTTGATGACAGTAATCCATACCCCGTGTTGCTAAGAATAGACTAGGCCACAACCATGAATGGGGTTATTAACTTAAAAAGACAGAAGATGATATTCGAGAAAAAGTCACTTCGTGTAATAGTTCCACTGGATCCAGCCAAAGGGGTGCGTTACACTGAACTTGTGCACAAGGAGGACAGTGACGAAGAACTAGATGGTATTTATCAGTTAATGTCCCAAGACCAGGATAGGGTGAATCCAACGACAGACGGAAGAATCTCATGGGAATGCGACAGTTCCTGCGTGTCGAATTCAGATGAAGAGGTAGAGCACTGGTAGAACAGATTGCATGAGGTAATGACGCTAAATTGTAATATGATGATCAGATCACTGCGGCGTGTGACAACTGAAGTAAGGACACTACCGGCAAGTGACAGTGCAACAAATGGGGAGGAATTCATAAACCACTAGGGAACTACAATTATGGAGTAGAAGTGGCCCGGTGCACATGAAGAGGTGTTGCGCGCAACAAATACACAAGGGTGGAGTACACCTAGGGAGATTAGGTGGCATAGGCGTGAGCGTAGAAGGCGGCTGCATATACAAACCAGAGGCTCTCAACATCAAAAGTGGCCTTGACAACCTGGATGAAGCGAATTGAACAACCACCTATGACGAGGGATGCAGCCGTATAAACTAAATTTGTGCGTACCAAGGGTTTGGTGGACCTATAGGACCATAAAAAAAACAGGGTGTGCGAAGATGGCCTTATCCGCGCTCAGACAGGATGAAACTAGGAAGGTGGAGGGAAGTTCCATGACCACCGCCCCTGCAGTTCGAACTAGACACTGGGACCTAGGCAAAGGAATTCAACAATTGAAGGAAGCCATTCGGTGCGGCAGCTTGAGACTTCGCAAACTTGATGAAGAATGGGCAAGGTTAAGAAGGAAAAGTGCGAGGTTGGATGAGGAAATCAACAAAATAAAAATTGGAACCACACAAATAGGCTGCATGACTCTGAGAATAAGGGGACCAGACATGGCTAGCTGTCCTACGATATTAGAACAAGTTGCAACCCTGCTATCATGGTTGCAACCGCACCCTACAGAATGGGTGAGCACAGAACACGACATGCTACTAGGTTCAAAGGTATGTGAAGGGTGCCTGTAGCCCGGGCTAGCAGGGAAGTGGAAGCCTCGCACGGGGGGTGCAACCACCTGACTATCCGTAGGAGGCCTAGTCTCAGCACTCCACACAATTGGAAGAGGGTGCAGGACTATAAATAAGTTTGTGGGGAGGTTGTGTGGCTCAGAAATGGTGCACAGGATCAGTATGAAGTATAAAATGCGTCCGCGTACGAGGGACTACGCTGCCATGTGGGAAGGATGGAAGGTGACTGTTGTAGACACTGTTCATGACAAGATGTCCCATTTAAGACACCGAGGAGTGGGCGGTGGGAAATTAAGACACAGGGTTGAATGGATCTACCGCCAAAATCGCATTAATGAGCCACGAACGAAGGGCATGACCGAATTTGAATTTGAAAAGGTATATAAAGCACAGGTGGCTTGTCACCAAACAATGTTTGGCCCTTTGCATATTAGGTCGTTCTGGGTTCAAGACGATAGAAGCATGATGAATGAGGCGATCGTCAAAGAAAGCACATGGTTTCAAGAATTACCGAAGGAACTGCAAGAGTCCTTACTAAGGTTGATATCCACAACCCAGGATGTTACGCAGAACCCTACACCGTAGGTGGGAGGGACAGATGAAATCCCTAAATCACCCAGGATGCCATGGACCAAGAAGGACCCCCAGGTAGTAGGACTAGTACGGATGTCCCCAAGAAATCCGTGATTCAGTAAGCTGTTGATGGAAGAAAAGGGTAAAACCGTTACTATTGAGAGCGATGATGAGGAAGAGGATCCGCCGACATATGTCGAAGAAATGGAACCAAAGGAAGAGATAGAAGAGGATATCCAACCAGTGCGGGCTCCTGCAAAATGACCCAAGTATGTCCCTCCATGGAAAGGGAGGGTCAAGGTACCTAAAGATTTGGATGTTGTTCAGAGCAAGCTTATAACCCCGTCCCTCCCCAAAGGGGTTCTGCTCAAAGGAACGGAGTTTGGCCGCATTCCTACTATGAAATTTGAAGACTGGGACCTCGTGGATACTGAGAAGTTTCCTCATTTGGAAACTAGCGAACTGATGGAACAAAGCACGGAGGGGGCCATTACAACACTACAGCTGAAGGAATGGCTACAAAGGGTGGAGGAGGCTGGGCTACTCCACCTCCTGTCAATTCCACATTTTCATCGGGCCCCAATCACAATATTGGTCATCAGGCAACTGCTCTGCCTACTGCACGATGGGTACTTATGGCTAGGAAAACCCATCCCTATCATGGTGGAACTCATTCATAGGATCTCTCGGCTTCCCTGCGAGGGAAGGGACCCCATGGAAATAGTGGGCACAGGTGGTGACTTAACGATTGCGGAAACCATGAAAAAGAAATATAACTTGGAGAAAAAGCAGAGAAGGTATGTTATCATTAGAATTTAGGACAAAGGGGTCTGCATTGCTACCCAATTGCTGGCAGGGAAGGTAATGAGAAAATGCTGAGGCAGTGAGGTACCAGCAACGGTCATCACGTTAGCTGAGAAATGCGTAGAAGGGGTACAATTTAATTGGGCGCAGTTCCTCCATGACGAATTCCTAACAAACTGTAGGGAAGCCTAGGAGGAGGGTAAGACCTTCCACTATGCATGGTTACTCCTATCCATCCTATTGGTTACAAGTGAATTGCCTGAGGATAGTCAGTTTCCTCCCCTAGACCAGTATTGGCTAGAAGCAGCTAGATATACATCACTATGGGCAACAAAGGATGCCGCAAGAATCCACGAAGTCAAGATTTTCTGGATACTAATGGATGCAAGCATACGATAGTGGATCAACCAGCAACCCTACTTAACTACCGAAGTATATGACAGTGTGAAAAACGTTGCTGACTTTAAGGTGGATATGCACCATGTGTATATCAGGGCACGCAAGGATCTAGAGCAGACATGGACCACACTTCCTTTCATCGCCATTGATGATGTTGTTTTCGTGGTACTTGATACTTGGCCACCAGAGTGGCATGGACCAGATGCGGTAGGGCGCGATGAGGCTGCAATCCAAAAGCAGAAGGCTGCCACCAAATCCCTAGCACAACAGAAGTGAAATGAATAGCTTGCTGAGGAAGTATGGGCATTCCGGGAGGTAGCGCAGGCTGCCACAGACAAGGCAACAATAGGAGGGGTTTCTACAACAGAAGGCGAAAGAGGCTTGAATGTAACTACAGAGTCGGAAATGGATACTATGATGGAAGGTGCGGAGCCAAGCACCGCCTGTTCACCCTTAAAATGAAAGCGCACGACAGAGCAGTCAAGGTCAAGGAAGAAGACCAAGCCATCCAAGCTGGACGTGGAACTTATTACATTGACTGAGGGTGACCTATGTGACATCACGGAAACAGTGCGCGAAGCTACCAGGGAGGCACTTGATGAGGCCATGACAGAGTAGTAGACTATGTTGGGCGCACTCAGGATGCAGCTGCAGGCACTTCAAGCACGGTCCCCATAGCTAGGCGTGATAGCTGCCCATGGAGCTACGGGTATGGTAGCAACTGAGCAGCTGCTGCAGGCCAAAATGGCTAATACCATCGCACTTCTAGTTGGAGCATTGACAACAGATAACGTGGAGGACAGAGTCATGGCAGGCCGACTCTTAGGACTTGGCTTAAACTTGGCTACCCTCCCGCGAGAAGTCTTATACCAGCTACAGGATGGCGCAGCGATGGAGCTCCGCACTAGGGAAGGACGTGTGGTACATCTACTTAGTGAGAAACGAATTAACATCGAGCAGTTGTGCCTCCAACAAGATGAAGCAATAATAGAGAATCAACAGTTGGAGCAAATTGTGCAGGAAGCGTGTTGCCGCACCCCTGAGCTCGAGATTGCGACAGAATTACCTATAGGCATATGGATCCACAAGTTGGCCAGTGGGTTCCATGAAGCAAAGGAAGAAGCAACAAAAGTACAGTTGGACCTCAGCTTGCAGATTTCCAAACTGAGACTCAAGGTGCAACCTTCTACACCACCAGAAGTTAGAGAGTAGTGGCAACGTGCCATCCAATTCAGGCGGGAAGTAATAGCACGTGCCATACAGGAGTGCACTGGCTTGCTAGATCAGTCATTTAGCATGGTCACTTCACTACAGGAAGATCCAACATTACAGCGGTTAGAGACCGAAGCACGGGAGCTGCAACAGGCCTATGATAGTGTCCGGGGGACCGTGCAGACAGTTTCCCTCACTCAGCGATTGACCAAGATGAGGGAGGCCCAGGCTCTCAAGGCACAAGTTGACATTGCTCGTCAGAAAGAAGCAGTCCTTAAAGAATGCATCCAACCGTGGCTTGATGAGGCATTCATGGTCACCACCAACATTGAGGGAAAGTTAGCTCACATGCAGGAAGTATATGAACTTTGAGAACCAAGTGAAGCTTCTAATGATGTGTCAGAGGCTCGCGTGCAACAAGTACAGCAGATGGCAGAAGAATGTATTGCAGAAGTAAGTGAAGCGCAGAAGTTGTTGAATAACCTCCACGCAAAGATCACCATACCAGCCGAGTGACTCTGGACGAGTCATGATGATTGTGTTGAGGGCCTACTAGGTAGCGGACCCCTCCCGTAATAGTTTTGGGGCTCAAAGCCTGCGATTTTGGGTAAAAGTATGGTAAATGTTTCGCGAAGTGCACGAAGCGCGAATTGTGATGGGTTAAGTCCAAGGGTAGTCCACCCCAAAATGTTATAGGTTAATCTAGAAGGTGTTGGCTTGCCCATGGTCCGCGGACCATAGGAATGTATAAATAGAGTAAGGTGCTAGGCTTAGAGGATAGTTTTTGGATGATAGCTTGGATGTATGGGTTTGCGGAAGCAAGAGTAATCTAAGTCTATAAAGTTTGAGTCATGGGAAGTCGAGGGTAGAGTAGGCTCTATAGTTGTGTGTGCAGAGGCCTGGTAGAGTCCGCAGCTGTGTGCGCGGACCCCTACAGCTATGTGCGCAGGGTGGAGTTGGATTGTATTGAACGGGAGATTAATAAAGTTAAGTATTTCTGAATTATTGTGTATCTGATCACAGATCTGAATGTTTACGCTTATGTTATGATTTTATGAAGTATATTTAAGATCTATGATTGCGCGCACTGGGTTTAATTGTTAATGTTTGCTTAAAGGCTTTAAAGAATAAATCAGATCTATAATAAATATAAGACTAAAGGATCTAAGAAACTCTCCATCGTGGATCTTCGTGAAGGCATGACTACTGGGCGAAACAACATAAGTGCGTAGATTGGGTTGCGAATCCTCTAGACCTCATCAAGACATCCCTAGGGTGCGGAAACCTGGTTCTAGTACCCTTCTATACTACCTTGGGTGAGACTTCAGTCTGCGCTCTACAGATTATTGTTGAAAGGACCAGTAGTAAGGGATTTGTTTGGCTAAAACTCTTCCAAACCTGGGTTAGGGCCAAATAAGCCAACAATCCTCCTTTTTCTAGGCATCTATGCTAACCGACCTCCTCTTGCATCACCCTGTTAATGCATCCTCCCACACCTCAAAGTTCCATCCTCATAACTATCTTGCTCCATCCTTTCCCTTTTCCTTTTTATGCACAGTTCTGGGCCCACTATCAGCCTCCACCACTGTCCTTCTTCCTCTTCTCCTTTTCTTCTCCTCATACCATCTACCAAGTCTACCCCACTTCCCCTTCGCTTAGGTGGCTTAGTTGTTCATGGTGTTGGACTATAGAGGAAAAACATTGTGGTCATACAAAATCATTTTTATCAACAATGGTATTGATCTTATGAATCTTTGTCTTGGTCCCTTGAAAACATTCCACTCTGCTGTAGCATAGGACACCGTTGCCTCTACTGCAAACTCAATAATATATCCCTCCAAAAGACTTTAAAACAAAAAATCAACAACATGAGATGTCATATTGCATACCGCTTGAAGCCGACATACTTGCTATTGAAATATGTAACTAGGTTCGATATTCATAATGACATATGTAATCATGATTTCATATATTTTATGTAATGAGAAAAATAAATTATTATTATTGATCTTGAGGCATGGATTTCATTCTCAATAGAATTTATTTTTATGTATTAAGCTCCCATTGTGAGATTCTAAGGCTTGTCATTGAATCTACAAGTCTAGGGAGTCATTGTCATGTATAAAAGACCCATTTGGGCATGTTACATATTGTAAGAAGAATTAATTTGAGTCAAAATTTAGTCAAAGAACTCTTCAAGACCAAGTCATAAAGGCAAAGTACAAGTCAGCCTTCTCAAACATCAAGTTGGCCTAGAGACAAATTCAAGTCGGCCTAAAATCATGGATGATGAAGTCTATATATAGGATGAATTTTCTTCATTCTAGCATCATCAATGAACATCGCATAAGTTCACTCATCAAGGAAATAAAGGGTCTCACATCAAGTGAAGAAGAAGAGGATTAAAGTAGAGATAAAATTGTTGTCTTTCAAATATATTTTGCGATAATTTCCTCACACGTGTGGACTGTAACTAGGGCACCTTCTTAGCCACAAAAAGAAAAAATTATAGTCAGTCCAAATAGATGAATCAAGGGTGAAAGAAGTCTAAAATAACAAGCCAAATAGTCAAAGAAAGGAAGCTTGCCCAAGTGAAGGAAAGAACAAGTATCTAACATCCTCAATCTATCACATGTGTGAAAAATACATTCTATTATAGGAGGCCAAGAGTTTCAGTCAAGGAGGCTAAGAGTTGCAGTCAAGGAGGTTGAGAGTTTTAGACAAGTATTGTAGGCTCAAATATTGAAGTTGAAGAAGAGATTGCAGTTGAATCAAGAAGAGGTTATATTTGACTTGAGGCAAGTTTTACTTGGTCTTGGAGAAGTTCATTGTCAAGGGTCTAGGTCTTGGACTTCGCCAATTGAATATTCTATAAGAAGAAGAATTCGTGTGGGTTTTCCTCTTAGAGTTTGGAGAGGTTTTGGCCCCGGATGATTGCAAATATCTTGTTTCCTTTGTCTTATTTTTATTTATGTTTTGGTAGTTTTTTGATGAAGAATAAATCTAGTAAAAAATCAAGTAAAAGAAGAAGCTAATGAAGTAAAAATACATCACAAATAATTATCAAGTAAGAGAAATCACCTACACTTGCTGCCCCTAGATTTCTCAACACTTCCTCCAACATCTAATTCCTTGGCTTGTTGTACCGATACGTCGAGTTATTGTCCTTCAACTATTGAAACCACTCCATCAAGATATTAGGAAACTCTCCAAAGAAATCTTCATGAAAGTTAGTGAACACATACTTTTGCAGCCATTTCTCCGTGCTATGGTTCTTGTATTCTAATTATTTCACAACAAATTTGCTCATATTCTTCCTGAACCATCATGTAATCTCCTCCCTCATTGGGTTCCATGACCTCCACATTCCTATGAGAAAATCCCGTCACAAAACCATCCCTGTCCTGACAAAAAAACCATTTTTTGGCATGTGTGATTATTATAAACTTAGGATTTGATACACAGTGGCCAAAAAATACCCGCTTAACATTGACCCTTTCGGAAACACCCATGAAGTGAGTGAAGTCTCACTAGAGATGATAATAGGTGATTTTCAAAACTAGGTTTCCACAATTTTAGAGGATTGTCTTAGGACTCACAACGCACAATTTCTAACAGACACATACTTCATACCTACCTATTACCGCAAAATATGCAATGTTAATCCCTTCAACTACTAGACAATGCAAAAATCAGGACTAATAGTGTGCTAAGAATCCCAAAGGTTCATGCTTTCGACCATTAGATGTTATACATACACTTAACTAAGACTATTCCTTATTACAAGCTGACGACACTATGTATTATTCCTAACTATGCCATAGCCTTTCGACCCCCTTAAGCATATTAAGAATTGTTCGACACAGTAACAAACAAATAAACATAAATAGCTCTAGGATACCCTAAGCACCATTACAGGAACTCTGAACTACCATAAAAACCATTTATCATCCAGGAAGATAATACACATAAATAACATGTTTTGACATCGATATAAAACAAAAGAGGAAATCTATCCATCCACGATTTTGTATTAGCATTAAAAAGGAAAAGGCGTTGTGTGATGAGTTACATTTAACAGGACCATGAACTCACCAATGTTTCAAAGACAGGCCATCTACAGACAGGAGTAGGAAACATGATATAAAATTAAGACATTCAAATGAGCATGACAATACAATGAAGTTGCTCTGCAACGATTGACTCTAAAAAAACCGCCTATGAACTCTAAGCATTCTGATATTACATTAAAATTACTCGACTAAATACAAATTCTATAACTCTAAGTCCTTCTTGTCAAGTGAGTAACATTCAGCCATCAACCCATGTTCTGTCCTCAACTTGCCTTCTTATCTTCATCTGAAAACTTTCTCAAACCCTCTCATTCCTTTGCCCGGGTTCTCCAGTTGTCCTTCAATCGGTTAGGATATTTCCTCATCTCTTCTTGAGATGTCCTATGCATATTAGAAACCATTCAAAATATCCTTCTTTCTAATCAAATCCATTCCACCCTTTCTCCTCCTTCTTTAAAATATATCCATCCTCCTACTTGCCACGATATCCTTGGTTGGTTCCACCCTCTACGAAATCCTAACTGGAAATATTCTTTTAGACGGGCCTCCCATCCTCGAGCGGCACTATTTTACTCCTATGTGACATCCATCTGCGTTGTGCTCTGCCTACTGTGCCAGCGCAATGCTGTGCTCCACACAACCTCCTGTGTTCCTCATCCCTACTACGCAGTCCTATGCTTACACAACTTTAGCAAAAAAATTATGGGCTCCAATAAAAACATCATAACTTTATTATTATCAATTAATACATTTGGGATTACATCATGGAATGTAAAAGCTTTAGCCTTGTAGAGGAGAGCTATAAAGTTAAAATCTCCCTTTTCCTTATTGAGGTGGGTATTATATCATGTTAAATATAAATTAACGTTTAGAACTGATCAACATCATACTTATTAAAGTATAATGAATTACAAATAAATCAACCTAACAACCACATAGTTTTATTTAATGAAGGAAACCTAACATAGGTCACATCTTGTAGTTATGAAGAAAATAATCTCCCTTGGTCCTTAGCGCTGTAGAAACGAGTGAGGTGATTGTATTAACATGAGGGGTTGGCTTTAAAACCCCTTAAATATGTATGGATGAGACAAAATTCAAGGATTAGATGATTTTTATGGTACATAGAATCTTCTCACAATATGAATCCAAAAAAATCTATTTCTATATCATAATACATGTCAAAATAGTTTTCGCTTGTTAGAAGTAGATTGAGTGGTTGGAACTAACAATGTCAATATCCCCCACCTTAGTTCAAATCCTCTCTAAACTTAGCATATGATAACAATATTTGCATGGAAATATTAGAGGTTATAATATAAGCTCGAAGGATTGACGCTAAACTTCATGCATGATATTTTTCTTATTTTATCAATTCCCCAAATTTAAATATACAAAAAAGAAAAGAAAAAACAACATAGTTTTCATTATGAAAAAGAATCAAAACTATTTACCATAATACTTTTCTATGAAGACTTTAATATTATTTTATTACACATCATTGGAAATGTTCCTCAAAATCATAAAAATATTTTAGCACAAGTTTGTTATAATATGATTTCTCCATGGAATAAAAAACTACCCATAAAAATATGTAGAATCATAAAATTATCTTAACATTCTATTGTTGGAAATTCTTGAACATATTTAAAAGTTGTTTCTATAAATTAGGACTTTACCTATTTTAAATTGTTTATCTTATAATAATTATAAGAAAAATTATTTTTAACCTGATTTTAATAAACAAAAAATAAACTATTTAGTATTTGTTAGACTTTAAGCTTCTGTGGTTGTTATTTGGTGTAGTATGATTCGGATTATCCACAGTATTATATTCATCATGTTGATGTTTCGAACCCCAAAGAGGGTCCATCATCAGGACCAAAAAATGGTAGATTTGTTCTTTGAGAGAAGAATCCTATGACCAATGTATATATAAACCTAATTAATCCTAAATAGTGAAAGCCGACTTAACCTACATATATTAGTTTAATTTTTATTCTTATTTGATTTATTTATTTCAGTTTTAATTTACTTTTTGTTTTAATTATTTATTTTTAATTAAATTATTATAATTATTTTAAATAAATTAATTATTAATTAGTTTAGTTAGTTAATTAATTAATTAATTTAATCAGCTTATAATTTATTTTAATTTAATTATTATAATTAAATTAATTATTAATTAGTTTAGTTAATCAATCAATCAATTAATTTATAATTTGTTTTGATGATTTTATATTTCCTTTTCTTTTTATGTTAATTTTATTTTTAATTAATTAAACCCTAAGTATCTAGTTTATAAACAAGAAACCTATTTAATTATTTAATTAATAAATAAATAAATTTAATTAATTAATTAAATTGATTTATAATTTTTATAATTTCCAAATTTTAATTTATAAAACTAATTGTTACTCTAACCTATGGTCATTAGAATAATTTTTTTTGTTATATTGGTTACTATTAATTAATTATTTTTATTTTTATTTTCATTTTGGGGAGAAACCAGTAATACTAAGCTACAAAGGATTTGGAGGGATTTATTTGTCTAATGAGGGGAAGCAATTTCCACTAATCTCGCTCCCATTGTCCTTGTTGAGGTTTTGAGGAAATTTCATGATTTCGATGCCCTCTCTAATTTTTCTCTTTTGATAATGATCCTCTCTTGCAATGATTTTGGCGTCTTCTAAACATACATGGTGTTTGGTTTTGGTTGAGTGTTCCGCAAGGGCTGATGTACAGAATCTCCCATTCTTAATATTAGCTCCGTGCCTTTTAAGTCTTGTTTTCAGAGATTGTCCTGTTTCCCCAATATAACTCTTGCCACATGAGCAATCAATCTTGTACACACCCTTGAGTTGTTGATGATCTATGTTATCCTTGACTGATCTCATCATTTGCCTAATTGTTCTACATGTTGTAAATTGAGTGTTTATGTCCTTTTTAAATTCTTTTGCAATCTTATCTGTAATCCCCTGAATGAATGGGAGGTAAACTTTCCCACAATTTTCTTTTATGTTTTCCCCAGGATCCCTAGAGAGGACCTTATCCTAAGCTCTTTTTATAGCTTTCTTAATATTAAACTCCTTGTATCCTATGTTTACGAAAACAGAGGTTAAGTGTTTAATTTCTTCATTTAGGTGATCAGGGTCAGAAATTCTGAGAGCTCTAACAGCCAGAGTGTTTAAGACGCCAAATTTTTGTGATGGATGATGGTATGAGTCAGCATGTAGATAGCTATCCGTATGTGTTTTCTTCTTATAGACCTGGTGTCCCAAACTACCATCCTCTTTTCTACTGATCAAGACATCTAGAAAGGGGATTTTTTCGTTTTATTCAAGTTCCATAGTAAACTTGATTTCGGAAGAAATAGAGTTAAGATGATTGAAAAACTTCTCCAGCTCAGCCTTGCCATGAGTCCATTTTAAGTTGGTGTCATCAACAAATCTTTTCCACCAAGTTGGTTTCAAAGGGTAGGAGTCAAGGGATTTTCTTTCAAAGTACTCCATGTATAAGTTGGTGACAATAGGTGAGAGCGGGGATCCCATGGTGACTCCTGATATTTGTTCATAATATTGGTCTTGAAAATTGAAAAGGGTGGACCGTAAACAAATTTTTGGAAGTTTCGCTATTTCAGGATCTGTGGCTATCTTTATAACATGAACAACTTCATTTAGAGGGATCTTTGTAAACAAAGAAACCACGTCAAAACTAACCAGAATATCATCCTTATCCACCCTTTCATTTTAATAAGTTTTACAAAATCATTTGAGTCTTTTATAAAAGAGTTTGTGTTACCAACTAGAGGTTTCAAAATCTTAGCCACATACTTAGCTAATTCATAGGTAGGAGAACCAATGGTGTTGACTATTGGTCTAAGAGGGACCCCCTCCTTATGGATTTTTGGTAATCCATAGATTTGAGGTATAACCTCACAGGATGGAATTAGCTTATTTTTCATTTTATCCTCAAGGTTCGTTCCCATGATGGCATTCTTGACCTGTTTTATAACCCTAGGAATGGGGTTGGAGTTGATTTTCCTATAACTCCCACAATTTAAATGTTCATTCATCTTATGAATGTAATCCTCCTTATCTAACACAATAGTTGCCCCTCCTTTATCAGCCTTAAGAACAACTATCTTTTCATTATTATGAAGTGATTTAAAAGCATCTTGTTCTTCTTTATTTAAATTACTCTTTGGCTGCTTGGATTTCAACATAACAAGGGAACACTCCTGTCTTAATATCTCTTTATCATCCAATGAAAGGCCTTGAGTCCCATTCTCAATGTTACAGATAATGCTTTCAAATGGAATGTTCTTGGGGGAGACTGTGAATCCCAAGCCTTTGCTGAGCGTATTAATTTCTTCAGGAGTGAGCATTAAGGATGAGAGATTAACGACTCTTTTATCAGGTAATAGTTTTGATTTAGGGACATTGAGATTACTGGAAACATTAAGAGCAGATCTATCATTACCGCAGTTTTTAGGTTTTGCCCTAAATTGGTTATCTACACATGTCCTATCAACGCTGTCAATCTTAATGTTATTATTATTATTCTTTCTGGTATCATTAACTAGGGGATTAATTTCTGAAACGGGTTTCTCATATTCTTTGTTTTTGTTGTCCCTTCCCTTATTGTTAGAGCTGTAGTATTTACCCCATCTATGCTTGTTATGGCATCAGCGCTGTTGTTGTTCACAGTTTCAACATTAATCATATCGCGGAGAGAGGAATTAATGAAATTTACATTACTGGGGTCAGCGTAGGACTCAACGCAAGAACTTGATGTTACCATGTTCACTGTATCTGCCACTGCATCACTTGTCCATGATTTAGCAGCACTGTCATCCGTAGTAGCATTTTTGTTACTGGTTTCTATTTCGTGACTGCTAGAAACCATGCAGGAGGCATTGATAATTGTGCCCACGCTATCGCTGTTTACCACGCTGTCCGCACTACTTTCATTCGAAGAAGAAATTGCTGTTGCGCTACCTCTCTTCGAAGCTAGACATGCCTCAACCGTTGGTTGCTGACATGCGTTTTCATGTTTCATTCCACGCTGTTTACTATTATCAAAGCTTCCAGGATCAGAAGCCTTAATTACTAAAGCATAAATTGTTAAAGCAACACCTTTTCCAAATTTGGATAGATTCCTGTAATGTCTTTCCCGGGCAATCCTACCCTCTGTCTGAGCCTTCAAGGCAACCTTCACATGAATTATTCTCCACAAATCAAAGTTAATTTTCCTGGTTAATTTTAAATGAGTGGAAAGGGCAGAGTGACTGAGCCTATCTAAGGCAACCCTGGTTTTCTTGATTTCACTGCGAATGAGGGAAAGACTTAATTTTAAAAACAAATTGTTGTTATATTGATTAAAGAGTCTATGTTTTACCTGGGTGAATGGGGGAATGATTTTATTGTTTCTACACTGTTTCAAAAATTGCAGGTCGACAGTTCTTCTTTCAATCTTTATCCTTGAGATTTCGAGAAGAAAGATCTCATTCCATGTATCCCCTCCATAAAGGGAAGTAATGTTAGACTTTAAGCTTCTATGGTTGTTAAGCTTCAAGACCAATATTATGAACAAATATTAGGAGTTGCCATGGGATCCCCGCTCTCACCTATTGTCGCCAACTTATACATGGGGTACCTTGAAAGAAAAGCCTTTGACTCCTACCCTTTGAAACCAACTTGGTGGAAAATATTTGTTGATGACACCAACTTAAAATGGACTCATGGCAAGGCTGAGCTGGAGAATTTTTTCAATCATCTTAACTCTATTTCTTTCCAAATTAAGTTTACTATGGAACTTGAAGAAAACAGAAAAATCCCCTTTCTAGATGTCTTGATCAGTAGAAAAGAGGATGGTACTTTGGGACACCAGGTCTATAGGAATAAAACACATACAGATAGCTATCTACATGCTGACTCATACCATCATCCATCACAAAAATTTGGCATCTTAAACACTCTGGCTGTTAGAGCTCTCAGAATTTCTGACCCTAATCACCTAAATGAAGAAATTAAATACTTAACCTCTGTTTTCAAAAACATAGGATACAAGAAGTTTAGTATTAAGAAAGCTATAAAAAGAGCTCAGGATAAGGTCCTCTATGGGGATCCTGGGGAAAACAGAAAAGAAAATTGTGGGAAATTTTACTTCCCATTCATTTAGGGGATTACATATATGATTGCAATTTTTTAAAATAAGAAGGACATAAACACTTAGTTTACAACATGTAGAACAATTAGGAAAATGATGAGATCAGTCAAGGATAACATAGATCATCAACAACTCAATGGTGTGTACAAGATTGATTGCTCATGTGGCAAGAGTTATATCGGGGAAACATGACGATCTCTTAAAACAAGACTTAAAGAGCACGACGCTGATATTAAGAATGAGAGATCCCATACATCAGCCCTTGCAGAACACTCATCCAAAACCAAACATCGTGTATGTTTAGAAGATGCCAAAATCATTGCAATAGAGGATCATTATCAAAAGAGAAAAATCAAAGAGGCCATCGAAATCATGAAATTTCTTCAAAACCTCAACAGGGACAATGGGAGCGAGATTAGTGGAAATTGGCTTCCCCTCATTAGACAAATAAATCCCTCCAAATCTTTTGTAGCTTAGTATCATTGGTTTCTCCCCAAAATAAAAATAAAATAAAATAAATAATTAATTAAAATTAATTAATAATAACCAATATAACAAAATAAATTTATTCTAATGACCATAGATTATAGTAACAATTAGTTTTATAAATTAACATTTGGAAATTATAAAAATTATAAATCAATTAAATTAATTAATTAATTAATTAATTAATTAAATAGGTCTCTTGTTTATAAATTAGATACTTAGGGTGTAATTAATTAAAAACAAAATTAACATAAAAAGAAAAAGAAACATAAAATCATCAAAACAAATTATAAATTAATTAAAATAAATAAATAAACAAACAAACAAATAAATCAATTAAATTAATTAATTAATTTATTAACTAAACTAATTAATAATTAATTTAATTAAAATAATTATAATAATTAAATTAAAATAAATTATAAATTGATTAAATTAATTAATTAATTAATTAAATTAAAAGAAATATAAAATCATCGAAACAAAAAAATTATAAAATAAATAAATAAATAAATTAATCAATTAAATTAATTAATTAATTAACTAAACTAATCAATAATTAATTAATTTAAAATAATTATAATAATTAAATTAAAAATAAATAATTAAAACAAAATTAAATTAAAACTGAAATAAATAAATAAAATAAGAATAAAAATTAAACTAATATATGTAGGTTAAGTCAACTTTCACTATTTAGGATTAATTAGGTTTATATATATGCTGGTTAGAGGATTCTTCTCTCAAAGAACAAATCTACCATTTTTTGGTCCTGATGATGGACCCCCTTTGGGGTTCGAAACGTCGACATGATGAATATAATATTGTGGATAATCTGACTCATACTACACCATTTAGCATTTATCGATATTCTATTTATTTTTAATAGACCAATAAAATGATTTCGGATTTAAACAAAAAATAAACACCGTAATACTTTATTTAGATACCCTATTTGGTATGTGGACCATGATGGAAACAATGTGCCTAGGAAATTTAGCAATGTGAATTATATAAGATCAATTCAATATACATTGAATGTTATTAATATATTATTTTCCTCAATGCACTTTTCTTCATTTTAGGTCCATTTTAGCATCTAGCAAAATAAAACGAGAACACATAGAAGCTTTAGAGCTCGCTATACAACCTTAATTTGCAACCAAAATATGTTCATTGTCACACTTGAATTTGACCCTTGACTTGACCACTATGTGTTCTCCAAAATGTAGTCAATCTAATAATTATGGCTAACCAATTGGCACTAGGTTAACAAATAGATGAATTAATAGGTTAACAAATAGATAAACAAATTAATTGACATGAAAGTTCAACGATATAACAACTTATGATCCATAAATTGTTTTGAATATCCCACTTGATAGTTCGCCACAACATATCTACTAAATTATATTTTAAAATTCCAAAATCTACACTATTAAGGCTAATTTATCTTTATATATTTGGATTCATTAATTACGATGTTATGCTTAAGCATACAATATATGAAATATGGAAAATAGAGAACAAACATAAATACAATCACTCATAACCAAAATAACTTAAGATATGACTTGGGAAACCCTTTTAGGAGAAAACCTAGTGTAAGGTGAGGCTGCTTTGCTCTCTCTTCTCTGAATGAAAATGTATGTAAGTAAAGAAGTGAGATCTATGGCAGTTCACAAACCCTCTCTCTCTCTCTCTCTCTCTCTACCCACTCCGTGTTACTCTTCTTGTCTATGGAACAAAATGAACTCGAATAGAATGGAACCCTTGTTCCTCTCAGTGGTCTGGTTATAACATAACTCGATAACCTACTAGTGGAAAAATTTGACTCCTTCAACTCTTAACTAGAGTTACAATATTGAATCTTTTAATATTTTTCATCATGATCATGTGGCTATTCCATTTTTAATGAAAAATGGGGGTTGACGTGTCATCCTCTCAAATCATGGTGGTCAAAACATGAAAGTTAACTTTTGGGTGACATAAATTTTGCATATGGATTTTGATTGAGGCGATTCTCTCGCTGTTCGAAAGGTATGTGTGTAGGATAACCTTAGGGGCTGTATGCTTAATTGACAAAATTTTACCCCAAAAAACATTGTTTGATGCCTCAAGCGACATCTGGAAGGTTTCAAACCCTAATTTTCCAAACTAGAACCTACTAGTGAAAATGATACTGTGAGCTAATTCCTCCATTTTTTCCATTATGAAAGCATCACGATGAATGGAAATTAATATAATAATATAATGTGGATCATACCTCCCCATTTTAGGAAGCTTTTGGTCCCAAAAATATTCTATTGAATGAGGCGAGGGAAATTTTCCTCTACCTTCTTTGATGTGTACCATTTAGCCTTGCTTGGAAGCTATCTTTTAGCCAAATTTGCCAAAGGTCATGCTACACCTATATTATAGTTCTAGACCCATTATGTAAAACTATATCTTTTATTAACTCTACTTGAGAATCTGGTGTCAAATCCTCCATAGAAGGTAGTACCTGCTCTTCTTTTTTATCCAACATGGAAGGGTCATAAAGTTTCAAAGTCTCTACATTCACCACTAAACATATGCACATGTGTGGGGGTATATTGAGTCTATAACCATTATCTCCAATAATTTATAATGTCTCAAAGGGACCATATTGTAGAGCCTTGATTATCTTTTTAGGACCTTGTAGTCTCTCGTTAAACTATAACCATACTCTGTGTCCCACGTTGAATGATTTCTCTGTCCTATGCTGACCATGCATGACCTTGTATTTTTATTATGACTTTTGCAGCATCTCTTATACCTGTATATGGATCTTCTTGATCTTCCAAAACAATTTTTTTACCCTTAAGGAATCCCCTATAAGATCACCCCTCATTCCTCCTTGTTGTCCATATGCAATATCCAATGGTGAAGGTGGAAAAATTTCAAAACAAGTTCAGTTGGGAGCTTACCAATAAAATTGTGTACTTCCCTATTATAAGAGTGTTGTATATATGCCACATTTTTATCCCAAGTCTTTATATCCTTCTGATTGTAACCTCTCAAACGCTGCACCAAAATCCTATTGGATACTTGTTTTTTCCCATTTGTGTGTGGATGGAATGTTATAGATCTATTCAACTTTGTGTCCATATTCTCCCACAATGTAGTCCAAAATGCACTAAGAAATCTTGTGTAGCTGTCTTAAACAATGCTCCTTGGTATCCCAAAGTGCACCTAGACCTACCCAAAGAAAAAGTTTACTACTTTTGTTTATTGATGGTCTTTTTATAGGGCATTAAAACAAACATCTTGCTGAAACTATCAACTACGACAAAATGGTTGTTATTTACCTTCTTGGTTGTTCATAAACCCTCCAAAAATTCCATGGAAATTCTTTCCCAAGGATGAGTGGGTATAAGAAATGGATGATATAGACTTTGTTTCCTATTACTCGGCTTGCTGGTACAACAAATCGTGCACCATCTTATGAACCTAACTACCTTTTCTTACATCTTGGGCTAGCACACATACCTGAACAAGTTGGCCTACACTAAAATGCCATGCAACGTTGGAGGTATGAGCCTCTCTCATCAACTGTAGTCACTCATCATTAGGAACACATAAATTATCTAACCTATAGAGTGACCCTCTCTAGAGATGGAAGTCAACTGTGTTGTCACCATTTTGCACATGACTAACTATGCAACTATTGAAACACCTCCTTGAACTCCTCATCCTTTGTATATGCCTCTTTTTATGCATCATGGGTGAAAGGATCCATGTGTAGGAGAGTTCCTAAAGATGTGATATTTGATGGGTGGCCTTGAAAGCATGTCGACCAACTTGTTTGTATTTCCCTTCTTATTATTGACCGTCAAATGAAACTACTTTAAAAAACCCATGCATTTGTAATGCTTGGTCTATTATAGCTTACACTGGGCCTGTAGGTATTGTTGTGGCTAGTGATCTGTGTGTATTATTGTCTCTTTTACCATCAGATAGTGTTTCCATTTCTTCATAAATCGATAGTGTTTCCTATCAGGTAATCTACATCAAGGAAATTTGTTAATGGACAAATCCCTCTTGCGGACTAGAGCAATCTCCCTAGATGTGGTAACCAAATCTACAAAAAAACAAACAGGAACAAGAAACTTTCCCTAGGTTTAATTGCAATCAAATTATCAATAGAAATGAGAGTGGGATGACATTTTACGAAGGTTGTATTCACTGTTTTTTTGAAGTGTAGCTTCTAGCCTCGTCCTCAATGCTTGAAGAAAAGACATGCAACACAAACAAACAAACCATCAAATCACATATAATCCATAAATGATTTTATCAAAGCCTATAAACGATTAAGGAATTATATACCAAAATTTTCCAAACAAATAGACAATGATTTAGGGGAAAGAGACATGTAACTGTATTATAATGAAGAAAAGGTTACAACTTGAACCTGCCTTGATCATTAGAGAAATTTTGAGGTGAAAAATGGGCCTCAAAATAAAAATGTAAAACCAAAATCAAATTTGTAATAATCAATAGGATTCAAGATGATGATGTCAACCATGGGGGAAAAGATTATAAAAATAGCAAATTAAAAAATCTATTTTTTCACTCGTATTTTCAATTTATCTCCCTATTGTTTTACTCAAATTTCGAGAGGTAGCACTTGTTGGATGCATAATTTAATTCCTCATCCATGGAGTACCCATGTTGCATACTTTTGATGGACCCTGCTACACAAAAAATTAGAAATACATGAAAAACATGATTGCAATCAAATTTTTTCATGTATTTCTCATTTTTCATGTAGTAGGGTCCATCAAAAGTATGCAACATGGGTACTTCTTGGATGAGGAATTAAATTATGGATCCAACGAGTGCTCCCTCTCAAAATTTGAGTGCAATCACGTTTTTTCATATATTTCTCATTTTTTGTGTAGTAGGGTCCATCGAAAGTATGGGACATGGGTACTCCTTGGATGAGGAATTAAATTATGAATCCAATGAGTACTCCCATTCAAAATTTGAGTAAAACCGTAGGGAGATAAGTTGAAAATACGAGTTGAAAAAGTAATTTTCTCTTTTTTCCCTTTAAAATTTGATGATGTAATGTAATATTATTTTATTACTTCAACTATTATTTTATAATATTCCTTAGGAGGCCCATTTTAGACCTCAAAATTTCTATAATTTTTAGGCTCCTTTCCAATTTTTCTCTATTCCAATGCCTTGCCTTCAAAAGTCTTGAAATCAAAGGTTTGATATTTCAGCAAAGTTTCACTAAAGCCAAAAGATTTTTTGAGATTTGTTGACTAGCCATCTCAATGGGAGATGGTTGTACTTATTGGCTTGGGAAGATATAGGAGGAGGATAATAGATGGAGGTTGAGATCCAACAAGGTAAGGATGTGATTCAGATCCATATGACTATGAGGAGATGTTATCCACGAGGCTTCTATTCTAGAAGCTTCTCGTACCTTTTATTTTTACCTTTGTTAAAACAATTTCGCACCTTGTGAGCCGGAAAAGTGCGACAATGTCATAGTTTAGGACATATGCAACATGCAAAAATCTAGCAGTGTCATAATTAATCATGGTCTAAGCTGCGCCATCCTTTTAAACTAGGTATTTTTAAGGTATTTTCACAATATTCTTATCTTCCAAAGAAGGGATTTTCTTCCATCTTCTTCAGGGATTAATGGAAATCATGCTTCGAATTATGAAGGATAGGGGTGTGTCTTCAATATCCATGAATATGAAAAAATAATGTGCAACATAATTCCAAGTAAAGCATGGAGTCAAAAAATGAGTGATGATTGAAGTACTTTATCATGTAAAGGAATCAAAACAAGAGATCAACTAGTCAGAAACCTACCAACAACAATCAAGGAATTACAATACAATAATATGAAATGATCATATTTGATATAGGCATTCCCATACTCATAATAAAAATTACTCAAAGCATTGGTATGGATACACAAAGATCCATGTCAAATAAGGAGGGTCATGGCCACCAACATACATCTTGGATTCATGCTCGCATGACTCATTATGAACATAACCACCAGACATACATTGTGGATCTATGCAACAATCATAAATACTAAAAAAACTCTAGAGAAACCTGAATATAACAAAAATGATCTAGGTTCTTTATCTCTTTTATGCCATAGCAGGAATATAACCATGCAAAGCAATGTGTTGAGATCTAACATGCTAGAAACTACCTGATTACTAGTTAATGATGAAAACCATTAACAGATGTAAAAGAAACCACCAATAATGATAATGGATCTATGGAGTGTGAATAAATCATTTGAAGTAAAACTCTAATGCCCCATCCCACATTTACCCAAATTCACAAGCTCATTAGGGTAAACACGAGACAAGTGTCACTATGACATGACCTAACCTCCAATTTCTAGTTAAGGAAGTGGGGCCTACAAACTGAACACTTACTAACATTCCACAGGGACTACAAATCACTCAAAAGCTGAAAAACCATCCCAAGTGATCAATCGCAGAGATGGAACCCTTTTTCTCTGACCTAGCATCCCAACCACACACATAACAAGGCAAGAGTGCAGTTATAGGCCTCCAACTGCAAGCACAAGACTCCTTCCATGCAGTTATGGCCGAAATCCTCCAGTTCTGAGCATGTGGTCCTGGGATATGTGCCAACTTTTGAGGCCAACCTCTAGACCACTACCCAAAATTGCCTGAAACTTTCCAGAATGAAATAAAAGGTAATGAAAAAACCACCCAATCAAAACTAAAGAAAGAACTTGACCCAAAGATGCCTAATCCATAACAGACATTTCGTCAAACATATGAAAAACATGTAAGATACAATTCATGAATGCATATCAGATCATAAACTATTAGTATTCATCTGAGAATCACCAAGAAGGCTATAAACCCTGTCTAGCTAGCTGCAACAACACTTGTTAGTCCATATATTCATCAACCATTCAATAACTTTAGATAACATGCATCATATAACCAACAATTAACCAACATAGAAACCATGGAAAATTAACGATAATGTCAACATGATAACCAGTACAAGTGCTCATAAATCACAATGGGAAAATAACATATGCATAAAACCAACCAAGTCAGGGACTTCCATGTACCACCCGACCATAAATTGGGTTGAACCAAATCTCTCTTTCAGTCAATCACCCCCGTGCCATATTCCAAGCATGAATGTAGGATCTCATGGAATAAATTAAAAAAAACCAAACCAGGGCTTCCAAATGCCTAACCACCTCAACCCTCAACCACAATTATTCCACCTCTATGGTCTAGAAATCGCTAACAGCAACCAGATCATTCTCTACCCAAGATGTCTAGGTCGCCAATAACTAGTAACTCGGCCCACAACCTTCTAGGGCTCTAGAGCGTTTGTTCCAACCATGATGTACCAATTACGATGTAGATTTTCAAATACTCATGAAATTTTAATCAAGATCGCAAGACACAAACCTACTCTACTACTCTTTAAAAAGTAATTCACATTCTAGAATAAAAATTTTAGACATGCAATAAGAAATCACACACATGCAACAAGTTTTTTCCTGGAGAAAGCAATATGCTAAAAACCCCAATGCCTTCTTGCATTAAATTAGAAGGATATATATGTATTACAATTGATTTTCTCAACTGAGCACATCATGCAAGTGCATAACCTATATCTTTTCTCACTGAAGGCCTCTGACCCAAACTTAGTCAATTTTTTCCTCTTCTTGAGCTCTTATTTCCTTACACTGTTCCTTGAGGAATTATGCCCTTATTATTTATGAAATTCCTAAAATTGATTGCGTAATTCCTTTAGGCTGATCCTCTGACAACATGCAACTCCTGTACACTCAAGACTAGTCTAAAATTGATGTTATACTTCCTTGGAATCTCCACCACAGCTGGGGAACTCGAACCCTTTGCACACACTAGCTATTTTGGGCTAATTGATAAATTAATTGGATGATAATTGAGTTTGACTGAAGTCCCACTGCTTAACTAACCTTCCACTAGTTCCTCCAAAAGTTGGAACTAGTTTAACTAAAAATAATCTTAGATAACTCACCTTGCCCGCTACAAATTAGCAATCACACATGCAAAACTGAACTCCAACTCCTACAACTCTAATTTATTGAGCTAACTGAGTGAAACAAGCCATTTCACACAAGTTAACAACATCCAAATTTCCTTATGATGTGGAAATTCATTTTTTCTCAATTTAATCAAGGCAAAATCAAATTGAGAATTTATCGCTGCATTTTTTTCAACACATGACTCTAGGAACTAGTAATTCAACCCACCAAGGGCTCATGAGCATTTGTCCCAACCAAAAACTCCAAGAACTGGTAACTCAATGCAAGATGTTCTAGATCTTCCATGTTCCATCCTACAACCATTGGGAACTTGATCACCAATAAGAAAATCAAGTGGAAAACCCACAACACCATGACTATCTAGGAAATGGCAAGGCAAGGCTAAAACCATTGTCAATCCAAGAAATATCCATGCCAATGACAACAAATAAACCAAGAATCACATGCATATACCATGCATCCAAAAATCAAAAAGCAATTCACAAATGAAAATAGTTACCTACAAAGTATTCATGTTGTAGCTACTAATCGAACTATTCCCTTGTGCCCCCTTGCTCTCTTTTTCCTTCTTTCTCCAAATCCAAGTGAATACTAGAGTTCTCCAAGCATGCTCCTAGAATTCTCTAAGTGTGAAAAGAGTATGATAGAGAAAATCTAAAATGACCAAAAGTTGTGAACTGATTCTCTGAAGCCTTTTTATCATCAATTCCTTTATTTTGTTCATTTTCCTTCATTTTTCCTCTAATTTCCTTGGCATGCAAATATGTGTCTCTTCACCTTCATTTTCTCCTATTTTCCTTTACTTTCATAAATAAAATGCTAATTATTACCTCTTTTACTTTTCTAGTTTCTTTATAAATTTCCATAGCCATTAATTAATCATAAGTGATTCCCACTATAATGTTTTACCCAACATTCAGCTTGGAATACTTGTCCCATGACCTTGGTATTATTTTATTTACATGGAAAATCAACTAGGGTCTATTATACAAACACTCATAGAATCAATCGATGGAAGTTCAATGATGTAAACCTATCATCGAAGGCGAGGGCACCTTCCATTGAGGCATTGTTGGGAGCGAGATCCCACAAGGGCATCGTTGGGGATAAAATCCCATGTTTGAGTTAAATTTTGTAATAAAATGGTAAAGTCTCCGCATTTTACAGTCACGGAGTGTGAAGGTGTTATGTGTCATAAAGGGTAGTCTGCCCTTAGTTTTGTAAAGTAAATTCAAATGTAAGAGATCTAATTATGGTCTGCGGACCATGGGATTGTATAAAAAGAGCTAAGATCTAAGTAGTTTAAGAGACATAGAATGATGAATAATGTAAGAGAGTTGTAGCTCTAAAGAAACAAGTCTAGGTCTTCGGTCGTAGCGTAGGTAGAGACTCTTCAGTTCAGTGCGCAGAGGCCTAGGGTAGGAGTCCATAGATGAGTGCGCGGAACCCTACAGCTGTGTGCACATGGTGGACAGAGTTCATAAACACTTGGAAGATATTAATAAAGAAATATATTCTGCAATTTCTGTGTCTTTGTTCTGTTATTGCAACTTGATATGTTATGTATGAATTTCCTTATTTATGCTTATATGATGCGCGAAGGAATAAAAATACATTGGATAACTGAATGTGATCAAGGATATTTGTTTACGTAGTGTTAACCTTAATTATTTGATAAGATAAGAAAATCACTTAGACTAATTGGGGAATCTGCAATGCATGCTGCCATAGCAGCGACAAAGTACCTATGCAGCCGGCTAGGGCTGTGCGAAGGTTGATCATACCCTTTCATGGAGGTATTAAAGGACAGAACAAAGGGCTTGTTTTACAACCCCTAGAGCGAAGCGACCTGCATGAAGGCAGGGATAGAAGGAATCAAATGGCATCACAACCATCTCAGGGCGCGGAAACTTGGTTCCAGCATCTCCCCATACTGCTTCGGGTGAGACTTCGATCTGCGCTCCACAGGCTAATGCCGAAAGGTCCAGTAGTGTAGGGATTTGTTTGGCTAATTAACACTGAACCTGGGTCAGGCCCCCTCAAGCCAAAAAATGGTTCCGTTGCCGGGACTAGAATCTGCATAATATTTTTGTGATGTCGTATCACTGGAATCCATATTAGGAGATTGGAGACTGGTTGGATAGGAAGATCCATGAATTTGTGGCGTAGGAGAATAGAAACACACGATTGACAAAGAAACAATGGTTGGACATATACCTGTATACATAGATCCATGAGATCTTTTTCTGCTCCTTCCCTATTGAGATATACGAGTGGATCACAAAGCTAGCATATAGCAATGGAAGGTGGAAGCTTGACGGTCCTATTGTGTGGACCCCAAAGCTAATACAAAAATTGGAAGAATCAGAGGATAAGATCGCCCGCGCTGTCGATCATTGGCTCGATTGCATCATAGGAGGATTTGTGACTGAATTTGCATTCGACACCTTAGTTAGCTACAATGAGGTGGAGCAATGTTTCTTCAAAGGACAACGAGGTAAGCACATAAAATCTTTGAATACTTGGATTAAAATGCTATTGTGCAAAAAATGGGTTATTTAGCTACCTTGATGTTTGGGACTACGCAAAGCGGAAAAATTACAAGAACAAAGGAAAAAAGGGTCGAGAGTATAGTCCATTGATTTCACCTTCGTGATGTGATGAAGAAGAAATAATGAAAGTTTCTCTGTGAAGTGCTATTCAGTTAATAAGACAAGGATTCCCGTGAATACTACCTCCACCCACACGACCTCTGACCTCACCACCATCACCTCCAACTTCACCTGTGCCAGAGTATGTCCCTCCGTGCAAGCCTAAATCCAAGGTCCCAAAGGACATTGATGAGAGTAAGACTCCCCTTCAAACCCCTCTGCTATTGGATGAAATTGCTTTCGACGGTCCGCGTTTAGCATAGGTGCCGATACTGAAGCTAGAAGACTGGGACTTGGTGGACCACGAAAAGTTCCCACACCTAGCGACCGAGTAGTTGATGCGCCGAATCATAGACACATACAGGAATGACTACGTTGGAGCCATGGAGGTGGCTCAATGGAGTAGAGAAGGCAAGGTTGCTCAACCTACTTTGGGTGTCGCACTATAACCACACCCCGGTGACAGTTTTGGTCATCAAGTAGCTACTTTCTTTGGTGCATGATGGGTGTCTATGGTTGGAGGAGCTGATACCCATCACAAATAGGTTGATTCACTGCATAACATGCTTGCTATATACAGGTGAGAATCCAACAATGATCTTTGGCGGTAAGGGTGGTGAACAGGCTTTTGCAGAGTCAATGAAGGAAAAATTCACACTGGTGAAGAAGCTGCGCGGGTATGCTATATCTAGTGTCTGCGACCCCGCTATGAAGGTAGCAACGTAGATCCTTGCAAGGAAGGTGATGTAGAAGTTTTGCACCAATGAGGTGCCGACACTTGTCGTTGCGCTCACACATCAGTGCGTCGAAGGAGTCTAGTTTAACTGGTCGAACTACCTTCACGGAGAGTTATGGTGAACTGGCACGAACCACAAGATCAAAGAAAGAAATTACACTATGCGTGGCTCTTGCTGTTGATTCTGCTGGTATCATGGGAGCTACTAGAGGATAGCTAGTTCCCTTCAGTTGCACCAGACCTCCCTGAAGCAGTGAAGTACGCTTCACTGTGGGCGACCAAGGACACGCAACGAGTTTGGGACAACAAGATCTTCTGGAACTTGATGGAGATGAATATCAAGATCGCCATCAATCATAAGCCGTGATTGTTGTCCACGGTGCACACTAACCTGCAGAGCTATGCTGATTTCAAACCTGATTTCGATCAAGTATCTATCAGGGCACGGAAGGACCCTGTGTAGCAGTGGTACGACTTGCTGTATCTGGCCACGGATGATGCCATTGATGCGGTGCTTGATTAATGGCCGGCAGAGTGGCACACTACCACGGACTTGGCGGTGGATGGAAGCAAGTCCACTGTGCAGAATAAGAAGGAGGAGGCCAAGATGAAGATGGCACAACTGGTCGAAAAGAGGAAAAATGAGGCTGCTGAGAAGGCCCAGGCGGAAGAGGTAGAAATGTAGGTAATCAAGCAGATAGGTGGAAGTGAGCGTGGCTCTGACAAAGGCGCATTGTCAACTTCGCCTGAGACATAAGAGGAAGAAACAGAACAACACGACGTAGACCCTTAGGAGACGTCCACCCGCATTAAGCGCCCAAGAGAGCTGGAGAAGGGAGGGTCCAGAAAGAAATCCAACCGACCAAGACCTCACTGGACCCTATCACATTGACGGAGGGCGACTTACATGATATCAGTGACACAGTCAGAGATGTCACCACGGAGGCCCTGCAGCAATTTGAATAGCAGTAGCAGATCATACTAGGGGCTATCCAAACTGGGTTGCAGGAGTTGCAGACCCGCGCATCATAGGCTGGTACAGTGTCTACCAGCTTGGCCATCAACACTTTAGAGGTTGCCGATATGCTGCGCACGAAGGCTTCCAGTGATATAGTGTTGCCGGATGGAGCACTGACCACAAATAATGAGGCTGACAGGCCCACTGTTAGCGTCTTGAAGGGAGTTGGGTTGAACCTGGCAGTGCTTCTACTTGAAGAACTCCACCTCTTGCAGGATGGAGTAATTATAGAAATGAGGGCCCAAGAGCACTGCGCCCTCCAGGTGATCAACGAACAATAGATCAACAACGAATAGATGGCCCTGTAGAGAAATGCTACCATCACCGCTAAGACCGAGGTGACCAACAAGAGCAAGAATATCATGCAGGTCGTTGAGGAGGCATGTAGAATGATCCCAAAGTTGGCCATTCCAGAGGAAGAGCCAGTCGAGGTATCCATCCGTAAGTTGGCCACAGGGGTGTGCAACACTCAGAATGAGATGGCATGGGTTTAGCTGGATTTGAACCTGCAAATTACAAAGTTACAGTTGAGGGCCCAGCCCTCCACACTTCCAGAATTAAAGGAACAATAGGAGACCACTATCACAAAGGCAGTCATGGCGGTGGAAAATGTAGTAGCAGACTGCACACAGTTGTTCGAGTAATCATTTGAGGTCCTGACAAGATTGTAGGAGGACCCAAATGTACAGAGGCTAGAGACAGAAGTGCACGAGCTACAATAGTGCTATGATGAAGTTAAGGGAACAACGTGAACCGTCACGATGACACAGAGGCTAGCCAAGCTGTAGGAGGCCAAGTAGCTGAAGGAATAGGTGGAAGTAGCGCTGCACAAGGAATCAGTATTGAAGGTGTGACTAAAGCCCTAGTTGGAGGAAGCTTATGTAGTCACAGGAAATATTGAAGGAAATCTTGCGACTCTACAAGCAATGCAACAAAAGATTTAGGCTGGCAACGCAAGAGTAGTGACCTAGAAGAAGGTGGAAGATGAGAAGCAGGCGTTAGCTCAGTGCAAGGCTGAGGTGGCGGTCATACGGGTTGATCTGGATGGGCTTTGTGCAAAGATGTCCATGCCTACCAAGTGATTCAAGGATGAGTCACGATGTTTGTGTTGGGGGCCTGTTGGGAGTGGGATCCCCCAATGGAAGTTTTGGGGCTAAAAGCCCATGTTTGAGTTAAATTTTGTAATAAAATGGTAAAGTCTTTGCATTTTGTGGTCATAGAGTGTGAAGGTGTTATGTGTCATAAAGGGTAGTCCGCCCTTAGTTTTGTAACGTAAAGTCGGCTGTAAGAGATCTACCCATGGTCTGCGGACCATGGGATTGTATAAAAAGAGCTAAGATCTAAGTAGTTTAAGAGACATAGAATGATGAATAATGTAAGAGATTTGTAGCTCTGAAGTAAGAAGTCTAAGTCTTGGGTCGTAGTGTAGGTAGAGGCTCTACAGCTGAGTGCGCGGACCCCTGCAGTTGTGTGCACAGGGTGGACAGAGTTCATAAACACTTGGAAGATATTCTACAATTTCTATGTCTTTGTTCTGTTATTTCATCTTGATATGTTATGTATGAATTTCCTTATTTATGATTATATGATGCGCGAATGAATACAAATACATTGGATAACTGAACGTGATCAAGGATATCTATTTACGTGGTGTTAAACTTAATTATTTGATAAGATAAGAAAATCACTTAGACTAATTGCGGATTCTGCACGGCATGTTGCCATAGCAACATGAAAGTACCTGAGCAACCGGCTAGGGCTGTGTGAAGGTCGATCATACCCTTTCATGGAGGTATTAAAGGACATAACAAATGGCTCGTCTTACCAGCCCTAGAGCGAAGTGACCTGCATGAAGGTAGGGATAGAAGGAATCAAACAAATTCACAACCATCTCAGGGTGAGGAAACTTGGTTCCAACATCCCCCCATATTGCTTCGGGTGAGTCTTCGGTCTGCGCTCCATGGGTTGATGCTGAAAGGGCCAGTAGTGTAGGGATTTGTTTGGCTAATTAACGCTAAACCTAGGTCAGGCCCCCTCAAGCCAACATGCATGCAATCTCAAAGGTACTGAATGGTTTCTAAATCAACTTCCAAGATAATGTTCTGAAGTGGATAGGAAGTGATTAATTGTAGGAGGAAATTGCTATATCACCCATCAATGACACAAAACAAGTACACATATTTGAAGAATAACATAACACAAGGTGATTTAAGACTGACTTAGGGATGATCGACATGATAGAAGGATTTAAGGACTGTAAAAACTCAGTAAATTAGGTAGCAATAAAAGGCTTAGGAAATGTAATTAGGTTGAAATTCTCTCGAACATATTAACAACACGATAATTATCTTGGAAATACTAACTCAAAAAGTGGATTACAAACCAAAGTGTAAGACTTTTTCAAAGGGGATGATCAACAAGTGAAGGGTGGATTTTCCCACTCTTAAGAAAAGGAGTGAAAGGGTGTGTGGCGCAGGTAAATTCTAAGTGAGGACATAAACAATTCCTCTAGCCCGAGAGAGCAGGTCTAGCCACAAACAAACAATCTATGGAAAATCTCCTTAAGCTAGAATCAATTAAGAGGGTTGTGGTGAAGTAAAATTATAAGTGCGGACACGAACGAATTCCTCTAGCCCGATAATGGGTCTAGCCACAACAGATACATTCTATGGAAGATTTCCTTAGGTTAGAATCAATCAAGAGGGCCTACCTCTTGGTTGCTTATCCTACTTGATGATGTCCTCGCTTGCTTTCTCCAACAGTCTCTCGCTTCTTCAAGTTCCTGAAACAAGTAAATGACAACAACATACAAACATAATAATAGACAAATTGTAATTCAACCTACTTAACAAGTCAAGAAACATTAAGACATGAATATTTAATATTACAAAACATGTAGGAAATCAATTGATAGTTGCATATATTAATACCAAAGAGAGATTACAACCATTCATCTTGATGCCACAGTCTTCCTCTGACAAGACTAGGTTCCCACACACTTCTGCTAGCGTTCCACAATGGCCTCAAACAACAATAATTTTAATGCTCTTCCCTTTAGGCTTCACTTGAAACCAAAAAAAACTTCTCTCTCACACAACTAGATAACTACAACTAGTAATTGCTTGCTTGTCTACTCCGAAATAGCATCAACACTTTGCAACTATAACACTCACACTCAGCCAAAAACTAGCTTGTGCTTGGGAAGAAGGGAGGTTTATATAGGAAATATGGATGGGAGATGGATCCTCTTCTCATGGGAGAAGGACGTATCCCTTGAGGTTGTTCCATCATTATAGGGGAAAGGAGCCCAAACTGTCATCCTCGACCCCATCCAGCCAAACCATTTACTAGACTTACGTTACAGAGCTTCTAGAGATGGAAGTTTCGGCTCGAATTTAAAAAACTTTCCGTAATAGGACTGACACGACTGAAAAGTAGATCAGTCACTCCAGTCGGTGAGAAGTAGTGCTAATATCTACATATCGGTGCAGGGGAGACAAAGGCCATTAGCGTCGATCTTGTAAACTGGGAAAAACAGAAGTTTAAGGGGAAATGGTGCAAAATGGAAACGATCTGTTCATGAAGAAGGACACAATGGGATTTTATTCATGAAGGAAAAGCAAGTGGAGTTCACTGTATAGGTACTCCAGGATCAAGGAATGGGGAGTACAGGGACAATGACAAAATGTTGTGTAATAGATGCCCCCTAAAGCATGAAGCCGAGCTGAAGTGAGGGATGAAATGCTTTATAAATCAGTGCGGGGAATCGGTCTACTGTCGGAAAACCTAAAAGCAAGTACAAATACATTTACATAAATTGAGATCTCTATCAAATGATACATGAATTGTGGCATGGATGCATCCATCCAGAGAATGATCATGTAAGTGGATCTAGGTATGGGCGCAACCATCCATCAAAGATGATCATAATGAAACCAAGGTATGTTCGCAACCTTCCAATAATGAGAAGGATCACATATGATAACTCATGGTCTGGTCACAGGAAACCATCTGAAAGAGACATGCATATCATCATAACCATGTCACACCACTTTTCAAATTGGACTTTTTTGATCTGAGTCCAGGGTCTTGCACTCCAACTTGACCTGATCAAAGTGCATATCCTAGCATGCAAATAGATGTGTTGACATCGAACATGCTAGGAATTCGCTTGATTACTAGTCAATGATGTAAATTGTCAACAAGCGCGAGAGAAACCACCAATAATGATAACGGTCCTCAAGGTATTATCAGCACAATTCACGTAATGTGAATACAGGAACTGAAGTCGAACACCCATGAAATCACTCGATCGAAAGCTAATGATGTGAACTTGTCGTTGAGTGCGAAGAACTTGCCATTAGGGCATGCAAGATTTAAGGTACTGGAAGGGAGTCTCTCAGTCAACTTCCTGGATAATGAGTTGAAGTCAATGGAATGTGACCATGTTGAAGGAGGGTCATAATGAATCCCACATCACAATGCGAGACAAGAGAATGAAAAATGATTTTAGATGATATAGAGAATAATAGATAACTATAATTGTAGAAGGACAACTCTTGAACATATCGGTGGCACAACTGGAAGTTTGGAAGCTTTTGGATCCATAGGATCGGTGGTCATGATGAAATAGCAGAGATAAGATGGAAGGCAAAAATGAACAACCCGAAACTAAGAAGGTCAACGATACAAAGGAGGATGTCACAACCTGACACGAAGCAAAGAATGTCATGTTCAAGAGTGAGCTGCTGACACGACTGACAAATTTCCAAATTTTCCCCCACCATTTCTAGAAAGTACCCCAATTATTTTTTAATCGTAAACTTGAAGGGGATAGCATATTCTTGCACTATAAGTTCATCCTTCAGACGAATCCAACCTAGTAAGTTTAACGAGCCCTAGGAAGGAGAAGCTCATGTTTGTCATGGTGACGAATCCAATGTCGTTTAATAGTTTAACGAGTCCGACAAAGGTATAACTCGTTATCTTTTTCATGTTTAGAGAGTTTGAAAAAGACACATAAAAGAAAACTCCACATGTTCCCTTTTTGTAGATTTGTGTCTCTCAAGCCTTAAAAGGTAGAAAACAATACTTGAGAGAACCGCTTGACCATTTCAGTTAAGGAGTACCATTTTCGTAAATAGTGCATCCCAGCTCGAAAAAGGGGTAAAATTATACTAGGCGCATGACATTTTACATCCATTAATGAGTTAAAAATGACAAGGGCTTGACCATCTTTTCGCTTTGAAAGGGTCGAAAAAGATTTGAAAGCGGACCCTCCGTTTTTATTCTATTTAACAAGTCAAAAAGGGAAAAATACTCGGCAATCTTTTCATATAAGTTTAACAAGTCAAGAAAAGATCTGAAACGTGACTCATCGTCATTGTCGAACATATATCACCTGTCACTGCACAAGTAAGGTAAAGTGTATTATTGAGTCCTTGAGGAAAAATAGGTCAAAATATTTACAAAACCTGATATTTTCATGAAAAAATGAATAAAAAGGGGAAAAGTAAATATATTTTTACCATTTACCATTTTACCTTTGTTGTGAAGACTTTTTACCCACTTTTGCCTTAATTGTTCTGGAGCAGATTGCGAGAGATCTGAGAGGTCAATCGACGAGGCACCAGTTCCAAGTAACTGCTGAAATCCTGAGCTCCATTTTCATGCTATTTATTTATGCTTTTAGTCATTTTTTTGGATTTTTAGGGAGGTTTTTGAAAATCTTTTTCACCCTCAGTTGGCATGATTTTCGGGCATGGAATTACGTTGGCCAAGGGTGATTATAAAATCCATATTCACCAATCAACACAACTATTTTTAAAATAGGCGTGTTGATGTCGTGGATAAGGAAAAATCCTATGTTCTCAAAAATTGACCGTTTAATCTTGAATTTTATGTGCTAAGGATGATTATTGGCTAATATTAATGACTATTGCAAGAGAGAATCACCAAAAAATGGTGGATTGGAAGGAATGGGAACATGAAGATGTTGACACCCAGGCAATGAATGACTCAAATTTCTTGGAGGCTTTGAGGGCTTGCGGGCTCCTCAAATTATTCCTTACACTAGGGATGTGGGCCGAGCCCGAGTTGCTTCGGTACCTGATTAATCAGCAGATTTTTGTCATTGGCGACCAGGAGTTGGAGTTGACAACTTAAGATATCTACTTCATCACTGGAATGTCTCACAGAGGTGAGCCAATGAACTTGTATGGGTCACGTCTGATTGGGGCAAGCATATCTTCCCTACTTGCCGAACATTGCCCTGAGGCCCTGAAATCCAAGAGTGGGAAGATAGAGATTTCCAGTGTGCAGGATTTGACACTGAGGGTGCTTATGTTGACCATCAATAGAGTGGTGGGGTCCCAGGTGGAACACGAGACTAACAAGTTGAAGTTCCTTTATGCTATTGACTACACAACTCCTACGATCTTCAACTAGGTAGAGGCCATGAAGATGAACATCAAGCGACAATTGTCCAAGGCCAAGGCAGGGAATCTGAAGCAATTTGGCTTCGGATCTGTACTTGTGACCTTCTTCCTGGAACAAGTGCCAATTTTCTAGTATCAGTTGACTGAGGTAGATCCTCCTGTGCCACGCGATCCATGGATGGCTCGCTGGAGTCATTTGATGTCTAGGATCACTGGGGGTCAGCATATGTCATATCAACCTGCATTCTTTTCATGGTTACGACGATAGAAGATCATCGTGGAGGACTGGCCATACATCGACATTGATTTCCATGGAGATCTAGATATTCCCTTACCAGATGGAGAGGACTTCGATGATGAAGGTAAAAAATCAAATTTTTAATTTTGAGATTTTTTAATTGTTTTTGGTATATATGTGCTTATAACATTTCTCTTGTTTATGCAGATGTTGGACCGGAGCGGCCAGCTGGGATGTCCTCGATATCTAGGCATGTCCCTTGCCCTATTGATTCTATTTCCCCTTATTAGGAAGGGAGTGAAAACAAGGAGGAGATTGCAAGGAACCTTGAGGGGTTAACTCACGGTATCCCGGAGTATGCTCGGATAGGAGACATGCGCCGTCGGTACCAGAGGCACATGGTGGGAGTCTCAGATTGGATCCACCGACTGCTGAGTCATGTTGCATGAGCTATCTTGTGCTACCATGACCACCATGTTGATTAGTTCCTAGGTCCAACATTTACATATTTTTGAGGCCTACGTGCCACGGATGTATGAGGCCTGCGAGCCACTGATGTTATTTTAGACACACATATTATTTTTTGGGGTTCTGATGTATCAAACATTCTCAATATATATATATATATATATATATATATATATATATATATCTATATATATATATATATATATATATATATATATATATATATATATATATATGTTGTATTTTCCTGTCTATTATGGTACAAATGGTTTTTCTTATCTTTTACATGTTTCGTAAATGTCTATCCAACACGTAATTAGCTAATGCATCTTTCAATGTATTCATGCATCTAGGAATATGATGATATGTAATATAATCAAAACGCCTTTCCAATAGACATATATGGAGATACATTCATAATATTTGAGGGTTCCTAATGGAATATTTCCCATTGAGTTGAAGGATGAAAAGCAGTGAATCCAGGTTGACAACCAATTCTATGATGCCCAAAGCGATGGCTTCTGACAACAGTTCAATGACCGCACTGTATTCAACAATGTTGTTGGTTGTATAACCTAGGTAGATACCTTGAAGGTCAATCAACTCACTGTTAGGGTCATAGATAGACCATGTCACGGATAATAGGCTCCGACTACTACAACAAGCACCATCAGTGAAACCAACGTGAGGAGTCACAGACATTTGCAAAGCAAGAAAAGCATAGTAAACAGGAAAGATGTTTGAAAACTATCACACTAAACCACGTTGTACAAAAATGAATCACACACTAATGTACATAAGTAACCATGCAAGATGACCTAAGAATAGTACTTTTTGAGGTAAAGCCCATTTTGGGGCTTATTGAGAGGATTTCCTTCATAACTAATAAGCTCATAGGCTCCTTTCTGCAAAACGCATTTTACGATATAGGGCCCATGCCACATAGGTTCAAACTTTCTTGCCCCCATATTATCGTTAGATTGGTTGTATAATAGGACCAAATCACCCTCAGATAATGCACGAGGGGAGATCGATAGATTGAAATGGGATTTGACCCATTTCTTTTGTGCTTCATGACCAAGGCAACGAGACGACGAGTCTCGTCCAGTCATTCTAAATATAAGAGGCATTCCTATTGGGTGATGTTTCGGGGAGGAGTTCAACAACTAAATTGAGTGAAGGAATCTCGCATTCGATCGGCAATGTTTCTTCCAAACCATAGACCAGTTGGAATAGTGTGAAACTAGTTGTGTCTTTGGTTGAAGTTCGGTAGGCCCACAGAGCTGAAAAGAGCATGAGATGCCAATTTGACTTATGCATCCCAATAGTATGTTGAAGCATGGCGACCAAAACCTTATTCACAGCTTCAACTTGGCCGTTGGCCTGAGGGTAATATGGGGTTGAGCCATTCTGGTGCAAGCCCAATGCAGATGTCAGCTCTCCCATCATGTAATCTCTGAAATGGGAGCCATGGTCTATGACAATGGCTTGGGGTACTCCAAACCTAGAAATAACATGGTTAAAAAGGAATTGAGCCACTGTCTTACCATCTGTAGAATATGTAGGCATCGTTTCGACCCATTTGGTGAAATAATCCACATCGACGATAATATAGCCATGCCCCCCGACTAAATGAGGGTTACATGTCATATAATCAATGCCCCATTTGGCAAAGGGACTAATAGTAATGATGGGGTGTAGGTGAGCGGGTGGGGCACACATCTTGCGTTGGTAAATTTGGCATTTGTGGCACTTACGGACAACAAGAATGCAATCCTTGAAGATAGACAGCTAGAAATAACCAGTGTGCAGGATTTTTTGAGCTGTAGTGTAACCAAACATATGACCCCCACATGCCTCAGAGTGGCAATCATTGAGAGCTCTTTTAGCTTCCTCGATCGTGAGGCATCAACAAAGAACTGAATTGACGCCGACATGGTATAGAGTATTGCCAATAATATGGTAGGGTTGGGAATGATGCCGAATCCTTCGATGATCATCCTTAGTCAACACAGACCGGAACGTGGACGTTTGGAGATACACGATGATATCACCATACCATGGATCAAAGGTATTAATTAGGAAAAAGGTCTCATCTGGAAGCTGTTCATCTGCACCAGCTGGGAGAGATTTTGAGGGAAGGGAACAAATCAATTTAGCAAAAACAAGTGACTTCTTAGATTTGATAGTAGTGAAGACCAAATTGAATTCTTGCAGGATAATGATCCATTTAGAATACTTGCCCCCTAGCAACCAACGAGTCAGGATATAGGTCATAGGGTTGCACTCAACAATCACTATAGTCATATGTAAAAGGATATAGTTCCAAAAGCATTGAACAACCTAAATGGCAGCCAAAGCCAACTTCTCGACATGTGCATAACGCGTTTCAGTGTCGAGGATTCCGACTAAGGTAGTAGATTACATGTTCATTGCCTTCATCTTCGTCTTGGACCAAAACCATATCAATGGTGCTAAGGGCCGTGGCTAGGTAAAGGAAGTAATCTCGATAATAGTCCAGTGGATGCAACAGAGGAGAATTTATGAGATTTACCTTAATATCATCAAAATATTTTGGGCCGCCTCATCCCATGCAAAGGGCATTCCTTTTTTGAGTAACTGGGTAAATCCTATGGCTAGCCCAACATAGTTGGGTATAAAATGATGGAGAAAGTTGGCCTTTCCTTACAGGCTCTGGAGTTGGTGTAGTGAAGATGGAGGGGGTAAATTTACAATGGCCTTGATTTTTAGTGGATCAAGGCGAATACCATCCTTGGAAACGATGAAGCTGAGGAGTTGTCCTGATTCCACGTAGAAAACACATTTGTGTGGATTTAACCGAATATTATAGTGTTTGCAATGTAGAAAAATCTACAGAAGATGGTCTGGGTGGTCTTGGAACTTATGATAATGGGCAGGAAGGTCATCCAAGTAAGGTTGGAAAATGTTGCAAATATCATGAAATGCATAGGACATTTCCCATTGAAATGTGGCTACAACATTTTTAAGGCTGAAAGGGAGCTTCTTGTACACCAATGTACCCCATGGGTAGATAAAGGCTATCTTTTCTTGATTGGCCGGTGTGATGTTAATCTGGTTATAACCAGAAAAACCGTCCATAAAGGAAAATATCTTGATCTCGACACATTCATCAATGATTTGATTAATGAAGGGAGTAGGATAGTTGTATTTAGGACATGCATGATTAAGATCATGATAATCCATGCAAACGCAAATCATGCCTTATTTTTTAGTCACCGGGACAATATTGGACACCCAGTCTGTAAGGGGGATGGGATAAATGAACCCAACCTTGAGAAGCTTTTCAACTTCACCCTTAATGGCAGCGGCCTTCCTAGGGTGCAACGGGCAAAGCTGTTGGCGAACGGGCTTTGCGTGCAGATACATTGGTATTTCATGCACCACAATGCTAGGATCAATGCCAGGCATTTCTTCATAAGACCATGTAAAAAAATCACAGAATTCCTAAAATAGATGAGTATATGTCTTGATCTCATTCGGAGAACAAGATACCCCAATATGAACATATTCAACGATACCAGGTTTGATAGAAATTTCAATCGACATTGTTTGGGTAATATTACCCAGATTTCCTTTTGACCATACTTCATGAGTAACAATTGGTGGTGAGAATGGGAAGAGGACTCTTCGAAAGTGGTAGACATGACTGCCAGGTGAGGCAGGAATGAGGAGCGATGATGAGTATCAATCCATGGTGGTTTCTCAAGAGATGTGATTTCCATGATACCTTCATCAGTGAGGAAGGTCTTAGATAAGGGATCGAATGATTCTGAAGGGCCAAGCCAGGGGATTGAGAGTACATATCGAGAGAGGTCTTCGACATATGAGAATCAAAGGATGCAGAGTTCAAAGCCGAAACAATTTCCACGTAATTGACTACAGCGGGACTAAGTGACATAACCTTGCCCCAAGTATCAACAAGATCTGGTGCAGGTATGACCCAGGGATTAGATTTGACTGAGATCATGTTGACAGAGGCAACATGAGGAGGTGGGAGTGGAAAAGTTCCCATTAATACAAAGTATTTGTAAAGAATTTCCCCCACACTCTCATAGGGAGCATCGGAGTGCTCGACGTACAAAACATTGCCATCCGAGGAGGAAGAGGCAAAGAAAGACAGCTGATCGACAATGAAAATTTTCTCTTGATGGGGAAAATGAATCACGTGAAACAAGGAGGAGGCCATGGCATGCATGGAATGAGTCCAACTTCGGCTGAGTAGAAGATTATAATTGAGATTGGTGTCAACAATTTCTACTTCGACCTGCACTGTCTTGCCTTCTAGGGTGATGGAAATGTTAGGTAAGACACCGAAGGGTTGCGAATTGTGCCCATTGAAAGCTTCCAAAGTGTTCGGAGACTGGTTAAATGTAGGGGAACCAATAACCTTCCAACATGTAGTTGACATTATGTAGGTGGAAGCACCTTCATCAATGACAATGCGGTGTATGTTCTTCTCATTGATGATTACCTGAATAAGAAAGGAAATTTGATGAGGGATTTGTGGAACATGGTTCTCCAAATAGAAACATATCAAATTAGAATCGGTGGGATCAATGCTCCCAATAGCTAACAACAAATATTTCCACTGCGATGGATAGCTTTGGAGTACCTCGAGAGCCGAAATGGCTAATGGCACCTGAGCCAAATACTCAACAATATTGTAGTGCTGAGAGGCTCGGACGTTGGGATTATACGAGGATTTCCATAGCACGCCTAGAGAGGGTGGCTACATAGCGGAATTAGGGTTAGGGTGCTCAATTTGCAGAGGGCTAGAAATTGGGGTAGAAGAAGAAGGTGCATCTTCTTTCTCTTTTCTAGCTATCGGAGCTGGAGTTTGATAATCTTTCAATCGGGTAGCCACATTAATGGGCATTCTCATCATGAACACTTGAGATCCGAAGGAAGCAGATTGGGGTTGGTCTACCATTTGGGTCCGCTGAGACAAAAATGGCTCTTTGAGGATAGCAGGGGTCCCTTTTGAGTAGGCTACTAACTTCGGATCGTCGAGGAAAATTCTTAGTGTAGTGATCCTCCTTGCAAATGAGGTAGGGATACCTAGGTTTTCGTTGCGAAGATTCGCCAACAGATGATTTGGGAGGACCTTGTTTTGGGGCATCAGCTTTAGCTTTGCCTTTGCCTCTCATTTTTCCTTTCAAGGATTTGTCTACTGAGGTAGACTGGACAACGTGGACATCTGAGGTTTTACCAGGGTCAGGTGGATTCTGAGATGGATTATTAGGAGTGGCATTCGAGATCGACTTCTGTTTGGAAGAAGTTTTAGCAGGGGTCTGAGATACTGAACCAATGACTCCATCAATGGGAGGAACAACTGGTGACTTTGATGGTGTGGGATTGGATGATGGCTATGGAGCATTGGGTAACAATTCATATAAAGTTCCAAATTGAGAGTAAACCATATCCAAGTACTGGGCACGAGCGATGGCTTGCTCTTCAGTGACGTACCCACCCATAGTTATATCGCGAGAAATTGGGGCTACAAATGATTTGGTAAACTATTCAGTGAGCCACTGATTAGCAATCTCAAATTTGATTAGGTGACATCTATGTCTCCATTCATGGATGTGATCAGAGATGTGTGTCACAGTATATTGCTTAAGCGATGTGAGAAAATGTGTGAGGAAAGCCATGGCTAATGAATTAAAGTCATGGTAAGTACTTCAAGGTAGCTTGATGTACCATTTCGTTGCAGCACCCATGAGGGTTCATTGGAAAAGATGAAGACAAATGGAATTGTCCACTTATGAGTTTGACGAGCACCAGAGGTGATATGTCATCACATGGGCCTGAGGATCTTCTTTACCTTTTCCATCGAACTTTGGGCAATCACTTGGTATATTGGATGACACTGGAGGCTAGTATGATGAATGAAGGATCAAATCATTCGTAAGGCACGATACATCTGGCAACTAAAGTGTAGCCAAGAAAGGTAATCGAGTGTTAAAAGGCATGGGAAGTCAATAAGCTAACCCATAGGGAGGAGCCCATCCCTGCTGGTAAGGATTTTGGCCCCACAGTGGGGGATTTTGGCCATATGGCATTTGAGGCTGTCCCCATTGCAGATTACCTTGACCATAGGGAGGATTGTGACCCTGAATACCTTGAAACTATCTAGGCATAGGTTGCTGATAGGCAACGTATGGTTAAAAGGGTGTTGAGCCTATTGACCTTAGACATATGGATACGGGACTTGTTGTCCCAGAACATAGGGTTGATGAACCGGTTGTCCCTGAAAAAGAGGATTGTGGACTTGTGGTCCTTGGGCATAAGGTTGATACACTTATTACCCTTGGACTCAAGGGTTTTGTACCTGGTGTCCTTGGTTGACATGATTATGAACCTGTTGACCTAGGACAAGAGGGTTTTGGGCTTGCTGCTGCAGGACTTGACCTTGACCCTGCCCCTACAAGGGTTGACCTTGTTGGTATGTATACAAGGGTTGCTGCTACCCTAGTTGGTTTTGTTGTTGCAGGGTGTTAGCACCTGGATTGAACCTCAGGCTGAAGGAAGGCAATGCTAGGGTAACCAAAAACCATGCTTAGCTAAGTACCTAGCCCTACTAGGCCAAGAGAGGGCTCCTTCTGTAAGGATCTCAACTGATGATCTAAAAATGGGGCACTTAGGCTTCTTGTCTAACTTACAAGAACCTCTCCCACTTCCAAAGCTTAAATATTCCCAAGTCCTTATGATTAACAAATGCGGAATTAATAATGTGCTTCTGAATAAGGTGCATGCTTATGGTTGTTTTAATTTGTTTATGTGCTCTAAATTGATTTGCTTAGACTGATATAAAACCTATAACAGTGAAACAATGCAGCAAATAACAAACACACATAAGACAACACTTTAATTAGGAGTTCACCCAAAACTCTTGGGCTACATCTCTGTGAGCTCTAGTCAACTCGAATAGGCTCTCTAAGATTATGGTATAAGTCCTTTTACAAGCCCTTGGCTCAACTCCACTATTTTACACATAAACAATGGGTTTAGACACCATTTTATCCCTGGCTCTTGAAGCTCTCGGTTCTTGCTCTAGCTCTCGGCTCTGGCTCTAGCTCTTGGCTCTGGCTCTTGGCTCTAGCTCTAGCTCTCCAGCTCTGGCTTTGGCTCTGGCTCTTCGGCTCTGGCTTCTTTAGCTTTCTGCAACCTTCAGTTCTCTGGCTTTTCACTTGACCTCCAAGTGATCCCAAAGACTCCCTCAATTGCTCTGCGCAGTAGCTTTTTGCTCTCTCTCTGCTCTCTTCCTTCAGATTACAACTTCTCTCCCCTCAATTGAGCTCTTTGGTCTCCTTTGAGGCATTTTCCCCACTTTTCAGCTTCCCCAACCGTTTCCCTGCTTTCAATCATTCCCCTGCGGCTCTGTGGCTTCTCTGCGCTATCTGTTCAATTGGACATCTGACTTTGTGGCTCTATGGCTTTCAAATGCCTCATCATCTGCCAAAAACGCCCGCTTGTAGCGTGGAATGATGATTAGGAGCTTTTACAAGGGATCGGGGCTATTTTCCAGGCAATAAGCCGAAAATAGAGAAAAATCCATTACATAGGTATTTTCCAGAAAATACACTATCGGGCGTGTTTTTCAAACTTGAAATCTCATTCAATCGCCCCTAAATCCATATCGGGTCCACCATTAGGTGTTATATCGCATCACACATGCATATTGGGTAAAATCCCAAATACACAGGAAATCATTGAAAAACCTGTAAAAATTCTCTTATCGGATTTCAAAATTTATTACATCCGTTTTATAATCATTTCGAGTTTGCCTTTTGTTGCTAGTGCAATCCCCACCGTCGATCTACAGGATCTCTGATCAATGGTTGATATCCAATTTCAGGCGGCTTAAGAGTATGGGAGTTACCCGCCGAAAAAGGTGGTTTTCCTCTCTTCTCTGCCAGCCACGTGTCGACTAGTGTGTGGAAGTGGGCGGAGCCAACCCAAAACCATTTACCGCTTGAGGCCTGCCTAAAATCCGCTTTTACGAAAATTAAATTATATAGATCACGCCTAAATTTCCCTTCGGGTCCAGTTTTATTGCTTCTACGTCTTTCCTTTGTTTTTCAATTTTTACACCGAAAAGCATTAATACATAGAAAAGTCCCATTTACTGGAACTCAAATTTTATCAACCTGCACCTATAGAATCCATCAGGTCTGGCGTTATCGCCCCTTGTATATCACTGCGATGTGATAAATCACAATCACAAGTTGCATTGGCCTGGGGGGTTCGTCCTTTGTCTCATGCCATCGCCGATACCAATTTGTCGATCCGATCATTGACAATCGACATATCGCATAGCTCGGGGTCCCGCCGTCACACATAGGCCTATCTCGGACCCGATATATTGGAGATCAACAATCAGGGGTTTCTCCCCTTTTCGCTTAAGTCTACCTCTTTGACCCTTCTCCAATGTGATTTCCCTTTATAAGGGTTTTTTGCCATTTTTAGGGGATTTTTCCTCTTTTTCCAAAGAACAAAGGGCATCTTCTTTGAGCGATAACTTTTGCATCCCAGGTCCATTTTTGCCCATTCAAGTTGCAGTAGATTCAGAATGAAAATATCTCTGTAATGGGGCTATGTCTAGGAACTTCCTTGGACTTTCATTTTCCTTTGTGAGGAACACTTAGACTTAGGAGCTTATCCAAAATCCAATTTGGATCACGCCTTCCCACTAAAAGAACTTTTGGTCTCCAAAAGACTGATATACTGATCTGAACAGTAAATGAGAGTAACAACACCCTGTTCTTTCAACGTCCACACACTTGCCTTGCATAGTTCCTCTGAACCAAAGTCTCTGACCACTTCCCTTCTTGGATGGGCTGGTCTTCCTAGGAATAACTATCTTCCTCCTTGCCTTCCTGCAGAATTTCTGCTGAAATGGTCATAGAAGGTGGTTTGAACTTCTTTACCTTGATTATTGATCCAAGGTGGCTCAAACAAATGTGAAGTACATCTAATCCACAAAACTTTCATTTGTACCTATTTGAAAAGCTGTCAAAAACCACTGTTAACAACAACAAAAATACAGACAACAAAATGGATGGCCTAAACTCCTACTTCAACAAAAGAAACAGATTTCATAGCTTGTGAACACCTCCATGTCTTACATCTGCATAAAAATGATGGGCTAGATAACAAGCCCACAGAACATGACTTTAAAAAAATGACCCTTCAAGTCAAGCATGTAGAAAAAAGACCATTAGGACTCTTTTTCAAAAGATGAAACACTTCATCATTACATGCATATCAAAGCAATCAACCTTGCAAGTTAATTACACATACATGTTCAAATACAAGGAAATCATCAACATCCCCGTGTTCATGCATATCAAGCTTATGCATGCATTTCATCCTTCAACTCTTGCTTAAGCACACTGTACTTTCGAAGCTGAAATGAAATATAATGTTGCAGCAACAAAGTGAGTCTCCTGCTCAACTTTTCCATTCACCTACTTGGTAAAATCCTGCAACTTGCATTCCATTAACAAAGAATGCAAATAGATGCATCAATAGACATGCAATCTTAATTGGATAAGAACTCTAACCATTTCTTACTAATCCCTTTCAAAGGTACTACCTTTGTCTGCACATCAGCATCAACATGTGAATCATCCTGAGACACATCAATCATGGAATCTTCCTTCCATGCCTGCCATATTCTCTTTCCACTTTCTTCAGCTTTTGTGGAAGCATTGCTGGATTCAGTGTCCAACATTTTGCAGCAAGATGTCCTTGCTTATGGCAGTAAGTGCACTGCATGTGCATCCTCTTGACAACATGATTTGCCTTGTCCAATGGACCTTTGGCTTCTTGCTTCTTGTCCTTCAAAAGTTTCCTGTATGTGGCCATTCTCTTCCAACATCTAGAAACGTTATGGTTATCCAAACCACAAAGGGAACATGCAATTCTTTTCCCATATCTATGTGGAAATTTATCATGCTTTGCACAATCAAAAGGAAAATGTTTAGAACCAGATTTATACCTGCCTCCCTCACCTTTATTGCCTTCATGAGGAGGTGAAGCAAATGAAGGAGTAGCTCTCTTTGGAACACCATTAATCTCTTCAACGCTGTCAGAGTCTCCACAACTCTCTGGTTTAAGTGTGTGCTTCTGAACACCTGCATCTTGCAAATGATGTTTCAAGTCATTGCATTCCTCCTGAATACAATCTTCACACTCTGCAATGCAACTCCTTCTTGGAGCTATTTTAATGGCCTTCATGGCAGCTTTGGAACTCTCCCCATAAGCTTGTCCATAGCCAAGACCCAAATACTTAGGCCTTTCCTCAATTATTATTGGCTCAACAATACGTTGTGCATGTCTACCCAAGCCTTTTCCGTGATAGCCCATCTTGGACATTAGCTTGGAACCTATGCCTTTGGTATGTTTTTCAAAAGAACCAATATAAGCATTCTTAGAGGAATTTTAAGACAAACTGGAATGATTTACCTCTTCTTCAAGCTGATACTTGACTAAGGCTTCTTGGGCAACAAAGAGCTGTGTCTCCAACTCATGCATCCTTTTCAGGTTCATATTTGCAATATGAAGTTGCCTCTCCATTTCCTACAATTTGTCAGAAAGCAACTGCTTCTCTTCCTTCATGGAATTCAACTTCTCTCTAAGTTTGTTGCTCTTCCTTCCATCCTCATACATTTCTCTCACCATATCCATCATGGTGGACAAGTCTTGCTTCATGTCTTCATCAAAGAGTCTTGTGATGAAGAAATAAGAATTCAAGGACTCACTTGTAGAAGTTGTCATTATGCCAATGAACGAAAGGACTTCAAACAATATTAATAAAGAGCTTATTCAACAACCTTTTGCAACAACCTCTTGTGCTCCAAGGATTGATTTGAGGTCCTTTGGGATAGAACAATGCCTTCATCCCTTCTTCCTTCTTGCCCTTCCTGGGCTGAGCTATCAATAGCTTTCCCTTCACCTATGCAAAATTAAACAATATTCAATCTGCAAAACGAGCATACAATCAACCTCTGACTGTTTAAACACCTTTTAGACAAGAAATCTTTGCTCTATCAATCAAGCATTCTGATGTAACCTTCTTTGAAGGTGCGGTTAACCACTCTCAAGCTCTGATACCGCCCGATCTGAAAATGGGGCACTTAGGCTTCTTGTCTAACTTACAAGAACCTCTCCCACTTCCAAAGCTTAAATATTCCCAAGTCCTTATGATTAACCAATGCAGAATTAATAATGTGCTTCTGAATAAAGTGCATGCTTATGGTTGTTTTAAGCTGTTTATGTGCTGTAAATTGATTTTCTTAGACTGATATAAAACCTATAACAGTGAAACAATGCAGCAAATAACAAACACACATAAGACAACAATTTAATTAGGAGTTCACCCAAAACTCTTGGGCTACATCTCCGTGAGCTCTAGTCAACTCGACTAGGCTCTCTGGGATTATGGTATAAGTCCTTTTACAAGCCCTTGGCTCAACTCCACTATTTTACATAGAAAAAATGGGTTTAGACACCATTTTATCCCTCTCTCTTGAAGCTCTCGGCTTTCTGGCTCTGGCTCTCGGCTCTGGCTCCGGATCTTGGCTCTAGCTCTTGGCTCTAGCTCTGGCTCTCTAGCTTTGGTTTTGGCTTTGGCTCTTCGGCTTTGGCTTCTTTGGCTTTCTGCAACCTTCAATTCTCTAGCTTTTCACTTGACCTCCAAGTGACCCTAATGACTCCCTCCGTTGCTCTGCGCAATAGATTTTCGCTCTCTCTCTGCTCTCTGCCTTTAGCTTGCAACTGCTTTCCCCTCAGTTGAGCTCTCTGGGCTCCTTTGAGGCATTTTCCCCACTTTTCATCTTCCCCAGCCATTTCCCTGCATTTAATCATTCCCCTGCGGCTCTGTGGCTTCTCTGCACTGTCTGTTCAACTGACCATCTGGCTCTATAGTTTTGTGGCTTTCAAACACCTCATCGTCTACCAAAAATGCCCGCTTGTAGTGTGGAATGATGATTAGGTGCTATTACAAGGGATCAGGGCTGTTTTCTAGGAAATAAGCTAAAAATAGAGAAAAATCCATTACACAGGTATTATCCTGAAAATACACTATCAGGCATGTTTTTCGGACTTGAAATCCCATTAAATCACCCCTAAATCCCTACCGGGTCCGCCATTAGGCGTTATATTGCATCGCATAGGCATATCGGGTAAAATCCCAAATACATAGGAAATCATTGAAAAACTCGTAAAAATTATTTTATCGGATTTCAAAATTTATCGCATCCATTTTATAATCATTTCGGGTTCGCCTTTTGTCGCTAGTGCAATCCCCACCGTCGATCTATGGGATCTCCGATCAATGGTCGATATCCAATTTCAGGCGGCTTGGCCGCCCGAAAAGGTGATTTTCCTCTCTCCTCCACCAGCCATGTGTTGACCAGTGTGTGGAAGTGGGTGGAGCTAGCCCAAAACCATTTACCGCTTGAGGCCTGCTCAAAATCCGCCTTTACAGAACTCAAATTATATAGATCATGCCTAAATTTCCCTTCAGGTCTGGTTTTATCGCTTCAGTGTCTTTCCTTTGTTTTTCGGTTTTTACACCGAAAAGCATTAATACACAGAAAAGTACCATTTACCAGAACTCAAATTTTAGCAACCCGTACCTATAGAATCCATCGGGTCCGACATTATCGCCCCTTGCATATCAATGCAATGCGACGTTGCGATGTGATAAATCGCAATCTCAAGTTTCATTGTCCCAGGGGGTCTGTCCTTTGTATCATGCCATCACCGATACCGATTTGTCAATCCAATCATCGGCAATTGGCATATCGCATGGCCCAGGGTCCCGCCATCGCACACAGGCCTATCTCCGACCCGATATATCAGAGATCGACAATCGGGTGTTTCTCTCCTTTCCGCTTAGGTCCGCCTCTTTGACCCTTCTCTGATGCGATTTCCCTTTATAAGGGTTTTTTTCCATTTTTAGGGGATTTTGCCTCTTTTTCCAAAGAACAAAGGGCACCTTCTTTGAGTGATAACTTCTGCATCCTAAGTCCATTTTTGCCCATTCAAGTTGCAGTAGATTTAGAATGAAAATATCTCTACAATGGGGCTATGTCCAGGAACTTCCTTGGACTTTCATTTTCCTCTATGAGGAACACTTAAACTTAGGAGCTTATCCAAAATCCATTTTGGATCAGCTAAGATGACTAGATCAAGAAAATTATATTAGGCTAGGTATAGTAGCACAAGGTTTGATTTGATTTTGAAGGGTTTTGCTAGATCAGGAGGAGCCAAACAGTTAGGGCAAGGAAATTAGGTCAAAATTGCAGGGTGTTCGAAGGGGAAAGGTAGGCATAAGGTTCAGCACTCTAGGGTTTGATGGGTGAGGTGATTCAAGATAGGTGAGAAGCTAGAAAGAGCATGTAAGCAACATGGATTCTTCCTAAACTAAAGAAAACATAGACTGTGAATATTTTTCCAAAATAGAGCATAAATATTATGGGTTCTGCCTATTAACTTGAAAACATCCACTTAAAAGAAATGAAATAATTGATGAAGTACAAAATGTTTTTTTAACATATGATCAAAATAGAGAAAACTGAACTAAACATCATACCACATGGATCCCAAAGAAATAGCTGCAACTTTTCATTAATCTCCTACTGAAAACTGATACAAAATGATGTCTACTCAAAGCATAAGCATCCAACTGAGTCCAACCCTTTACAATGAGAAAGAAAAAGAAGATATAGATCTCAATTCAACCTCCTCCCATCCTCAGGGGTCGAATCCCTAAGATGATTAACTAATCCATCAAAATCTAAACAAGAAACTGGAATCTAGGCAACCCTAACAACTTGCCTATAAAAGGGAGGAAACTGATTCATTTGACTTCAACAGAACTTTTGATCCAATGAATCTACCATCAGGTAACTAATATTAATCCTATTTACATGCCTAGTCACCATTTACATCAGTAAAAACATCATCCATGAGAGAAAAACCAAAAATTACAATCATGGCACAGTAAAGTGCAAATTGAGTAGAAATTTTTTCTATGTGTAGCGCCGAAGCTTTATGCACAACACTTTTTGCAGAGACATTTTGGAGGCCTTCCCGGTGTCAAAATTGGGCCCAAAATAGCTTTTTGGAAATCTATTCAAGTCTACATTCCAAAACATCTTGAAATTTTCATTTGGAGTTCATTTGACCCCTAAAAAATGGATTTTCCCGATACTTCTTCTGTGGCTAAAAAAGAGGGCAGAAAGGTCATTTTTTGGGTGTTTCTTGAGCTTTTGGTTGACCAGGTTTTCTCCAAAAGCTTAAAAAATTCATAGGGTGCATGTACTAATCATTGTGAATCCAAAAATGATGACCATTTCCTCATTGGATTCCCCTAGAAAAAGCACAACGCCAGTGGCGCTGCGCATAGAGCCAAAATTTCTGCGTCAAAAACTACTAAATTCTTCAAAAATGCAAAAATTCTCAAAAATTGCTCAAACTTTGCGGGAGACCACCACCATCAAGTGTCTGGGTCAGCCAAGGAAGATTCAGCAAGCAACCTAAGCCTATCACCCTCCTTTTTCTCCTTTGAGTGCTTGTTTTATCCTTGTCTTCATTTTCTTGACTCTTATGTTACAAATCTTGTTCTAGGTCTTTTTCTCTGTCCTTGTTCATCATCCAACTCTCCATAATCTCCATAAGCCTCATCAAGCTACAATTTGGCCTGATCAGCCTCCCTATTTTCCTTGATGTACTTGGTTTGCATCAATTCCTGCTTAACCTCTGGCTGCTTCTTCTCTTGCTCATAAAAAGGAGATGATATATTTGGCCCTTTGTAAACTGGTCTCAAGATTCTTGATTTTGGCATCCTTTGCTTACAAGGTAGCCTGAGTGATTTTATCTTTCTCCTCATAATATTTGTCCTCTTTATCCATGTTTTTGAATTTGAAGCTTTAGAAACTCTACAGAAGGTAATCGGGAAGTGGGAGTTATGGTGAATAGGGATAGGGGAAGGGGAGAGGTGTTTGTGCGATTTAGGATGAGATATATATGATGTGAGAGTGAGAAGGAGGGTATTTTTTGGTAGGGACTATTTAGTACATAGGGGTTTAAGGATTTTGTTTTGGGGATTTAGGGTATAGGGGATAGGTGGAGGAATTTGTCAACAGAATGTGGGAATAAAGGATATGATAAGCAGGGATGCTTTTTAGGCAACCTAGGGTTTGAAAATTTAAATAGAAAACCAACTTCAAAATCATGAAATGAGTGCCGGGAGGATAGTTCAAGGAGTGTACTTACTTGTTTAGAGGTTCTAGATGGCAAAAGAGAAATTTGGATGGTTGATAGGGTGGTTTTGGTGCTTGCTAGCCCTATGCACAATGCCTTGTATAGGTACACAATGCTCTAGCTCTATGCATAGTGCCATGCAAAAATGCACTGGCAAACAGGCCCTATGCACAACGCTCTGTCTCTATGCGCAATGCTTCCTCCTATATGTGCAACTCTCAAGCTCTATGCGCAACGTCCAAGATCTATGCATAGTGCTCAACTTGTAGGTTGATTTTGACTATCTTCCTAGTGACCAAATTGTCCCCATAATAGCTATTTAGAATGGTATCTCTCTTGGCTACACAATGGACCTATCAAGCACTGAAAATGATCAATTATAGCCCCTAAAAAGTCAATTCTCCCAAGACTGGTCAAAAAGTGCAGAATGAGGGTGCAAAAATGAAGTGTTCTCTTGTAGGAAACTTTTGGAGGTCTTCCTCAACTCCAAATTGAGATCATGATAGCTCATTGGAAAGATATTTCTCTCTAGTTATCAGTTGACTCATCAAGCAAGTCATTTGGACAATACAACTAGAAGAAAAATTGATTTTCCCAAAGTCATTGTAGAAGTGCAACAACTCTCTTGTAGCAATTGTATTTTTGAAATTTCTCTAAAACCATGACACATCTGTAAAAAGTGAAGGAGGTTTTCTATTCTTGTCCTAAAATCTCTCACATTTTCTAAATTCATCCCTGAGACCAAATGTAGTTTGAAGAAAAACCGGCCCTATGCATGGAAAATGATTTGTCCCTTGGAATGACTTATTGAAAAATGATGGAGACATGATGTGATGAGTTGGAATGGACTCATACTTTCTGAAATTACCTCCATTATGCATCATATACTCAGATGTCTCTGATTCCATAGCCAACCCTAGCTCAATGGGTGAGGAAATTAGGGTTTAGTGCTTGTGGAAGACGATGAACTGGACACCCTTGGGAAAAGACAACTCCCTTTGGCATGCACTTAACCCTTTGAAACTTTACCCTTTCACTTGACTATTTCCTTTGAAAAATTGATCTTTTGATGGTCTGGCATATTTGGAACACTGAGTTAACAGCATGGGATGGTGAAATTATTACATTTGAAAGACATAAAATTACATAATGAAATAAGAATTTCTCTTTACAAATCATCTTCACATGGTGAAGGGATGTTATTTTATCACCCTTTACTTGTTGGTCTTATGAAATGGAATGGAACCTTAGCAACCATAATGACCTAATGAAACCTTGAAAAAACCTAAAAGACCCAATGAGACCTTGAAGGACTGAATTTCAAGATGACACAATGACCTCATGACTGATACAAATGGCATGATAAAAATAACTTTATGGATGATGTATAGTCAACAAGATATGAAACTATGCCAGCAAGTAATCACATTTAGGGAAGAGTGATGTTTTTGGACTAGGACTACCATCAGTGACTAATTTTTTTGCATGACCTAGTCAAATGATAATTTTTTTATGTGTGGGACACCTAAAATGAATATGAAAAGAGCAATTTTGATCACTGATGGTAGTATGCAAATACTGACTCTAACACAAGGGTTGACCTTGCAGTTGCAAAATTTTTCCCTGGGTTTGTAGAGGTTGGCCCTGCGAGGGTATGGGTTGAGAGGTGTGCAGAGCATATTGCATCTACTGCTGCACAACTTGCTGCAACTGTTGTAAGGATTGACCTTGCGGTTGTTGTAGGTGACCTTGCTGCGAGATAATTTTCCCTTGCTGCTACGCAGAGAGCCCTTGTTGCGACAAAGGTTTCCCTTGCAGTAACAAAGGATGCCTTAGTTGTTGTAAAGGCTTTCCTTGCTGTTGCAAGGGTACTTGAATAGTGCTCGGGAAATTATCGAATTGAATCTGGCCATAGCCAGGCTGGATGTACTGCCCAGATTGGAGGGTGTAAGGTTGATTAACCAATCCTTGAGAACCATATGGAATGTAAGGATTTTGGTATTGGGCCTAAGCCCCATAGGGCTGCTGATACTGAACAGGGCTGCTGATACTGAACATTGCTCGATCCAGATGGACCAACGAGATTTTGAACCTGTTGGTACTGGACATTTCTTGATCCAGTAGGATCAACAGGGTTATAGATAATACCAGAAGAGGGTTGGTTTATACCAAGCATGTGAGCTTTTGAGCTGCTCACATTAGTGGCACCTAACACCATGGAAACATTTAGGTTCTACCCCCCAGGCGGTGGCACAATATGGCCACTGACTAATGGGACAGAGGAACTGACAAAGACAATCTTTGAAACTTCGGTTGTGACTGATGTGTAACTGGGATCGATGATACAAGAGTATTCGACACGAAGGGTTGCACCGTGACTGAAGTAACAACCTATTGGGAAGTCATGTTCATGACGAATGGACCTGATGTAGGTCTGACTCTTGACGCCCATATAGGATTATGGTAGAGTGATGAGGTACTAGGTGTTCCTAAAACTAAGTGCCCCAAAGACACATAGTTGGGTGGAAAAATGGTGGGAATACCTTTCGAAAAAGGGAAACCCTCAGGAGTAAAATGAAATTTAAATTATTCCCCTTCAACAGTGTGTGGAGTAGAAACTTTGGACTCATCCAGAGATGTGACTGGAGCATCACCTTCGGGTTCCATGTTTGAAAACAAGCAGCGACGAATGGTCGAACGTGTATCGGGGGATAGTTCCAAAGGAACACCTGGCTGGTCGTACAGATTGTAAGGATGCTGTGGTGATATCTCAACAACATCAAATATAGGGTTCAGAGGATAGATAACTAGTCCAAGCTAACCGTTAATGGTTGACAAGTTCTCTGGAGTTCGAATGGGATTGTCTAGAGATTTCGGGCCAAGATCAATAGATGACCCTCTATTGAAAGTAGGTGGAGGAGGAGATGACAATGGTTGAACACTCAAAACAATTGTGATTTCAACATTTTGGTCCTTGAGTGACTCTGATAACTCAGGAAACGGCTCCTCAGAGAATTTTTCAGATGGAGGAGAGGAAGAGGAATTGGGTGAACCAGATGGTTCAACCACGATGACCTTGTCTTAGTCGACAAAACAAATAACTTCAAGGCTTTAAAATGTCCTTTTAAGGGAACTCACGATTTGGTCAAAAAGGTTAACAGGATGTTTTAGATCGTGGGAAATCAATTATTAATATGCATAAAAGACTGATGTTCTTTCATTTCTCAAGAGTCGAGAAAGAAACAAAGATTACTATCACTTTTGATTGGAAAAAAGCTCAAAAGGACAAGTGCTCGAATGATCTTTTAAATTTAATGAGTCAAAAAGATAAAATGACTATTCTAGATGATCTAGGTAAACAAGATTACTAGGAAAATGTGAACTATAGAAAACCCCCTGGCGAACTAAGAAGTACGAGCATACAATCTCCCCGAATGCTGTGTTCAGTGTATCACTTTCGCAAGGTGGCCAACTTAGCTTCCTAAGGATAAAAGGATTGAAGCCTAGTGGGGTCTCCCATTATATACTCGACGGTATGGGGAGCACAAATCTATACTAGCACTCTCTAATGCCGAAGGTAATGACAGCTGCTAGGTTTAAAGACCCTGGAACACGTCTCTAACCTAGAGCTTCTAGATATGATCGTTAATGTCAAATGCACCTTAGGTTAATTGAATTCATTTTAGAGTTGATCTTGAGTTAAGTTTAAGTTTTCAGATCTTAGCGATGCTACTTGAAAAACCTGAAATGCAACTAAATGAGACAAGACCCTTTCAATTCGATGAAATGCCTACACTAGAGAGGGTAGAAACTACTCAATCAAATGCAAACAATTAAGCAACTGAAAATGAAATGATCTTTCACTACCTTACTTTTTCAAAAATAAACTAATGAAAAATTTATTCCAATTCCTAATTTCCTGACAAGCACTTATCTATTAGTCCTTTTAAAAGCAAAAAAAATCTCTTCCTTTTTCAAATTCTGATGCACTTCTAGTCTTTTAAGAGATGCAAATTATCGTAACATAATGATGCAACAAGCTAGAATTTCATAATTTTCATGAAGCAACGAAACAAATTTTTCGCATACAATCTTTCAGTGAAAACGTTTTCGAGACAATAAGCTCTTCAAGCAGATGAAAACATGAAAAGAGAAGTTCATTCAGATCAATGAAACACTGACTTTACCAAGCACAAGACCAACAATGTAATCTATGCTTGTTGTGGGGAAAAATGCCTATGCAGGACGATCCTATCCACCTAAGGTGTGACAGTGCCTTAGCAACAAACAGAGACAGCTATTCTGGTTTCTTCCTTTATGAAATGAGAAAGAAGAGAGATCAATGGACTTACCGGTGTCTTCCGTTTGTCCCTCGATCTAGATCCTCTTCTCTTTGGGTGTTCACAGCTACTTGCCTCCTCGCAAAACCACAAGAGAACAGCTACTTGCCTTCCTGCAAGATCACAAGAGAACAGCTACTTGCGACAAGAGAACAACTACTTGAGACAAGAGAAGAACACAACACAAAGGCAGATATTCATATTCATAAATGATTCAGGATTAGAAATAAATCAAATACACTAATGCAATCATACATCAAAGATACATCAGCATATAGGAGAAAACCAAGATAGCTTTATTGATAAATAACAAGGTTCAGGAAGAGATACAACCCATAGGGCTCCAATCCAGCATCTCCTTCCCAGCAGAATGGAATTCCTATCTTCACCTCCCTTCAAAGCATTAAGCACCCAATGATTCCAGTCTCAAACCAACAACAATTCTTTGCAATAACAAAATTCCAGCCTCTAGATCTCATGGAGGAGAGATCTATATATAGTTATTTTGGAGAGAGGATGAGTCAGCTTGAGATCTGACTAGTGTCCTCTCCCTCTCTCAGTTCTTGAATCCACTTGGAGGTTCTTGCTTCCACTTGGAGATTTGGAACCTCTTACTCATCACCAGTCGAATTCCCTGAGGCAAGTGTCATTTTGGAAGCTTCCTGGGCATTGACACCTTGAGGAATGAGCCTGCCACTTGTCCAAACTCGCTCAGCGCAGGTAGCTAGTGTTGGAGTTGACATTCAACGCAGGTAGCCAGTGTAGCAGTTGACATTCAGCGCAGATGCTCAGTGGAGCAGTTGACATGATCCTGAATTGACTTGTTTTTGAGCAGTTTCAGGTGGAGAACTTCTGTGAGTTGCTGTGGTTAGTTAGCCTTGTTCCTCTAGGGGTAGGAACAACATGTTTTAGGGCTTTGGATCCCTTAGATTATGGACATTTCATGCTCAATGCTGTAAGGCACAAAAATGTCTATAACAGTTTCCCCCTAAAGTATGAGGCCGTTTATCGGGTGAAATGCTTTATCCAGGAGGGTCCGAAGTTCATCCACTTGCTGGGAGGAGACCTATAATAAGATACAATACAATACATTATGATTCATACTGCTTTCATGATCTAGCTGAGGCGGGCATTCCCATGCTCAGCTTTATAAATTCATTTTTGTACATAGAACAGACAATCGTCTGATGGTAGATTGATAATTTTGGTGAAATTATCATCCTTTGAGTAGGATGATCATCTGCTACAATTATGTACATGTCAAATGTCTTTATCTTTCCTGAATATATATCGCAGCCCGGATGGATGAAACTAGATCCGGGGTCTTCAAACTCGTTCGGTCTTCACTCTAAGTACAAATCGATCCATGTGAGAATTGCGCTGAAGTCGAACATGGAAAGACATCGCTTGATTACCGGTCAATGATGTAAACCGTTAACAAGCGCGAGAGGAATCACCGATAATGATAATGACCCTCAAGGTACTGCAGTACAATTCACGTGGTGTGAATAAAGGACTTGGCGTCGAACACCACGCAAAATCCTTTGGTCGAAGGTCATTGATGTATACTTTTCGCCGGAAGTGAGAAAATTGCCATTGAGGCATGCAAGCTTCAAAGTACTGAAGGGCTTGTCCCTAGATCAACTTCTTGGATAATGAGCTGATGTCGACAAGAAGCAATCCGTCAAAGGAGGGCCTTAATGAATCCCACATCAGTGACACGGAACGGAGCTAATGATTTTGATGGAGGTGAAAATGATTTGTGACATATGATTCAGGGTGGCGGTCATGAATGGATGAAGGATAATGTATGGCAGTGGATGGGACCCGGTTGACTCTTTCTGAACGACTTCTCTTGAACATATGGCAACACTGATGCGATGGATCGGTAGCATTACCCCAATTATGGATGGTATGGTGAGACCATGGTGATGTGACCGGTGAATGAAACAACCCAACCCGATTGTGGTACAGAGGAAAAGTGTCATGTTCAAGAGCGACTTGCTACCATCAAAGTTTTCTTTAGTTTTCTCCCAATTTTTCCCCAGTCATTGCTGACCAGTACCTCTTTATTTTTGTCAAGCTTGAGGAGGATAACATATGCTTGTTCTATAACCTGCCCTTCGGGCAAGCCCATTGCTATGTTTTAACGAGCCTAGCGATAGTGAAACTCATTCTCGTCTAAAGACAAGTTTGTCGTTATTCGTTGATTTTAACGAGTCTAACGACAAGGATAACTCGGTCCTTTTCATTTTTAGAGAGTCTGAAAAGGTACATAAAGTTAACTCCAAAATTCCTTTTTCGTCATCTAATCCCTTAAGTTCGAAAAAGTATAAAACAATACAGAAGGGATGAGTTTTCGATAGTTTTAACGAGCCGAAGAAACAAGCGCTCGATCTTTTTGTGCAATAATCCCTCAGGTCCAAAAAGATTAAAATCTAGAGGAGGGATAGCTCTTCCGGTCGCTTTAACGAGCTGGAAGGCCAAAACTCGGCAATCTTTTCATATTTTACAAGTCAGTTGAAAAGAGCTTAAAGAAGACTTGTCTTTTGAGGAACGAGTGATAAACAGGGTTAGCAGCTGATTCCAGGTACAGGTTGGAATTTTCCAATCACGGTAGTGTCACAAGGATGGCTAGGTGAAATCACTCTTCGCAGCTGTTCCTCAAAATGGGTAAACAATCATATGGAGGTGAATGATCGGCCAAATTAAAAGTGGAGGTGACGGTGCAAACACGACCAAGGCTTTTAATGGCTGATAAGGTTACATACACAATGGTTATTTACCGGAATAGGTTCATTTTTTAAAGAGCTTGAATGCGCCAAAACATTGCTCAAACTTATGTTTATTTTTTAACGAGCATGAACTATGTGCTAAAACTGCTCGGATCTTGCGTTTATTTTTTAACGAGCATGAACTTTATGCTAAAACTGCTCATTTATACCAGTCATATGATAAGAGTGTCTCATTGGAGATGCTATTTTTTATGGAGCTTCATCTCACATAAGCTTTGCCCCAGATCCTTTCTTCATGCAAGTTCGGAAATGACTAATCCTACGAGTTTAAAGGGTTAGAGGTCCTAAAAATTTAAAAAATAAATAGCCATCCCTTGCTTGCACTCCAAAAGGTTTGCATGCCCCCAGGCATAAAGTACGATTTCAAGGTTACCTCTACTTCACTTCTGCCAAAACATTTGTTTTAACGAGAGAGGCTTACCTCTTTCAGGTTACCCAAAGATTGTCTCGTTCGCGGAGCAAACAAGACACTTCTTCAGCTATGTCTACCGAAATAGGCAAAGGTGAGCGACGTAGCCCGCCAACTCACATAACTTTAACAAAAGAATCTTATTCTAGAACAACCCTCTTCCTAGACGGACGGGGTACGGACTAGTCATATTCTCCCGCGGAAACCTACCCTATACCCAAAGTTCTCTGCCGAAGTAGACCAGGACGCATGCCCCCTGGGTTCTAGTCATATCCTCCCGGATTACTCCCGCTCATCAGGAGGACAGACCGTGGGTTGAGACACTTCTTGCGTGAATAGACCATTTAGGGATGGTACATAACTATTTGCGATGCGTGATCCGGGGAATGAAAGTTGGTCCACGAGCTTGACCATTCTTCCTTCATGCGGAAAACACATTACTCTAAAGAGTGATGAGACGATGGCTCCCATGCAATATATATAGTCTCGTCCAAGGAGTAGGTTATAATCCAAGGGTCCTTGAACGACCATCACGTTCATTTGAACGGTCTTCCCTTTCAATGTTATGGGCACATTGGGGAGGATCCCTAAAGGTCGACTGGTTCCTTTATCAAAGCCTGATAGATTTCTTATTTCAGGCAAAAGCGCAGGTGAACCAAGCGCTTTCCAAGCAATAGAGGAAAGGATACTCACAGATGCCCCTTCATCAATAACTGTACCAGCCATTACCATTCTATATATTTGGACAATAATTCTAAATGGTATGCTAGCTGGAAAGCGGGGTCTGCCTAGTTGGTTCCAGTCAAAGGACACAACCAGGTTGCTTGGTGGTGGGACCGAGTATACAGCCGGATAGCGCTCCGATGAACTTCCTTCCTGCGATAAAGGAATGGTGGCATTGCCCCCTTGATCATCAGAGTCAGTGCTGATGAAGAGAATTTGGACGGTGTCGTCTTTATTCTCCTATGTGATGGTGTCATTCGAAGATAGAGCCTCTGAAGGAAAAACCAGGTCAACTGCCGTTTCAACCTTTAGACTTTCATCAGGTATGGATTCAGATGGTTTATCTTCAATGACAGGTGCTTCGACTGACCACCTGGGCGGGTCAGCCAGGTTCTCAACTAGCGAAGGACTTGGCAGGGGTCTTTGATATCCAGGAGGAAGTTGCGCTCGTAAAATCGGGCAATCTTCCAGAACTCTTTTTTCCTCGTCTAAGAAGGGACAACGGTGGATGGCATGATCACCTTCACACAGTTTGCAGGGAAATCTAGCTTTCCCACTCTGTCCTAGGGCTTCACTTCCGCTAGTTGACGGTGAGCAGTCAACATGGCTATTAGAGGTTGATGCTACCGAATTGTGCAAACGGGGGGACCAGTCCCTTAGTATCTGAGGGATACAGGGACAATCTCAGTGGAAGTGGTCTCCTTTGCATATGACGCATGGCGATTTAGGCCTTACGAGTGCTGTGTGTGGATTCTTGTCAGACGACACTTGTTTGCCCCCAGTCGCCTTTGGCTCCTTCTTCTTCTTCTCTTTCTTCTTCTTCTCCTTCTTCTCCTTAGGAACTCGGTTTTTTGATTTACCAGTTCCGTCAAGTGAAGAGGAAGGAGGAGAGGAAGATGAAGTTGAAGCCTGGTGGGTAACTCTTATCTGGTCTAACTGTTGACTCGACTGTTCAGGAATGGTGGTATTCTGAACGACATTGGTTGAAAAGAGCCAGACTGGTAGGCCAATTGTCAATCCTGGAAGTGACAAAGTGGCCATGTGGGGCGCACCAACATCTCCCTAAGAGGAGAAGGGACTAGGAGTTCCACCAAGGGGAATTCCTTGGTTGGTGTGCTCCATCTTTTCAACCTAAAGATCAACGTAGGAATAAAGGGTGATTGTTCCGTTTAAAATAAATTGTTAACGACACTTTAGACACAACTTGCTTTTTCACTTTTAAAGAGTCGAGAAAAAGCTAAAGATGACTCTAGTCTCCTTCGATGTTTTAACGAGCCCGAAGTGACAAATGCTCGGATGGACTTTTTCTGTTATAGATTCTGAAAAAGGCCAAAAGAAACTGCTCTGGAGTTCTAGGCAGAGGGTGTGCCAAACTTTTCGCAAAACCGTAGAATACTTTTTAAGGTACGGGCGGTCGATCTTCGTGAATGCTGTGTTCACTGCATTGCGATCAGTAGGGCGGCCGACACGGCTTCCTAAGGATAAAGGATATATGCCTATAGGGGTCTCCCAATATATACACGACGGTACGTGGGAGCACAATCCGTACTAGCGCTATCGTCCCTCAGGAGGAATCACCCACCTTCCACGAGATCGACAGTCACTAGGCTTAACGACGCCGGAACACGTCTCTAGCCTAGACCTCTATGTTGTGCGTTATGTTGCAAAGCATTGTTAGGTTCATTCAGTTTATTTTAAGTTGATCTTTTTAGAAGTTTGCCTTTCAGGATCACCACGAGATGTATGGTACAATTCCTAAATGCAGTCTAAGATGATAAGCAAGCTTTATTATCTTTTCAACTTTGAAAATCCTAGCTACTAAGGGAAAAGAAAGACACCATCTTTTCTCAAAGAGCAATCAGCACACTCTAATGCACTCTTTCCTAAATCAAGCATGCAAACTTATCAAAATGCAAATGCACAATACAGGTGTTTGTTTTCCGCTTTCTTAGTATTGATGCCTACAAAGAAAGCTTTTTGTACAACTTTGAATTTGCTTTTAAATGACAGATACAAACAAGTTTACTTTTTCGAAATCAACAAGGATAGAAGAGATTACAATCACTTTGCGACTTTCGAAATGAATACTTGTTTCGACACTTAAAAGAGACAAACTCAAACCTATAAGAAAAAGCAAATGTATAATCAACTGTAAACAGCCAATGAACTCTCTCCTAAGATCACAGTCAATCAGATCTGAATCAAGGGCTACAGGATGATTATTTCACTCATGCAAAGGAAAACTG